>CM075863.1:38599029-39199029 GCA_038021265.1 Cyprinella venusta
GTTTGGAGGTGTACGGCAAATGACATCATATCAGAATCATAAAATCCTAGTTATCTCTCATAATGATAAAAGTTCCTGTTTCATACTAAGAGCTATCAACCAGAAGCTCACCGCTGTGTGGGAGGAAACCTAAAAAAAAATGCAGAGAAGTCGAACACAAGCCATCGTGTAAAGAAAAAAAGATGAAACAGTTTGACAGGTAGCAGCATGAGACAGATTTGTCCACATCCTGCTGTTGTGTGCAACATTCACACAGATGAGCGCACACGCACATGCACGCTTTCATGCAGCTGAGGTAGAACTACTTGTTCCAAACACATTAATGTCACACAAGGTCAAACAAAAAATCATGCACAAAACTTTCTGTTGCACAATCAACATTGTATTAATAACCAAGTTGGGACACAAGAACACAAAAGATTCGTACAATAAAGGAGGTACAATGTTATGAAACACATGCGTACATGCTTTAAAAAGATTCCAATGAATGTCATACAACGCCAGTTCTTCCATATAAAGCCAAAATATGTACAGTATTATAATGAAGATGGTAATCATGTTTTGTAATGCTTTACTATATATGGTGTTGCCTCTGGAGGCCCATTTACACTACTAAAACAAAAAATAAAGTGCTATTTGTGCCTTTATTTCTCACAATTTTGACAATTTCTCGCAATTGTGACTTTTATCTATTGTGAGAATTATTTGAAACTTTATTTGGTCAAATGTGTGACTTTCTTTCTCAGTGTGGTGACTATTACTCAAAATCATATTATTGTACAATCTTTTATCATAATATATTCATCTTTCTTTTTTTTGGGGGGGGGGGGGGTTGATAAAGGCCTTCTGAAGTAAAGCTATTTTAGCCGATAAAGTTTTAAATATGGATATTTTACATAAAACGCATCACTTCTCTTCAGAAGGCCTTTATTAACCCCCGCAGAGCCATGTGGAGCACTTCTATCATGGATGGATGCACTTTGATGAACTTCAAAAATATAAAGTCATTCACTGGCATTATACAGCTTGGAAGAGCCAGGACATGTTTTAATATAACTCAGATTGTATTTGTCTGGAAGAAGAATGTCATATACACCTGGCTTGAGGGTGAGTAATCATGGGCTAATTTTTATTTTTAGGTGAACTATCCCTTTAAGTATTTAAAAAAATAGAATTGTAATAATATTCCCTAATATTACTGTTTTATAAAGAAAAGCAGACTTGTTTAATGCTTTCAAAAGTATTAAAAATTGTCAGCACCTTTGAACAGACGCTTTTCGGCAATAATTTCTAGCTAAAAAAACTGTTGTTCCCACAATATTAAAAGTGACGTTAGACTTTTAAAGCTTAGGCGAAAAAGAATTAAAGGGGCTCACATGATTTCTGGGGTTAAAGAGGCTGCCAGTGAACTTGCCAGTGAGGGTTTTGTGGTTTGGATCCAGCAGTACTTTCAGCGTTTGGAGTTTAGATTTCTGAATAATTTAAGCTGTAAAAAAATGTGATTAAATACAATTTTGTAAGGCATGGGCACATACGGAAAATCTGAAAAACTGTTAACTGCCTACATTACATAAAAAATTGAAGTCACAGACATACACAAACTTTTTCAAAATGACTTGACGTGATGAACTTTGGTTTAGCTGAATAACTTCTACATTCATTATAATACAGTATAGTACACACACAATAGCAAAATCCTTTAAAATCCTATTTGGATCTGTGTCCAACCTCACACAGAAGTATTTGTATTTGAGTGTGTGTGTGTGTGTGTGTGTGTGTGTGCTGTGTGCATAACACAACTCCCCACACAGCGGACGGATTTCCGCATCTCTGTCAGGAATTTCCTAGATTTCCTGTGCAGACTCTGACAGGGAGCTAAACAGTGCTCCCATGCTCTGCGCCTTCTCCTATGGGTCTCGTCTGAAACCGAGAGGGAAAACCTTCAAGTATAATGTTCCTTCATCTTAAAACCTCATTTATGAAGGCATCCAACCAGACGGCAGGGTTCAAACGTAACGGCTCCACATAAACTGGTCCGCATACGAAAAAAATCATCAGGGGTTTCCCCAATGAGAAATACACTTTAAGAATATAACTGTTGTTTGCATTTAAATAGAGTCGTAAAACACTCTGAATGTGACTTTGAGTGTGTGTTTTTGCCTCACATCCATCTGGGTTTTTCGGTAGCTTTTTAAAGACTCGTTTTTCCCCTCCTTTTTTATTTCTCTCCATCTCTCCCACAGTTTTCATGCTGCTCACAAACACACAATCAAATTATAAAAGAGACTAAAGCCGTGGTTCGCAACTAGATTTACTTCAGGATGCACATTTTACATTGTGAAGAACGGCATCAAGGCCTGGTATTGGTTTAGATTAGGCCAGGACTAAGCCTTAGATCAATAAGGTCATTTAAGTAGCTTTTGCGAACATTACTGGTGTGCATCTTGAGACAAAACGATGGCACTGACATATTTTAAGTTTCTTCAGTTAAAATAGTTTGCAACTTGCACTTTAATGGGGCTAGGCCTAAGCCTTGTCTGTGAAGGGGTAAGTGAATACAGAAACATTACTTTGACTTATCTTACTTAAAACGCAAATATTAGCACATATTAGTAAGTCAAATGTACATATTAGCACCTGAAATGTAAATATTAGCACCTAAAATGTACATAATACCACCTGAACTGCACATATTAACACCTAATATGTACATATTAGCACCTGGAATGTCCATATAGCACCTAAAATGTACATAATAGCACCTGAAATGTACATTTTAGCACCAAAAATTGACATATTCTCACCTAAAATGTACATATTAGCACCTGAAATGTACATATTAGCACCTAAATTGACATATTAGCACCTAAAATGTAAATATTAGCACCTAAAAGGGACAAAAGTTTACCTTTTGAAATGGTACAGCAGTGACAGGTTTTGTACCTTTTTTCTGAGAGTATGTGTGGAAAAAATCAAGATATATTTTGCTGAGAGCTAACTTTCAAACCACACAATCGACTTATTCATATTGGCAGTTTTACTCTGAATGACTATGAGGAAGAAAGAGAGTTGGCTCTCACCTTAGAGAGTTGATAGATCAAATAAAGATGTCAAATGTGACATTTTGCAAACCTAAAGAGAGTGAATAAGACAGGGAAAGAAGAGAAAGCATCATTAGCCACACACAAAAGATATATGGCTCAATGTTCTGGATCAATATAAGGACATTTACTTATTCATTTTTTCATAGGTATACAATAACACTCTTTCTCACATGCTATAATCTAAATAGCCAGACCATCTGTCCCCTCAGATGTCGGTCTGCATGGCTGGGTGATTTGCATAACAGGAAAGCCACACGACAAGAAATGTCTCACAATATGATCTGTGTAGAGACATGCATTTGTCCCCTATAAGAGGACACAACTGGCAGACCACATCACAGTCACAACTGACGTCCACCAATATGTGAACACTTATATAGATGGAAGACCACAGTATACTTTAAAGAGGCACTTAGTAATGTTTTGCTAATGAAATGCATATGAAACAGTCTGAGCTGCAACTGAAAAAAAACTGTTTGACAAGTTATAACTTTGAATTCATTTAATGCCATTTAATTGAATATGTTGGATTTAATCTACAAATCTTAATTTTTCCATATTGTTAAACAAAAATGATAGATGAAAAGAAACTAAACAAAACATCAGCTGTTAAATACATAAACTTCATGCATCTGTACTGAGAGGGCATTTTCATGCCTGCAAACTAATAGCTCATTTTTTAAAACGATCAAGCATCTTTGGGTCAAGCGAATTCGGGTTAGTGATTTGGTATGAATTCAGGCCACTGATATTTTGGGTCAGAGACTATTTTTGGGGATTCATTTGAAGCGCAGAAATTGTACCCTTTTCTGAAAAACTATCCTTTCTCCTGTGGTGTTAAAGTCGGCATGAAATCAAATTTGACAAATCTTTTTTTTATATGTAATATTGTAGTGTTTATTAAAAATGATTTATCTGTGCACATCATTATTTTTTTTAAAAATTCATGTAACCTTATAATCTCCCCAAAGAAACAACCTCTCTTCTATTTCGGTCACGTGTAATAGCGAAAGGGTGCGGCCAAATCCAATGAGGGTGCGGTTAATTCAAATCTGCCTCCATTTTGTTTGCAACGCCTAACCTCCAACGATCCAATCAATTCCTGAAGCACGAAATCAAACCCCGCCCTACATTTTTTTCTAATTTCAGAAGCATCTCACTCGGATATACGTCACAACAAGGAAAAAATGACAATCTCAACTTCTTTTTCACGCCGACTTTAAGACGCTCACAGTAGATGTGTGTCTGTCAAACACACAATCACATCATACGTAGTCTCATTGCTCTGGCCATTGCTTTTCTCTGAAATGTGAGTTGTAATCTCACAATTGCTGGAGAGGGTTAGTATAATGACACACCCGTTTTAAGGCAGCATGACATCAACAAATACTTATTACTCATTAAGAGCTATTTCCTCTTGTATTAACTCTCAAAGACAAAAAGTGCCACATTTATAGAAAGTCCAAAGGTGTTGTCCATTCCTTGGGCCTGGCATGCAGGGAATTGCAACCAAAGAGGAAATTCACCTTCATGGGGCATTCCCAATTGAGGCAATTACTCACTCTGCATCTAGCCTAACTTACTTAAGTCAAGGCGTGCTCCTTTACTGTTGTGGGAAGGGAACGCATCTAAACATGGAAAGCAGATGTCATTATGCAATTATTGTCAATGAGGGAGAAGAGGTCATATCCTCTAAACTCTTTAGACAGGAATTTGTCCAGTGCTCAGGGGCCATCCGACACAGCACGTCCTACTTCAGCAAAAAGATGCTATAAACTGTTATCAGCGGACATATGTGAGCTGATGCTCAGGAGACACGTACATCCGTCCAGAAAAAAGTCCAATGTCATAATTTTCCCCTTAATTATTTCCCATGTGGTGTTCTCTTTGCTCTTCTATTCTTATTTTGGGGATATGTATCTCACCACTGGAAGGTATTTTCTAACTGAAAGGGAACTTATCTCACAGACCTAATAAGTAATAACAGAACATTATCGCTCACCAGCCCTTCTCCGTATACATTTGAATCGTGGTGATGATTTAAATGCTGTTTTATTGGTTCTCTTACATCTTGTAATCTCATTCCTCCTTAACGTAAGCACATGCCACCAAATTTAATATCCAACCATTTGTGCTATGGACATGAATGAAACATGTTCGTGAAGCTTATTGAGGGTTAGGCCACCGCAACGCCCCAACAACCACCCAAACATGTTGATGAGGTTTGCAGGGAAGCACCACTCACATTTACTTCAGAAAATATATAGTTTATACAGGATAATGTTTTATTTTTCAGACATTGGACGCAATGCCACAGAAGTTAACCTTAATATTGCAAAAAGGCAAGATTTTGTCTATGTGTGAAAGTTGTGCTAGCCTCTGTCACCAGGGGGTTAGTCAACGCCCTCAATGTTGACACATAAGGAAAAACCGCAAGCTCAGCTTTGGAGGCAACATTAATATTTAGGGAAACCAAATACTCCATCACATAGCTGCTATCATCCATACTGCATTAATGCCAGTAGAAACAAAGACAAAAAATGCAAAGTAAGTAAAACCTGAAACAGGGTAGCGACTGTGTTGAGTCTCTTTCCACAGATGCGCCCCGGCAGGAATGAATCGTTTAAAGGAAAGAGAGGAATGGAAAATCACTCACCATGCAGAGCACATTTGCATTTACGACATGATGGATCTAGAATGTATAATAACAGTCATTCTCACAGTCTCCCATCTCATCTGAAATTAGACTCAAGTAGTTTCAATCTCCTGTACCCTACAACAACCACAAATTTTAGCTGATTTCACAGCCCAAGACTCCAGGGGAGCTTGAATGTCTCAATGAAGACATTTGAGCATGTAGGACTTGAATTTATAATTCATCTTTTAACACAATGGAAAACAAAAAGTTGAAGTCTTTGCAACTGGGACAAGGCAGCCTGAGGTTATGCCATTGTCTATTAGTAATTTAACCTTTTGTAGGGTTACTCTGACATGCACGACATCACACTGCCACATTAAAACACAATGATCTACAAGGTATATATTTCTGAAAGCACATTAAATAGTCATTTGATTCAGATTTGATTTAGAAGATTGTTAAATGTAGATTTAACTAAGAGGTCAAAGTTTGGCTGGTTAGCATGAGGCTAATAGCTACAAAAAGCAAATAGTGTTTGTAGAGTTTGTAAAGCAATGAATGAAAATGTACATTATAAGAGGATAAAAATCCTTTCACTTCAATGCACTGAAAGTATGAAACCTTTGTAGTACAGTATACGTTGCAGAATGTAGTTAGGTGACATTACACAACAATGAATGTATTTTTAAAATCGCTGTCTGGAAACATTTAGACAACAAGAGCATATGTATAGTTGGAATGAAGTACTTCAACGACTGTTCTTTTGTAAAGCAGGTCTGCTATGGAAACAAAAGACATTGAGAAAGCATGAGACATACCTGTTGTTACATAAAAGAGAAACAAACATACTTGAGAAACATACCATAAACTGGTTTCCCAGAACTGGTGTGAGAAAAATGATGTAATGTTGTCTGAGGAATTTTTATGTCAGATCGTTGAAATATTTAAAAGATTCTTCTATCACCATCAATAGAAAGGTAATACAAGGTTCGGTGAGCTAACAGATTTAGTTTCAGTACAATAGATTTAAAGTAGTTACAAAAAAAAAAAACGTTGAAAATGAGACCATTTTCAAGACCATCTGGTCTAGATTCGGTGAGTGACACATTTAACTGGTGTGTATTACTAATCCCAGATCTATGTGTGAAAGCCTATTAATTGAGCTCTCATTCAAATTGTTATGATGATAATATGATTTGTAATGTAAAAGGGTATTAATATGAATATTGCAAAAAAAAATTCATTTTCATTAGTGGTTTCAGAATTATGGACTTCATTTGGGTGAAGTAATAATGAAGCAAATCCAAGATAAACCCAAGGAAAGGGTGAAAAAGCTTTCTGTCATAAAAGAAAGAAGGAAAAGTTGACATTTGAGAGAAATCACATGACTCAAGATACCAAGAATGGCACGAAATATTTTGCCAAACCTGAAGGGTCACATGTCATCGCTCTTGTATCATCATCAAGGTGTCTGCGACTGACTCAGCTTTTATTATTTTATCATTTATATAGAGACACTTTAAAAAAATAAGCAGGCTATAAGTCAAGTTCGTTTTATTAAGTAAATCCTCTAAATGTATAAGCTCAGATATCCAAGAATACTTTATGTACTAAGTATACTAATATCAACGCAATAGTAGTACTTGTAAGTGTCCCATTTTGGGACTAAATTGGCCCACAATTAGTGTATAAAAAGTAGTACCATTGCAAAAATGTTTGTGTATAGAATATGCAGGGGCGTAGAATTTAGTAGGGACGCTAGGGACGTGTCCGTACCAATATCCAGTGACAATGATATATCCCTAGCAATAATTTCAATCAAAACTTAAAATATATTTATATATTGATGTCCCCGTCCCCACTAATTTCAAAATATGTATAAAACTACAAGTAGTATTTCACTTGCAAATGTAATATCTGGACATGGCGTTACTGTGGGCTATTTCTCTATTCATGAATATTTCTGTTTCACATCTTTTCATGCTTTTTGATTTGTAATTTTTGACTGATTCAATAATGTTCAAGTTTTTAAAGACACAAAATTTTTTCACTGTTTGTGAATTTTTTATCTGGTGTATATACTTGATGCTTCTTCATGAATGGTGATGCATATACACAAAATAAAAATATTGTTTCAACTTAAAGTACTCGTGCTGCCTTAAAATGTTTAAGTTTGGTTAACTTTTATTATACTAAGTAACAACTTGGATATTTGAGGTGACTAAGCTTAAAATTGACTTTCTTTTTTAAGTTAAAACAACAATTAAAAAATATATACAGTGGAAACAGTGGAAGTTTATTGTCCTAGACACAGACACACAAACATGCATCAGTAACAACAGCGGTTTGCACTAAGAGAGAGGCAGGAAGTGGATGTTCCTTGTGCTGAGGCAAGGAAGGAAAATAAGGAGCTCTTTTTGGCTGCTTATAGTGGAGGACAGTTCCCACAACACACTTCTCAAGCTCTTTCTACACACACATTCGTGGAGTGGATGTCCCGAATTCCGAAACGTCTCAGGGGTACGAGGTCATGACTTTAATGGTAATGGATGACGTGGACACTCCTTCCCACAGACCAAACTCACTGAAAGAACACACAAACACTCACAAATATACGCAAAGTATGAAGTATGTCAATGTGATGGTGACCGCTGGGTCAAGTGGTTAACCAATGAGAAAACCTTTGACCTTGTACAGTGGGTCGTAAATTCCTGGTCAGATTGTGTAAATACAAGTAAGGAACAAATAACAAAACTTGAGTTGATTGTTTTGGGGCTAGCATGACCAAACCACAAAAGAGAGCATTGTCTAGGATTTCAGTGGAAGGTTTTTATTTTTATTTTGGAAGTGATCTGACTCTGTCATTCTATTCTCAAAGTCTTGGTGTTTCCCATTACTGTTGGATGGTAAAACTGTCAGAAGGGCTGAAAACCTACTTGGCATTAAGCAGATGTATTTTATAACATTTCTAATTGCTTTGCTCAAGGGTAGAGAGATAAAACAATGCATAATTCACAGTTCATGTCCTTAGGATCGAACCTGCGACCTTTGTATTATCAGGCTAAATCCTAAAGCACCATCTCTCTTCTACAAACATTCTGTATATTTTTTATACATTTGCTTTAATACACACAGGGGACTCCAAAAGTATGAGACAGACGTTTTTATGATTTAAAAAAACAAAAACAAAAAAACTTAAAGAAAACTCTAAGATTCATCAGATTCATCATTTACAAAAGAGCTGCTGTCATTTAAGTAAAAGGGAGACTAATCAAAAAAGATAGTATAAAAATTGTTGTTTTTTTCTCAACTTAACTTTTCACTTTAAGAGTTCATAAACTGAACTGAAATGAATTGAGTAGCTTAGTCCATTTACGTGCGAGAACCAATGAGGTTTGAATGTGATTTTTCAATGATGTTTATATATGTGATTAAAAGCCTGTTTCGAAGATGAACGAAAGTCTTGCGGGTTTGGAATGACATGTGGGTGAGTAATTACTGACAGAATTTTCATTTTTGGGTGAACTACTGTAACCCTATACTCCATCCTGAAAATAATTTGTAATAGGAAAACAAAATATAAAATAGAAACTATATGTTAGTTGATTTTTAAATAATAGAAAAAAGTGTACTAAACAAAACAAGATACATATTGTAAATGAAGGCAAGTTTTCGTCTGTTGTGCACAGAAAAAAGGTTGTAAAAAAGGGATAGTACCCTAAAAAGGACATCTTTGTACCTTTTTTACTCCTAAAAGGTGCATATTAGTACCTAAGGAAACCTTAATGAACCTTTTTGTGGTGAAAAGGGGTACAAGATGTAATTTTAAGGGTACTGCCCCAGTGACAAAACATAACATTTTTAAGACATTTTTTTTTCTACTTTCAGCTTTATGTCGACATGTACTTGTCACAACACAAAAACACCTGGTCAGGACAAAATTATACTATCTTCTGTGGTCTCACCCTGATGACTTTACCAAAGAAACCCACACTTGCCCTGTGCTGACAAACGCTGGAAAAATGCAACACTGGAGAATTTCCAAGCACACACACACATACACCTCCTCTGCTTTGTCAGCAAGGGTATACTCCTGTTAGTTGGGTTTGCTAAACGGAGGCCCCTGCTTCAATGTATTGCTGATGAATTTTTCATCCCCTTGCTCTTTTTTACTTTCAGTCCTTCCCATCATCCCTAAACTCAGGAAATCAGCACTATATCACATCAACACTCTGTCAAATGCAGTACACAACCGGTATTGCTCTGAGTCTATGTGTTCATCTGATCTCTTACAGTTCCAGGTGTAAAAACAAGTGTGAGATGTTATCCAACAAGTGGCAAACGACCCAGAGATATCAGCATACCTGATCATTGTGGCAATCCCTCATAGTCTGTAGTAGGTACTGTACACATGTAGGCTACTCAGAAAGAAAAAACACATTATTTAGGGCCTACACCTGACAATTGCGAACTGGAAGCAAAATGTCTTGTTTCACTCTATGGTTTATGAAGCGATGTTTTCTGTTGGAAAGCATCTGACAAGATAGTGATTATAAGTTGCAAGTGCATTATCAAAGTAAACTGTTGTCTTTTGTGCCACTCTATCGTATCATGTCTAAGAATTTCTGTTTTAATCAGACAAGATGCCAGTGTGTGGACTATACCATCATGCTTTTCTGGATGAGTGGTTGTCACATGAGCACAAACTTGTTAAAATTTGAATTTTTGTCTGCTTGATAGGATTCTATGAAAAATAAAATACATACAGTGCATGGCCTTATTTGCCCCAGCAGGCCCACACTAATGCACTATAGACAATATCACTGCTTCACATCACTGTGGTGATTTCGCTATTGTTTTGTGCTGTAACCTGCAGCTGATTGCCTTCTGAAAACTTTTCTTATCTGTCCCGAGCACAGCGGGACAGCTGCCAATCTGATCTCAGACATACTGAGAGAACACTGCAAAATGGCAGGAAATTCCACTTTGAACAACTCCCAGCAGTGGCACAGAAGATGCTTTTAAAAACCAGGCCTGTTACATAAGGGAACAGAGACTTCAATAAAAGGTCTATATTTCTCTCGGGACAAGAAAAGGAGAGCAAGTTGCGATTTAAATAGAATATGCCCGCAGCAGAATTTGTCTGACCAGGACTGGATTACACTTTATTCATAATAAACGTGTGGAAACCCTACGTTATAAGGACAAAATGTCCCAACATGACAAAAAGAAAGAAAAAAAAAAGCTTTATAATGGGCCTGGCATACTTTTTTTTAATATAGGCCTACCTGTACAGCTCTTTGTAACTTTGTTGCTCTTGTTGAATTGGCATGTTTTGTTCTCATCTCAGAGACATGAACTCAAAAGTAAAGTGATTACACCACTTAGTGGACATAATGGGCAATGACCTGAGACATTATGAGAGTTATATAAGGATATTTGTAATTTTGTAGATATTTTTATATCCAAAATTGTTCACAGTAGACATATAGCCAATTTTGTGCAAGGGGTTAAAGGGTTAGTTCACCCAAAAACGAAAATTCTGTTAGTATTTACTCACCCTCATGTTGTTCCAACCCCGAACAACATGAGGGTGAGTAAGACCTTCGTTCATCTTCGGAACATGAATTAAGATATTTTTGATGAAATCTGAGAGCTGGATCACTCCTCCATACTAGTCCATAAGCTTCTTGAGGGATTGAAACTTGCTGGCCTCGAAAAGTTATTAAAGACTTCGTTAAAATAATACAAGTGACTACAGTGGCTCAATCTTATGTTTATCAAACGACGAGAAAACTTTTTGTGCGCAAAAAACAATAAAAATGACGAATTTATTTCAACTATTCATTTACTTCTCTCTCTCTGTCTTGACTCAGGTTACTAGTTTCATAACATAAGCTTCTGTACGTCACACGCATCACACACATGACGTATACGCAATCACACTATGTTAACTGACTAGAGGCTCATAGAGAAGGAAGTGAATAGTTGAAATAAAGTAATTATTTTTGTTTGTTTTTGCGCACAAAAAGTATTCTTGTCGATTGATAAAGTTAAGATTGAGCCACTGAAGTCAGACACACTATTTTAACGATGTCTTTAATAACTTTTCGAGGACGGCAAGTTTCAATCCCTCAAGAAGCCTATGAACTAACTTAGTATGCAGGAGTGATCCAGCTCTCAGATTTCATCAAAAATATCTTAATTTGTGTTCTGAAGATGAACGAAGGTCTTACGGGGTTGGAACAACATGAGGGTGAGTAAATACTGACAGAATTTTCATTTTTTGGGTGCACTAACACTAAGTTCATAATGGTCATACCATTATTTTTACCTTTTACATTTGCACTTTACTTGTAACTATCAATTATGAATGTGGAATAGTATTAGTATCTAAGCACTTGGTCTTATATTAAACAACAGCACCACCTTTTTTTTGAGCATTATGACCCTAAAATATGAGTATATTATTAATAACCAGTGCATATTGGTAGACATTTTATGTTTCAAAATACAGGCACACAAATGTAAAAACTTCAGCAAACATTTGTTGTGGTTAAAATCCTTTATTTCATAATGCGATATAACAAAATCACAAAAGCCACTTGAATTGTATGTGGTTGGGTGTATTACAAAACCTTCAGTGACAATATGCTTTTAGCATATTAAGATTTTCAATGATTGTGCTTATAGTTGCAGTGGTAGATATTTGATTATTTAAGCTAGAGCGCTATTTGTATGCTATGTACATTTTCTGGCCTTTGTTGCCCTCGTTGAGATTTTTGTTAATAAAGCTGACACCAGCTTTCTGATACACCGCACAGGCGTCAGCGTTGATCAGAAGAACCATGGCTTTGATCTGCGATTCACATCCTTCATTCAGGTGCCATGCGTAGACATCTTTTCCACGGGTTCCGGCATTGAGATTAACACTGAGCTTTTTGAAGCCTTCATTCTGGAGCCTTACATTCTCCTGGAACTCGGTGGAGACATTAAGAGCAGTGAGAGCTTTGCTCTTATCGGTTGTGCGCCGATACCAGAGGTAGACATAGTTTCCACCAGCACCACGATTGGTGTCTTCATCCACGCGAGTGAAGCCCAGATCAAACTTTTGCTTGTCAGAAGTGAATTCAGAAGTTGCTGTGATCTCACTGATGTAGCTCGGCTTCACTCTCTTCACCCACAGGTAGATGAGGTTTTTCGTCGCGCCTCGGTTCAGTTCACAGCCCAGTCTCTCCCAGCCATCTTGCAGAAGAGCAGTCTCTTCTTTGGCATCTTTGCTCACCTCGAGGTCCATGATAGGGATGTCAAATTCAGTGTTGCCGTAGAAGTACCACAGATAGACGGGCTTTCCACCAGCTGCTGCATTCAGATTCTTGTCGATCTTTTCATACCCAGCGCTATCAAGACCTTTGCTCATTTCATCTACGAATGAAAACTGGATCCTGGTCACAGGTCTTATTCCACACTCTTTTTTGTACCAAAGAAAGACCCGTTTTTCACAATTATCTTCACCTTCACTGAGGTCAACATTGATGAGCTGAAAATCTTGAGCTCCAAGGATTTCCTCATCGTCCTTAGAGGTGGAAACACTGAGCTTTGTTATGAGATGTTCATTTGCCATTTTAGTTTCTTCAGAATTTATCGGCACTGAGGAAGTAGGTTAAAGTTCTACAAAAAAGAAAGGAAATTTTAATTATTTATTGCTTTAAGCAGCAATAATAAAACTATATATTTCTGTATTTATGATTGAATTAATAAAGTCTGACATATTTCTTATATATACAAATAAAACAAAATCTTTTATGTTACAAGAACTTCTTAAGTTTTAATGCAATGACAATATTTACTCTTTAATTTTTACTTTACAATTCACATATAGTAATATATTTGCCTCAAAGTAAAATTTTTGTGATAAAAATGTTCAGATCAAGTAAAGTCACACTTATTTACAGTATATAGCGCTTCAGATTAATAAACAGCAAAGAAACTGTGTTAATGTTGCATAAAAGATAAATTATAAAATGACTTCAATTTACTATACAGATGAAAACAGTGACAATATTCAATTCAGTTTAGTTCAATTCAGTACCATAACAATTTCAATGTTATATCAATTTAAAAAACAATTCAGCTAAAAAGCAGTTCTACAGAAGACAATAATGCCATTATTCAGCTCAAATCTAGATTCAATTCAGATCAATACCTTACCTCCAAAGGAGCTGGATCTTGTGTGTTGTAGAAGACAGATGAAAGATCTCTTATTTATATATCCCATAACCCGCTTCTCCTCCACTCCCTTGTTATATCGTCATTAACCAACTTATTTGTCAACCCAGCCGGCACATGACTGACCATCAACATTTCCACAACAATGTTGAAAAGTAAGAAAAATTTGAGTGAAACCAAAACCAAGCCAAGCATACATTTTCCAAAGCCAAAAGGGATTTGAAAGTAATAAAATCTTCTCTATTCCTGGTTTTGATGTGCATTTAGTACATTTTTCCAATTTATTGTGCTTTTTATTTGTATGTTCTGCCAGTTAACAAGTAATTCTGCATAAAATTAAGGAGTATTTTTATGAATTCTGGGAAAAAATTATTATAAGTAGTTTTACTAGGCATTACACATTCAAGATTATATGAAGAGTTCAGATGCAAAAGCCTCTAAATGCCATTTGAAATTTTCTTCTAAAATTACCATTTTTATCAAACTTGTATATTTAAGTTCAGTAATTTCACTTAAATTACAATTAATAGGTAATCTTCATTGCATTTTAAGTGAAATTACTGAACTTAAATATACAAGCTTGATAAAAATTATCATTTTAGAAGAAAATTTCAAATTATATATATAAATATATATATATATATATATATATATATATATATATCTTGAACGTGTACTGAATATATTGAATGTATACTGTAAAATATTTAAATGTATACTGTAAAATATTTACTGTAAATGTTTGCTCACTTTTTCTTTATTATCATAAAAGTAAGAAAAATGAGAGTTTTTAACAGAATTCAACAAGTGCCTTACCGCTAGCGCTAAAGAAAAAGTGGAGAAGTCCAGAAAAATAGAGCAAACATTTACAGTATAAATATTTTACAGTATAAAATAAGTTAACAAGTTTATTTATATAGCACACTTACTGCACAATGCTAATTCAGAGTGCTTTACATGCAAAAAAGGAATTAAAATCATCATAAAATTAAAGTCATTTACTATTATAATTTGTAGATAGATGACGCAGCGTTATCATTTTGATGGAAAGTCCTGAACAATACAGTAAATTGTCATCTGATCTATCTACCACACACCACTGGAATTTGAATGTCAAGCACAGCATTTTTTATATAAAAAAACATGATCAGTTCAGTTTATCGACTCAAATAATTTCACTTCCTAAAAAACAATTTAATAGCAGTTCAACCATATAATAAGTATGAATGCAAAGGCATAATACTGGCTCCTATTACAAATTTATAAAACAATTGTGAGAATCACTTAAGCATATCAGTAAAGCAGAGACATATAAAATCATTTTAAAAAGTCAGAGGAACATGGAATTTCCCTGAATTCCATTAAAGGGTTAGTTCACCCAAAAATGAAAATTCTGTATTTACTCACCCTCATGTTGTTCCAACCCCGTAAGACCTTCGTTCATCTTCAGAACACAAATTATGATATTTTTGATGAAATCTGAAAGCTGGATCACCCCTGCATACTAGTCGATAGGCTTCTTGAGAGATTGAAACTTGTTGACCTTGAAAAGTTATTAAAGACATCGTTAAAATAGTCCAAAAGTAACTTCAGTGGCTCAATCTTAACTTTATCAAGCGACAAGAATACTTTTTGTGCGCAAAAACAAACAAAAATAACGATCAATCAAAACTGAGTTTTTCCTAGGAAAAGCCCAAAAATATGATACAAAATAGCCTATTTGTCACGAACTGCTCTGAGACACAGTTGATGATCCAAATACAGTTTATTTGAGTAATCCATAATCATAATGAAACTCAGGCAAAGGGTCGAGCACAGGAAGGCAGTCAAACAGGCAGGGGTCAGAGGCAAAAATCCAAGTACCAACAGACAATGGAACCAGGGAGAATGCTCAGAAATGCATTATAAACACTAAACAAGACTCAGGGAATTAATGAGTGTTCATGGTTTAAATAGGCGGATGGTGCGTTCTATTAAAGCCAACTAACCGACTCGGATTTGACGTCACGTCCACACTTCAAGCGTTCTATTATGTTTTGCGTGTCCAAGTCGGAGAAAAAAATGGACGCCACCTGGAAAGCTGTTATAATGGTAGCACTGGCCGAGTAGACACTTACATTAATATATATATATATATATATATATATACAGTATTATGACTACACCTTATCAAAACGCAGCCATTTGAACTTGGAAATGTTCACTTCACTTCATGTTTTTCATGTTACCCTTCTGTTAGCAACGTTATAGCAATTGCACTCACAACAACCCATTTCCACACAGGAGACGCAGTACGAGTGATTATAATCGTCATTTAAAATACCAAAGCAGTTCAAAAATAATGAAAACAATTATTCTTACAAGTCACAGGGCGCAGCCATTTTGAATTCCGAAACGGAATTCTTGCTCGGTGTCCTCACGGTTGTCCGACGTCCGAGAGGAGAAATCCGAGGAAAGGGGGCGTGTGCTGTCGTCCGATTCGGATCTGCGAGACGGTAAATAATAATAGAACAAGACGGATGAGGTAATGAGACACAGGTGGATGCAATCAGGGATGATGAGTCCGGGCTGTGAGTTAAGGGAAATGTAGTTTGTGAGGGAATGATAGTCTGATGTGGAGTGCACTGCCCTCATGTGGCTCTCAAGGGCAATCCAGCTGGCGACCGACACTCCATTACTTCTAAATTAGGACAGTTTTTGTGTAAAATTCTTCCTAACTTTATAAGTGGACCTCAAGGAACATTATAAAACTTTTTTTCAGTTCATGACAGCAGTTGATTCATACATGAATTGAAATTCACAACACTTGGCACTAAAGCAGCTGATAAAGCAGAGACTTATGAAACCATTCAGAAAGACTCAGTAGAACACGGAATTTCTTGAATTAAACATTTTCAGAGTACAGCAACTGGGTCTAAAAATCATGACGACCTTGATAAACATATTCAAACATTACTATTGCTATCAGATGTCACTGATGGGGAGCAGGTGCTGGTCCATCATGCCTAGAAGGCCCGAACATCAATAATAAAAGATGACATGAAGACTGAAAAGCTCTTCCATCTGTATTTAATATTGAGTGCATGTGGTGTAGTTATTAGGTATAATCTGAATCCAACTCTCACTACTTGTTAAAAGTAGACATTTTATCAGTAATACAATTCATAGCAGCCTATTGTCGGCATAATTTTGCTACCTAAGCCCAGATCAGTATTTATATTTCAATGGATACAGTATGATATACAGGTACTGCACATAATCTTATTGTTATTGGAGTCTCACAAAACCCACAATGTGCTCAAATCTAATATACTGCATCTGCATATACAACATGTGTGTCCCATTTTTAAAGACACACCTCAGGAACCCTATTTTAATATAAAATAAAATAATTTTTTTTATAAATAAACTATTTTATAAATAAAAAAGCTTTTGATCCGGGCAGTATATTTTCAATTGGTCTTGTATCCCAAAGAAATGGTTACTAAGTCTCAATATACCAAGTCCGCAATTGTTTTTAATGTATACTTCTATAATAATGACAATCACTTTTTAATTTTCATTTTTTTATTACAGTTTATTTATCTTATGCTCACCAATCCTGCATTTATTTGATCAAAAACACAGTAAAAACAGCAATATTGTGTAATTTTATGACACTTTAAATCAACTGCTTTCTATTTTAGTTTATAAAAAAAATGTTCCTGTGATGTCAAAGCTGTATTTTTAGCATCATTACTCCAGTCTTCAGTGTCACATGATCCTTCAGAAATCAGTCTAAGCCGTGACTGAACCATGAGCCGGGAAACCGTGAGACTTCTGTCTGAATACATTTCTTTGATGAAAATAAAGTTCAAAAGAATAGCATTTATTTGAAATAGAAATCTTTTGTAACATCATAAAAGTCTTTACTCTCACTTTCTCTATATATTCTATGTTTTTAATTTGAGCTTTTATACAGAAACATCAAAAAAAAAAATCAATTGAAAAAGAAAAAAACAGTGTGATATGTAATTTTAACCCTTTTATTCGTAATTGTGTTACAGCCTGGTGTTAAGTGAATCCTCAGGTCTGCCCTGCCTGTTGGGCAGAGACTTGAGATACTCGAGGTGGCGAAATGCATCTTCTTGGTTGTGCCTTACATAGTAAACTAAATAGGATATAACCATTGTAAACCAGCCAAACATTGTTATCAGCATAGCCACATCAATGGTCCTCTGGATTGCTGTGCAGAAGTCAAGATCAGTCGCCACCAGAATGAAAGGCATTCCTTGAGCCCCCAGCGCTTCAGGTTCAGAAGTGTTGCACACCACCTCAGTGAGGGAGGAGGGATCCAAGAGCAGCTGTGGCATAGCCAGCTGCAGACGACAGTCACACAGCCAAGGGTTATGAGAGAGGTTAGTCTGAGCTCTAAGGTCGCCAAACGCCTTGGGGTCCAGGGTCTCCAGCTGGTTAGAAGAAAGATCCAGGCTGCTCAATGAGTCTGCAAGGTCTTGAAAGGCTCCAGGCTCCAGGTAAGCCAACCTGTTGTGGGAAAGATCTAATTTGAACAGTAGTGGGAGCCCTATAAAGGCATCGGCTGGTATGGTAAGCAGCAGGTTGTTGTCTAGGTATAGATGCTGTGTAGTGTTCGGAAGGTCACGTGGAACTGCAATCAAGTGCATGTCACTACAACGGACCATCAGCCCGCCGTCGACACTCTCTGAGCAGAAACAGCTCTCCGGGCATCCGTTTTCTGCTTGGTGGCACAGACACACATCCAAAACGTAGAGCAGGAGGGTGAAAGTGAGAGAAAGGCAGCTGGCCACAGCATGACCGCCCATAGACATACTGACAGTCCTGAACATCAGGAGGAGGAAGAGCACACCAGCTCAAAACAAACAGGAACAAAATAATAATAGTCATTATTACAACTGACACCCTGCTATCATTATGCTTACTGATTGTGGAGTTATTTTGAGGATAAATGGGCACTTGTTAGGTTAATTACCATCAAGAAAGTGCTACATTTTTAGGGCATAAACTATATAATAAGAGAATACAGATATAATTTATGCCAAGACATTTTTTTTAACATACAGCTCATGAATGTTCACTAATATCGCTCCTCAATTCCGTTGTATAACTTACCTATAACAAACAGAAATTCAAAATGGTTTGAATAAGCTTGGGAACTTAAAGTGGGAAACGTGTAAAATAGGCTATTTAACTTACCTGAGAGAAAAGATGAGAATTCGTAACTCGCGTTATGAATGTTGTTGTCTAGAGAATAAACACGGTGTGTTTCCCGTTTTGGGCTTATTTCTTCAGAATTTTCATTCATAATTTGCCTGTCTGGCTAATTTTGATTTATATCCTCTTTCCCTCGGAATGTGAACGGCTTCATCACCAAAACAACGCATGTGATGATTCCATCGGCATTATTCACAAGTGAAACGGATACGAGTTCATTCCTGTCTTGAAGATCAACTTGATCGTAGAGAAGCCACTCAGTTCCCATCTCTCTCCTCAGTTCTGTTGAGTGTGTGTGGTTTTGGAATCCCGAAGCTTTCCTCACACATAACTTAAGATAACCGACAGATGGCGCTATAAGTGAACGATACAGTCATCTGTCGATGATGTTTGATCTTACTTGACGCAGCACAAAATACATTAGGGTCAAATCACTACAGTTCACTTTACTCAAGTTATTTATTAATACTATTATGAAATAATTTTTAGCCTAATAAGATCATAAAAGTTCAGTTTAGATATCTTTATACAGAGTATAACTGCTTAGTCACATTTTGCAATTTCTATTATAAACTATAACAATTATGGTAATAGCATAGTAGGCCTATGTCTCGCTATTGCATTCATTTTATTTTAAAAGTGGTCTCAGTTCAGATTGAATGCCAAAAAAGTAAGTCATAAAACACAAAAGTATTCCTTGAGATTTAAATCTACATGCCAATTGATATTTTCATTATATATATACTGTATATATATATATATATATATATATAAACAGTTTTACATTTGTCTTTTGCCAGCAACTGGACCACAAATGTTTCATGTATCAATCAATAAATACATTATGTGACATGACATAACCTCTTTTATTTTCTGTTTAATGATAAAATTATCTCTGCTCTAGAAATTTCAATATGGAGCATCCCAGCATAAATATTTGTGTTGTTGGACAAAATAAAACTTGATTTAAATACAGTTAAATTTAAATAAATCAGTTCATAAGTGCAGAGTCTGTTGTGAGGAGTTTACATCTGCTGCAGTGAAAAGAAGGAAGTCTCAGCTGTTATTGTAGACTGTAATATTTCAGATATTTGGGGATATAAGTCATGTCCACACACATTTGGTATGGATTTACTGCGAAACAGACAGGTTTATTCAAATAGGTCCCATTTTATACCGTAATCAACCCTTTTCAGTGATGATGATACACAAAGTTGTGTTTGTGTGGCATCACTGAACCAATATCCTGGGTTTACAGCAGTTTTATGATTTCTTCCACTTGTGGATATCATCAGCATCCTCCTCCAGCATTGCCTTCACGTCACCCAGCGCAATCATCAGCTGTGCCAGGTAGTATGTTGTCATAATAATGTGCCTTTCGTATTCTATATCAAGAACATTGAACTTTGTTAGTGCAATTGTGAGGTCAGAAGCCATGAAGACCAGGCTTCCCAGCAGGACAAGCGGCCGCCGAGTACGAACAGCTAGTGTAGCCATGATGACAATGAGCAGCATGTAACCCCCTATGGCTGGGACGAGGACGTCAGCTTCTGGATTACGCCGTAGGAAGGGCACCAGGTACATATAAAGTCCACCGCCGATCAACCACAGGAGGAGGTAGAAGAAATAGAATGAGAAAGACGAAGATGTTGAAGAATATCGTGATGACAGGAAGGAGAAAGAGTAAAGCATGTGGGCCAGAGCAAAACAGCCCATTCCTGAAAAAGAAAACAGAAAGAGATTGGACTGTGAGGCTGGGTTATTGTAATCAACTAAAACAATAAATAAATATAACTGTAATTTGAAGTAAAATAAATGTCAATCAAAATAAAACTAAATATTTTCTTATTTTTTTAACTAGTTAACGATTAGGCTACTTAAATAATTAAAAATGAAATAAAAATGAAATAAAAATGAATATATATATATATATTTAAATGGAAATAAATTTAAAGTAATTAAAAACATTTGTATTAAAACAAATGAATGGTAATTCTCATTACTGTGATACAGTACTTACGAAGTACATACGGTGTATATATCAAGTTAAAATAAAAATGTGCCTACCTGCCATGATAATATCCCTAATATTTCAATGTATATGTGTGTGTGTGTGTGTGTGTGTGTGTGTGTATACCCATGTTGCCTAAAAAGAGGAATAAAAAATCATCTTTTGGAAACTGATCTTAATGCCTTAATTTTAAAAAAGTGAGAAAAATCCAACCTTTAAGGACACCAATTTCTTTGTGAATTTAATAAATAAAATGTCATAAATAAATGTTACAGGTGGCATAAGTCAAGTAAGTTAAATTCCCATAGAGGCAGGCAGATTTTTATTTTTAAAGGCCAGTTATGGATCCAGGATACTATGCATCCTGATAAAGTTCCCTTGGCCTTTGGAATTAAAATATCCCCACATCATCACACACCCTTCACCATACCTAAAGATTGGCATGGGCTACTTTCCATAAGATCATCTCTGAATGTAAATCAAACCAGCTATTAGGCTAACTGAAATAAAACTGTGCCAATCTCTAGGTATGGTGAAGGATGTGTGATGATGTGGGGATATTTTAATTCCAAAGGCCAAGGCAACTTTATCAGGATGCATATTATCCTGGATCCATAACTGGTCTTTAAAAATCTACCTGACTCTATGGGAATTTAACATAGGGGTGTCCTGACTTATGCACCCAATATTTTAAGGAAGATCATTTATTTATTTATTTACAATGCAGAAAATTGGTGTCCTTAAAGGTTTGTCAGGGTGAAATATGGCCTGGATATGTTCTTATTAAATTTTGTGTCATTAACCCTGATAGTCTTAAGTTAAGATATGGAACAGAAAGAAAAATACTTTTACCATGAATAAAAAGTTCTGGCCAAATAAGGCAACAGTCTCCGCCCGCTGAGAGCAGCAACCCTCCGGCCACACCCACTAGACTCCGCCCCCCATTATAGCTGAACACCAGAAGGACCAACGAGAGGATGGGAGCAGCCTTTATTCCAGCAGCCAGAAGAGAGGGGGCGGAGTCTGGGATCCACAGATAGAAGTATATTGTGCAGGATGCAAAAAACGGGAGGAGGTAGAGAAACAGTACACAGCACTGGAAGATAATGAAAGCAGTACAGGCATCAGTTATTAAAACACACAGTCTACACGTTCTGCTCTGAAGAGAATTTCGAACAGTCTCACACTTTTTTTTATTAAACATTAAATGCAAATATCTTTGTTATGAGGAAATTAAAACATGAGTGTAAAGCTATACTAGAAAAATAATTGTGACTAAATATGGATCTAAATATTTAAACTGGATGTTTGTGAATCCCACAAAAGCAGAACGCAGGTGTCTGTATTTTTGTGCAGGTGTATGTGTGTGTGTTGTGCTGTGATTACCGTATTTCTGCGTTGTCTGCGGTCAAAGGCACTGGTCTCCAGGATGTCCATCTCTCTCTTCTGGCCTAAACAGTCATACACACACCGTTCTCAGATGTGGGCCACGTACTCCACAACTGGGAGATCTGCAATGTCTCTGTGAACTATGAATACCAGTGTGTTTCATTGGCTGGGGTAGGTCTGGACTTTGGACCATTATGAGGGATGTGTTATCTGTCAGATTGTTCGGTCATAAAATACACCCCTCACTCTCTCTACTTCTTTCTGTGCCTGTCTCTCCCTCTTCTCTGCAATATGGCCTATTACCCTGTAGTGATATCATCAATAAGAGCAAAGGTTTGATGATTGAGACATAAGTTCATAAAGATCTTTAAAAAAAGTTTAATTAATTATAGAAAAGTATCTTTATCACTTTGATTTCTGTCTTTTCATCTTATTTTATTTCTTTGATCAGATTTTTTGTTGTGTTTGTAGATGTCAGAGTAAGGACAAGAAACGTTTTATTTACATTTGTATATGCTATAGACAATTGTCCAAAGTATTGTAATTATTATAATAATCATTGTAATCCTATTTAATCCATATTTTTTTTCATTATGATTGATTATTAGCTTCTCTGATGGTAGTGGTTTTAACTGCATAGTTATAATCAAAACTGCCGGAGATATTTACATTTTTCCACATGATCACCCAGGGAGCCATTTGGCCACAGTGTTATGATGCAGCAAAAAATAAATAAATAAATAAATGAATTATATATATATATATATATATATATATATATATATATATATATATATATATATATATTCTAAATAAATTAAATGTTTTATATTTTTGGAGTCTAACAATTTTGTCTTACACTTGTTAATAAGTGTTAATAAGATCTGATAATCTAGGTTAACCTAAACTTAAACTTCAGGTTCAGGATCCCCGTTTCTACCATAAATAATATTACCGTGCTCCTTTAAAATATCCAAACACCAATGGATTCACACACAAAGTCTAATGATTAACATGAACTTTAACCCGCTCTATCCAACAATCTCTCAAGTTCAAACAGCGAAAGAGATCGACGAACATCGAGAAGAAAGAGAGTGAAAATAGAGAAAAGGTAAGGATAAAGCAAGTGAAAGTTGAGAGGAGCGATTGAGATCAGTGTGTTAGAGATAAAGGAGAATATCTATAGTTGGACGGTGACATTGGGGAAAATGAAAAGAGGGAGGGGCCAAAGTTTTAATCAATAGCATGTGTAGGGAATACATGCAATATAAGCAAATCTTCTTGGCCTACATGCTGTTTCCTGTTTCAGAAGTTTCAAAAATAGACTACACTGTTGTTATATAGTAATCTACGTTTAACAGACAACCCCTGGAGATTAGACATTCTATAGACATGCTATTATGGTTCTTTTGAATCTTTTTTTCCTCACTTTGCAGATATGGCTGATAGACCCTTAAAGATTGGAATTGTAGGATATGGACATTTAGGTGAGTTCTCCACTGAAAACTTCTGTTTCAGCTTTCCCTAACACATTCAATTATTATATTTGCTCTTAAAATATTGCATATTACCTTTGACAAAATAAATTAAAAAAATATATACTTCCTGTTTTTAAAATATATGTCTCAGTTAATCAGCATATATATTATATTTTGTCAGTGAAAGGTATCTGGGACATTTGATTCATTAGTGAATCTGTTCATAACACAAACCACTAAAATATCATGAAAATGTATTGGTCAAGATAGAAGTGTGGAAGAGCTGGGATTAGGCTACTCATGGTCAGTATGAATTTATGTTCTGTCAAACCATGAAGCTTGTATTACATCTTTCGCCTCAACATTCAGGACAGTTTCTTGTTGAGAAGATCCAAAGGGAAGGGCCTAAAGTGGGGCTCCAAATAGCATTCGTTTGGAACCGAAATCTAGACAAACTTAAAGATTCATTGCCCGAAGAGCTCATTCTACATGACCTCTCAGATTTCACACGCAGGTAAACATTGCTAATATGTTTGTATGCAAGAGCATGTTGCATGGGGCACTTTTCCCCAGTCACATCAATGGCAAAAAGTGTCCCAATCAACCTGAATTCACTCTATTTGTTTAATGGGATACAGAGCACTTATAAGTGTTTTTTGTGTGTGTTTGGTCTGCTTCAGAGTAACTGATGTAATAGTGGAGGTGTGTCATCCACAGATAGTTAAAGAGTTTGGAGGCAGATTTCTGTCACACGCTCATTTCCTGGTAACTTTACTGTTTACCTCTATATTATCACCAGAAATCTTGCTTTCCATATTATTTACATTTATTTCATAATGATTACAAGCTGTGTTGGTTATGTAATTGTTATAGAGAACCATCCCTGATCAAGTTTTTCCCTTCCTAAGGTGGGCAGCCCTTCGGCCCTCTCCGACACCCAGCTTGAGCACGAGCTCCGCACTGCTGCAAAACAACATGGAAAAACACTTTATGTGCCCAGTGGTGCATTATGGGGTGGACAAGATATTCAAAAAATGAACGACAGCGGAACATTGCGAGTGAGACCATTTTATTATCACTATTTAGTGTACAAATTTTAATATGATTGTTCATAAAACATATATATATATATAACAGGTGTCAACAAAGTTAATAGGTAAAGTTCAACTTTAGTTTTATTGTCCTTCTCACATTAAAAAAATATATCAAGTTATTTTCAAATGTCTCTCATAGGCTCTTTCCATCCGAATGTCTAAACATCCCTCTTGTTTTCGACTGACTGGTGGCCTGCTCTCTGATTGGACGGAGGGAGAGGGGAGGCGGGTCTTGTACCACGGCTCAGTAGCAGAGCTCTGCCCCATAGCCCCCAACAATGTGAACACGATGGCAGCTGCGGCCATAGCCGCATCAAAGTTAGGCTTCCATGGGGTTACAGGAGAAATCGTTTCAGACACTGCGTGAGTTGCCAACTGGTCCTCCATGTTTCATTCCTCAAAAAACTGCCTCTATACCTAGACTTTTCAGCATATTGCCTAATAGTTATTCACTGACAAAAAAGTAATAAAAAAACCCACTATACTTCAGGTTTTGTTCAAATCCCTAACTTTGAGTATGAGCATCTCTTGTTGCCCTTCTCTCCAGATTAGCAGACTACCATATTGTGGAGGTTGAGGTAATAGGTCCAGATGGGTTCTCAGTGAAAACGGTAAGACAGAACCCCGCCAAACTGGGAGCTGTAACAGGAAATGCCACATACAATTCCTTCTGGAGCAGCTTACTGGGTATGTTTGCATAAGACAGATGGAGTGCATATAGCCAAAAATCCCAAGCCAAATCTGGTTTTGCAGATAATATAGCCATAGAAAACAATTCCATCATAAACCTTTGCATTCTTTTGTAACTATCATCTTTTTTTCTGTCCAGCTAAAGTTTGAAAATGAACGAAAAGTCCAAAATGATACATAATATCTCTTATCGCATATCTTATTATCTCAATCTTGTTATATATTATATTAAATCTGAAATATGTTGTCTTTGTTTCCAGTCTGCAAGGGTCATGGAGGAAGGGTGTATCTGTGTTGACAACAATGGATTACTGCAGAAAGTGTACAAGTTAACCGAAGTATAACAGTTGCACGATGAAATAATAAAAAAATGTCATCATGTCAATAATATTGTA
This sequence comes from Cyprinella venusta, assembly GCA_038021265.1. Taxonomy (NCBI): domain Eukaryota; kingdom Metazoa; phylum Chordata; class Actinopteri; order Cypriniformes; family Leuciscidae; genus Cyprinella; species Cyprinella venusta. The sequence continues at coordinate 38,625,290 of CM075863.1, forward strand.
GACTTTAATCTCTGTTGTACAGCCGTGACAGACATAACAAATTTAAACAGTGCTCGTGTATTTGTATTACAGTATCAATGATCATCCAGTGCATTCATTTTCCAGGTTAGCTTTTGCTACATTACTTGCTTGTGATTCTTAAAAAGGTGCTCTAAGCGATTTTTAGGCTGAAACATTTTTTTGTCACATACAGCAAACATCTCCGCACTCTCCACTATCTGCCTATCCCCTGAACCCACTGTGTAAAAAAAAAACGAAAAAAAAAAACCCCCGCTGTCTCTGTCGACAGCCCAGGCTTCACAAACAGCAACAAAAACAAACTGGCCCAACCTGGACCACAAAACATAAACAGTGTTCCAGCCATTATTCGACAAGAATGATTTGGGGTAGGGGGTACGGGATGAGGAGGAGGGAGGGTCGAGCTATCCTCTGTTTTTTTTCACAATACTTCAAACATCAACAAGAAGTGACGTCAGCCAACATCGCTTAGAGCACCATGTTCTTTAATAAAATAAAAATTGCTGGATACTCACTATGTTTTTGAGAGTACATAATACTGCAAAGGGAAATCTGGCCATGAGTAAAGAATTGCAAGAATGTTTTCGGATAACGGTACATTGTCATAATTTACTCAAACTAAAGTCTTTTGAAACATGTATGAATTTCTTGCTTTCATCAAACACAAATGGAGAAGTTTAGCTCTTTGTAATTAACACAATGAAAGTGAATAGTGATAGTGACTGTCAAAGCATGATTTTCAGTAAATAACAGACTAAATTTGGGTCTGCTCTTCTTAATACAAAGATCTTGTATGACTTTAGAAGACAGTGAGCCATATGGACTATTTTTATTATATTTTTATGTTTATATATTGAACCTTGACTCGTTCATTTTCTATATAAAAGAACTGTGTGAATATTCTTCTTTTGTGGACCACAGAAGAAATTCATAAACGTTTGGAAAAGACATTGTATAAATACTGATTTTTTAACTTTTCCTTTAAATGGATACTCCACTTTTTTTGGAAATAGGCTCATTTTACCACTCCCCCAGAGTTAAACAGTTGAGTTTTACCGTTTTCGAATCCATTCAGCCGATTTTTTGATATTTAGAAGAATATTAGTAACCAAACAGTTTCTGGTCTCATTAACTTCCAAAGTATATATTTTTTCCTACTATGGAAGTCAATGAGACCAGAAACTGTCTGGTTACTGATATTCTTTTAAATATCAGAAAATCGTCTGAATGGAAACTCAACTGTTTAACTCTGGGGGAGTTGTAAAATGAGCCTATTTCCAGAAAAAGTGGAGTATCCCTTTAAAAAATTGATAAGGCCCTCATTCCTTATAAAGGTCTCTTTAAAATAAATGCTTGTAACAATTCTTCCTCTCAACTACCATAGTTTATCATGGGAAGACGTGAATTGAACATTTTCATTTGTATAGTCTTAACGTTTCACAGTGGCCATTTGAATGTCCGCTTAAAGGGATAGTACACCAAAAAATGAAAATTACTCCATGATTTACTCACCCATATAACATTCTTCTTTCAGATGAACACAATCAGAGTTACATAAAAAGCGTCCGGTCTCTTCCAAGCTTTGTAATGGCAGTGAATGGCCGTTTATGTTTATAAGTTTCTAAAAGTGCACACTCCACACAGCTCTGTGGGGGTAAATAAATCACTGAGGTGAAGTGATGTGTCTGTGTAAGAAAAATATCCATGTTTAAAACTTTATCGACTAAAATAACTACGTAGCTTTCGGCAGACAGCCGTACACATAGATTTACAGAGGAAGACTAACCGACTTGTGTAGTATGCGTAGGCTGTCTGCCAGAAGCAAGTTATTTTAGTCGATAAAGTTTTAAATATGGACATTTTTCTTACATAAACACATAGCTTAACTTCATAAGGCCTTTATCAACCCTCGCAGAGCCGTGTAGAGCACTTTTATCATTGATGGATGCTTTTTTATGGAGTTCAAAACATAAACCACCATTCAGTGCCATTATAAATCTAAATAATACATATAAAGTAATATAACTCAGTGTTCGTCTGGAAGAATGTCATATACACCTAGGATGACTTGAGGGTGAGTAAATCATGGGCTAATTTTCATTTTTTGAGTGACCTATCCCTTTAAGACCAGCATCACAGACACACAGCTGGAGGTCACTTTGGTAGGAATCCATAGGAACTGTCATCTGAATAACACTAGCTACAACTAAATCTCTCAGTTGTTTTTGTAATAGGTCTTGTATGAAAGACACCAGTGAAATCTTCACAAACTATGGCTCACCATATACTTAAACATCTTATTTATTTCTCTTCAGAAAACCAACATGCAAACAAACTTTTTGCAGGCATTACTTTCACTTTTAGGGGAGTGTTTTGTGTTTTGTGTGTGTGAATATATATATGCCTCACAGTATAAGCTACAGTTTGTGTATGTGTGCATGTATGGCTGTGTTTTAGTTTTTCTCAGGGAGACCGACTGTATTATTCTTGTTTCGGCTCGGTAAAATAATCGGTTGGCGGATGTTGAGCCGGTCTTTTTCTGCTTCCAGATCTTCATCATACGGTTCGTCCTCATCCTCACCCTCACTGTGATGAGGAGACGAGTGAAGTGAGTGGGCGGGAGAAGGGGGCACAGAGGCAGGTCGTGGGTAACGGAAGCCTGTGGCCTGGATTACGTGAATAAAATAATAAATGTCAACAAATATTTACATCTTAGCTCATAGACATTAACCAGAGCTGTCTAGAGCAGTTAGTGCTTTTCAACCTTTTTGACTCCAAGGCCCCTATTGTCCACAACAGTATTCAAAATCCCCATGACTTGTCTAGTTGTTTGTAACTAACTTGAAATGCATTGTAAAATATATTTTTTACACTCAAATGCAACCAAAGTCCCCCTTGGATGTCTGCTGAGGTTGAGAAGTCCAGGTTGAGAGTTTAGGTTTAGAACCACTAGTCTAGATAATTAAATTTAAAGGGATATTCCACTTTTTTTTTTTAGAAATAGGCTCATTTTACAACTCCCCCAGAGTTAAACAGTTGAGTTTTACCGTTTTTGAATCCATTCAGCCGATTTTTTGATATTTAGAAGAATATCAGCAAACAGACAGTTTCTGGTCTCATTGACTTCCATAGTAGGAAAAAATATATACTATGGAAGTCAATGAAACCAGAAACTGTCTGGTTACTGATATTCTTCTAAATATCAGAAAATCTGCTGAATGGATTCGAAAACGGTAAAACTCAACTGTTTAACTCTGGGGGAGTGGTAAAATGAGCCTATTTCCAATAAAAAGTGGAGTATTCCTTTAAGACTTGTAAACTTAAGTCATCATTTTAACTTACTGAAGTGGGTTCTTGAGGCTCATAGACGTATGTGTCCGGGAAAGCTTTCGCTAAAGCCATATGACGGGCAGAAATGTAATACTAAGAAATAAAAACATGTTATATTAGTTCAAGATCAAAAACCTGTAAGCCTTATTGTTTTGATGCATATACAGTTATTTGGACACATCTTGTGGTGTGTCCAGCTGACAGTCCTGGGTGGTATGAACTTGGGAAAAGCAATTCATTGAGTGTGTGTGTGTGTGTTGTCTAACCCTGCCCAGATATCTCCAGTCTAGCAGGTCACTGAGGCGCTCAGTTCGGTTCCTTTGAATGATCCTCTGCCTGCGGCTCTGCTGACAGAACTGAAACAGGAAAGACGTCAGCTGATTACAGGACTCATCCACCCCACGATACCGCCGATCCAGAATATAGATACCTAAGAGAGAGAGGGAATTAGGAACCAAGTAAAACCTATTCAAACAAAAATGAGACTTGGGGAAAAAAATGTAAATCTTGTAGATGCGGTTTATCTTTTCCACCATAAATGTACAGATCTCACCGTAAGCTGATGGGTCAGCAATGTGCTCCTCCATGAAACAGCCAAACCCAGACAGGTTAGTGGAGATCGATGGGATACCCATCACTGTACACTCAGCTGGGAGAGAGATGTGTTCATTGTGTTGAGTGGTAGTTATTAATACACAATTAATTAGTTCATACACTACCATTAAAATGTTTGGGGTCAGTAAAAGAAGTGTCTTTTCCAATGAATAAGTGAATATGGAGGACAGTCTTTACAATTCTCTCTTTCCATTCAATTTCATTCAATTCAATCTTTCAAATCAAGAAAACATTGATTTGGTCAAAAATACAGTAAAAAAAAATAATACACTGAAATTTTATTTAAAATGCGTATTTTTTTATTCATTCTAATATGCTGATCTGCTGCTCAAGAAAAATTTTTCAGGATGAATAGAAATATTCACTTTTTCAGGACGAATAGAAAATATTAGGGCTGTCAAACGATTAATCGCAATTAATCGCATCCAAAATAAAAGTATGTGTTTACATAATATATGTGGGCGCACTGTGTATAATTATTTTGTTTATATATAAATATACAAACATGCATGTATATTTAAGAAAAAAAATAATTTATATATAAAATATTTATATATAATATAATTTATATATAAATCTATATAGAGTATATACATGAAAATATTTCTTAAATATATACAAGCATGTGTGTGTATTTATATATACAAAATAATTATACACAGTGCACCCACATATATTATGTAAACACATACTTTTATTTTGGATGCGATTAATCATTTGACATCCCTAGAAAACATCAAAAGAATAGCATTTATTTGAAATAAAAGTATTTTGTAAAATTCTAAAAATGTCATAATTTCTTTCAAAAAAATATAATGTTGACTCCAAACCCTTGAACAGTAGTGTACAAATAGGAGTGAGTATAGTTATACCTGGTGTGTATCCCCAGGGCTCATAGTAAGATGGAAATACTCCAAGGTGGCAGCCTCTCACAAACTCCTCGTAGTCCATCGGCAGGAGAGGAGAAGTTGAGGAGAGAAACTCTGGATGGAAAATCACCTGGCAGAAGAATAGAAGTCTTTAAATTAAATATATTCAGTATTTTTCCCACAGAAAAACTAATCAATTAGTGAGCATTTAATTATATACAGTGTGTCTGTGTACCTTGACTCGGTCCTGAGAGGTGTTGAAGAGGCCAATGCGGCGGATGCAGTTGAGGATGGGGTCACTGCTGTCCTCCAGCATGTTGTGAGTGCAGACGGGGGGCAGACACTGTCGTTGGGTGGCGAAGATGGCACGCTTCATTATGGTGAAGTCCTCTTTATCTAACATCTTAGACACATCAGGCAACTGCCCTCTGAGAACAAAAGAAAAAGAGAGCAATGTCACTCCAAAGAAGAGATTCACACACTTTTTTGATACAGTCGAAGAGGCAACTCACACTAAAAGCGATTCGTAGAGTTTCTTCCCAAAGCGCTCCTTCACAGTCTGTGCAGTGTCCCTGACAATACAACAAATGTGCAATATCACAACAAAATCCATTCACTGTTCCAACAGACCCTGAGTCTATATATATATATTAGATGAAAAATGTAAACAAAGGAAAATTTCAAATGTTGCATAAGCAACTTCCTGAAGTAAAAGTTTGTAGTTTAAAGTATTAAAACTGCTCAATCTAAAACTGAAATAAAAATAAACCATAAAGAGTTAAAAACAAATTTATAAAAAAAAAAAAAAAAACACAAAATGAATAAAACTAAAATATTGAAAACAAAAGCGAATTCAAAATACAGTGTAAATAATATTACATTAGCACTGCTTTCAAGACATGTGACGGCACTCTAGGCGATATTGGGAGTTTCTATGAAGTAAGTAGGTTGAGCTACACAGTGTCATTCACAATAGTAGTCCTCACAGTGCAGCTGTCATGGTTACCAGAGCTGTTTCCGCACGGCTTGGCCCTTCAGGGTCTCCACGTTGAAGTTGTTGGTGCGAGCAGGCATGATGAAGAATGCTATTACAGTCACCTCGCTGTGATTCACCTAGAACCACAAGAATAATGTTTAAAATCAAGGTCACATTTAAAACTTTTCTAACAAAGTCAAAGATTCTCCATCTTTATAACATTTTGTGTGTTTGTACTGTACGGATCACGCTTACATCGGCGGTTGAGGCGGGCCAAGTAATACAAAATAACAATTAATTGTGGGTGAATGAGATAAATCATTTTATTGTGTTGATTTAATTAAAGACAGAACTTTTCACGGTAAAACTCTCACGGCAGGTCAGGTAATGATATCTGAATCAGAGAAAATCACAGGTTTGGGTCGGTGGCGGATGAATTATTTATTTTTAACAGCAGATTCAGGTGACGTTAGAGTTGATCCGCACATCTCTAGTGTACACCCTAAAACGCAAATACTTGCCCTCAGAAGGTAATTAAGTCTGGCCAAGGCTTCAAGAAAGATATCAGCTCCTTTATTTGAGAATTCATAGCGTCCAGCAATAAAAAGAAACACCGTCTTGTCAAGGTTAAAATCTAAATGCCTGTAGGGAACACAAAACAACAAGAAAACATATGTATGACAAGAGTGTTATCGTATATGGACATGTGAATATGATTGCGCGTATTATGAACCCTGACCCATAGAAATGGCCTCTGACAAACTCCTGGATGCGAGCTTTACTCTGAGCGTGAAGGTTCTGGAACTCATGCATGGCTGAGAACTTCTTCACATTCAAACCGTTAGGAGTCACAATATCTGAGAGAGAAAAGTGAAAGTTAATATCTTAAGCAAATGGTTAAAAATAGGAACAGCTGATTCCTGGACAAAATTCAAGTTCTGAACGAAATCAAGATGCCTCCTGAGTGAAAATACCAGATCTAACACCAGATCAATCCAGCCATGATGACATTTTAAATGATATCCTCTGACAGTGCCATAATGCCATTAGAAATGTAATGTAATAGTCTTTTTAAGAAACTAAAGTCACCTGGTTTCCGCTTTAGTAAGTGCTCGGCCTCAATGGCGGTGATCTGAGAGACGGTGGTGAAAACGTGTGTACAGCGGGCTGCTGCACGCTCCAGACAGTACCGGTGATAGATCTGCCTGTCACCTGCCTCTTTATCCACATTAAACTACACATGGAGAAATAACAAGACACTTCAGAACACTTTCTTAAAAGGTTATTTTTATGCTAAAAGCCAGTTTGTTGTTTTGTGACTAGTATTAGTATGCTATACATGGGTTTATCTCCCCAAAAAGTGTCAACACTGAACCTCCCAGGCACCACCAAAACACAGAGTCAAAAAAATGCACACAATTCAAGTACATTGGATAGGTACAGTATATTAAAAAGTATATTCGTGACGCTCGCGTTTGCTCTAGACAAAGTGTTAATCTACTCAATATTCCTAATATGTTTGATCTTTTACTGAAAGTACGCTAATTTTAACTTGACCTTTTGAGACATGCCTACAAAGCACCCGTAACAACTGTTTGGGTTTGGGGAGGCATGACACACAAACGGACATTTGAAAGGTTGTTTGAAAATATGCTTAACTTTTGTAATTCCCCTAGGTGCCACTAGTCTCACAGAAACCATGCACTTCACCTTTATTAAATTAGGGATACTAGCTGAATTACAGCTGCTGGTTTTGTTTCCAGAAAATATTCTTAGTGTCACAATATTATTTGCTTGGAATGTTTTCTAAAGAAAACCGAATTTATCTGGACTGGAGTTCGAACAGTAATAGTGAAGTATCACACATTTACAAATACACAATCTCTTGCACAAACGCACCTCTGCGAGGTTGTTGTAGAAGTCGACGCTCCCGGCACACAGGTATCGGCCGAGTAGAGTGGCGTGTGTGGTGAAGATGGTTGCTATGGGTAACTGGCGCTGCCTACATAAGACAAGCCCCAAACCTGCCAGCCACTCGTGAAAATGTGCCACGATGTGAGGAGGGTCGTCACACTGAGCTGCATACTGAAACACACATAACCATAATCATAATAAATGAGAATTAAACATCTTTTATGTCCATGTTCCAAATAAAAAGATAAGATGATGTATCTTTTAAAAATATATATAAATTTAATTCAGTGGGTTACCAAAAATAATAGGTTATTTACTATCTAAATCGTTTTTTGTTGAATTTCCTGGACAAAAAAACTAAAACACGTACTCAGGCCCGTCCACAGAAATGACTGGGCCCCTGAAAAGGTCCAGTGAATGGGCCCTCCGCAAATCTGCTAAGCTATCATGCTATCTATCATGTGTATTTTCTCTCTCTCGCACACACACACACACACACACACACACACACACTAACCCAGCAAATACAGAATGTTCTTATTCCCTTAATGTTCCCATATGGTTCCTATTTGACTAATTTTTTTGGGAACCAAATACGAACGTTCTGAGAACGTTCCCTGTAGGTTATTTTTTAGGTTCTCTTTTTATAACCAAAAACTAACGTTCCCAGAACTTAAAATTGTTAACTGAGATCATGCATTTAACAGAGACTTGACCAACGCATGTTCAAATCTTCCTGTTAGACGACTTCGAGTCGAGTGTGTGAATTGAAAGCGCTTCAGTCAGACGATTCAGTGCGTGCAGGAAACTGAACAGATCATTCAAACTGATTCGCGAACCGATTTAGACAGATCTGCCAACTTATTTAATGAAGTGTTTGAACAGAATCGACTCAAAGGAGTGATTCATTTGTGAATTGAGAGTCGCTTATGCCCAGAAAAAAAAATAAATAAATAAACACAGCTCGCTTGGTATAAACGCATTTAACAACAACACGTGTTGCATAAAAATAAAGAAACGAGAGAAACGTCATCCAACGTAACGAAGTAAAAGGTTGTTTTTTTTATTATTATAAATGTCCTCGAGTTAAAAAAGCCAAATGTAGCTACACTTAAAAGTAAAATGTTCCCCCCAAAATACTCAAGTAAGTGTAACGAAGAAACGTGAAATGCAGCTTTGGTGACTACCCACCTCTGGTTAAATGCAAAACATCTTTGCAATTCATTGGTGGTTGTTCTGTCGCTAATACCCTCCTGGCTATCGTTAGCCTGACTGGGAGCACTGATATGTTTCTGAGGTGACTGAAAAAAGTTCGTCAGTCGAATATTGTTTGGGTCTAAAGACCTTGCCAGCTTCCTCTTCTTCTCCTGGCACCCTGATTTATTAACTGGCATTGGCATACCAACTTAATGTACTACTGCTACAATATAAAGTTAATTATTTTGTTCTTGACACTTTTCTGCTGACCACAAACTGTCGCGAAGCACTAGCGGTTTTGACGTTAGGTAAAAAAAAATAAATAAAAAAAACCCGACTCATTTTCAGGAGAGGGATGTTTCATAATGACACTGGTTATTTTACTTAAGCAGCATTAAATAAAATGCATTTTTAACAATTAATGGTGTTTTTTTGGTTCAACAACAGAAAATATGGTAACCTGATATTTAGGATGAACATAATTATCGTTGGACTGCATGGGCCCCCCCTAGCGGCTGGGCCCCAGAAAGCTTTCCCCTTTTTCCCCCCTTATGAACGGCCCTGCACGTACTTTACAATGACAAAATTAATATTCACACAGATATTAAACAAGGAATGGCAAACACCAGTGTACTTAGTTAAAGGTATTTGTAACTTTTCTTCTAAAATGAATCCTTTTTTATTGCCTGTGTGTGAAGCGGTTGTAATCACACATAACAATGATTCAATTGTCAGGTTTTGCTATTACCTCTGAAAGCCAGTATACCTAATTCTAGGTGAAGTCCCCGGGTCAGATATTCTACGAAATCCATCGGATATGACGTGCATGTGGGCTAAATGCAGTCAACATAATGTTATAATGGAGCATTAGTTCAATGTCAAGCTTATAAAAGTTGCCTATTATTGTAACATTGCAGTGGGAGTTTACATTGTGTGTTGCTTTCTCTGGTGTGTTGAAAGTCTCAGTGTGGCCATGTACTACGAGTGCCCACTCTTGTTGTGTTTGACCAACGCTCATATAATAATAGGTTGCAACCTGAAACATCACCGATAGAGGCCGCTAAAAATACATAAAGCACCTTTAACTAAAACTATTAAAATGCAATGCAATATAATAGAAGATTAAATACTGAAATTAAAAGCTTAAACGAAAGTTTAAAAAAATCCTAATACTGAACTAAAAATAAATTAAAGCTAAATAGAAAGTTAATAAATGACAAAAGCATCACTGAACACACCTCTCCCAGCAGCCATGCAGTGAGAAAGCCAAAGAGAACAGCATCGTTAGCCTCTCTGTCGAACCAGGGCACGCCAATACCACATTTCTCCCATAATTCACTCTTCCAGCGGTCCAAAGACCAGGCCGTGAAGCCCACGTCTAGCAGAATCACGTATGGAGAGCCTTCAATCAGCCATCGACCAAAATATACCTAGAGAAAGAGGCAAAGGAAGGAATCAAGTCAAAAACTGTGTCCCTTTGCAAAAGATTTGAAACGATTCATTAAAACATTCATGAAGACCAAGATTACCACCACACTTGCTGATATTGTCTTGATACAGTTTTGCCAAATTTATTCAAAGATCACAATCTTTAGTTAATACTTTCTATTAGAAACCTAGATGACAGCAAAGTGACCTGGCAATAATGCTGGCACCAATCCACAAAATGTCTCTCAGCAGAAAATTCTTTCAAAGAACCAAAATAGACCTTAGTCTAGCTGTAGGACACAGATATAGCCTTTTAACCTTTAAAACACACACACACACACACAGAATGAAGGTTTAGGGTTTCACTGAGGATAAGAGCAGATTAAAACGGGCTGCGTGATGTGTGCACATATTAGTGTGGATAAACAGGAGGTGAACAAACCCAGAGCTAGAAATTGTCTTTCTTTTTTCATATGAATTAAGACAACTAGCCAGCAAGGATGTGCATGCATTTGTATACCTTGCACCCACTGCTGTTCATTTTATCAATGGTTCTTCTGAGTGCTGCATTACAGGGTTCGATCAGCTCCACTTGCGTCCTGACATTGGACTCCATATACGGGCCAACTAGAAAGTAGTTCTCACCCCATTCCTCGCAGGTCAGACGCGCCTTGGTCTGGATCACCGTGTAAATGCCCCCAACTACCACAAAACAAGAGTGGTTAGTTAACCTTCAACAGATGTTTAGGTCCAGCAAAGAGAAGGCCACCCAACCCTTTAAAGTTGGCGTTGTTGACGGCTATCGCAATGTCTCCTTGACCTTTTATCTTATCTAGCTGTCAAGAATATATAATATTCACAGAGTGCAGCAAATACCAACACTAGAGTCACATGATGGTATGTGGATGGATACGGTGTCTGAACGCTTGGCGCCGGAGTCATGTGGCATATAGGTTTTTGTGGTGTGACAAACAGAAGTATCTGGTTCCTCCTTTTCAAAACTGTAGTTATTGTAGACTACCTAATAACTCTCTTTAAAACAATTGGTTATTGGTTAACTCATTGTATCGTATTGCATCAAAATCCTCTTTGTGTTTGCCAAATACATTGACGTTTTCTATGGAAAATGCGATAGGCTATGGAAAGTACAGTATGGTTTGTTTACCAGTCCAGCTAGTTTATCTTTTATCGAATGAAAGGTTACACTCAAAAATTACAAACCTAAAACTATGTTTTGTTAGTCTATTCATGACATGTCAGTGTAAAAACAATACAAATATTTTCAATAAAAAAGTTTAGATGTTTGGGTGTTTTTAAGTGATTTATAATTTTATTCAGGATGCATTAAATTGTTCAAATATGACAGTAAAGACATATCAAATTATAATGTCACAAAAGATTATTTTCAAAGAAACCTGAAAAATAAATCAGTTTCCACAAAAAGCAGCACAACTGTTTTCCACGTTGGTAATAATAATCAGAAGAGTTTGTTTATTGGGCACCAAATCATCATATTAGAATGACTTCTGAAGGATCATGTGACACAACTTTGGTGTAACAATGCCGCAATATTTCACAATATTACTGTATTTTATTTTTTGATTTAAAAAAATGCAGCCTTGGTGAGACTTCTTTCAAAAGCATTTTAATCTTACTGACCCCAAACATAAATGGTAGTGTAGATTTTTGAGGATATGATTTGAAATGTCTATGATGATACAATAGCAACGAAACATCGTAACCGGGAAAAGAAACACACACACACCTTTATTAGAGACCTCCCATGCGATCTCGAAGAGGATTGCATCTTCCCGATCAAACTCTTCGTCCCAGTCCTCCAGGCCAGACAGGGAGGTGACCGACAAACTGCGTGCCAGTGGCATGCTAGGTAATGGAAAACAATGATATCAATCAATATATCCATGTTTTTAGTCTCATCTACATTGAACTCCTGACCTTTGAACTACTGTGTCACTTATATCCATCATACGATGACGAATGTAGCCTTATGTGACACACAAGAGCTGTCAACATCAGTATATGACCTTCAAGCATGCACCACAAACACACTGTCCCCAAATGACAACAATTGAATTCATTATAATGACTCATCTTCCAGCATGGCTCATTGGCTTGTCCTCTCAGATTTGCACATGGAAACACATTTTTAAAAAGCAATGAGCAAGGAGCAAGTGAATGTTTAGATCAGGTGAGAGGTCTACAAATACATAGTGACATTATGCCTTCATCTCAAGTCTAGGCATGATCTTTTTACAGTATATGATCACAACACTATGTAATACCGGGATAGTCAATCACACCATCACTTACACAACCTCCAATTACAACATACATTGAGCAACATGAGGCCTGTTTACGAGAAGGACTGAAAGTAACGTAAATTGAGTGAAGAGGCTTAATAAACTGTATAGTCCCTATAGACCCAACCAGGATTCATTAAATAAATAAGGTTACTTAAAGGTCCTCCTCCATACATTATAAACAAGTATAAAGTAGAACACCAATTTGGGTGTTTGGGATTTGCACACCATTTTTGTATTTTTTGACCCTCCATACATTATAAACACACCTTCACGCAATGGTTACTTGGATTGTGAAACCCCAATGTAGTATTGAGGTGTTGGTGATGTGTCATTTATGACTGGGTGGGCATTTTACCACCGAGTCTCTCTAGGACGCATACAGTTTGCGTGCGCGAGCGCGCGCCCTGACATGGTACGTGCGCTTTGACCACACAGGAACAGTCCAACATAACAAAAAAACATAAAGTGTTTCGTGGGTATAAGATTGAAAGTGCATACAATAAAAAGATGGACACAATCAAAAAGGCACAAGTTGTGGAATGTCGTCTTGCACGCTTGAGAAAGGACAGACTGGCCAGGCGAGAGCAAGCTGCAAAAGTGGGTTAGACACGGGTAAACGAAGAGCACTGCGCGTGACAGTAATCACGGGCTTTGCAGCTGGAAGATAATTTCCCTCTCCGAGTTTTAAAACACACAGATATTTAATTTCAAAGTGACAACACACAAAAACTGTTATTCACTCACCCTGCGGTTGCGTCTTTTCCTCGCTCAGCGGCGCAAGCTTCGCATCTGCTGAAATCAATCACCAGAAGGATGATTTGAAAGTGGGCGGAGTCTCCTGCGCAGATTCTGCCTGTTGGACAATTTGGCTGTCCGTCAGAGTGAAAGCCCGCATGCGACCAAACACGTCATAAAAATGTGGGCGTGTCTTATCTGACGCCGTCTCCGCCTCCTCCGTGAACTCAAGAGCAGCGTCTACGGTATCAACACCACTTTAAGAGAACTAGGCGTTTACCTGAATGATCATTTTAATTGGCTAAACAATTTCCTTAGACAACTCACAAAGGAAGTTAAGCTTTTGGCTTTTTATACTTTTTGTACGCATTTTCAGCTTCACGGTCTTAGAACTACTGCCTTGATCGAAGACACATATAATTATTTATGTACAGAAATTACAAAAATATATAATAAAATGTGTACATAATGTGTGTTTGTCTATCTATCTATCTATCTATCTATCTATCTATCTATCTATCTATCTATCTATCTATCCATCTATCCATCCATCCATCCATCCATCCATCCATCCATCCATCCATCCATCCATCCATCATCTTGAAACTGTTTTTTAAACACTTTTCTTAATCACGACCCTCTCAACATGGCAGCTGTCGTCGCCCATGAAGGCGAATCACTTCCTTCTTTTTGACCAATCGCAGTCCTCCGTGGACCCAACGCAATTTTACCGGGAAAACGCGGATGTCGTCGCTCATATCCGGTGGAAACTGACATCCAACTCTGTGAAGTGGCGGGAGATTTATCAAGTGCATTTATGGAGTAATAGAGCTCGAACTGGAATAAAAGGTGAAAGATTGTGTATTTATTCCGTTGTTAGAGTTCACCTCGATATCTGATGCAGCTTGTTTTTTGCGATGCTGCATGAATTTGCTGACTCTCGATTGCTTGTATATATTGCTAACATCTTTGCTAAGTTTCTTGTTTGTCCAGATCGCCTAGTAACGTTATATTATTTAAGACGCAATATAATAAGCAACGTGAAAATAAACGGTTGCAGCTATTCTTTTGATTGCTGAATTACCAGTTACGATTCATTCTAGGTACAATAATAAGCGTGTGAAAAAGTTATACAACAGGCCTATAACTTATGTACAATGCTTGGGAATCGAAATATGAATGTTTATGCACAATGATTATCAGTATGTTGACTCAACCTAAAGACCCGCAGATTATCAGAAATTGCTTCTTATTGTTTTAGAAGTAACGTCAACATGTCTGCATGTAACATATCGACATCTAGCCCCGCCCCTTTTATGTAAATGACGCAGTCAGACGCTCCATTTTAATGTTATTGTTCTAAGTTTGATGTTTTTCTTTAGCTTTGAGACGTTGGGCTAAGATGTTAAATGATGTAGCATGTCGTGTACCATATCTTTATTATATTTCTTTTGTACTCTATAAATAATTTGTTATATTCTACATATTCTGAATTCCATACATATTCAGTTGACAATATAGAAGTGATCGTTTGTGAGTGTTTTGTTGTTGCTTTTTTTGGTTTCAACTAGTTGAAAACATTTTTCAGAGTCATCTCAAGACGTCTGTAAGTGTTTGAGTGTTTAATTTGCTCATCAAGAGTTGAAATTGTTTTTGTAAGGCTGCTTCATAATGGACTTTAAAAGACGCAATGGAGGCCCTGGAATGGGCGGGGCTTCGCAGGCCAAGAAGGGGAAAATTAGCACAGAATGGGAGGATAGTCCCTCCCAGTTTGAAGAGGAACTTGCTCTATTTGATGAAATGGATATGGAGGTGGAGTCAGGGGAGGGCCAAGCCGGCCATGATGTCATTCCAGTGGGTAAGTATGTTTTGTCTGTTTTTTAAATTACTTAATTATCATTATTTATTATACACCAAAAATCTACAAAACATTCAAAGCAACATAGCAACTGATGCATACAATTACAGTACAAGCAAAAAAAGGAAAAAAAGCCAATTCCATAATCCTATCTTAGAACAGAAAATGCATGAAACAAATTATATATACATTTGAGGTGTAATGATGCCCTCATGTCACAATTTGATACATATATTGATACTAAATTCATGATACTATATTATTGCGATACTCTAAGACATGGTAAAAGCAAGGTTAACAAAAAATGTACTGTTGATTAAAATGCTAAATTTCATATTACATTGGGAGTGGAAATGAATAGGCTTGGACTTGGTGCTGTTTCTGAAGCTGAAAATACAGAATTATTTTAGACTAATATGCTTGTGATGCTAACTTTGTGAGCCTTGACCTCACATGACCTACCCTCTTTTACTCAGGTGAGTTATTCTCTGCTGATCTTAATCCACGTTGGAAACGACCTCATGCACCGCCTCTTCAACCAAAATCAGACACACTAATTTTTCAGCAGATAGACTTGGATTACTACCTGGGTGAGACACACATGCTCTCTCATGGATGCACACACACAAATTGATGATTTCATCCAGACCTCTTCCTCAATATGCTGTCGTTTGGTGTTTAGGACCTGCGGTAGCAGGTATGCCAGGGCAGGTACAGGGCAAAGTGCCCATTGTACGTATGTTTGGTGTGACGGATAGTGGAAATAGCGTGTGCTGCCACATTCATGGATTCGCCCCGTATTTCTATGTTCCTGCCCCCAACGGTGAGCGGCCAGTTACAGGATGGTGCTCAGTGTCATTGCGATGTAGTAAACACAACTTTCATGATTTTTCTGTGTTTCTCTCAGGGTTTACAAATGCACACTTGGCTGAGTTTCAGAGAGAGCTGAATTCTGCTGTATTGAAGGACATGCGCTCCAATAAAGACAACATAGCGGTCACTGTGCTGGCATTGGACATTACCAGGAAAGAAAGTAAGTCATGTTAGTGTAAATGTGTGTTTTTTTTTAAGATTCTAAAGAAGTCTTTTCTGCTCACCAATGCTGCATTTATTCGTTCAAAAATACAGTAACACTAATATTATAAAATATTATGACAATTTAAAAGTACAGTAACTGTATTTTCAAAGTGTAATTTATTCCTGTGATGGTAAAGCTGAATTTTCAGCGTCATTACTCCAGTCTTCAGTGTCACGTGATCTTTCAGAAATCATTCTAACATGATGACTTGCTGCTCAGAAAACAATATCTTATTATTATTATATGTTGTAAAAGTAATATTTTTGTGCAAATCACGGTTTACATTTTGTCATTCTTTACGGTCATTTTTTATCAATTTAACATGTCCTTTTTTTGTTGTTTTTTTTTCAAAATGAGAAGTTCCAAACATTTAAAGGTTGTGTAAATGGAAAATGGAACTGTTTGTAGCTGACTGACTTTTCCATATTTGCACTAAGGTATGTATCATTACCATGGAAACAAAGCTCATGACTTTCTGCGCATTACCATGGCGATGCCACGTCTGGTTGCCCCAGCGAAGCGTATCCTGGAACAGGGCTTTAAATTTGCCAATTTCGCCACACAGAGCTACCAGGCTTTTGAAGCCAACATCGACTTTGAGATCAGGTGAATGTTTGTGTGTACTTGAACGTTTCTGAAACTGATGATTAGATCTGCACCGACTGCACGATATATCGTCAAAAGATTGCAATCTCGATTCAAACACCCTTGCTATCTTATTCCTTAATGACAACAATTCGGCCTTTGACAAGTACGATCACAACAAACATTGAAATCTGCGTTGGCGCACCCGTTGACCCAGAAGGAACAGCCACGTTCAAGCTCAAACCAGTGTGCGAAACGGTGTGCAACAGGGTTTGAGATGATTGGGTGGGCCCAATCAGCAGCGACATACATAAACCACGCAGTATTAAAGAGAACTCTCGCACATTGGGTCCAAGTAAAGTCGTTTAAAAGACATGTTTGTCGATTTATCTTAAAATGCATGGCAAATGTTGGATCACAATAATTACGAACCACAGTTTCAAATCCCTTCACTTGATTGGGATGTTCTTTTATTCTGGACGGTAAGGGCAGAATTGTGAATCTCTATTTTAAACAAACAAATTGTGATTCAATTTCTCCAGAATTGTGTGGCTCTGCTAATGTGTGGTAGACTACTGGTAGTGTGTGTTCGCTTGACCTGATAAAGCACGTAAGGTCTGCAATGCATAATGTGCATGTGATGGCAGGTTCATGGTGGACTGTGATGTTGTTGGTTGCTGCTGGATTGAGCTTCCAAAAGGGAAGTACAGGGTGAGGGAAGAGAGAAGTGAAGGACAGGCCGATTCAAAATATCCAGGAAAGGTAAAAAGAAAAACAACAACTACAGTCACTTAAGTTATTAGAGTGATCCACTGAATTGTCTTTAACTGATTTCTCTCTCAGGTTTCCCTGTGTCAGTATGAGGTGGATGTGGCATGGAATGATCTGATCAGTCATCCAGCTGAAGGAGAATGGCAGAGGATTGCTCCACTCAGAGTCCTGAGCTTTGATATTGAGTGTGCTGGCAGAAAAGGTGTTTGTTTAGGCATTATACCCTCTTTTTAAGCTGAGCTTATTCTAATTTTGCTGAATTGGATTGTTTGACTTCCATAAAACCATTTGAGAGAAAGTTGTGAAATTTGCCACACTGACATCTCATATATTTTCATTTGGAAATTTTGGGATCAATCAAACTCTTTAGCGCCCCCACAAGTTAAACTTTTCATTGTTTTAGTTAAAAAATAATACACATACATATATATATATATATATTTAACAAGATGCTTGTTGTGTCATTGCCACCATGTGCAAGTAGTGTGTTTGTCGTTGGCTTTGTAATTGCCTCCAAATAAAGTTATTATATCTTCCTGTGTAACTAACTGAACTATTTGTGTGTGTGTGTTACAGGTGTGTTTCCAGAGCCGGAGATCGACCCTGTGATTCAGATCGCCTCAATGGTGCAGCGTCAGGGAGAGAAGGAGCCGTTTATCCGGACAGTCTTCACCTTACAGAGCTGTGCCAGTATAGTGGGCTCCCAGATTCTCTGCTTTACTCAGGAGAGGCAGCTACTGCAGGTACGTGCTCACAGATTCTCCGGCTACACTTGAGTGGAAATGTTCACATATGTATTTTCTCTAAAAATGTAAATGTGCATGGTGCCACTTCAGGGCTACCCCCTAAAAGTCGACAATTTTAATTTATGTAATAAAAAAAAATCTATCTGTCTACACACACATATACATACAAATACTCACAAATATGTAAATAAATGTATATGTGTGATTATATCAGAGTTGGGGTGAGTTTATGAGGACAGTGGATCCTGACATCATCACTGGCTACAATATCCAGAACTTTGACCTTCCGTACCTCCTCAACAGGGCTGCCACCTTAAAGGTAAAGTGTTGTTGTATGTTTTAACACTAATACGTATCTCTTATATCTTTTTGGTGGAAAGTGAACAAACCCAGTGATTGCACATGTCAGAAAGGCTTTTTATAATAATTTAGACAGGGGATGATGATTTGATCCGCTTGTCTTTCTGTCTCCATAGGTGAATATGTTCCCATATCTGGGTCGTGTGTGGGGCATCAAATCAGTTCTGAAAGACTCCAGCTTCCAGAGCAAACAGATGGGTCGCAGAGAGAACAAAACTGTGAATATGGAAGGACGTGTGCAGTTTGACCTATTACAGGTGTGCACACTTAAACTCAAACTCTCACATTGTTCCATCAGATTGATTCATGACCGCTCATACTGTGACTCACCAAGTTTTTGCTCTGTTGTAGGTGTTGCTGAGAGATTATAAACTGCGCTCTTACACACTAAACGCTGTCAGTTTCCATTTCCTGCAAGAGCAGAAGGAGGATGTACAGCATTCTATCATCACAGATCTACAGGTACAGCCAATCAGGTCTCTATTCTACACTTATAGCCACTTATCTAAGATATCTGGAGTCCAGTAAACCCTCAGAAAACGTGTCTTTCCTCTCTCCTTGTTTTTGATTAGAATGGGAATGAGCAGACCCGCAGGCGTTTGGCTGTATACTGTCTGAAGGATGCATATCTGCCCCTGCGCTTGCTGCAGAAGTTGATGTGTGTCATTAATTACATGGAAATGGCCAGAGTAACTGGGGTGCCCCTGACTTACCTGCTCTCTCGTGGACAGCAGATTAAAGTGGTTTCACAGCTCCTGAGACAGGTCAGCGCATGTCTATCTGTAACAGATGTTCATGTTACAAACCTAGCCAACATTTAATGTGTATGGCTTTATGATTGTTTTATTGTGTAGGCTATGAAGCAGGATCTGGTGATGCCAGTGGTGAGGGCAGAGGGAGGGGAGGACTATACTGGAGCCACTGTCATAGAACCAGAGAAAGGGTTTGTACCCACATTCTCATTCTAAAATCATAGTATAAGTAAATTGCATATCTTGACTTCTATTAAAAAAAGCAATCTTCAGAAAGTACTTACACGCTTCTGTTCTCAAGTTTAGGGTTTTGTTGAGAAATTAACTTTCGTTCAGCGAGGATGTATTAAATAGATCAAACATTACAGACAAAAAATAAATCAATTTATACTGTTACAAAATATTTCCATTTGAATAAATGCTGCTCTTTTCAATGTTATATTCTTCAAAGAATCCTGAACATTTTTATTTTATGTTTCCACAAACATTGATAATGGTGAGAAATGTTTCTGGAGCATCATATTAGACTGATTCATATTAAACATTCATATTAGACTGGTTTTTGAAGGATCATGTGACACTGAAGACTGGAGTAATGATTCTGAAAATTCAGCTTTGCCATCACAGGAATAAATTACATATAAATATTAAAACTGTTATATTCAATTGTACACAATACTTCAAATTATTACCTATTTACTGTTATTTATATCAAATAAATGCAGCCTTGGTGAACATAAGAGACTCCTTTTAAAAAAATCTTACTGATTCCATAATTTTTAATAGTAGTGTAAATAAACAAATAAAAGTACTTAAAGATATTTAGTTATTTATTACATTTCTAGTGAATGACAATAGATTCTTACCATTTTCGCTTCCTTTTACAGTACAGTACTTGCGTTTACTTACTACTTACAGTGTACTTAGCTAGAAAGTACAGGGGTAGGTTAAGGGTTAGTACCTAGTTATTACCCAGTAATTGTAAGTACATAGTATGTACATGGGAAACAGGACTGTAAAAGCAAGCGTTACCCCATTTTTTTCTTCTTCTGATAGTTAAAAACAAAATTGACATTAACTCAGATGTTGGTACTATGAAATGTTAAACTGAAGCAACATTTAAGTTTTGTAGATGAGTGACAAATGCAAACGCTGTATGTGTTTACAGGTATTACAGTGTTCCTATTGCAACTCTGGATTTCTCCTCACTGTATCCCTCCATCATGATGGCTCACAATTTATGTTACACTACTCTCCTGCAGAAGGGCCAGGTGGACAAACTGGGGTGAGAGGAGTGTGTTTAATGCAATGTTTAGTTTTTTTACTTTGATTTGCATGAATTTGAATTGTGGTGTTCTCCATTTTGTGACTAATTGAAGCGGTACTACTTTTTTGTGTACATACATTTTTAGTCTGGCTCCAGAGGATTTCATCAAGACCCCCACCGGTGATCTGTTTGTGAAGAGCTCTGTGAGGAAGGGCCTTCTCCCTGAGATCCTGGAAAACCTGCTGGGCGCCAGGAAAAGGTGATCAATTTAACAACAACAGATGAAGATTAAATAAATGTCTTATATTCAATACCAATCCTTATTAAAGCTACAAAAGTTATTCAGTCAAGAGTAGTGAGTGAGTGATGATTAACATTAGTCATTAAACACACTACACAAGGTTTATTAGGCTGCTGTCACTTTAAGACCTGCCGCACAAGATGCAGATCTGAAGAGCATCCCATTTTCGCGTTAAATATTTTTTATCCGTTAAACTGAAAAAATTACAGCTCTATTAAAAGCTATTGTTGTACCCATTATTCGTTGTGCCTCTAGGGCGAAGGCAGAGCTGAAGAAAGAGACGGACCCCTTTAAAAAGCAGGTGCTGGACGGAAGGCAGTTGGCTTTGAAGATCAGTGCGAACTCAGTGTACGGGTTCACTGGGGCTCAGGTGGGCAAACTGCCCTGTTTGGAAATCTCACAGGTCAGTTTTAGCACTCACACATAAGTAAATACTGTCAGCTTTAGACAGAGATGCTTTAAATTCCTCTCTTTCATCTGTAGAGCGTCACAGGCTTTGGTAGGCAGATGATTGAACAGACCAAACAGCTTGTGGAATCAAGATACACAATCTCTAATGGTTACCAGGCAGATGCAAAGGTATTTAATGGCATAAATGTTTTGTGTTTGGTTGTTTTGCCTTTCAATGCACTGAAAATATTTCATCAAATGCGTTTCAGGTTGTCTACGGGGACACAGACTCGGTGATGGTAAAACTAGGTGTGGCCACAGTGCAGGAAGCAATGAATCTGGGCAAGGAGGCAGCTGATTGGGTCTCCTCCCACTTCATTCCACCAATCAAATTAGAGTTTGAAAAGGTACAGGAAGCAGGCCAAGATTTCGTAACAGATGCCATCTGATGTTATAATAAGGTTCCATTTGTTAACTACATCTGTTAAAGGTGGGGTAAGCGATATTTCAAAACTGCATACGCCCCCTAACGCTGATTAGCTACACATTTGTTTGTGTCGGTCCAACTAACTTCCAAACAGCGTATATCAAATATCGATTACCCCACCTTAAACATGAGCTAACTATGAAAAATGCAATTATTAATCTAGTTAATGTTAATTTCAGAATTTACTAAAACAGAATTAAAATCTGAAGTTATTTGTTAATATTATTTAATAGACCTCAGCTAACATACAAACAATGAACAGTTGTATTATCAACTATTAAATACTGTAACAAATACTGCATTAACTAATGGTGCCTTATTGTAAAGTTAATTATTCTTAATAACTTAATGTTCTCATTCACATTTCCAGGTTTATTACCCATATCTGTTGATCAACAAAAAGAGGTATGCCGGGCTGTATTTCTCTTCGGATGCTGAACATCATGATAAGATGGATTGCAAAGGAATAGAGACTGTCAGACGAGACAACTGCCCTCTAGTGGCCAATCTTATCAATACATGCCTCCAAAACATCCTCATTGAAAGGTACAATCATTGCCACACTCAGAAAACCACCATGCGCTTGTATACGCAAGAGTGACGCACATACTAGGATGCGTAATAGTGAAGACATGACTCTGCAAGCCTCACTAAAAGCCTTTTTTGTTAATGTTCTTAGGGCAACACCATTCGTACATCATTAATTCACAGGAATAATAATTTGTGTTATGTTTCAGAGACCCTGATGGAGCAGTAGCCCATGCTAAAGAGGTGATCTCTGACCTTCTGTGTAACCGCATTGACATAAGTCAGCTGGTCATAACTAAAGAGCTGACGCGTACGGCACAGGAGTATGCCGGCAAACAGGCCCACGTCGAACTAGCTGAGAGGTGTGTGTTCTTATGATCTTACCTGTTAGGTCATATCTGCAATTAATACAAAATTCGCCATTCGGACATTGAAATAGGCTACTCTCATGACACGCAAATCCAAGGAGTTTGTATTTGGTGTGAGGGAGGGTTAAATGAAGGTATATCTGAACGGGACTGTCTCCAGAAAAATGTTGGTGGCTTTTTAGTGTAGCCACTGTATTCATTAGCACTACCTACATTCATGCCTTTTCATTTAGCCTGTTTTTGTTCAGACCAATTATACATGACATACAGGGGCGCCTTCAGATAACCAGACTTTGCAGGAATGGAATTATTGCGCATTTAACCACTTTCCACCAACATGGGTTTTAGGATGCGGAAGCGTGATGCCGGTAGCGCTCCAAACCTCGGAGATCGAGTTCCATACGTCATCATCAAAGCAACAAAGGGAGTGGCGGCGTATATGAAATCTGAGGTCAGTCAGTATTGTGTATTGTCTGTTTGGATGTGGCTGATTTTCTGTTCTGTAGTTATAACTGTTGAGTTGTGTATCTCAGGACCCCATCTATGTGCTGGAGAACAACATCCCTATAGACACGCAGTACTACCTGGAGCAACAGCTTTCCAAGCCTTTACTGCGCATCTTTGAGCCCATACTGGGAGAGAGCAAAGCTGAGAGTGTGTTACTGAGTGAGTATCATCTATTAAGCCTACAAACCCGGGATTTTTAAAGTCGGCTCGAAATGATAATGATTTGCGAAACTACTGTTGATTCATGTTTTTAGTGTAGTCAGTCATTTCTATTGTTTTGTGGTATATAGCTTTTTTATCTCATTAAACTGTGGTCAAATATAATTTCTTTCACCGTACCTCAGAGCTGATGATAGACCTTTTTTGCTGTGTGCTGTTCCAGAGGGAGATCACACACGCTGTAAGACGGTCTTGACATCCAGGGTCGGTGGTCTCATGGCTTTCGCTCAGAAACGAAGCACTTGCATTGGCTGCAGAGCTGTGCTCAAAACTGATGGTATGTATCAAGTGTGTGTTGGGCTAAACTGGAGCTTCAGTAGTACCACAAATCTCAAAAGTCTTGCATCTGATGGTCTTCCTTTTCAGCGGCTGTATGTGACTTCTGCAAAAAGAGAGAGTCTGAGCTTTATCAGAAAGAGGTGCGTTTAAAAAATAATATATACTAATTCTGGCAAAATTATCTTCGGACGGGGGGTTTATGAAGATTGCCTGTGTGTGTTTTTTTTAGATTGCTCATCTGTCAACTCTAGAGGAGAAATTCTCTCGCCTGTGGACTCAGTGTCAACGCTGTCAAGGTTCGCTCCATGAAGACGTGCTTTGTACCAGGTGTTTGTTAGACCTACACAATACATTGAATATTATTCAATATATATTTTGATTGATTTTTTTTTTGGTGATAGTTGTTATAGCCGTGGTTCTAAATAATAAATTCTCTCTCTTTTTTTTTTTTTTTTTTTTTCAGTCGAGACTGCCCCATCTTTTACATGAGAAAGAAAGTCCAGAAAGATTTAGACGATCAGGACAAGCTTGTTTCCCGTTTTGGCTGGTGATGGATGGAAAATATTTTCTGTTTGTCTTCAGCTTTCTCAACATTCATTCATCCTCTTACCTCAGTGAAGGAGTCTGTCACTCCCAGATTGTAAAGAATCTTGATTTTTTTTTGTGGTTGAATAAAGTGCATTTTTGTAAAATTGTTGTTTTCTTTTGTCTGAACATTACACTTAGATGTAACTCGACAATTTATTAAATTCCGATTTTAAATGTCACTGTTATAAAAAAAATCATATCACTTCAAGTCATGGACATTTCTATTGTCGATATTCGATCTGAAATATTTCATCCGATAGAATAGTGATCCTTTACCATGAAGCTACTTTTGTATAAAAAATAAAGACTACAGAGCAGAGAACAAAATATTAAAATATCATCCCTAGCCAATATTCAATATAGCATTCATGCATGTTTGTGTTTCAGTCGTTATAAGTCCACGATATATTAAGTGTAACAAGTGAAATATCAAACAGATCATACCAGAACAAGAATCTTACTCAGGCAACCTAGATCATATTCCTTAAATTAACGTTAGGATTTAAAAAACAGAATAAATACAGTGCTATTTCTTGCTCACAGTTCCTCATTGTTTTAGCTCCAGGAACTGTTTTTGTCTCTTGTTTTACCTAGAGCACTTATTACTCTACTACAATAGCATTGTGAGAACGACATTTCAAAACGACACCAAAAAATCTGATTGCATCAGATTTTCTGAGAATATTCAGAAAAGTTGATGCAACTGCCCTGGTATGACCGCAATAATTGTAACACAACATACCTGTTGTAACACCTTAAACCAGGGATGTCAAACTCAGTTCCTGGAGCGCCACAGCCCTACAGAGTTTAGTTCCAACCCTACTTCAACACACACACACTTGCAGTTTTCAAATGAGCCTGAAGGACTTGATTAGCTGATCAGGTGTGCTTAATTAGGGTTGAAGCTAAACTGTGCAGAGGTGCGAATCCCGAAAGCATCGTTAGCCAACTATGGTCGCAATTCCCATTGAACTCTATTGTTAACGACGGAACTTGCGACCGTAGTTGGCGAACGATGCTTTCGGGAAACGCACCCCAGGGTTGTGGAGTTTGACACCCCTTCTGGTTTCAACTACAATTGGACGTTTGAATATTAAGGAAATCACACTGTCATCTAGCCAAAAGTCTCTTTATTCACAAAACATAACTACAGATGTCAATGTGGCAAAGGGAATGCAATCAATCACAAGTTTTGGTCACATGTTTAATCAACCAAAATTATCACTGCCTGCTGTAAAACTAAAGAAATGTGAAAAACATGGGGAGATCAGTTCTCACCTTCCTCAACCAAGCCTCTTCACTGGTGGGAACACCTGTGGCATTTTGACACACGTCATCATAATACATGAAACGGTAACGTCCAATATAATGCCGGTAAGTGTAACGAAAAACAAAATCAAAACTTTTACAAAAATACAGAACTTTAGTTTACCATGAAATACTGCAGGTAAGGAAAAAAATTAAGAAGAGAGCTGAATTTATTTTATTTTCATGATTATAGAAGGGCTACATTAAGTGAAGGACAGCTAAGTTTTAGTCCAAGCCATGACAACAACAGAAACCTGGGGAGAAATGGATTCTGGGAAGGTGATGAATGCATGAAATGTAAGTTTTTGTACAAACTCCCCAAAAAGACAAAGCAAAAACTATGGAAATCCCCTTTTGATGATGAAATATTTGCCGGATAAATCCCACAATGCGTGAGGTGGAAACGCTTTTTAAGGTGTGCAATACATCATTCTAGTGGTTTTGAATGTGGCGAACACTTGCTCTAATGTGCTTTCCCACAGGCCACAGAAACTTTAGGGGACTTCTTAGCTTCCTCATTCCCGACCACCGCTAACAGAAGCACGCGGCTTACACAGTTGGAGATAAGACATAAGGCTTACTTAAAAACAGTTACCCATTACCGACTTAAAGTATATCCCTTCACCACCTTATTCATTTGTTACAAGGGTCAATGTTCCTTGCTGTCGTGGTTCTAAAGTACGACTGTAAAACTATGACATACGCTAGATCTTTTTAGCACAGAAGAGGAAGCAGCAGCGCAAGGTTGTCGAGTCCACTTAAGACTAAATTATCCAGCCGAATATGATAATGCGACTATGCGAGGTCAATATATGTCTTTTCCAAAACAATTCCACAGTTGCATGGTTCTCGTTGAGGTCTCATGCGCACATACATACATACATACAAACACATACAGCAGCCAATCAGGTTCCTATTCCTCAAAGGCTGGTTGGTGTAAGACACAAGGGGCAGTAAGAAAAGGAAATGGGATGTGTGTATGTGTGATGCTACAGTAGTGTATGCGTGTATGTGAGTATGTGTGACCTTGAGTGCATTGCTATCACAGGGGGGCTGTACGCGTGTATCGCTATAAAAGAGTGCAACGTCTCTGTGTGTGCTTTTTGCTCTTCTTATTGCTGCGGTTTGTCTCCTTGTATCTTCTGATCTCCCGCACAAGAGAGTAAAATGCCTCCTCAACTCCCTGTAGACAGAAAGCAAGAAAGATTTCAAATTAATAGTGCTTTATAGCAACAGCTGATTCATTTCAATCAATCTGAGGAGAAATCACAAAAGTGTTGGTTTTATGTCAAAAAGTTTGTTGCAGGTTATGAATAGGGACATGATAGCAATGATAGATGCTGAAAACGATGATCGCCATAACTTTAACCTTCAAATGGTCTTCGTTTCCTGTTTACACTTCTGGGCCTCAGGGTCTATACGACCCCAACAATTGATTGAGTGATTGTACAAAAACTATACATTTTTAATCATACCAATTTTTTTTTTTGATTGTTTACTTCTCATCTATTCATTAATGCTGTGTTTTTGGAGATATAAAGTACTTTTGTATCCATATACCACAATTCCTCAACTACACCATTAGCTTTAGCATTAGCATATGAAATATTCTTTTTTTATGATACATTGCATTTATGCTCTAGTACTAGGCCTTCATTTCTGTGTCAAAATTTTCAGATTTATGCAGATTTCTTTCTTGACACATGATGAAAATATTTCGGGGTTTTTTTCCACATTTCCCATTCATTTCAATGTGGGGTCATATTGACCCCGAAGACCAGAAGTGTAAACTTTTTTTTTTTTTTTTTTACATACCTTCAGAACAACCAAATCAAGCCCAGTTTAGTGTGTGTATATTGACAGATAATGTATGAAAAGTCACAAAATCTTATGCCACAGAGATGAAGGGACCTTTTTTTTGTATTAAGTAAAATTTGTATGGGGTCCTATCGACCCCATAACCCGATTGAGGGCTACAAAAATATATTATTTTTTTTCTGGTTGGTTATTGCGGTATTATGAGAAGTACCTGAGATCTGATTGGTTAATGTTAGACAGCATGCCATCCAGACCTAGCGAAATAAAGTGAAACTACGGATTTGAAATCGCGCAATAATGCTTGGAATCACTTTGATCATCATTAAGTGCAACATGTGCAGCGCCATCATAACATTATAATGTGAACATTATAAAACGTTGTGTATTCCTTATGTTTTACTTGCCCGTGTTTAAGCACGTTGTTATGAAAAGAGTGCATCCCCAATGGGAATAGTTCTGGCTAGCATGTCACTTGCTTCCATTTGTGCAGATACAAGCTGTAATGATACGTTTATATTGTGTATCTAGGATAGCGGAGTAATCTCACATTGGATGCATCATATAGAACATGCTTCAGCTTACTGGTGTCCATTTAGCTTCACCTCATGCAGCGCAGCCATTCCTTTTATGTTGAGGTTTCTTTTTCGAAAACACTGATGCATTATTGATAATCTAGCGGTGTTATTTTTCTAGTCATATTTTCATGGTTTTTTTATTTGTCAACATTCATTTTCGCAACAGTGTTTAAACTAAAGTAAGTGTTTATATTTCATCACCACCATGACAGACATAGTGTGACTTCAGGTTTGCGGACATATTTCTGGTGGGTTGGGTTATGGTGAGCCTTTTAGAACCTATACATTTACCAAACTGCTGTGAATTTTTCAGCTTGATTAGTGTGCCATATTTCTCCACCACTAATGTCTCATTCATTCTTAGGGGCTATTCACACAACCCATTTTTGCTTTCAACAGTGCTGCTTTTCTATTATTTTTCAAAAATGCACAACATGGATGTGTTTGTATGTTTTGCTCACATCTCAGGTCTTTTGCAGCCGTCTCTCATGCATAGTGTTTTAAAAATGTGGTAGTTCAACTTTTTTTTTTTCTAGGTTTTGGTCACGGTCTAGGTTTTGGTCACAGTGTGAATCCATCATAATATCGCTGTTGTTCTGAATGATATGATGGTGTTTAGACCAACAGCACATTCCGTACACCAGTTCAATAAACAAGAAGTTAATATTGAGTAACTTATAAAGGCACCATATTGGTTCTCATTTTAGCTCTGACATCAAAAATGCTCCCAAACACAATCAAAGCAGAATCAACTGTAAGTGGCCATTCACACAGAACACCTTCTTCATTTAATAAAACACAAGGCATGTGAAACACAGCCCTGAAATGGAAAAACACACACACACTAGAAACAAGGCACACGTGCACAACCATAAAAAATGTCTGACTTGCACATGATTGCATATAAAAACAGTGGAAAAGCAGTGCAGTGGAATGCATTTAAAAGTCCCTTGAACTTTAAAATCAGCTTCACCCACCTGTCGCGTCTTTGCAGACGTTTCAACAAACGGGACACCGTAACTTCTGGCAAGCTCTTGAGCTTGACGTGACTCTACAGTACGTGAAGCCAGGTCACTTTTGTTCCCCACCAGCACCATCGGGACATTGTCACTGTCTTTGACACGGTTTATTTGCTCCCTGCACAGACAATACAAAACAAGGTTATTTTTATTTATTTTTTTTCCACATAGCCTGATTTTTGAAATTTTACTAGGCCCCTCTCTAATGCCGCACTTGTTTCTTTACTCGACTTCAAGGGACAAAAAAGTAAGTCAGTAAATTAATGCAGTGTAGTGACTTCCAGCGGAATCGACATATCTGACCTGTAAGTTTCTGCACAAAAATCAGTCTAGCAACTCTTCCATTTGATCATATTTTAAGTTTTCAGGAAGCAAGAAGCTTTATTGGCAGTTAGATGACACAGACTGCATGCTTAAGAGGAATTGGTTGGGTCTAAGTCCACAAATCTCAAATTTAATATGCAAGTATTAAGTCTGAAAGACTATTTGAGGGCAACCGATATACTTGATGTTAATTGGTTTGTCCATACGTGTTTGACTATGTACCTGTATAGGTGTACGTCCTCAAAGGACTTGGCGTTGTTGATGGCAAAAACACAGAGAAAGCCCTCTCCTGTCCTCATATACTGGTCTCTCATGGCACTGTACTCCTCCTGACCTGCAGTGTCCAGGATGTCCAGTAAACACGTCTCCCCGTCGATCACAACCTGCTTTCTGTATGAGTCCTGCATGGAATAGATGTAAAAAAGAAAAATTAGGGCCCTATGAAATCCATTTTATTTTATCCCAAATTCCATTTGAATTTTTCTGCACTCTGATTCAGTGGTCAAATTAAACATTAGTAATAGAAAAATTCATGAAACGTATTCACTTTAAAATTTTTATAAATATATATAAACAAAAAAAACGTTTGTAAAAAATAAAATAAAAAACTAAAAACAATTTTAGGGCCCTATGAATTTTTTTAGGGGCCTATGAATTTTTTAATAGACCCGTTTAATTTTTTTTTCTCAAATTTTATTTTTACCAAATTCAATTTGATCTGTTTTAATTTTTATGGATTCCATTATAATGGTTTAAATAAATATTAATAATCAAAAAAGTATGTCTAATCGAATTCATAAAACTGATGACATAAAACAACCAATTTATTTTACCGTTGTGATTTTATTTATTTTTTTTTTTACAAAAATAGGATCATTTGAAATGCTTTATTTTATTTCAGAAATTCTGTGCAGTGCATATATATACACATATAATTTATATATTAAAAACATCTGGCAATCAAATGAATCTTTGCAAATGTAATCAACTGAACATTAAGGAATTACTTTTATTTTTGGCAAACAAAGTGCTGCACAACATTAGAAGTTTACTGTTAAAATTAGAACAAATATTGTGTGATTATTCTTTAAAGGTTTCATAATTTTATTATCATTACTTCATTACCTTAAAAGGTACATTCTACTGTCCAATAGTAATATGTGTGTCCATTTCTTTTTGCCAAAAAAAAGAGATAATCTTAAAGAAAGTGAACTCTTACCTCAATAGTGGGGTCATACTCGTCTACAAAGTGATTCTGAATGAGCTGGATGGTCAGTGCACTTTTCCCAACGCCACCAGCACCGACAACTACCAGCTTATATTCTGTCATTCTGGATGGAAGAGAGAGAAAGTGAATAGGAAGAGGGTTAGAAACAGGGGGTACAAAAATATTCTGAAAATTTATCAGCAACAACTTGGGAAAAGCATAACCTTTAGTGATACAAGCTAACTACTCTGAGTCTGATTGGTAACGTTACACTTATATACATCAAGGCAGAGTTAAAGGGCTGAACACAAAAGATATGCCACTATTCACTTTCATTGTATGGGAAAACAACTGCAGTGAAAGTGAATGGGGACTTAGGCTGTAATTCTGCCTTTTGTGTTCCACGGAAGAAAGAGAATTCATACTGGTTTGGACCAACATTAGGGTGGGTAGTTAAATGATGACACAAGTTTCATTTTAGGGTGATCTGTCCCTTTAATAACCGGAAAAGAACATACACATTACATAAGATGGTTAACTGAGATTTTAAAGTCGGTGCATTATGTCAGCAAATCATATTCAAATATATTTAAGACCAAGGTTGAAGATAACGTTTACTCAGTTCTTATCTAATTTAATTAGCGTTACTTAGCCGGCGAGTAACTTAGCAGTAACAACAGCTTTTACCTTTTTCTCAAGTGCTATCAACAGGTAAGAAGTTATTTCTCGGCTTATTTGTGTGTTTTACCTCGCGTGTGGTTGTTAGATCAGTTCGGCTCGCCCAAACGAAGCGCTTCGAGATGAATTAGTATTGAATGAAGTCCAAGGATTAGCCCCTGAGCCTCATTACGATCGACCAGACAAACTAAACTCTCCCGAGAGTCGAAGACAGGACGGAATTATTCGGGCTGATGGATCTTCAACCGTGAGAGAAAAAAACTAAGAAGCTTCGTGTTTGAACTATGTTTCTTAACTCTAATCAAATGTTACGATAACCCAAATAAATCCGCCCGTAGAGTCATTAGCTCCTCTCGGCTAAGACTCTCCCAGATTCATTGAGGGCGAGGAGGGAGGTGGGATCAGCGGAGGAGATGACCAATGAGATTTACCCTGCCCGTCGGGTTTTTAAATCCTATTGGGCGAGAAATAAACGGAAGTAAGGATTGACCAATGTCAGTGCAATGCCTCTTTCCAATTTCTCTATCATGTCCCGCCTCGTAAGTATGGGCCAATCAGGTTCGTTTAACAAATTAAAAGGCCAGAGATGCACGTCAAACCATCAAAGGTCTCAGTAATCAGTTATAATGCTACAATATTTAGTTAGGGCCCCTAACTAAATATTGTAGCATTATAACTGATTACTGAGACCTTTGATGGCAATCAAATGAAGGCATAACATATTAACAATTTATTAAATCTTTGCAAATGTAATCAACTGAACATTAAGCGCATTGACTGTCAATGTGTTTATAAATAATATATTTCACAAGTAACAATAATTGTATTATTATTTAGTTGTTACTTAATACAATCCTCAAATCAAATGGTTAATGTATTAAGCACTAAAGGAGGGTAATGACGTAGAAAATTTGTAAAATCTAATAAAAAATCATTGTGTACACAACAGTAATAAAACAAATTGTTTACTGTTTTTGCCTTTTCCCTTTTACTGTTATATCATCGATTTTTTAATGTGTGTAAATGTGTGTATGTCTGATTTTAAAAGTCTTTTTCCAACTTGAATCTGAATCTGATCAAATCTATGACTCATTTTAACCACTAGATGTCACTGTCAACACGACACAAATCCCTCTTGTGTTTCCTATTTGAATGACAGATGGATAGAAGGATTATCTCGGTGATTTTAGGCAAAGATTAGAGGACAGCAGATGCCCTCTGTGGATGGAGAGGAGCATGAGGGGAGAAAGGAGATATGAATAAAGGTATAAGCAGAAAACCTGATGAGCGTAATCAAAGTAATCAAAAGTGGTGCCGATGGAAAAAAAAGAAGGAATTTTCATCTTTCACAAAGCAGATTTATACAAACACACTGCCTCGTCTGCTTTCTAGGACAATGTCTTGTATCTTTTTGGATCAGTTATTCATGCAATGAAAAAATAATACAGTTTATACATTTAATTAGTTTTATTGTACACAGGGAATTTTCACATATACAATTTGTACACATTTTTTTACAATTATATATATTTTTCTAAAATTTTTTCACTTCATTTTTTTAAAATCTTTTTGTTTGATGACAGATCAAGTAACATTTAGGCAGACAAAATAAGAAAGAAACAAATTAAATGTTTAGGAAAGAAGCGCAAAAACAAAATACAAACACATGAAGTAGAATAACATCCGATTATGTGTCAGATTCAGAGAGTCACTAATTTACCATCATCCTTAATGCTGTTCTCTGACTGGTTCTCTAAGCTCATCCTGCTCTCTGATTGAATAGCCTCTAAATGGATATACATGATGAGGAAAAATCTGCACATGCTGAGATTACATCTCCATTCATTTCTCACACAGATCTAGAATATCACAATTTCGGCACTTTCACCTCGAAATTCACTTGACGTTTTTGCTCCAAAGTGTAACCTAAATTTTGCGTCTGCTAAATGCATCAATATGAATATGTAATGTATAAATCACTCTAAGTGATCCTGGCAGTAATACAAGTAAACCTTCGACGTGCAAAAACAGACTCGCCCACACATTTATTGAAAGTGTGTGTGCATGTAAGCTTGTGAAAATGTGTGAATGTGAGTAATATAGTAAGCAAGAGGATAAAATCGCTTGTGCACTGACCCAATGATGAGGATCTAGGTCGTTTCGCACACACATTCAGTCATAGTTTAAAGGAGCAGGTCACCCCAAATTATATATATATATATATATATATATATAAACAACATAAAACATATGACATGTGAAAGAGTAATTAGTGAATTCAAATATTTGGGTGACTGTCCCTTTAAGAATATTGTGTATTTGTGCACAAACCAAAGATAACATCCATAGATTTGCTTGAACCCTTTTACCATATTTAAAGCACTGGATAAAACAAAAGGAAGTGAGCACAGTAAGGAAACACACATACACACTCACCATGAGCACACACACAGAAGCTGGTTTACTCTTACACGACAACCATGAACATGTCTAATATCGCTGTGTCATTTTAAGTGCATTACAGTGATTTTGGCAGGAAGCCTAAAATACTGAACATATAATTAACAGAGCACCACTGTATTCTCAATCTGTCTCACAAAAAAAAAACGTACATTTATAGAACAATCATCACATAATCTTATTATCAGTTTGGAAACACAATTGTTCTTTTACTCACTTCACTCACTCTCTCTCTCACACATACTCACTCACTCTATTTATTCTGTATTGATATTTATTCCATCAACTCTTATATGTTTCTTCTCACTATGTGAGTTCTCTCTCTCCCTCTCCACCATATAAATAACTATTTGTCCCAACCGGTTGCACATATTCTTCTGTTTTATCCCAATCCGATACCCATCCTGCCCCCGCACCACCTCCGCCTCCGTTCGGACCACCTGCATGAGGATTGTTTATCGCTCCGTACTGCCCGCCAGTCCTGTACAGCTCTTCCGTTTCATTGGCCAGCTCGTCCTCTCCCAGAATGCCACACTTCTCCTCACTAGTATTCTCAGCATCCGCCCATGGCTGCTTCTCACCTGATGCAAAGATCCCTGGGAACATGTTCAAATGAAGCATGCATCATTTTTTGAGAGATATGACAAAAGTAATTTAGAATGTCCATTATTTGTCCATTATTTAAGTGAACACAACATACCATAAAATATCACACCCCCATAATGCACAAGTGATGCAATGAGGAAGACATATTGCCACTCGTCACGTGTCTACAGGAAAATAAACAAAGAATAAAAAAATAATAAATTCAACAGTACCAATCGTTTTCTGGCATGTGAAGGTTATGTGATATTATTTGTATGTACCTTATGTTTGGTCATTGCTCCAACTATGAGTGGACACACCATTCCTGACAAAGTTCCCACTCCATTGGAAATTCCCATCAGGATACTGGCGTAACGTGGAGCGATGTCAAGATGATTCACATTAAACCCTAAGAGGGAAAGAATGATATATCTGAATTTATATCTTATAATTGCAACTTGATTTCTCATAATTATGACTTTGCATATTTCTTTCTTGTCATGAAACTTTCAATTTTGTAAACGTGACTTTATATCTCATAATATGAATTTTATTTTTGGTAACTTCTTACAATTCTTTTTACTTTTAAGTCAGGCAGAAAAAGGCTACCACAGAAGATCCCTGACAACTAGGGTTACAGTAATATTGGGCCTCAATGGATGTGGCACAAAAATAGAAAAGAAAACAGAAATGAATACTTTTATTCAACAAGGATGTATCAAATTAATCAAAATAGAAAGTAGACATCTATGATGTTACAAAATAATTATATTTTAAATAAATGCTGTTCTTTTGAACATTCTATTACTGTAATAAAAGAATCCTGAATATATATATATATATATATATATATATATATATATATATATATATATATATATATATATATATATATCAAGAATCCCACAAAAATATCAGGCAGCACAATTGTTTTCAACATTGATAAAAAAAATAATAAAAAATGTTTCTTGAGTAGCAAATCAGATTATTTCGATTTCTGAAGGATCACTGAAGACTGGAGTAGGTTAATGATGCAGAAAATTCAACTCTGTCATCATAAAATGTACTACAATAGAAAACATTTTTTTTTTAAATTGTAATATTATTTCACAATATGACTGTTTTATTGTACATTTAATCGAATAAATGCAGCCTTGGTGAGCATAAGAGACATGTTTCAAAAAATATTTTTAAAAATCTAAAAAAAAAATAAAAACCTTCCGAATGGTATTGCTAAATGAAATATTTTGTTTGGTTTGTCTTTATTTTCTTTTACTAACCTGAAATTGCAAATCCACTGAAGCCAACAGCCAGTACTAGGAAAGTAATGGCAATTACTTTGGTATGTGAGAAACCGACAACCAAGAGTAGAGTGGCTTCCATGCCGAACCCTAAAACACACACAGACACACACAACAGTATTGTGTATTGAATAAGGAAGCGTCTCTCTGTCATTACACAGTCTACTGTGGCTCATGGTCTACCTGTGTATACTCTGTGCCGTCCATTTCTTGGACTCTGTGGGGCATCTGTCTCTGTGTGGGGTTTGTTTGTATGTTGTGTGTGCAGATTATTGTGTGAGAGCTAGTGTGCATTGATGCCTCAGTGATTATTCGCCCAGCTGCCATTGCTGGACGAGACAAAATAGGCAACTCACACACATAAACAGTTTCTACTTTGTGTAGCAAACCTACTTTATATGTTGTCCTTTTATAAAGGGGAAGTTAGCCAAAAAAATTAAATTAAAAATAAAATTAAATCATATTCAATTTGGACTTGTGGTGGTGACCATAGACCTGCATTATATGACTGATAGACAAGAACGGTTTGACCTAAAAATATCAAAATTGAAAATACTGCGGAAACAAAGACACCTATATCTTGGATACCCTTGAGGTAAGCTAAAGCATATGAAAAATTAATTTCAAAGTGAACTATCCCTTTAATTCAGGGTCATATCATGACATGGTGTAGGCTCTAATACTGCCAAAAAAGGAACAACATGAAGTTAAGTAAACAATTAAGATGTTTGAGTGAATTTGAATATGTTTTTGTCGTTGTTATTATTGTCTTCATCACTTTATCTATATCTTACCTCCACAGTTCATGAGTTTACGGACATTTGTTGTGCTCATTAAATTATGTGTTCTCAGGTAGTCGGCCAGCTGTCCTCCGATTGGCACAATGATGGTCATCACTAAATGAGGAAGTGCAGACACCATCCCCACCTGAGCCACAGAAGGAACAAAAAGAGTAGCTATTGAACAAAACATTTGAGTCCAGATGCATCATAGTGCATTGTAGGCTATCTGTGTGTACTTAAAGTTACCCTGTTCTTGAGTTGTTGTTTACTGTCTATCAAAAGTAAATAAAATTGTTCTTAAAACCCAAATTGTTCTCACTCTTTGTTTCAATAGTCCACTTTAGATATGTGACTAACTATAAGTAACTTTGCAACTTAGAGTATAAGTAGACTATTAGGTTAGGGTTAGTCGAATAAGTTGTCGTTTACTTTACTTGCAAAGTTGTTGAGGGTCCAGCAAAGTAAAGTGTCACTGTAGTGTTAAGTGTTCTGTAGTTGCGTTTTTAGAATATCTATTGAAGGACCATTCAAATAATGTTACCAATCAAACATTGAAAATCATAAATATTACCTGCATGATTCCAACAATATGCTAAATTATAAACATGACAATTCAACTATTTTACAGTTTTGGCTTCTAAATTTATCTACAGAACAAATGCATGGTTGGCAAATTCCAATTTAGTGTAGTCTACGTTGTTTCTTATATATTAATTGATTAAATCTGGAATACTTCTTTTTCCTGTTTTCTATTAGCCTTTAGAACAGATCTGATTCATTTTGTAGTTGCAACCTGTCAGTCGATTCATTAATTTGAGAGTGTGTGTTTCACCTTGCTGATTTCAAAGCCGAACACCTCCTCGAAGTAAGCAGGCTGGCTGATGAGGAGCAGGTAGAAGGTCCAGCTTCTGCAGAAGTTGGCCACGATGATGGCATACACTGGCATGGAGGTAAAGAAGTGCCGCCAGGGAGTCTTAAATTTCTGCAGGGTAGTGAAAAAGCAGAGGTCGAACATGTTTATGCACAGCGGATTTAGAGTGTCTGTGTATGAAAGAGGGGGAGGGGGGTGAACGAGTGATTAAGAGAGAAAAATAATGCCCGTGTTTGTACCTGCAGGGGGTTGACCAGGCCGGCGCTTTCCCCGATGGCATCCTCAATGTACTTCCTCTCCTCTGGTGTGATGGTTGGGTGAGCAGCTGGACTCTCATAAGACACTAAAATCCAGAAGAGATACCAGAATATCCCAACACTTCCTGTGAGACGAAGAGAAACGTGCAAGATGAATTAATATATAGTACACTGAAAATGACATATTATGTATATATAGGCCTACACACTACTATTCAAATGTTCGGGTCGGTTTTTGAAAAAACTTTCTGAAAGTCAATATGTTCACCAAGGCTGTATTTGTTTGATCAATAATACATTAAAAATAGTAATATTGTGATATATGTAGCGTCTGGACCAGTCACACACACAATTATTCAGTATATTTAATGAATAATCCAGCAAGCCCCTTCACCGAACCACAAAACAAGGTGTTACCATGTGTTTGTTTAGACTATGTGTTTGTGAGTGATTTAGTTAAATAAAACTTTTGTGTACATTCATTGAGTTTTGATTCACTGCTTGCAGACGAAGTCTCTTTAATGATGCCATCACCACTACACATTAAGAAAGACTTATTTTACACTTGGTTTATTAAATACACAAAATTGTATACTTTTTAGTGTTATATATAATTACAATGACATGTGTATGCTACTTACCATACACATAAAACACTGAGGACCACCCGGTGTACTGGACCAAGACTCCAGCCAAAGGCATTGCAACAACAGCACCAGCATATGAACCTAGAACGTACAGACATCAACATATAGTTCTTATGCTTCTTCTTATTAGCACTATTCATTAACAATATCATTAATCTCAGCTTTTCACAGTTCTCAATTCAAAGTTCAAATAATCACAAACTCAATTCTACTGATAATATCGGAAGATAAATTGGTAATACTTTATTTCGATAGTCCACTTTAGACATTCTACTAACTATTAGTAACTTTTCAACTACATGTCAACTAATGTCATTAGAGTATTAGTAGACTGTCAGCTTAATGTCTGCTAACACTTTATTTTGTTGGTCCCCCAACAGACATTCAACTGATTACAAGTAATTTGGCAACAACAAGTAAATGTATTCTCCTAACCCGAACCTTAACACATAACCACAACCTAACAGTCTACAGACAGTCTACTATAATATTACTAATACTTTAATGAGAGTTAGTTGACATGTAGTTGAAAAGTTACTTATAATTAGTAAAACGTCTAAAGTGACTATCAAAATAAAGTGTAACCGATAAATTTCATGAATTCAAATTGACTGACATCTCACCACAGAACGCTGTTGTTGCCAATCGACTTCTTTCAAGGGGCGGAGCCCATTTGGCCCAGATCCCGTGACACGCGGGATATGACACGCCCTTTCAGTAGAGAAATAAGATGAATTAATGGCTGCATCCGAAAACTTGAAATGGGCGTTAGGCAGCTGACTTGTTCCCTCACTGCCTTATGGGCAATGATTCTTCAGGCAGCGTTTGCAAGGCACCTTACGAAACTGATTTCGGACCTCAGTGTAATAGTTTTATGATCTACAGCAAAATAGAGAGTAGATTGGTGAGAACCAAACTAATATTTAATTATCGCTAGAGGTGACATCAGAAGTTCAAAAATGTACATTTACACACAAAATGACCACCAACCACAACTTACAGATGCCATCTTTCTTTTTTCTAGCTCAACTGACACTGAATGGAATGCACAGGATTGTGGGATAACAAAGGCAGCAAAGGATACAGGTATGAAGAAGAAGGTGCCTTGATGCTCTTCTACCTTAAAAATGCGTCCTTTCAGTTTTTACAATTTTTTAATTTTCGGATGGAGCCAATATGTGTAACCATAATGGTAACAAAACCTTCCTTAGCATGATGCAATGCTTTTAGATAAATAAATAATACACTAATATTACAGACACTTCAGATTCACACAAATCCACACATGCACACAGATGGCATACCTCCACAAGGCCCTGGCAGATCCTGACCATGATAACACACCCGTAGTGAACTCTAGCTGCTGCTGGGATCAGCATATTCAGTGTCGACGTGGCCACAATGGCGAAGCCAAACACCCTGAGACCAAACACACATGCAACACAATGAAATATCATGATAAAATCTCAATGGACAAGTCATTTGTCATTCCACTGAATATTTTTTTTTTAAAATCAAACTCTTTATACACCATAAGTTAAAATCTTTACCACAAAATAGCTTTTAATAATTCATTTTTGAATTTCAACAAACTGGTCTTTTGCGATCATTTTTGGGATAAGTTGCCACAAAAGCCAATGTAACAGAAAACTCACAATTGTGTAACTGGACTTTTGACTCAAACCCCTCAAAGAAAATTTTGACAATCTGACTCCTCCCTCCAAAATAGCACAATTTTCATTCATAAAACTCCAGAACGCTTGACAACAAAACATGTCAATTCACTGATCACATTACCGATTAGCAGCAAACTTTTGACAGATGAATCCTCCGGGGATTTGCGTGACAATGTAACCCCAGAAGAACGAGCCGTGAATCATCCCAACTGTCTCTGGGTCCCATGTGAACTGAGCAGCCTGGGAGGAAAAAGAGAAAGACAAACTCCTCTCATCCAACGTTCATTCGACAGCATTCTGTGCAAAAAGCTGAGAATATTGCAGTCAAAGTGCACTGCTTGTGTATTAGAAAATGATTACACATCATTCTTTAAGGCATCATATAACCTGAACCATCTCTTTTTCTGTGGTACACTTGCAAAAACAAAAGTATGTAGAGAATGTGAAAAAGGAGAGAAATAAGTAATAAAGTGGTAAAATCAATCACTAAAAGTAAAAGATAAAGTAGCATAATATAATTAAAAAATATTTTACAATAATAATAGCTAATAATAATTAATTATTATTATTTCACAGTCAAGGCTTAAGTCTCAGATTAAAACACAAATTTGAGACGTTTTAACTAAAAGCAACTTGGACTGGAGTATCTTAAAATATGTAGATGCACACCAGTAACGTTTATATATATATATATATATATATATATATATATATATATATATATATATATATATATATACTGTATATATAAAATTAAATGCCCTATTTGAACTAAGGCCTAATCCTGGCTTAATCTAAGCCTTATCTGTCAAACCAGGCCTTTATTATTTCTACAAATCTTATTTCGCTGTGCAGTTTCTGAAACAAATGATCCCTGTGTGGGGTAAATTGCTTGAATTGCTTTAGTGGGTGAATCCCTGCACTTTCTGATGAAATGGGAATTAAGCAAAGTCGATTCCCTCTGCAAACTGGATCAAGATGCAAAACTAGCTGGCTAATAGTGGTAAACTGGGATTTGAAAGGGTCCAATTGATTTGCATTTATTTATGTATGAATGTATTTAGATGTTGGCATTATACTTTCTATTCTAAAAGCTAGAAATCTTTCATCGCATTATCAAACTGGCTGTGGGCTATAATATCTTATAAATCTGTGTAGTAATTATCCATGCTAAATGCATCTTATTTGTATGCTAAATACATAAAACAACATAAAATGGCTAAAATATGAACAACGATAAACCCCAAAATGCCCAAGATTTCGTCATTCGGATTTCAAATGTCCACTCTTCATAAAAATGTTCTTATACTCGAGTGGATGCTCTTTATTTGTTAAGTTGAATTCCAGCACTGATACGGACCACTATGATAGGTTTCTTTCCGGAGTAAATCGTGTGGTCGTTGACCATGCTGACGATGGCTACACCCAGGTTACAGCGGATGCCGAATGAGATGCAGAAGCCCAGGCCTGACAGGATGGCGATGATGTAACGGCGAGGCATCCCAAAACACGTGCAGTCCACGACGGGAAGCTCCTTCTCCTCCACCAGCTCCGGGCGACCTTCTGCTGACAGCTCGATCGTCTCGCCATTCTGCTGACGTTTCTCGAGGAGTCTGGATGTGAATACAGAAAGTATAAGGCCAACATAAGTTATATAAAAAGTAAAAGTAACAGTGTGAAAAGATTTTCTCAAATCATATAAAAACATTAAAAAACACTTTCAAATTAGCTGTCTCTGATATACTTATACCCCTGGATTCACAGACAAGGCTTTAAAGGTCTAGTTCACCCAAAAATGAAAATTCTGTCATAATATACTCATGCTCATGTTGTTCCAAACCCGTAAGCCCTTCGTTCATCTCCAGAACACACTTTACACATTATACACTAACTTTTTAACTTTTTAGTTAGTGTGTAATGTTGCTGTTTGAGCATAAACAACATCTGTAAAGTTCAAAGTTCAAGATATAGATATTTTCTTTGACAGAAAACGCTTTTTAAGGACTGGGTTAGTTAGTTGGCTAGTTACTTCTTTAACTGAAAGAAACTTGCACTGACTTATCTTAAAATGCCATTACCATTGCTTTGTCTCAAGATGCTCACCAGTAATGTTTTTTTGAGGCAAGTTTATAAAAGCTACTTAATCGAAGCCCTGTGAAATCGGGCCTTAGAGGGCCAAAAGGTCAAAAATACTTTTATCCAAAGCAACTTTCAGGCCACATAGTACGAGGAGTCTTGGATTAATCCGAGGTTAAGTGTCTTACTCAAGGACACAATGATAATAGTTCATGTCTCCTTAAAGGGTCAAACCAGTTTCTGAGCTCTACCCACTACAGCTCAAGCCAAAAAATACTGAGAGGGAAAATGTCTTCGTCTATAGCTGTTTAAAGGGGTCATCAGATGCCCATTTTCCACAAGTTGGTATGATTCTTTAGGGTCATGTAAAGTGTGTAACATAATTTGCTTAAAATTCCTCAATAGTTGTGTAAAACAACGCCCTTTTTACCTCTCAAAAACATCTCTGTTCACAGCGACCCGGTGCATGTCTCTTTAAATTGTAATGAGCAACTACTCACCCCACCCCTCTCTTCTGTGGGGCGTGTCGTCACAAGACAAGTAAAGCCATGGCAGACAGAATACAAATGGCTGAATTATGCAAATACGGGACAGTCTGTAAGCGGTCGTGGCCAGAGCATGAGCAATATGACATCATATTGCCCAGAAAAACCAAACGGCTTTATTTTTGAGAGTGTTTAGGCTTTTTGAGATTTAAATAAAAAGGAGTGAATGGATTTTTTTCATTGTATGGCGGTTTTGTCCACATATTGCAGACACATTTATATGCAAACACCACATAAAAGTGAATTTTTCATTCGATGACCCCTTAGACACCATATTATTGACTTTTATTGACTATTATTGATCAGAACTGAATGTTTCATTACACTCAAAAGTCAACATAAAATCCAAATCAACGATTCTTGTTTTTTATGGAATATTGCAGTTTGCATTTATTCTATTTTTTATTTATTAATTCATGTGCCCTCATAATCTTTAATCAAAATCACTTCAGCGACATCTCTTCTCTGATGAAGCGTTTACTGG
The DNA here is from genome assembly GCA_038021265.1 of Cyprinella venusta. NCBI lineage: Eukaryota > Metazoa > Chordata > Actinopteri > Cypriniformes > Leuciscidae > Cyprinella > Cyprinella venusta. Next base: position 38,668,393 of record CM075863.1, read on the forward strand.
CACGAGGACGGGACAACCTGTTACTTACAACAATAGCAAAAAAACAACCATACAATCATTTCCCAAATCCCCTGCATTTTTCTTCTTTGAGGAGTTATTTCACCCGGATAATTGGGAATAGGGAAGAAAAGACTATTGTAACTTCCATTTCATGCCAACTTTAAAAGACATGAAGCTAGGATATGAAGTCACATACTCTAGGAAACCCTCATAGGTCACAAAACTACATCACATACACACCTAAAACCAGGTGGGATGCAGAGGGAAGACACAGAGGGAGAGAGGACATGGAACGAATGGAGTGTCTCACTGAATAGCAGTACATGGGTGTCCAGCAGAGACCATCTGCGTATGCAACCTGTCTGCAACGTCTACAGCCAGTAAAAACACGCATACATGCAAGCAGACATATGTTCTGAATCTCTCAAAACATATAGAAATGTAATCAATACATATCAAAGGAATGCAAGACTATCTGATGCTCACTAATCTGTCCTTGACACTCAGTGTGGCTGTATTTAATGTGCAAATATAATTCTGTAATTCTCACAAATTATGCCAAAAAAATTGTATATATGAAGAGTTCAGATGCAAAAGCCTCTAAGTGCCATTTAAAATTTTCTTCTAAAATGATCATTTTTATCAAACTTATATATTTAAGTTCAGTAATTTCACTTGAATGACAATTAATAGGTAATCTTCATTGCAATTTAAGTGAAATTACTGAATTTAAATATACAAGCTTGATAAAAATGATCATTTTAGAAGAAGATTTCAAATGGCACTTAGAGGCTTTTGCATCTGAACTCTTTATATATATATATATATATATATATATATATATATATATATATATACTGTATATGTATATTATATATATATATAAATGTATAAACATTTTGTATGTATAAAAAATACTAATACTATTTACTATAAAATGTATCAGACGTTCCAGCATAATAAGTAGATGTTTCTTGAGTCACAAATCAGTTATTTCTGAAGGATCATGTGACTGGAGTAATGAAGCTGAAGATTCGCATGCAGATTTGTCGGCTGTACATCCATGATGCGAATCTCCATTCCACCACATCACCAAAGATGCTCTATTGGATTGAGATCTGGTGATTGTGGAGGTCATTTGAGTACAGTGATCTCATTGGCATGTTCATGAAACCAGTTTGAGAGGACTTGAGCTTTGGAACATGGTGTGTTATCCTGCAAGTAGCCATCAGAAGATTTGTACAGAAGACAATACTTAGGTAGGTGTTGAAATGATGCTCAATTGGTATTAGGGGCCCAAAGTGTGCCAAGAAATATCCCTCACACATTACACCAGCCTGAAAAAGGCAGGATGGATCCATGCTGTCATGTTGTTTATGCCAAAATCTGACTACCATCTGAATATCGCAGCAGAAATCAAGACTCATCAGACCAGGCAATGTTTTTCCAATCCTCTATTGTCTATTTTTTTTTTTTTGGTGAGCCAAATTTTAGCCTCAGTTTCCAATTCTTAGCTGACACAGGAGTGAGTATTCTGCTGCTATAGTCCTTCTACTTCAAGGTCGCTGTGTTGTGCGTTCACAGACGCAGATCTCGGTTATGAGTGGTTATTTGAGTTACTGTTGCTTTTCTATCAGCTGAAACCATTCTCCTCAAAGCTCACTCACAGTTTTGCCACTGGATATTTTCTCTTTTTCAGATCGTTCTCTGTGAACCCTGATGGTTGCACGTAAAAATCCCATCAGATCAGCAGTTTCTGAAACACTCAGGCCAGCTCATCTGGCACCAACAAGCACTCAACGCTCAAAGTTTGAGCCTCAGCAGATCGTCTTGACCAATGGTGAACAGATGGAAGTTGGAACTTTAAAGAATAGTTTATATATATAGTTTTGTCTTTTTCATTTTTAAACCCACAACAGTTGTATAAAATAGAATAGCACAGATAACTATTTCTGAGCTCCACAAATCTCATACACGTATCACAATATTAATCTCTCTCTCTCTCCCTCTGTAGCCTACGTCCTTCTCTCTATTTCGCTCATTCTGTCACTGTTCCTACAAAGGCAGATCCCTTATAATCCCTTCAACCTCGAACAACATACAATCAGAATGTGAAGTGAAATGAGTGGGAAATGAGATGACTGCATAGGTCTGTTTACGAGTCGATTCATTATGCAGCCATAATGTGTTTTAATGTGAAACTAAAAAGGGTCTCATGTTTCAATTATGACTAAAACCTCTCACACCCGTGACTCGTGGATGTTCCTCCCCTTCAATTTCCCCCTTCCATCTCTTAGCCACTGATAATCTGTAGCCCCACCCTCAGATTAGGATTACAGAAATTATAGACTTCCGGAGATAAATATGAGCAAGAAAAAAAAAAGAGTGACTGAGTGGAACGAGAAAGAGAGCTGGAAAAAGAGAAAGAGGGGGGAGTGTTTGTCCGCAATTTAATGCACACACATTCACTCGGGAAGATCTGTAATTAAGGTTAAAGCTAGTTAAAAACAGATTGCTGCCAACAGCGGCACATATGCTACCTACTAATGAGAATGACTGTTGGCTGTAATTAATATTTATTTTACGGTGTATTTTAGCTCTTTCTCTCTATCTGCGTCTTACCATGTGACCATTGCACAGATCATTACAGATCATGCACTTCTGCATCTCGTTCCACGGTTCATGACACACCAGCTGACCTGTATGTGTGTTTGTCTGTGCGTGTGTGTTTGGGCCATCTAAGGGACAGGTGTACCGCAGAAGGGGGTGTACAAGGACTTTTCTAAACAGTTTATAAAACACAAACACGCACACAGAATACTGTCCAAAAGAATTTACTGCTATGTCAGCATATTATAAATAACTTACATGGGTGCCACCTTCCAAGTTTTATCATAACCTCTAAAACATACACTTTTGCACTATCTCAGCAAATGTTTGATAGTTTTTATTGATCTCATATGCAAATTGTAGCCTTGACCTCTCCACATAAATGACTATATCAAGGTCATGCTCTGATTCTAGAGTATAAACACATCACACATTCACTTTCAGAACTGCCGCTTATCCGTTTTAAAATTTTATTTTATTTTTTGACCATTAATAATATTCTATCCAGAGGTTTTATAATTAATTAAAACTAAAGTTAAAACCATAAAATTGCATTTTTGTTACTTGAAATAAACGTTAACCAAAATAAAACTTATTTTATTTCAGCTATTGCCAATTAAGTTAACATTTCTCATTCAACTTAAAGTACTAAAATAACTAAAACTTAAAACGGTAACACTTTACAATAAAGTTCATTAGTTAACATTAGTAAATGCATAAACTAACATGAACTAACGATGAGCAATGCATTAGTTTGCAATGTTTATTAATCTTCGTTAATGTTAGTTAATACAAATACAGCTGTTCATTGTGCGTCCATGTTAGTTCACAGTCCATTAGCTAATGTTAACTAATACAACCTTTGATTTTCATAACGTATATTAGTAAATGTTGGAATTAATATTAACCAAGATTAATAAATGCTGAAGAAGTATTGTTCACATATTGTATGTGTTAAGTAATGTAGTTAACTAATGTTAACTAATGAACCTTATTGTAAAGTGTTACCCTAAAAACTAACAAAATTACTAGCTAAAATTAAAGTGAAAATATAAAGATAAAATCTACTTAAAAATAGTTTTAAAAAGCTGAATACAGAATCTTGGCAAAAGTAGTAGATCATTTTCGCCTACAAATTTATGAATATATGCATAATTCCTACTAGTAAATGAAAAACAGTGTGTATTACAACTTACAACTTCCGACAAGATTCTGAAGTGCGCATCTGATGTACACTTCACTCTCCCATGAGGCCATATAGGAGAGACGTTTTGAGTTTTGACAACATTCAAGATTCATGATGAATGTTGAATATCTAGATTACATTCATACTACACGCATACATAGAGCGTACTTTATGCCACAACGGCCACAAAGTGCTTATTCAAAAGAAGTACCAACTCTGAGAGTAAGCGATTTCAGACTAGCCACTGAGAACTGATTTAAACATTTCTTTGTTAAATATTTTTGATTAAATATTTAAAACATTAAAATAAAACTTATTCTAAAAAATAGTAAAAACTTTCATATTTATATTTATTTCATATTTTTGCAGCATGTGCACCTGTCAACATATACATACACTCTAAAAAAAATGCTGGGTTGTGACAAACCCAGCTATTGGGTTACATTTTTAAATGACATTTTTAACCCAATGGCTGGGTTTGTCCATATTTTACCCAAAATTGGGTTAAAACAACCCAGCATGTTTTAGAGTGTACTTTTGTTGCAGGAAAGCAATATCATTATTTACGATTAATGTGATGATGAATCACAGACACAAAAAAAATCATGTACTTCTGCATCTCGTGCCATGTTGCGAGTTTACATTCCATGACACATGCAGTTGCAAATTTATTCTTAAGTTCAGAGGTGAGATGTGTGGATTTCCGCTGACACTAAATGCACACAAACACATCCAACATACATTGACACACATGCACTTTTCCCATTTAATCTTGCTGTAAGAGGATAAAGGCACAACAGTAAAAAATTACATAATCCTACAGTTCTCTCTAGCACGCTCCCTCCCTTTCTCTCTCTTTGACCATCGGTATGTTCTGTTCATTCTTTTAACATCTTGGCTCACTATTTAACTCTCATTTCATGTATGGAGAGGTGTTCTGAATCTTGTTGCCTCTCTGAACTTTGGTTGATTTTATGAAGAATTCTGATAATATTGTATGAAAGGTAACAGATTAAAACTGATCCACAAATCCCCCCCTCCCACTCTTCACATTTGTTTCTGTCCTACCATCAGTGTTGTTCTCTGAATTTTATGCCAAACTCCTCTGACCCTCCCCTGCGTCTATTGAACAGATTGGGTCTCAGTGGGACTGTGTCACCTGGGGAGATACTTCCCCCCTCCTGACATACACACACACCCACACACATACACACACACATAAAATTATACATCCTAGCAGCCTGACCTTCACATGCTTTCAGATAAGCAGCCTTGTGAACATATAAAATACAAACGACAAACAAGAATAAAAATCTGTGAGTGAAAAAAAAACAAAAAACGTACAGGAGACCATTAGATGAACACGTCATATTTTTGTCAAGAAATCTGAAGGAAAATATTAACAATGTCCAGTAAATCGGCGGTTGAACATTGCTTATAGGCATGGGTTTAATTAGAATTTACTTTATAAAAATAAAAATTCCACAGGGCTGAAATCGCATATTCTTACTGAGGAATGGCAGAATGAGAAGAATTGAGGTGGAAAGATGGATAGGGATGACAGAGGGAAAACTGCAGGTGTGAGGTGTATTGCTTGCTGGCCTGCGAGGCTGAAACAGTAGGAGAAGTAGATTGCTGAGCTTTAAATGATTAATCAGCTGCTGATGCTCTCTCTAAAATATTATCAGGGACACCGAGTCTCACAACTAAAGTAGAGAGTCAGAAATCCAAATCAGCAGTTTACTAACACAAAGTTTTGCACAGACACCATGCCTTTAGTTTCACACTACACTTAAAGGCATGGATAATTGTAAGATAAAAAAGTATGTTGTATTCAAAACGTTCAAATAAATTCACCTCCAGAGGGAAACTACCTCACACGTGCAGCTTCATTTAATCCCGCGATCTCGCGCACTGAGGATGGACAGAGCTGACTGGTGAGCGCGAGAGACGGCGAAGTGATGTGAGGGGGCGTTCAGGGATTTGTTGGGCCGACATCTGTTGTGTGGCTGTGTATATGTGTGTGTTTCTGATGGGCTATTTCAGAGCTGGATTTTAATATTTAGTTGCTTCCTAAAATCTCATGAAAAGTAGGCCTATGTGTTTTAACACTAAACTAAATATGAAAATTTAACCCTTATTTCACAAGTAAATTACTGTTTACATCGCAAGGAATGTAGGCTAGGCTACAAAATATGCTCTTTATTTGATAGAATATGAAACCTTTAAAAAGATTATCCAATCCAGTTTTTCAGTAGGCTATAAGTAAACGCTGATGTTAGTGGTTACCAAACATTTTTCCAAGAAGACAAACTTGTTTGAAAGGGATGTACATTGACCTTTGGGAGAGTCCATCCTGTCTGGATTTGGCCAAGACAGATATCGAATTAACAAGATTTAACAAGGTATTTAAAATGCTCCACCACCAGCAAAATGTGTTCACTACCAAATCTGCCATGACAAAATACTTCCTGGTGTTAATTAGGTTTAAAATATTAGCCTACATTTCAGTTGTTGAAATAAATTACTTTGTATCATTCTATAGAACTATATGTTTCACCCCCTCTAGCATGCATATTTATGTTTAATTTAATACTATTTTAATGTAATTTTAAGTTGAAATGACTTAAACATTCAAATTGACTGTAGGCCTACTTAAAAATTTAGGAAGGCAACATCTTATTTTAAAGCATAGGCCTATGTTCAATTTTAAATTGGATTTTGACAATTTAGTTGAATAATTGAATAACCGCTGACCAGTAAAAGAAAATGTAGTAAAAGATTTATCTGAAAGGTAAAATTATTCTATGACTTATATATCCTATGGATATGTAGCTACATATTTTAATTGAATGTCATAAAATATTAGAAAACTCTATGAATGCTAATTAAATAATTTCACTTAACAAACAGGTTTTAATGAAAGTGAAGATGAAATATCACCTATCCCACATCTGAAAAGTCATCTTATCCCTTCTTTTTTGTATGGAACTTTTGTATCTTTTGTATCGCTTCGTAGGTTACTAAGTAGTAGGCCTACTCATGGCGTATGAAGACCAAATTTGGTCAAAGACTTCCTGATCTCTGAGCGCGGCCCGCTTTATCAACTAGGGCGTGGAATCAGAACGTGTGTGTGTCCCGGGACGCGCGAGATGTGCAGTGATGCGCGCGACTACCTGATGCTCAGGTGGACTAATGAATAAACTCGCTCACGCGCACAGATACTAACGTGAGGGAGAAAGCGACCAACGCCACGCGTCGGACGTCTGTGGCACCGGGTTAGCCGCGAACTAATCCGATCCATCTGGACAATCTTCTCAAACAGAGTGGATGCATTACGTGCAAATCGATTACATAAGAACACATTTGACTCAGATTCAGTCACGACAAGGGTTTGCACCTGACATCTTGAAGAAGGATATACAGGCACAGAGAAAGGGAACCACATTCACTTCTTGTCTAGCTATAATTAACTTTCCACTTGCAATTTTTCCTCACTAAACATTCTGTCAAATGCAAAGATAGACAACGCACTTTAATTCCAATGTTTTTCAACACCTCAGCTTGAGCTTCAACAAAAATCACCTCTGAGCAATAGGCTATTTATTCGGTAACACTTTACAATAAGGTTAATTAGCGAATATTAGTTAATGTATTACCTAACATGAACTAAACAAGAGCAATGCATTTGTTACAGTATTTATTCATCATTGTTAACGTCAGTTATACAGCTGTTTGCTCGTGTTAGTAGGACATGTAAAACAAGTAAAGGAAAAGTTCTTAAAAGTACAAACGTACGTTGAGGATAATAAGAAGGGTACCTCACCTGTGTATTTTCCCCAAAGTTTTTCCTGCCTGAGCCTTAAAGCGGTCCGGACGGATCTCCATCCTCGCGACTTCCGAGTCCGACCGGTGTGCTCCTGTCCCGTGTGCCTGCCTCTCTCTCTCTCTCTCTCTCTCTCTCTCTCTCTCTCTCTCTCTCTCTCTCTCTCTCTCTCTCTCTCTCTCTCTCTCTCTCTCTGGTTATCCCTCTAACATCCCCTCCCCGCTCTTTCTTTCTCTCTCTGTCCGTGGTCCTGATGAACAGGATATAAGCGTTCAAATTACGCTAAATTACTTTGGTTTTTGTAATAAAATTGATTGTGAATACTTTAGACCAGTTCACAATTAATTTTACACAGCTACACGTTACATAAAATAAGTAAAATAAATCAAACCATAAACCCTTTATAAGAAAAGCCTAAGAAAAACGATACCATAAAGCACATATTTATTAAGAGTCTGGTCTATTGACATATTTATACATAATCAATAAACGATTTTCATAGCTTAGCCTATAGTAGCTAGCTACCTTGCTAATGTAGGCTATAACTACTCAGTCTCAGCTGCATTTCATAATTTGTCACCTGTAAATGAAAGTCGTGTTAGCGCGCAGTTTCTCAGCATGAGAGCTTATGTGCAGTCTATCGCCACCTTGCGTTTACAACGAGACTTTTCAAGTCGAAATCTAATTTTCATAATTACAACATAATAACACACTGAATCAGCCTTAATGTGATCTGTAAGGTTACACTAACAAACGTAATCCTTAGGATAAAAGTAAGGATTATATCAGGTAAAAATAGCTCCGTAAGCTGCACGGTTTCACTTTGTACAGGTGAGTTTTATATTAGGCTACACATATTAAATATTTCACGTTGGCTATTAATTCCAAGGAAAATGTTAGAGCTGTCGAAGTTTACATTTTCCCCTTAACATTGTTTATGTTTGTTCTTATAAACATTGATCTGAGACCAGTTTTCTGTATTGTTCCTTTGGATCAATGTTTACAGTGAAAACTGTTGAAATGTATCTTCAATTTTATACTTTATCATTATATGCTGTCAAACTAAATCCATATGAATGAAAAAATAATAATAATGCACTTTCAAATCTAAGACCAAAAAACTTTTTATTTGGGATAAAGATATACAGTGATTCTTCAGCATGGCACAAAATTGCAATGGTCTCTCTCTCTCTCTCACACACACAAACACACACACATAGTCTCCAAACTGTACTGTATATACTGTCATATCACAACAAAAGTGATCAAACAAAGAGAATACTCACAAAGGAAGTGAACATGCAAACACATCCCCTGCTGTATATATATATACAAATCAAAGTATCAACAGGATAACAGTTAAAAAAAAAAAGCTTTAGTCTAATGACTAAACCCTCTCTTGTGGATCAGTCTAAAATATAGACTAAAATCTTTCTGGTCAGCCTGAAACAGACCAAATATATTCTGAGCTTTCCCACCAAAAAAAAAAAAAAAAAAATACACACACAGAAAAAAAACAAAGAAACAAAAAACAATTCCAAGGAACGTGAAATGAAGCTGCCTTCTATATTTATGTTCACACTATGATTTAACCTGAGCCTACATGTAACAGTCATTTATTTTTATATGTTCTACATCTACATCTTCTAATATCACAATACAATTCAATGTTATTGCATATGAATGCAAACCTGCGCAGTCATAGTTTGGCATTGTGGAGTCATGGCTAAAATTGCATGTATTGAGTAATATGTTTTAAATTGCAGCATGTGTGGCAGTAATTTAGCAAATGTTTCACTTTAGTGTATCACTCAGTTTACCAGCTGGGTAAAAAGTGAAAACATATATGTAGATATTTGAAGTTGGAGCCAGACATTTGGAGTTTATGCTATGACATGGCTACACTATAAACATATATATATATATATATATATATATATATATATATATATATATATATTAGGGTGACCATATTTTGATTACCAAAAACCAGGCCACTCGGCCCGGCAAACAGATGGGCCTACTCAAATGATACTCAAAGTTTACTCAAAAATACCTTATTAATTTCAATACATTCAAAGTAGGTTATGCCTCCTCTTTATGGATAGAAAATTGTTATATTGTTATAAGAAAACAGGACATGTCCTGGGAAAACAGGACAGTTGGTCACCCTAATATATATATATATATATATATATATATATATATATATATATATATATATATATATATATATATATGGCATTTTACTGTCACCAAATCTATGTCAATTCAACTCTATTAACAATATACAATACAATTTTCTTTTGACATTAAAACACTTTCCGGCTAAAACTAACTTATTAATAAGGTTAATGGCTAACAGTTTCATACTCAAAGAAACATTTTTAACCTCTATGTACCATTTCTTTGGAAAAAAAATGTTTAAAAATATTAGTATTCTAGTAATAGGGATAATACTGATATTTTTAAAATGTCCAACAGTCCTCCACCATCTATTTTCAGTAACATTTTACAATGTAGATTCATTTGTTAACATTAGGTAACTACATTAGTTTACATGAACTAACAATGAACAATACATCTAGCATTTACTAATCTTAGTTAATGTTAATCTCAACATTTACTAATACATTCTTAAGATCAAATATTTTATCTGTTAACATTAGTTAATGCACTGTGAGATAGCATAAATATAAACAGTTCACTTTTGAGGTGGAACTTCAAGACTGCATCTTGGATTGACGCAATGGGGATGGCATCAGCATAACCTATGTCTGAAGCACGTCCATGAGGTCAATAGCGGAGCGCCCGTGAGTATTTCAGCTTAAGTCGTGGGGATCGCAGGCCGAGCTGGCTGAGGTATGGCTCTTACGCATTCATCAGTCACGGGCTCGAGCAATCTGTTAGATCAAGCTGTGCTATCTATAACATTTTCTGATCCAGCAGATAGCATGTTGCTGACATCATCCAGCCAGAAAGAGACAGATGTGGTCGAGGAGGGTGAGGAAAGTTTTTTTTGTATTAAGTCCTCTTAGGCTGCCAGTCTCGCAAAAGGGTTGCATGCTCCCCCAGCAGTTGTGGTAATACCCAATGTAGTAGTTGGGAAAATATTCTTCCTTGGCGAATACTCCCTAGAGGCTGTGGTGGTTTTTGGGGCTGAAATGGTCTGCGAGGGAGGGAGGAAGGTTGTAAAGGCTGTTCCCTTGTTATAAAAGCACAGAGGCGTGGATATCTTTTATTATTGGGAGTGTTACGACCCCAGTCTGGGTCATATTCGTGGGTTTGGTTGTCTTTGTCACTTGTTTTGTAGGTTGGAAATCCAATGGTTTTCACCTGTGCTAGAGCTGATGCCAGCAAACTAAAGCAGCTCACTTCGGTCGTGACGGCGCACGCTCACCCCTCATGCCATTTTGTTATTGTCCTAGTTATTGTCTTGTTCCCGTTTTGGTCTATTCTCTTACTTTATTACTTTAACTTTAATATATGTTATTCCTTTTGCATATAATTTTAACGTGTCATTTCCTTGACAAATGGGGATGCAAGATGCAGTGCCTCGTTCCCCTTCTCAGAGAACCATGGTTACAGTCGTAAGCTAAAACGTTTTATTAACTAACATCAACAAAGGATAATAAATGCTGTAAAAATATATTGCTCATTGTAAATGTTACCCGAGTCATTAACTAATGTTAACAAATTGGACCTCATTGTAAAGTGCTACCCAATTTTACTAAAGAAACTAGTGAAAACAAATGTTTTATTCTAGATGATAAGTATAATTGCTGTGCTTTGGAGAAGCTGTAATCATATAATTAAGTATAATTAATTAACATAATTAAGTGTGGATATTCCTTACAGTATATTCAGGCACTTTTGGTACAGGCCACTTCACTTAGGCGAAGTACATGTAGGGATTCAAGAACAAAGCAATTTAATGATTGGTGCACTCGCAAAAAGTATCCCTCTTAAAATAGTGCTGCAGTTGACAAATATTTTTCATTGAATGTTCATTAGCATAATGAGAATAAATGGAGTCGGTGTCCCTCCACTCCATTAAAGAACTCCAACAATGATAAATAAATAGTCTTGCCACTTTCTACTCAAACACCAATTTATCACCAGTTTTTTCCCTTACACCTCAGTGTCTTCTTCTTCGTCTCTATCTTCATGTTGCGAGAGTAGCCTGTAGTGTTCAGCACCCAGTGGAAGGAAGGTGGACCGGGGCCGATTCCTGTCTTCATCCACTCGGGAGTGATGGTTATTTGGCTCTGGCTCATCAGAATTGCATTTGGAGTATCGCTCTCTTGGAGGCTCAATTTCACCCTCCTCCACTGGTAGGCCCCGCCCCCCTCTAAGGAAGGAGAGTAGGTAGCCAATGGGCACTGGGAGAGATGCTGTAATGATCAGCATGGACAGCATGATCAGAGCCCATCCAGGATACTCGAGGCTAGCTTCAGAACCCTGACAGAGAGAGATACATCTTTTACATTGCACATTACATTGATCAAAAGTGTCAGTAAAGACATTTATAATGCAAACAAGAAATTCATCTTGAAATAAATGCTGTTCTTTTGGGCTTTCTATTCATCAAAGAATCCTGAAAAATTATCAAGACTTCCACTAAAACATTAAGCAGCACAACGGTATTCATCATTAATAAGGATGATCATATTAGAATGATTTGTGAAGGATCATGTGACACTGTGAAGACTGGAGAAATGTCTGCTGAAAATTCATTTTAGGATATATTCAAATAAAAACATTTTAATAATATTTCACAATATCGCTGTTTCTATTTCTATAATTAATTAAATAAAAGCAGCTTTGATGAACATGTGAGACTTTCAAAAGCATGAATATACATTTTTTAGAATATGTAGTCATAGTCATACAAGTTTTTATCAATAAGAATAATGACAGAACATATTTTGTTCTATTTGCATGTTTGTGCCTACTATCCCTTTAAGTTACCTACAGTTATCCTTCAATTTTTACACACAAGTTAGTTCATAGCGTCCAAACGTATTTTGTACTCAGTTTGCATAATACCGTGGTGTGGTTCCAGGCTGTGTAAGTGGGCCGTTTGAAGACCATGCGGAGAAGACTAGCAGCCAGCAGTCCCACCATGGCAAGCAGGCACACGTACTTCCACAAATATCGATAAACCACCGGAGGGCGCCAGTGTAGCATCACCTCCACATCATCCAAGAAACTGCAGAACAGCAAATACAATGAGGATTAAAAAAAACTATACATAGCTGATCCCACAACTTAATCCGCATATAAATAAATGATTTCACTCTTCATCTCACCGATCAGCACCGTAAACCCAAGCCACGCTGAAAGTTTCAAAGACTACGACGACAATCAATGGCAATGTTGCTGAATAATCGTCAAACATGGTCACAAAATAGTTGCCACTTCTTTGAGTGAAGAGCAGGCCAAAGAGGAAGCCCAGGATACAGCAACACACTGCATGTTATACAATGATACAGCTAAGTTATGTGACAGCTAGTATTAGCAAATATAGGATTAGCACATCTATTTGAGTGTACCTGTCAACATGGTCTTGTGGCGCCCAAGCACTCTGAAGTTGTCTATGAGTGGGGTAAGAATCCCCTGCATGGTGCCAAACATGGTGGAGAGGCCCAAATTCAGCAGCATGAGAAAGAATAAAGTTGACCAAAATGGACTTGCAGGAAACAACGACATCGCTTCTGTAAATGCTATAAATGCCAAACCTGTGCCCTCCACGCCCTGAGAGAAGGAGAAACAGCATAGATGGATGGATTGACTCTCACAACCAAAAATTATTCAACTGACAGTGAGGTACATACAGAATATGCACTGAAGCACACATGTGTATATGTTTTACCTTGCTCATTTCTCTTTCCAGGTCACAGTCAGTGATATTTGACCCTAGCAGGCTTCCATAGTGGCTGTACCATTCTCTGTAATCATGAATAGACACTGATTTGGGGTCAGAAATGTTGAACCATGGCCACCAATGCTGCGATGAACCTGTTGTTGCCATTTCTGCCATCCTGGCCACATTACTGCAAAGTGACATTCATTGAAATATAAATATACAGAAATTGTGAAATGTAAGTTTGATACAGAATAATTTATAGTAACAATTAGCTGGATTTTTTATTTGCAGTTTAGTTTGAGGGGACAAGAATTATGAAGATAAATAGAAGGATGTATTGTTGAAGCTTGCACAATTTATGACAATCAAAATTAATCAGATTGTTGTAGTTTTTGAAGAAATAAATACTTTTATATTGCAAGGATGTGTGAAATGTATCAAAAGTAGCAGTAAACAAATATAATGTTACGATGTTTTTTTCACTTTTCAAATGTTGTTCTTTAGAACTTTTAAGAAAGAACTTCTAGAATAAAATGTATCAGAGTTTCGACAAAAACATTAAGCAGCACAATTGTTTTCAACATTGATAATAATAATAAATGCTTCTTCAGAACCAACCATCATATTAGAATGATTTCTGAAGGATCATGTGACACTAAAGACTACAGTAATGATGCTTAAAATTCAGCTTTGACATCACAGGAATAAATTACATTTCAAAACATATAAAAAATACATTATTTTAAATTGTAATAAATTATTTCACATTTTCACTGTATTTTTTATCAAAATCGTATTTCAAGCAAAAACAAAAGAAAACGAACACAGATTCTTACTTACGATGCAACACATTCCAGAGCAATGTTCTTGGCTCTGAAACCAAGGACCACAAAAACAACCAGAGAGGCCAAAACTGAGGTCATGAAGTTGATGCCAGAGACCATGATGGCGTCCCGGTGGCAGTTGTTATGCACAGGGTTGTAGGATGAATAAGCGATCACAGAGCCGTAACCTAGACCCAGTGCAAAAAACACTTGTGTGGCAGCCTGACGCCACACCTGCACTTCCCCTAAAATCTCCAGCTAATCCAAAAAGAGATTGGATGATTACAAAATTTTAATATAGCATGCTTTAACATGCCTTTAAATTGCACTTTATGGGAGTCGTGTGAACTCTTGTAGTCACCTTAGGATAAAACATATATATGATGCCCTCTAAAGCCCCGTCCAACATGAGGCCTCTGATGAGGAAACAGATCAGCACAACGTAAGGGAACAGGGACGAGAAATACATCACCTGGGGAAAAGGAATAGACAGATCATAAATTGGAAGAGCTTATTTTTAATTTATTGATTTTACTAAGAACATCTGTTGATTCATTTTTTTTGAACATTTTGGAAACAATTTTATGTCCTTTCAAGAATTGTAAAACCTCACAAGGATAGCGAAACACACAACATTGTGAGGAAAATGGCTTAATAAACAACAAAATTATTTATTTTTGACAATTTTTGACAAGGTTTGAGAGTGTTAGGGGATAGAAAATATCACTAGCTTAAAAAACAAACGTAGATGTTCCAGAAACATCTCTACCATGACTGAAAAACAAAGGTGTTTGTATTTTGTACCTTGGCAGAAGACTTGATGCCCTTGATCATTGCGAGACACACTATAGTCCAGGCGGCAAGGAGGCACCCGGTCATGATAGGGTTAAACTCTCCTGACTCATCTATGGAGTCTGAGATATCCAGAGCCTTTCTGAACCAGAAATAGGAGGTAGGAGAGCTTGCGGCACATTCCTTCACTAAGACAGGAAGATGAGATCAAAAACAATTTTTTTTTATAAATATATATATATATATTTTAAACTTACACTACCGTTCAAAAGTTTGGGGTCGGTAAGGATTTTTTAATGTTTTTAAAAGAACCTTTACCAAAGATACATTTATTTGATCAAACTGAAAAATATTAATACCATGAAATATTATTACAATTTAAAATAATTGCTTTTTATTTGAATATATTTTTAAGTAATATAAAAGTGAGGTTAAAGCTGAATTTTCAGCATCATTACACTAATCTTCAGTGATGCTGCTCAAGAAACATTTCTTATTAATATAAATGTTGATGATAGTTGTGCTGTTTCATATTTTTGTGGAAACCACAATTTTTTCTGGATTCTTGGTGAATAAAAGTATTAATTTCTTTAATAAATCGATTCTGAAGGATTTTGTGTATGTAAACAACATACCTGTCTGGTTTGAGATCATATCTACAGGACACTGTTCCCATGGCAATGGATACTGGAATGAATTCCCCATATAGAACAGAGACCAGGCAATGATCACATTATAGTACAGGGCCACAAAGAAACACACCTGAGAGAGAAAAAGAGTAAAATTACATCTTGTGGATGGTTAGGTGTATGATTAAAAAACAAAAAGAGAGAAAGTCTAAAAATACACTGTCAAGATCTTTGATTGTTCCATTATTGTATAAAGGAATATACACTACCGTTCAAAAGAGCGGGGTGAGTTTTTTTTTTTTTTGAAAGAAATTAATACTTTTATTCAGCAAGAATGTGTTAATTGATAAAAGTGATTGTGATAGTAAAGATTTATTTTGTTAGAAAAGATTTCTATTTTGAATAAATGCTGTTCTTTTTAAGTTTTTATTCATCAACGAAACCTAAAGAAAGAATCATAGGTTCCAGCAAAAAAATTAAGCAGCATAACTGTTTCCAACATCAGCGACTGATTTCTGAAGGGTCATGTCATGTGACACTGGGTTAATGATCATGAAAATACAGCTTTGGATCAAAGAAATAAATTATATTTGAAACTATATTAAAAAAGAAAACCATTATTTTAAATTGCAATAATATTTCAAAATATTACAGTTTTATAAAATAAATGCTAGACTTCTTTGAAAAACACAAAAAAATAGTAATGTTTCCAAACTTTTGACCGGTACTGTATATGTATATGAACATAAGCCCCATAATGCAATAGAATAATACTTGTAATTCTCATACAGAGAGAGTGCATGTGTGTTTTACCATGCAGCTGGAGTAGCCGATGCCTGCGAGGCGAGGTGAGATGTGTTTCCAGACCCCGATGCTGCCCTGACGGATGCTCTGGCCAGCGGCCAGCTCCATAAAGAACAGAGGAACCCCGATAATGAGCAACAGCATCACGTACAATAACATAAAGGCACCTGAAGAAAGAGAGTGAGTGATTTCATAACCAATCATTCAGTTTCACAAACACACACATATACAATGTTTTGTTGAGATTTTTATAAAGCACATTTCTACTGCCTCGAGGGCAGCTTAAAGTGCTATACAAAACAATCAAGGAAACTAAACAAAGAGAATACAAACACAACAACATAATGTTGTGAACTTTTTCTTCTAAAGTGTAGGAAACTCAGTTATTATATTATTATTATAGCATTATAGTGTCATGTGTAGATGGTGATCCAATCAGCCTGATTAGATAAAACCTTAACATTATCAAACAGACAAAGGCCCAGCTGTACTCTGAGAAGTGACAAAAGGTTAATGTCAGCAATCAGTTAGTAGACCACATTTGTGAGTCTGCTCAAGCTGTCGCATCAGTCTTTCACCTTTATTTCAATACTGTAACACAAAGTGTGTTATTACAGTGTCAATTTACTGTGTTATTGTAACACAAAGGCTATAGCATGTCACTCTGTAGGCATCTTTCAACAGTTCCCATACGAGCGATTTTATAGGTTATCATGACAGAATATGCTAATCAATGACGTGAAGATGGTTAACTCCACATCAGCTAATACATTCATCAACTATTCAGAAATGTCCTGTTGCATTCCACATGTTGTCACTTCTTCCACATGTTGTCACTGTCACATGTTTTATAAAACTGCAAATGAATATTAAAAGTACCCACCGCCTCCATTTTGGTGGCAGAGGTAGGGAAACCTCCAGACATTTCCCAGGCCAACGCTAAAGCCCACCTGGGCGAGCACATACTGCAGTTTACTGTCCCACGCTGGCCTGTCGTCATCCTCCTGCCCAGCAGCACCTGCAGACCCGACTTCATCCTCTGCCGACACCAAAGCCATGTCTGATAGGCTCTCGGCCAACACACTCCCATTCTCATTGGTCAACGGAGGCTTCTCCATCTAGAAAGGGCACAGTATTTGACAGTATTTGGTTTTCATTTAAATTTTAGTTTAAGTTTTTAGGAATTTTAGTTCTGTTTTTTTTTTTTGTTTGTTTTTTGTATTATTCTAGGTTTAGTCATTTGAGTCCTTAAAATTTTCAGTTCGTTTTCAAGGCAACAATTCTCATTAATTTTTTTTTTTCCAGTTAAATTTTAGCTTAAGTTTTAGGAATTTTGACATGTGTGTCATTTTTTTAGGTTTTTTTTTTTTTGTATTATTCTAGTTTTAGTCATTTGAGCCCTTAAAATTTTCAGTTTGTTTTCAAGGCAACATTTCTCATTAATTTTTTTTTTTTAATTTTCAGTTAAATTTTAGGTTAAATTTTAGGAATTTTGACACGTGTGATGGTCATTTTTTTAGTTTTTCTTTTTTGGAATTTTTTTGTATTATTCTAGTTGTAGTCATTTGAGCCCTTAAAATTTTCAGTTCGTTTTCAAGGCAACATTTCTCATTAATTTGTTTTAAAGTTTAAATCTCATATTTGTATTTTATTTCAGATTTAACAAACAACTTGAACGTTAGCAATAATAACACTGCAGTATAGAACCTTGTTTTAATCATCGTGAGTAAATGGTGAATCGATTCATTTTTATAACTTTTCTTTACAGTTTTTCAGCAATTATTATGTCAGCATAAGATCTAAAACAGTGACATACTGTACAAAGTACAGTGTTCAACATGTTTCGAAGTTAACATAACGTTCAGTGTGTGAAGACACTTTCTTGGACAAGTACACCCATTTCGCAGAAAACCACGGGGATCCGCTAACTCTTTATCTCTTCACTTCTCTCGTTTCCCTCGAACTTTCTCCCTCTTCCCAGGAGAGAAGTGAATAGTTTCATTGTGTTCTTTGTATAAGTTGGAGCTAGGAAAGTCAATAAGTTAAGTCCACCTTGCCATCTCCCTTCATCCTTCCAGCTATCAGTTTTCTTCTCACTTCAAGATAAACAGAAGATCATGGTGTAGAATGTACAACATAGCAGAAAACCAGAGTGAAGAGAATGTGTGAGTTGTCTTACATTATTACCATGTGTAAGTCCACATACTTGTTTTATTCAACATCGAGATGTTACTGTAGGTAAAAAATAAATATCTAAATCTGTTTTACTTATTTTTTGTCTTTTATTGGTATAAAACAAGTTATTTTAGTCAAGACAAATATTTAACAGCAAACAGAGGGCAACCACAAGCACCAGAGTCCCATTGGTTCAAAACTAATTTTGACCAAATAAAATGTCATGTACATTTTTTTCAACAAACAGGATCTTCCTTGTGATTGTGAAACACACAACTAGGCCTGTACAAGATTAATTGCTGGAAATTAGGCTTTACACAAAAATGGGCCTGTCTGTATACATGAAAATATATAGCTGCCTTTATTTCATGAAAGGGGATAATCCTATTTGCAAGTATTAAGAGGCATTAAAAAGTTGAAAACCCGTGAACTGTGGCATGAAATAAAGTCATGCATCTGCATATAGTTTCACAGCTAAAGAGGCCATTTGGGTAAATGCAGACTTGAAACATTCCGGTCCGGCAGTATTTGCCCACCGTCTGAGGAAGAGACCAGCTCAGGGGTCTATGTGCTCTCCACTGAGTGGAAAAGTACAGAAACCTCTCTAGCAAAAAGAGAGAGAGCATGTGAGAGAAGGAGAAAGAGGTGTTTTACTGCGTCAGAGCTGGAGCGGCTAGTAATTCTTAGTTGACTGACAGGCGGGCATTGTGAGATGGAAAGTTTTCAAGGGATCCGATGCCTCTATGACGATCTTGTGACAAGTGAAAAATAAACATGTTTCTTATCTCTCTCATCTCTGTGCCCTCTCATGTCTAGGAAGTTGTTTATAATGGCAATAATACTGTCCAATTACACAAAGACAATAAAAAACAAATGAAAGTAGTGTGAAAGCGAACAGATTTTCTTTGTGTCTGTTATTCTACAAATGCCTCTCCTCTGACTGCCAGTGACCTTCCCACTCAACTCGTTATTTGATTGGCTGTGCTATTTCTCATACCAGTCTCTTGATTTCACTTATGCCACACGAAGCATGAGAAGACATAACTATAGGCTACATGCAGACAGAATCTAGTGTCAAAGCCATTATTTCATTGAAATATTGCTCTCGCTCTCCTTGGCCCAGAGTGGAAATCGGGGGTATTCCTGGTGGACTGCTCATTAATTGGGCAGTATTAGTCCAACTTTCTCAACATAAAGGCAGTTTCACACAGGACCTGGAAAGCGCAAGTCATGGTTTATTTTCAATGAGAGGCAGACAGCGGCAAATCGATATCAAGGTTTTTAAACAGCGGTGTAACTAAGATAACATTTTATAGATGAGCATATAGTCTAAGCTGTATTGCTGTCTGATATTTATTTTAATTTCACTTTTTAAATTGTAGGCCTCTGTGCAGTGTTTTTAGTTTTAATTAATCACTTTTTTATTATAGAATGTTTGCTTAAAAAGTTTAGAATATTATTGGTTATTTGTCTATATATTCCTAGTTTAAAAGTATTTGCTGGTCTTGGTCTTTAAAATCCCAGGCTGAGCATATATATATATATATATATATATATATATATATATATATATATATGCACACACACACACAACTATGACTAAGTTTAATACGTTTAGGCACTTGACTGTTTTTGACAATGTAACAAGCTTTTGTTACAACTGTAAACTAATACTACCCAGGGTAGCCTATATTTTTGGCAATAATGTATGCAACATCACCCACTTAGAGTAAATTTGGCAGCTGACAGTATTTTAGGAACATGCCATACCAATCAACCATGAATATAGTTCACAGTCCACATGCATTTACATTAATTGATCCAACTGTAAATAAACAGTACAACCTTATTAAACTAACGGCAATTGATCAGATAAACACGCATATGGCCAATTTAAAGTATTAAGGACAAAATACATTGACCAAGTTAAAACTTTTATGCCAAGGCAAGTAGGCAATAACGTTAAACTGCAACAGGACACAATGTGCTAGTTTGTTGTTGTTGTTGTTTTCGGATAGAAACAAACAAGAACCTCTGAAGCACATGCATTATGTAAAAGTAACTCCTGAAACTTTTCGGTTGCAGCTCAAGAGAGAAGAAAACTTACAGCATGCAACAAATTCTTCGAGTCTTACCTTGGCAGCCCGTTTCAGGGGGAGTTGCCCAGTTGTAGTTTTTTGTTTAAACCGCTTATCTTAAACTGACAGGCTCTGCGTTATCGGTTCTGATAGTAATACAGTCATTCAGACCCACTGCAATATTTATCCCACTCTTCTGGTGGTTAGGAGATCGCCACGTTGGAGGGATCCGAGTTCACAACTTTGGTAAAAAGGCAAATGTAATGCCAGACCCTGCAGTTATGCGCGCTGTCATTGGAGACCATTGGAGAGCTGTATTACCTACGCGTAAACGAGACCCCTCCCACTTCTTGACAGCTCTTTGTCACATTACAGAACACGCGGAGCTCTCCTTTTTGGGTCTCCGCACTCGTCCCTATATCTGGTTTATAAAATAATCACTGATGTGTACAAATCTCTTAAACTATTATTATATGACGTAGAGTTATGCATGACTGCTGCTAGGCTCCACCACGCGCCCCGCCTCCTGTTTATATTTTGCGAAAGCGCACTGCCCATCACGTGCGTTGAGAGCTTAGTCACTGGCCTACAGAAAAGGCTGTGGGTAAGTAAATATAGAGCATTTGCTACAATAGTAGAAGAGCAGTGACAAATGGTCCGACTCCTAGACGTGACAGTTACATAACATAAGTAATTTCTGCCAAGACTATTGCACTCTCTTTACACACGAGGGCGCCATCGCCTGAGGACCTCTAATGTTATTACAGTTTGATCATAATTGCTAAGTCGTTGTTATTTGGTCCTGAAGAAATCCCTTTGTCAGAAAATAAGAAGAAATAATTTTTTAAGAACTTTGTTGGAGCCAATGGGATTCCTATCGAAAGTGTCTTACAGGACAAGACATCATGTAGGAGTCGGACCACTTCTGCAGGACTTCATTTGGGTTCCTATTCAGGTCTAAGGGAATTTGATATTTTTAAGAATAATAAATGTGCACTTCTCCACTGTATTTCTTCCACTAAATAATAGAATGTACTTTACTTAAACGTTTTGATTGTTTCTTGCAGTTCTGAAACTAACCTCAATGTGCACATTGATCAGAAAATACCGTAGGCCTGATAACCTGCAATAACATTAAAAATCTAGAACTGGAGGGAGAAGCAGAAAATTTTGCCCTATTTTGAACACAGCATTAGTGCGCCACTTGCTAAGAAGACACTGATGGACTGAAGAAAAAAAAGAGAAATCAACAAATGCATATTGTTCTGTTTTTTGCCACTTTTAGTCAACAAATATTTCAAAGAAAGTTTCTTTTTTTTGAAAAGCAAAAAAACAGCAACACCATTACATTAGTATATAAACTGTGCAACAGGTACGTTGTAAGACATTATAACTAATTGTATTGGGCGATGACAGCACACACTGCATAAACTGATAAAGACAGACAAAAGTATATGGCAAACACTGAGGTAACAGCATTTCTACCAGAAAGATTTCGAAGATGATATCACGATGACCTTTATTAATCAATAGACCAGAAAATGAAATTGTCGGAGGGTAGCGGACTCTGCACATCCTGCCTGAAGATGAAGGCAGGGGCACAGGCGACCCCCGGGGAGGAATTGGACAGGGACCATCCTGGTGAGGGTGGGGAGGGTGGAGGTGAAAGTTTGCTCATCTCAAACATGCGTAAGTAACAATCTTTTATGCTCCAAGTCTTAGAAAGTGATTGGATAGGCTAGAAAGTCTTCCTATCCGAACTTTACACTACAGCTTTCGTTTCTTAACACCTGGAAGTGATAGAGGAACAGTGGACTAACAAAATAAAGAGATAGGGAGAGTGAGAGGAGAATGACAGATCTAGACAAACAAGCCTAGCCTGAACACTCTGAACTGAAGCAGCAACAACGCAGTTCTTCACCTTTGTGGCAACGTGAGTATTAACTAATATATTTCACTTGTCTTTATGTGTGAATACATGTGTTAATTTTAATATTTTCTTGTTTTAATCTATTTTGGGCCCATCAAAGTTTCTTATTTTACTTATTTTTTTAAAAAATCTATCTGAAGATCTATTGCGTTTACTGCCTCTCAGAGGAATGCAGTCACTGGAATGTACTGTTTTAACACACTTCCACTAGGTTTCTGTGCTCTTCATATCCTGAAACTCAGGCGAGAGAGAGAGAGAGAGAGAGTCCAGGTTTTCTTCAAGTTAAACAGATCAACTCGTTTTTCTTGTTCTTGCATTTCTCTATTAGGTGTAAACAGAATATGTGACAGAAGGAGGTGTACACATCTAACACACGGTAAGACTATTTTAAACCAAACATTTAAATAAATTGAGACTTTACATTAATATTAGAAATTAGGCAACTGATCTATTGCTTTCATTGTCACATGGAGAGGCTAATTGTGATCCACATTGGTAATGAATCAATGCTTTCCCTCAAGGATTTAACCTAATTCGTTGAACTACAGCAATGTTCAGTGCGCTGTAATCTCCTATCTTGTCGTATTTTGTGTCTGGTTCCTATTATTTAGCGAAACAATGACATGACAGTGTGAATGCAAACAAATCGTTGAATAGATCTCTGCTAATAATAACAGCTGTGTCCTGAACATAGATGCTGACACACCTCCTAAACAGTAGATGAGTGCAATGCAGTGATTTTGTTTAAAAGTTGAAAAAAAAGTTTTAGTTGACGTTTTCAGGAATACAGTGGAGGTATAAATTTGAAATATAATATAAACCTTGAAATTAAAAGGAAGGTGTATGACTTTGAGAAGTTTTAAACAAAGAATTATAACATTATGAAGAACAAATGTTTTAGATTCTTGCACTATTTCTAGGTCACTACTCAAATAAGTAGGCTACATTTGTAACATTGGTCATGTGAACCCTTTTGTACAGACGGTCCTTGCTTTCCCTGAAGCACAAGATGCTCAATAGATCATTTCCAATCATGCTGAAGAACAGGATCATTTATTTTTGCACAAACTGTTGAAGATTCAAATTTTTATGAGGTCTAGTGGCTATATCATTTAATTCGATTTTTTTCCCAATTATCCATACATTTTTCAAACTGCTTGTCCTGCAGGGATCCTGAAGGAAACGTAAACATACACAAGACAACAACATTTTTACATTCGAATCCAGCTGTAAAATGTATAATGAAATCCGTTTTGTAAATCGTTCCTTGTAAACTAATGTATTTTTTTTAACAGTTTCCTCAAAAAAATAAAATATTTTTTACTTTATTACATTACTAAACATGATATTTTATCCTAAAAAGAAATGTCCAGTGACTCTCTTACAGCCCACGACCAAGAAGCTCATTGATCACAAAGATCTGACAATCTTTTATGGCTTTTTGTTAAGTCAGATACCACAGATCTGACTGAATGTGAAGCTAATGTGGACTAATGTGTTGATTATGTGTGGAATGTCAACCCTCTTTATCCCAGAGTCTTAAACAATGAATAAGTGAAATCAAGCAATCTTGCCAAGACCAGATTTACAAAAAGGCATTCATTCTGATGAAAAAAAGAACAAAAAAAGAAAAGAAATCTGAACAGACATGTTAATTATAGGGAGTTGTGGTAGTCCAAGTTTTGCAGATTATTTTATTAAAACATATAAGGAGATTCTCTCAAGTTTCAGGGCACTTCTTCTCACTTTCTGTCTCAATTCAGTTGTGTCTACAGTATCTTTTGTTTCCCAATAGCCTTTGCCTAAAATCCTCCTTGATAGGGGCTGTGCTAGCCTTATGTTGCTTAACTAAAAGTTTGAAAGTTTTGTCTCAAATAAATTGGTGACCAAAGAACTGGAAATATCATTTAATTAGATACAAAAAATAATTTGTTCTTATTTGTATGAGCAGGTGACTAGGCAAAGCTTTGAATTGGATGACAGATACAGTACTTTATACTTTCTGTATAAACTTCTTTTATCTTTTTCTTGTTTTGTTTCTTTTACATTTCCCATTCTTTCAATCTCTAAGATGGCTGCTCCTCAAGTTATTCCCAGGAGATTGTCAAAGTCAATCAAAGTACCTCCAAACGACGCAGCTTCTAACCCCAGTCCCACAGGTATATATGCATGTGTGTATATGTTTATGCATTTCTGTATTTCTCTTTGATTAAAAATATACAGCAATATATACTTTTGACAATTAATGTACATTTTATATGTATTTCATTACTCATCTTAGTAAATGGAGGAGTGAAAACGGATATACAGCTGATCCACGCACAGAGAGAAGTTGTAAGTTTGACTGTTACATAAAACATTGCCTGTTTGATAGAATACAGACCCCAAAAATTCATCAGTATTTTAGTTTTGTTTTGCAGAGACCGTAGTTGTCACACTTTTACCTGAATATTTTGAAGGATTATTTCTTTATTTATTCATTCAGTCATTTATTTAAAAAGAGTTTCTGTATAAACCGAATAAACTTTCTGTATAAATTGTAAAAATAATTGCAAATTCTGTAATTTGCAATTATTTTCACCATTATTGCCCAGAAGTATTGCTTTTTTTTTAGCAAAATGACACATAAAAAGTTAAGACAATTCAGGAAAATATGTAAAAGTTATCATACAAAAATGTGTTACTATTTTGAACAGCAAAATTATAGTTAATGAAATCACAATCTGTAAAACCAGCCCGTTCTCATCCCAAGGCGAAGGCATCATATACTGACGCTTTTGACAATGCGTATACATCCACCCTTTAGCGTCAAAATGAGACGCAGATATATATATGGGCGAGAAGGCGCCTCCTAGCGGTCTAATCCTAACCCTACCCCAGACCTAAACCTACCCATAACCGAAGAGTGTTATATTGACGCTAAAGGGTGATATGTGCGTTGGATGTATTGGCTACGCATTGTCAAAAGCGTCACTATATGACGCCCTAGGATGAGAATTTGTTGGTAAAACACATGACAACTTTCCTCAATAAAAATTGTGACAAGTTGCCCCCTAAAAAATATGATGTTTCTTGGATTTTAGTTTTAGAAGGAAGAGTAAATGAAAGTGCTTAAAAGCAACATGGAAAGCCACTGAATTTGTGTATGTGTATTTATCGCTTAAAACCTTACAGCTTACTTACTTTTTTATACCTCCCTCTGTTAGGAGTTGGTGAATCACTGTTTTGCTGATGTGGAGCGTTTCATGGCCCGTCTGCAGATGACAGCAGTGGCTAAGAATGATCTGGAGCAACGGAGCATGAAGAAGAGTCGCAAAAAGAACAGCAAGAAGAATAAAAAGCAGGATGGTGAGAGAGATGACATCCATAATTCACAAGCCTTATCAAGACCTTCAGACTCATCATCAATCATAAATATTGAACATCTATGTTTTTAGATGTCCTTCTCGCGCAAACAGCGACACCGCCATCAGAACAGGAGTTTGTGGATATTTTTAAGAAGATTAAATATTCGTTCTGTCTATTGGTAAGATAGCATATTGATACATCTTTTTAAATCCTGCATTTTTTTGTGTGCGTGTGCAATGTGGGGTGGTTTGGCTAGTGCAGAAATCACAGCTTTAAGAACTTCATAAAACTGCTTGCCTAATGCGTACTGTATATCTGTGTGTTTGTTGTAGGACCGCCTAAAGACGAAAATCTCAGAGCCAAACTCAGAAGAACTCTTACACCACGTCTTCATCCCTTTGCACTTGGTAATAGAATTACGCACACACACATATAGAGATACACCTAAACACTAAAATTCACATACTTAATTCAAAAACTACAGCTAACATATGAAGCTTTTCCACAAAATAAGGAAACGATTTGTAATCGCCATATTATATGATATTAGTGTATGGTTTGTTGTTATGTATTCACCAGATGGTGAAGACCACAGGAGCTCCTATGGCAGCAACGGTCTCCAGCCCTGCTCTGACCAGTGGAGCGATCTCTCTACTACAGCAGAATCTAAATGAGCAAGAGAAACAACTGTGGATGTCACTTGGGCCAAACTGGACCCTGCCATTGTCAGTAACAAAATTGTTGAATTTAAACTTGAATGGAAATAATACTATCTGCTTTGAGTTTGAACCCTGCTTAAATAGTTCACCCAAAAATGTTAATTCTTTCATTATTTACTCACGCTCATGTTGTTCCACCTGTATAACTTTCTTTGTTCTGTGGAACAAAAAACATCAAAAAATAAGTGCTAGTTGCTACATTGAATATGATAATACATTCAATGAATGGGTATGGTATGTTTGAGCTTCAAAAAAGGCACAAAAGCACATCATAAAAGGGTAAATTCTCCCTTAGTTAAAGGGATACTCCGCTTTTTTGGAAATAGGCTCATTTTACAACTCTCCCAGAGTTAAACAGTTGTGTTTTACCGTTTTCGAATCAGTTCAGATGATTTTCTGATATTTAGAAGAATGTCTGTAACCAAAGCGTTTCTGGTCTCATTGACATAGTATATATTTTTTCCTGCTATGGAAGTCAATGAGACCAGAAACTGTCTGGTTACAGATATTCTTCTAAATATCAGAAAATTGGCTGAATTGATCCGAAAACGGTAAAGCACAACTGTTTAACTCTGGAGGAGTGGTAAAATGAGCCTATTTCCAAAAAAAAGTGGAGTATCCCTTTAAAGATGCATTGCGCAAGTCTCTGAGTTTTTGCAGAACTATGCCCCCTCTGGCGACAAGCGAAACTGTTCATAACCAAAGGAGCATCAGCCGCACAAATCTTTTGTTACATAAAGTCTTCAGAGGTAATAAAGTTATAAATCTGCAAGTCATTTTAAATATATGAAAGCAGAGGCATTTGAGTAAATTGCACACTTATGTGTGAGGGGAAAACAGGGGTAGTAGAGAAAACTTCGGAATTTGTTTCCATCTATCTCCATGTTGAACTGTTTTATGTGCTTACTGTAAGATGTTGATCCAGGAACATGTGGTACTTGGTGAAATCACGTTCACCGGTTGGGCCCTATAACAGACCAGAAATCTCTCCATTTGTTGAAAGCCTTCCCGATGTTGACTCGCGTCTCATTCGCAACGCCTGATTTGGCCCTTTTGGTGGCACTAGACAAAAGTTTTGTTTTCTTTGTCTTATGTGGATTTCGCGTTGGGGTTTGGAATGAACAACAAGCCGGTCTCTTTGAATCCATCTTCTACTTTTGTTCAAAAGTTGACTAAAAATTTTGTCGCTCGAGTTGTCTTCGTTGACACGGAGAATGGGGGCGAATACACAAACCTGCCAGACATAGCCAGGTGAGCTTGAACGAACATGACGTCACGCCCAGTCTCAAATTCCGTCCCGAATCCCTCATATTTATTTTACTGTACAGCATTATAGAGGCAATCGCAGTGATCAGAGAAGGGCTCATTTAGGACATGAACATGAAATGTTGCGCAATGCACCTTTAAGATTGGTTGACCATCTCCAATGTGTGTTTGCCAGCTCTCAACTCAGTGAGACTGTGTCTCCATACAAACCTGTCTTTCTGGATGGTTGGCAGCCTATGGTCATAGACGCGCATGGACAACCAATTGAGGACCCCATAGAGTCCCAGCACAAACATGAAGCTCTTATACAGTCTCAGCAGGTATAAGACCTTACACTCCCTGATAAGCACAACCACAATAAAACCTGAACTGTATATCATATCAGAACTGCCCAAACTTGATCTATTCTTAAGTCTACTCTCAAGACTCATTTATTTTCTTTGACTTGCAGTTTTATGATTTTACTTTTATGTGTTCCACCTAAGTCATATATTTTTCTTCTCTCTATCTTGTATAGCACTTTAGTCAACTTCGGTTGTTTTAAATTGTGCTTTAAAAATAAATATTGTATTGTATTGTATAGTATAAACCACATTCATCACCTTCTTTTCTCTTTCCACAGGTACTTAATCAGGCACGTCTAACTGTACACCAGGAACATGATGGGTTAGTATAGACCAGTCAGCTGTGTGTGTGTGGTGTCTTTGTGATGGCACTTTGTCTTATTGTGTGTATGTGATTATGGTCTAGCATGGAAAACTCTCTGCCTCCTAATGAAGAAAGGATGTATCGCTGCAGTTATGACTTTGTGGCACGAAACAGTAGTGAACTCTCAGTCTTGCAGGGAGATACTCTGGAGGTACCTTGCATACACATGCAGCATGCTCCCAGTTTACTCCATTTCCCCTCATTTTCAATCACTTTGTCTTTCTTGTCTTCTCTGTCTCAGGTGCTAGAGTCATCAAAGCGATGGTGGAAATGTAAGAATGATTACGGTCAGATTGGCTTTGTTCCACACAATATCCTTGAGCCGATCAATCACGCAGAAGTTGACACTTCCAACATAGTAATGCGCAACCAGTCCATGGTAAAGGAATCATGCACGCATGCATGCAATCAGCAACACATAACACCCTCACATGCTCAGTCACAAACTAATTCCTATCATACTTTTATAGAAAGCTCCCATCTCTCCACCGAGAGCAATGTCTTTTTATGCTGCACCCAATTCCTCAGGCGAAAAAGCAGTCCGTTCTGATCCACGCCCTCAAAGTATGCCACCAATTGGTGGGGAAGGAGAGACAGGTAATGTCTCTTACCGCAGTACTTGTAAATCTGTCACTTCTAACCTGTCACTTAAGTCTCACAATGCCTTTTTCCTCAAAGTATGGTTAAAAAGTGAAATACTTTGAGGTTATAGAGGATGTCATTATTTCTCAGTATTGCATACAAGAAAATGAACAAACCTGCTTTGTGTCATTCAGAATTCATTTTATTGATAAAATAGTACACAACTCTCAGGAATAATTGATTCTGACAAGTCAGTCGTTATCTAAACTGTATGTTTGGTCATTTTCTTTGGCGACAGTGTTTAAATACTGTTCTTGTTTAATGTAGCATTCTGGAGTTTCTTTTTTCTTCACATAATAATAATAATTCAATTCAAATCAGTGTTGATTATATTAATTATTATATTATAATCATTTATTTGGTAGTTGTTTAACAAGCTTAGGAGAGTAATATAGTCAGTATCACAAAATAAACCCCCTTTAGAATAAAACCAGTGTTATTTTAGTATTATTTATATACCATTAGTTGTTAGTTATATCTTAGATTATCTTTTATTTGAATATTATTAGTATTAATAATATCATTACATTTTAGTTTCATCTAATTTTAAATTTAATTTTATGTGCTTCTGTTATTTTTTATATATTTTTTTATATTATTTCTATATCTTTAATTATTTTTTTGTTTCAGTTAGTCATTTTAGTACTTTATCATAAACTTATTTATTTCAGTTAGGTAACTTTATAAAATCACGTTTAAGTTTCATCTATTATATGGTTTATTTTTTTCAGCCTTATCTCAATTAATTTGTTTAGTTTTAGCTAATAATAACTACACACTGAATGAAACAAGATTTCTCCTGATGGAACTCTCTTCAATTTCTTTATATTGACCGACTGACTTTACATTGTCCCTTACGTTATGTTCATCAGAGAATTATCATAAATCTCCAAATATCTGTAAATGTATATTTTATTTTATTTTATTTCTTACTGTAATATTTATGTGTTAACAGCTATGTTGATGAATGATGAGCTCTTGCAGCGACTGGCCAATGGTAGAGCAGCATCAGTACGGCCAGTGGTAATTAATAAAGCGAATGACACAACGGCACCGCTGGACTATCACTCTCCCACAGCTGAGGTTCAGGAGTGGCTCAAGGCCAAAGGCTTCAAAGATTAGTGAGTAAAACTCACATATCTGGAGCTAACACAGATCTAAGATCTCTGAAATTTGCTCATGTTGCGATCTCTATCTCCGTCTCAGCACTGTACAGAGTCTGGGTGTCTTAACGGGAGCTCAGCTCTTCTCTCTGAACAAGGAGGAGCTGCGTCACGTTTGCCCAGATGAGGGCATCAGAGTCTACAGCCAGATCATGGTGCAGAAAGCACTGCTGGAGGTACATCGCTCACTCCCTTTGTGTTTCCCTAATGTTCACTAATGTTTCCCTTTGGCAGTTTAAAAAAAAAAACACTTCCCCTCCCTCTTGCTACAACTTCTCTTTTCTGAAGATCCATTGTTCACTGGTGCAAGAGCAAGACATCTTGTCACCTACATGAGATCACAGAAGTAGCAAATTACAAACATCCAATTATTTCCAGATGGACAAAATCAAGTCCCACCCTACACTCCTGGGAAAAATAAAATGGGCCAAGCCCAAAAGGGTCGAACACTAAGCTTTTAATTGACTTAACCATGAATGGTCAGGAAATTAGCCAAATTTAAGCAAATGAACTACTTAAAAAGCCATTGCTGTCTCAGAAAAACATCAGAGACAGAATGAAGTTTTTGGCAGAATATGGTAAGTTGCGTGGGGAGCGATGAATCACAATGAAACACCGGTTGCATGGTGATGCTCTAGAGCGGTGTCTTCAAAAATCTGCCGAGAAATGTAATGAAAACTGCATCTCGACCTCAGTGAAGTATGAAGGAAGAGACTGTGTCATTGTGTGCGGAGCCTTTTTAGCTGCTGGTATTGGTGAGCTACTTCACTGTGAAAAGTAATTTAATGCTTTAGAGCACAGGAGAATAAGACTTGCTTCCCACAAATGAAAAGTTGTTATCTAAAGAGGAATGATCAGATGGTATTTTTCAAAAAGACAATGCTCGAATGAACTGGGAGACATTTTTTCACTATGAACTGTTTGAAGCCATTAACATTAAGTGGAACAACACTGACTCTTCTTCCAAGCTGTCAGCAAGTTTAAAGAAAACAAAGGGGAAGGCTATTTCATGCTGAGTTACTTTATCTACAGTAATTTCCTGACCAGAGATTTGTGATTAAAATGGTTAGGATCATTAAAAGACCACTAAATATTGTGCCATTTTTGGTTTGGCCCATTCCTTTGCCCAGGAGTGTACATTTCTTCTTGTTTGAGAAGCTGTTTCACCTGGATATATGCCACAATAGTGGAGATAGACTATCACAACTTTCATTACATGCTGACTTTAAACAAAGAAACATTAAACAAAGTAAATAAATATTTAAAATAAATTAAATATTTAACTAGGTAATTCAACCAAAAGCAAAATGTAGAATAGCATTTTTACTTACAGTATAATAGTCTTTAGAATAAAGTAATTTGTCAGAACTTTTCCAACTTGATTTCTCTCAGTGAATGATTAAAGTGTCTGGAAATAAACAGAACAAATCAAAAAAGAGAGAGAATTGATGAGAATTGAAAGATTATTATCTTCATATCTGTATCACTCGTTTGCAGGATGTGCGGAAGGCCACTGAGTTGGAGGCCATAATGAAGAAACAGAAGATGAAAGTTGATCTGAAAGCAGAGGATGGAGAATTTTAATGGATATCACTTTCACTCATACATACAGACAAACATTCATACCAATGCTTTAACAGACAAATGTGGCATGAATCAAGATCTAGGCAATTTAACCATAATGATCTCTGTTGTTTTTATGTTATATATATATATATATATATATATTTCACCATTACCACTTAACTCAACATATATAAATTCAACCCCATATATTCCTTTAAATATTGTATTTTAATGATAAATAAAATGAATGAAAAAAAGAAAGTATTCTTCTTATTTTCTTTTTTCTTCTTTTTTTTAATCATTTTTGACAACAATGAGCAGTATACAACCAGAATACACTGCACTGGGTATGTATGCCAGAATGCAATGTACCAAACTTGACCTTTCCATCGCTAGTTTAATTAATTGAAACATGTACAATTAATTTAATTTGAAAAAAATAGCTTTTCACACATATGTCACTTGCTGGATTAAATATAAAATGTGTAGTGACACCATTTGCACACATAGCAGTATTCTACACTGAAAAAATGTAAAGTTTTACTTTAAACCATTAAAAACTGTATCCTAAATCTGACTTGAACTCCCATAGGAAGTCCAAGCTAAAAAAAAAAAATAAGTAGGCCTATACCTACATATTATTTTGACATAAAAGTATGTGTTTCTTTCAGAGCCGGACAGTATTGGAGTACATTTACTTGAGTACAGTACTTAAGTACAATTTTGAGGGATCTGTACTTTACTCGAGTATCATTTTTGGGGAGTACTCATGACTTTACTCAAGTACATTTGAGAGGGAAATATTGTACTCTTTACTCCAATACATTTCTATCCATAACCATGAGTAAAAAGTAACTATTTCTAAAAAAAAAATAAAAAAATGGAAATAAGAAAAATCTCGGAAACCCTCGATTTGTTCCCTCTCAAACGTGATAGGATTGTGCAGGCGCCACTGATTGAGACAGCCTATCAGAAATCACCTTCAGCTTTCCGCCAAAGTCAAATCCATGGTCAGATTTAGATAAGAGACCAAACCATGGACGAAACAATGGATGGAGACGCAGCAGGTCCATCCCGGGAACGTGCCAACCTGTGACCCCACCTCGCCACACTATTTCAATTTTCTGAATTTTCTGAAATGTTCTTAAATATTAATTAAAGAAACATGGTAAAAAGATGAAAATTACTTGATTTTACATTAACATTTTTCATAACTAAATAAAATTATGTATTTACAGGCGTTAAACATTAAATGGGGTCAAATTGACCCCAAGGATAATAGAAGGGTTAAATGTTAAATAAAGCAACATGGTAAAAAGAAGAATATGACTTGATTTTACTTTCAATTCCTTTTACATTCTCCAAGGTATTTACATTAACACATAACTCCATGTGACGTGTCTGACTGTCCATAAATGTAAGCACTGTGGCAGGTAGTGCAATATTTAGAAAATGTACTCTTGTACTCTTGATACTCAAGTACTTTTAAAAACAAGTACTTCAGTACTTTTACTTGAGTAGACATCTGACTGTAGTTTTACTTGTACTTGAGTAAAATGTGGCAATGGGTATCTGTACTTTTACTCAAGTAATAAAGCTGTGTACTCTGTCTGCCTCTGGTTTCTTTTACACACAATGTAAAATTGCAGTTTTTACAATCAGCAGGAATTTTCAGTATGGGGCTTCCATAGATCCGTGAATCGTTGTAAATGAATCTTTCTGGTGAACGAAGTCAAAAGATTCGAATCATTGGGATGAATCGAAATCCCCGCTTCTGAATCTAAACATGGTTCACGCCATAGACTGTAAAAAGGTTCACACACACTACAAGTGACTTTGTTGCTGCATGTCGGTGTCTGTTTGAGCTTATAATGTAAGTTCTGTCTATCAAAACGTTTCTAGAAGAGTTGAACTCTACACCCTATGTTTTAATTATCAGTTAAGTTAAGTGACTGAAAGGTCTTTTGCTCGCGTGGTAGGAAGATAAAACTTGAACGACACCGACACCATTAATAAATGAAGATAACGTAAACTCCTTACTTGTTTTAAAGCCCCCGTCACTTTAATTAGTTTAATAACCATTAATTTCCCTGTGATTTTACTTAATTTATAAAAAGTACTTTTGTAGTCACTTGCACAACGCGATGTTTTCCTCACGCGAGAATCGGTGTCATCGCTTTCAGGCCAATATCTTTAATAAAAGTAAATGTCAAAACTGCTTTAAAACCGTGGATTCACACAAACTCAGGGAAGCAGATCTATATCAGGTGAGTATACTTTCTTTACTTTAAAAAAATGCTGGAGAAATGAAACTATGATCTTTTTATGTTATATTATTCAAAGAATAAATAATAGATTCTCTCTCTCTGTCCCAGAAGCCTGTTCATGTGGGGTGGCTCCTTTTGGCCCCAGAGGACACTGACTTCAGCAGTTCTGGCCACAGGAACCAGGTGATGGCACTGGCAGCAGTACTAGAGATTATTTCCATCAGATACAGGGCCATATTTATACATCGTTATGTTGTAAGCATTGATCTTTCTTGCCCGTTTCTGTTATAGAAATGGCAGAGGAGATATTTTGTGCTTTACGAGCATGGGCTTCTATGCTATTCTCTGGATGAGATGGTGAGGTTAACTTGTTTTTAATCCAGTGTTTTCGAACTGTTTATCTTTTTTTCCTACTATATCAAGCTTATGAAACCCCATTACTGTGACTAGACCAGGAAAATTTTGTTAACCTTTTGTCTTGGATGGAGTATCACAATAATATCATATTGTGAGTTCAGTATCGTGATATATATCAAATCGTGACTTGAGTGTATCGTTACACCCCTAACCTTTATAAATTTTGAAGCCTAAATGCAATCACCAGAAGTAAAAAGCTATTTATCACATTAGTATAAATAAAAGCTCAGCATTTATGAAAATCACCTTCTAGCAAATAACACAGTCATTGTCTTTAACAAGAAGGTAAGGCTTATAATTATCAAAAACCCTATTGTGATGTACATCAAAGGGTAATGTTTCTCAAACAAGAAAAAATGCAGGGTGGGACTGGATTTTGCCCATTGGGAATTGATTGGATAGTTGTGGTTTGCTATTGTGATCTCATGTGAGTGACAGGTTGTCCCGCCCTCGTGTCAGTAAACACTTCATCAGAGAAGAGAAGGGATGTCTCTGCAAGAGGGAGGGAAAGTTATTTCGAGTAAATATTATAAGGGGGCATGAAAAAAGAATGATGTACACAGATAATATTCCATAAAAAGCAAGAATTGTCAACTTTTTTTCAATTTTCCAAATTGACTCCCTTCGTGGTGACTTTAAAATGTTTCCTGCTCTATGCAATGTTTTATCTAGCCAGGTACATTGCCTCAAGGAAGTTTGAATATGATCCAGTGTTGTGAGATTCGTGACGCTTCATCTCAAACTGGCTTCCAGAACTGTCTGAGGTTGTGTTTCACTGACAGAGACTACTACATCCGTACAGAGAACACAGACAGCTTGAGCATTAGTAGGTAATACATTCACTGACCTGTAATGTGAACTTAGCCGCACGTAACAGTCACTAATTAATTAGTTAAGTTTGATCCCACTTGTTATATACATCCATTAACATTTATGGTATGCAATCATATATGTTGTGATGTAATGGAACAAAAGAGGCTAAGTCAGGCTGTTAAATGTCCTGTTTTTGTGTTATGATCTTAGTTCAATTGAAAGCATCTCTCTCATTCTGTCTGATCCCTCTGTTTCTGCTTAAGTGTTATAAATCAGTAAATCTCAGCCAGGCTGACCTAATCCCTTAAGAGTGTAATAGAAGGTGTCAAGGAATCTCGGATTAGTGTGTGCATGTGTTTCTGTGTTGAGGACACCAGTTTAGAAGGGTTTCTTTTGGGGTTGTTCAGGCTTGTTTTTTATTACTCGTAATTCTCTACTTCTTTGCAACCGGAGGTTTTTAAGTCTAGAAGAGGGATGTCCAAAAAGCAGAAGTAAGAGAAACCGGAATGCTTGTTTGAGTTTGCATATTAGTGTGATTTCCAGCCTGGGTCCTTTTTTGGGGTCTGTCCTATTTATGAATTTGACAGTATTTCTTTGATTTAGGTGGCAGGAAAATCTGTTTGTTTACCCCAAAGCTGCTAAATCAAATCAGAGGAAGAAGGGGAAGGATAAAGTCCACCCACCACAAGTGAGTCTTGTTTATATTTCATTAAAATGTGTCATGTGACATGCAATGCATGTTTCCTATCTAATATATTTTCAGTATACCATCTAGTTATTTGCTTTGGTAAAATATGAATATGAACAGAAATATTTAATGCAGTATTCAATGCGGGTATTTAAAAAAATTCAAATTCACACTGAAATTTATTTGACTGTGTTTTAGTTTTGTCAACAAATTTCCAGTTATTTTGTTGTTGTTTTCTATACCTTGTCAGCA
The DNA here is from genome assembly GCA_038021265.1 of Cyprinella venusta. Classification (NCBI taxonomy): domain Eukaryota; kingdom Metazoa; phylum Chordata; class Actinopteri; order Cypriniformes; family Leuciscidae; genus Cyprinella; species Cyprinella venusta. The sequence goes on from CM075863.1 coordinate 38,704,965, forward strand.
TTTCATTTGAAATACTATTACTATTTCTCAGCGTTTTTCGGAAAGTAATTACAAACCAAACTCTTCTTAAACAGGAGGTGGATTAGATATCCAGATGATCATAATTTCTGAAGTCATTTTAAAGCATTGTAATTGACATTGTGCTATAAAAATGGACTTTAAAATATCTTTAAACAGAACAAGTGTTGACACAGATTATATGTTTTGTATACCTTGAAGCTCATTCCATGCATACGTACTAGATTGGAAAAGGCAATCTAGGATCTGCCAAGCTCTGTTCAGGAAAAGGATATCTTGAATAAATGTTTTTCTGTTGATCCGGGTACAATGTATGCTAGAGCAATATATCAGCAAACTAGTTATATACTGAGGTAGCTTACCCAGTAAAGCTTTTCTTAAGCACAGTAAAATCCACTCTATTTCATATAGATTATAAGTGTGTATGGACACATGCACCATTATTTGTTACACCAGATTAGTACACATACTGTATTCAATTGCTCCTGGAACAGGTTTGTTTTTAGATGATCACAGTAATGTTGATAGAATAATGCTGTTTTGGAGTACTGCTCCTTTAAATGCCCTCCTCCTCTGTTCTTTACTTTAATTACATTTCTAAGTGCTGTGCCCGTCTTTCTGTCCAGTTGATTTACTAATCCCTCTCTACCTTCTGCGTATTCTTTCTGCTGACAGAAGACCAAATTGATCTATTGTGTGAAAATGCCATTCTACGGCAACAATTAACAGCATGTAGATGAAATGCTGTGTTCCTGTATTTTGCGTGTGCGCGCTTTTTGTTTTTGTTTAATTTGAAGCGCTAGTCAGATGGAAGTTTAATAGAATTAACTTAAGTGATCTGGACAGGATTATTGAGCATCCCCCGGGGAGGGTAAAGATTTTGCAAAGTGGCAGCAGAGAGCAAAAGACTTGTGTGCTTGTTTGTCGAGCAGGTTGTATATAGAAGGAGAGAGGCTTTTCCTTCACCATCCATGCCAATCGGATTTTGCTGGCCGAGCGCTTGTGTGCAACCTGTCAGCCTCTGATTTACTCACCTGTATTCTTTGTCTCTGTCTTTCTCTCGCAGCAGACAGCAGAAAACCAAACCTCTAGCAGCAGTTGCAGTGGTGGTGCTAAAAAAACTTCCACTTCTGGAAGCAGTTTCACCAGCAGCATCAACAGACGAGGCAGCATCACTTCTAGTAATAGTAGTAACAATAAAGTGTCCATTGGTGTCAATGCTGGCACGAGCAGCAGAAATGGTAGCACTAAAGAGGCCACCAAAAAAGACAGAACAACTAGCATGTTGAGCACGGTGGAGGAGGTCTCATTGCTTTCATCAGAGAAAGAGCTGGAGGAGGAGTCACTCAATGTTGGAGTTGGGGTTCCTTCCAGCAGTGGTAATGCTTCTTCACTCAATGCCAGTCTTGGCTCCTGTCTCGCTTCGTCACTCGATCAGCTCTCGAGCTGCTCCGGCACAGAAGGTACGACCTCAGAGTGTCCTTTGTGCGTGGGCTTATAACATTAACTGGATGTACTTGTTTATGGTTTTAGTGACTTAAGAAATTTAAATGGCTTAAGAAATAAAGGTGGGTAGTAGCTAAAACCATTGTTAATTATTGTAGTTTGCACAAAAATGTAACTTTTATGATAATTTTTGGTACTTTTCTGTCCTTTTTTAAACTTGAAGTCTCCAGTATATATTACTCATTATAATTGCATGCATCTTTATCTGAATGGGATACTCTTTTAAAAACTGTCCTTTTGTGTTCTGTAATGCCTACTAAATCGATCCAAAGGCGGCGTTCAGTTAGAGGTGATGGTATCACGTGTGTTCCGTCTTTCCCATGGCAAAGGGTTTTTTAATTAAATGCAAATGCAATACATTTTGTCTTATGTATTAACTTGTGTAATCTAATCATAAAATGAAAAGGGTTTATCAATGATATCTGTGCATCATTGATTATATTGTTAATGTTTGACTATTCCTTTTAAGTCTTAATGAAAATAAAGTCAAAGTTTGTTAGAATAATCAAATATAACAATATAATCAATTGAAAAATAATCAATGCAAACCATAAAAGTTCTAGAACAAAGAGGAAAATCTTTTACCCGACCTTGTGTGGCTACATGAGCTGAGAGTCAGGATGCTCTCAGCCTCACGGGCTAATCTGAATACAGACAACAGCCCTGAGCTCTCCGTTGCATTTCTTTATATATCCAGACCTGATTTCATATGTAAAACATGAGTCTACGGTGTAAAGTTACTGTTCACACCACCGGACTTACTAGGGGTAGACCATTTGCAAGGGACAGTGGAAATTAATTAGCAAGTAGAGAGAACTATGAAAATATTTATTTTTCAAATGGCACTTTTATCTGTCATGATGACACAAATATGTTTTTATTCCTTGTAAACTCATGTCAGTGCACTGGCTAAGCAAGAATTGGAAATCTGAGTTTGCTTTGCTTTCATTTGCTCTCTCAGGTACTAAGAGTCGATTGGGCACTGAAAGCGGCTATTCCTCTCTGGAGAAGACAAGTCCTCGTGTTGCAGATGAACAAGCGCACACTGACTCCAGGTGTGAATGTGATCCTTTTTGTTCACCTACCTCACATTCTTGTATGTTTCCTACCTTAAAGTCCCTTAGCCCCTGCCCCTTTCCTCCACCAACCAATCACAGTTCACAGGGGGCATGTGAGGGTGATCCTGAAAAGTCCAATGGGAAGAGACAATCACACACATCCATGACACAGACACACACACTCAGACATGAAGCACATCAAGCACTCAGCCCAAGAAGAAAAGTACACCGGCTGTCTGGAAGTCGGAAGAGGTAAGACCGTTCACTCTTGATTCCCTCATTACACCAACTGTTCAGAGTTGGTTTTCATGCATAATGTCTGTGGCTCCCTCTAGTGTTCATCATTTTAATGCATTTCCTTCAAAAGCATTTTTCTGTTTATCTTTCAGGTGACTTCCTCCCATCTCCATCAGTCAAATCAAACCAGACCTGCTTGCTTTCCCATTTTCCATTTTACTACAAACATTTTCTACAAGCCACAATTCAATTCTCAATGGGTTTAAATGTTAAATCGCATTGCTGTTCCTCAAACTTTTTGCTTATGCTTGATTTCCTCAACAAATGTCTGCAATTTGTTCAAATTGTTTTCATTTCAGTTTTTAGGTGTTCATTGTATTTTCTATGTATACCTTAACTTGAATGTTATAATATGTACATACTGAATTCCAGTTGATCTATACTACAAATTAGTATCTGTTTTATCTTCTCAATGTTTATCTTTTTCTTGTATATTATGCTCAGTACTTTAGATGTTTTTGAGAATTTGTATAGCTTAAAGTTTATGAAATTGATGTCCAGTGTTTTAAAACATCTTTAATATGTTTTCATGTTTGTTTCTAGGAGATCTCAGGATGCTGATCAACAGGAGGGTTCATTTCTAGATAACGAGCTTCCCCCATCAACCTTCACTTCCTCGTCTTCTGCACAAAATGACCATGAGACAACTGTCGGTACATCTCAGGTGAAAACTCATTCTGGCTTAACTGAACCAAGTACACTAACAAAAGTTTGAGGAATGTTTAAAAGTCACTTGCTGCATCCAGTGCACTTAGTGGGCTTTTAATATTTGGTGCTCAAGAAGCGTTTCTAATTGTTATCAATGTTGAAATATAGTTTTTTTTTTGTGGTAATATAATATTTTTGTGGAAAACCTTGATTATATTCATCAAAGAATCTTGAAAATGTAGAAATACCTAAATAGAAATATGTTGTTACATTATGCCTTTACTGTGACACTTAAAGGTGCTTTAAGCAATTTTGGGTGATGTCACTTCTTGTTGATGTTTGAAGTACTGTCAAACAAAACGGAGGCTAGCTAGACCCTCCCTCCTCATCCCGCGCTGTAGTTCTCTTACGAGAGGTTCTCGTATTGCGTAAGCTAGCGTTATTGAAATAAGGTAAAATTACATTTAATAGTTTTATGTAGTACTCTTTAATATGAGCAGTGCCACTAGTGGCAGCAGCAGAAATGGTAGTACTAAAGAGGCCAGAAAAAAGACAGAATATCTGTTTTTGCTCTAAGTAGGATTCGTCCCCTAATGATGACATCCCTGATCACTCGCGACAATTCACGTCATGCAGTATCCGTTCCAAATCGCTGGAAAGCAGACATCTTGATCCCACACCCACAGTAAGTACACCCAATACAGATCAGAATGACCCTAATGTGTGTTTTTATTATGCCATGCCATAAATGTAATCAAATGACTTACGGGATGTAGAGACTGATTTATCTATGACATTATGACATATCTATGATATATGACATTGCCAATGCTCTTTTCCTCTCAGCCTGACCTCCTTAATTTCAAAAAGGGATGGATGTCTAGATTGGGAGAAGACGGAAAGGTGATTTTGAAGTTTTGAGTGTCTCAGGGCACATTTATTTGAATGATGTAAATGTTTTTTTTAAATGTAAAGGGGTCTGATGTTCTCTTTTCTCTAGTGGAGGAAAAATTGGTTTGTTCTTACCGACCAGACTCTGAGATTCTACCGTGACTCTATAGCAGAAGAGGTAAATTGATTCATAAAGAATCATCATAACTGATTTGCCTTTTGCAGTCATGAGAAATGAACTGGTCTTTCTCTGTTTTGTCACCAAGGCAGCTGATATGGATGGTGAGATCAATTTGTCTACTTGTTACGATGTTACAGATTACCCTGTACAAAGAAACTATGGCTTTCAGATTCATGTGAGTATATTAGCTATATTTAAGCTTAGGTGTTGTGTCTATTTCATTGAATTTTTTTTCATCCCTCTTTTCATACAGACAAAGGATGGGGTCTTCACCCTCTGCGCAATGACTTATGGAATACGACGGAACTGGGTCCAGGCAGTAATGAAGAATGTTCATCTCAGCACTGCTCCTGATGTCACATGGTAACAGCTGCAATTCTCAGGAGTGCATTGATCCAGTTGTTACAAATACTTAGTCAAACCTTAAAACATTTATTCCTCTATTTTGCTCACAAAACAATCCCATGTTAGGACATTGACTTTTCAATCTGCTGTTTTTCTTTTTCTCCAATGCTATATAAGGAAAAATCCTACTATCAAATCCAGGTTTGAGTGTGTTTTTTCTGTAACCATAAATGTTTTTTTCATTTAAATAAAGTTATGGTAAATGCACAAAAATATATTTTAATTGAAATAACTAAATCATAGTTTGCTACATCTTTTCTTTCCTCAGTTCTATTCCTCAAAAGGTGTCATTGACTAGTGCACATGCTCGTACAGGCTCCTCCCAATACAATACAGTTCCACAGGAGGAGGAGAAAAGGAGTCGCATCCGTGAGCACCGTAGAGAGGGCCGTTACAGAACCTTTGATTGGGCAGAATTAAGTCGTAAACCGCACAAGGAGGAGTTGTCAAATGATCTGTCAGGAAGCCAATGGAACTATAACAGTGAGCGCTCAGTGCCTCCTGCCCCTGCATCGTCCCCCGATGTGCCGATCATACGTTCTGTCTCTGAGGCATCAGAGAGCGAATATCTTCAGAAAACTATAATCTCTCCGGGGCAAAGCTTGAACATCATGTCCGCTGATATACCATCACACTTATCACTTATGATAGTGTCAGGTCGCACCTCCCCAGAATCAATCAGCCCTGACAGCTTAGAGGTTGATGCAGGGACAGTACGTGTCCACTGTGACAGTCCTGGTGAACTACTCAAAGCTAAACCCAAAGAAGAAAAGCAGGTAACGTAACAAGCAAATATGATTGTATCCAGGGTTTGAAATTAACACCCACCAACCCGGAAAATTCAGGTGAAAATCCACTGTGGCGGGTAACGCTCATCAACACTAGCCAATTTGGCGGGCTATGATTCACAAATTATGTTCTATCACTTCGGATGGCATCGCCTACAGAATCCCTCTCCTAAAAAAAGCATCAAACATTAGCAAAACAACATGTGAAGAGAGAAATTATTTTAAAATTCGAACATATTGTTTTCTTTGACCGCCTATATTGCACACCTGCAACGCCCAACTACGACTTTGGCTGTTCAAAATCATGCCACATTAAAAATACATTGATTTAGGACAAATATATGTATGTGCAATTAGGAGGCCACTTTTCAACACCTTCTCGTAAATGCTGCATGTCTAAGACTTTTGGGCAAAAAGTGCCCTATATTGCTATGTTCAGATAAACCCATGGTAATTTATCGTTTTGTTTTTTATTTTTATTTACATTTTATTTTAATAGTTGGCTTTTCTGAAAACAGTGGATAAATGTCGTAAAGCTGAAAGCAATATAGTAATTCAGAATCAGATTTAATAGTAATTCTATTTAAAGCTAAGATGTGACTTTTCATAATCTGGTTTATTTCTGATATTTTAGTTTCGGCTAGTTGAAGTCGTGAATGGCTGGTAACTTAAATTAGTAGCCAAATAGATGATGAGTGAAAAGGTTCATTTCAAACCCTGGTTGTATCATTACATATCATTTGTCATAGTTGAAATTAAGTCTTGCAATTCATTACAGGTTGATCGCTCCACTTCTCCATTGCCAGTCACCTTTTCCTCATCCTCAACCCAGACAGAATGGCAGTGGGATGTGGAGCTTCAGAGCCTGCGCAGAGAGTTGAAGGCTGAGCATGAGAGGTATCAGTCTCAGGAAAGGGAGTTACGACATAGTGAGGCCCAACTACAAGCTGAGCTTAACGATAGCCAAGGATTTCTTAAAAGGGCAGAATTAAGGATTCAAGAGGCAGAAACTTTTCTGAAGGAGCGTGAGGAGATGCTGGAGAGTCTGCATGGACGGTTAGATGAGGTAACGGGCCGTCTAAAAGCAACTGAAGAAGCGCAAGCCTTAAAGGAGGTCCGGCTACAGAGACATCTGCGCCTCCTGCAAGAGAGCCAAGAACGAGAAAGGAGGAGCTTTAGTGACAGCCTCGACCAATCGGAACAGCGATCGAAGGAACTAGAGGAGCGTTTAAGGCAGAAAGATGCTGAGCTGCAGAAGAAGCAAACAGGTGAAGTTAACGATGACCTTGTACGAAGGTGCCAGGAGCTACAAAACCAGCTAGAGGAGTCCGACAGTGAGGTCTGTCGTCTGCAGGCTCGCCTCCAAACTGAAGAGACTCTTTATTACGACATGGAGCATGATTATGAAAGAGCTTGTGAGGAAATACAGAGTTTGCGAGGTGCTCTGCTGGACTGTGAGAGAGTAAGTGAGGAGCGCTTCCAAACCCAGCTGGTGCAGCAACAGCAAGAGTTGCACAGGAAGGAACGTGAACTCCAGGAAATGCTTGTTAAGATGGCAGTTTTGGGCAGTAGTCTAGAGGAGACTGAATTGAGGCTCAAGGAAGCCCAAACCCATCCTTATGAAACTAGTGTTACATGTGAGACACTGATTGAGCCACAACAACACAGGCAGAAAGGGAAAAAAGATTTGGAAAAACGACCTACTACTCAGGGAGATGAGTCACACAGAGTGATCTCTGTGATCCAGGCACTAGAACGCAAGTTGTGTGACACCGAAGAGCGACTCCGGGAGCTTACCATGCATCTTCAACAACAACGACTTAACACTGGGTGCTCCCACAGATCCCTCCATAATCCAGAAGGTCGACTCTCCATGGATGCTCTGCCGAGATTTACTGGAGCTTTGCATAGCGTGCAGGGAACCACTTTAGACAGAACTTCGGACCAAGCTAATATCTCCCTTTATGATGATGGAAGTCCAGGGAGAAGTCAAGCTCTGGACATGGCCAGCAGAGTGTTGTCACTGGAGGCACTGGTTGTCCAAAGGATTGCCTCTGCACTTGAGAATCCCAGTACAAAGTTGCTTAACAGATTGTCAGAGGTGCATATCCAAGTACTTAGGATGGCTAAAGGAGGCAGTCATAATGGGGCTGTGAAACCTAGTTACCCTCAGATGTTCTTGGATCCTCTCGAGCAAGATCTGTTCGAAAATACGTTGAGTGAAAATGTGATCCATAGACTGTGTGTTAGAGCAGAGATGGCATACCTCCTACATAGTCTGTGTACTCATTCCTCAAAGGAACAACAGGGATTTAAGCCCTTTTATGTGTTGCCTTGGCCAATACCTGATAGTTCCTCGTCTGGAACCAAAATGGAAAATGGTTCCAAGCAGGGGTCCAATCTTGCTGACATTAGCCCACCAGAACTTGCACCTTACAGTGAACAGATGGAGGACGAGCTGGCGACCGATCTACTCCTTGAGGACTCTGAGGTACAGCTTGCTTGCAGAAAGAGTCTGGTGATAGAGCTCCGAGCTCAGGCCAAGTCACTGCACAACCTCTCAACACAGCTACAGTCTGAGGATAGAGAGGCTAATCTTCCTGGTGAAACTCCTACAGCCATCCTAAGGGCTGCAATGTGTCAGGCCACTTTGGCATACATGGCTTGTCGTCTGCGTTCGGCCCTGCAGCAAGAGATGAATACCCTACGCAAGCAGAGAGAGCAGACTCAGTCTGAGTGTCGTGCCTCGTGTCGTAGTATGGAGACTCTTTTCCAGGAACAGACGGAGCATTATGAAGAGAGGCTACGTGAGGAGCGTATTGCTGCCAAAAAGGCAGAACAGGAACGTGTTTCAGCTGAGACCAATGCTCAATTGAGGACGGAAGAAGCTGAAAGATTGCAGGTGGAGTTTGATGAGAAGCTGCAGGTGCTCCAGAAAATCCACGAGGAGGAGATGAGCCGTCTTCATGAATACTACATTCAGAACTTGTCAAAGCCAAAAGCTGCAACCCCTTCAGAATTAGACGACAATGCTGATCAGGTTTCTGTGTCTTCTCTGCAAGACCGAATCAGAGAGCTTGAGTCTGAGGTCTCTTGTTTAAGGACAGACCTCAGCAACCAGGATGCCAAAGCCTTCCAGCTTGACCTGGAAACCATCAAGGTGCGCACAGCCTTCTTGTTACAGCATGAGATTAACATGTAATTATACCTAGGCTAAAATTAAGGTACTTCATATTTTTGTCTTAGGCCACATATGAGCATGGTTTCAGCATTATGGAAGACAGCCATCAGAGAGTGATTGAGGAGATGCAGAGGCAGCATCAGAGAGAGGTGGAAAGGCTGACTGAGGAAAGAGAAAGAGTTCTGCAGGAAGAGACGAACGCCACCATTGCAGGTGCTCCTCTCGGCATTAGCTCCTATTCATTCAGCTCACATAGCTTAACACAGGTGTGTCCAGTCCTGCTCCTGGAGGGCCACTGTCCTGCAGAGTTTAGCCCCCCACCCCAATTAAATAAACTTGAATCTGCTAATAAAGCTCTTACAAGACATACTAGAAACTTCAAGGCAGATATGCTAAAGCAAATTGGAGCCAAACTCTGGCCCTCCATTAGCAGTTTTGGACACGCCTGTCTTAACACAACAGACTAAGTAAGTACTTTTGGCTTACAGCAAAGACTACAATACAGTACATAGCACTATGCACTAAGCTGAAGTTAATGGCATAGTTTACCTAAAAATTAAATGTCTGTCATTTACTAATTTCATTGACAGCTGTGGTTACCATTGACTTTTATTGTGAGAAAAAGAGCAACTTGGACATTAAATAACTCTTTTTGTGTTTCTTGTAAGAACGTCAAAAACAAATTTGAAACGTCGCAATTTTGAGTTAATGACTATTTTCATTTTTGGGTGAACGGTCCCTTTTAACACTCATGCACAACACACAAAAAAAGAGGAGAAACATGTATAAGGAAACTACAGAGCTAAATACATGGGGTTTGTTCTAAATTTGTAGTAGGCCTACTCTCTTGTATGTACTCTTGTACTGCCCCCATCTGGTATGGAATATGGAGTATGATTTGATTTAATATGGTAGATGGCACCTTTAAAGCTGCAGTCCGTAACACTTGATGCTCTAGTGGTTAATAAACAGAACTGCATGTGTCTTGTGGAAGAACAGGAGTTACTTCTCTCTCTTTATGGCCATGATAAGTCATACAGGTACTGGGCTACTCTGCAGTGGTACGACCCATACCAGTCTAAAATAGTCTGAACATAAACACTTATTGTAGATGTACCAAAGTGATTCAGGATAAGACTAAAACATGTTTTGGAAAATGGATTTTTGATGTACTCGCTTATGTCAATTTTGAACACAAAAAAGTTACGAACTGCAGCTTTAACTATAGATAAAAGCATCTGTTAAATGAATAAATGTAAATTTATGCTCTGCATGCTTAGAAATACAGAGTGTGATATAGCATCTGTCTTCTGTTTTGTTTTTTAATAATATTTGTTTTTATTCAGCCATTGAGGCCATGAGGAAAGCTCATAAAGAGGAAATGGACAAGACTCAGAAAGCCCTACAGAATGGAGCCAATGTGGACATCCGCCAGCTTCGTGCACAATATAAGTGCGTGTGTGATGTCTATTGTTAATATGAGAACTATGTCAGCCATACCATCAAATGTTAATTTAGGGTTGCAGAACTACATAATAACCACTCATTATTGGCATAAATGCATATTTTTTCTGTCCACTGAGAAATGCATATCTTGGTGCATTTTCTGCAGTGAGGAGCTAGAAACGTTGCACAGGGAGCTGGAGGTGTTGTCAGAGCAGTATTCTCAGAAATGTTTGGAAAATACTCATTTGACCCGGACTATAGAAACAGAAAGAGAGGCATTGAGTTCAACACACAGAGAGAACCAGGAGCTTCGCACTCACAACCAGGTCAATGCTCATGCACACAAAAAATATGCATATTTATACAGTCATTACTTTTCTGCTTGCCTCACATATGTTTTTTTTTTTAAGGAATTAAATGAGTGTTTGGCTGCTGAATTATCCCTGATGCATTCACGCATGAATGGGGAGGTGAAGCACTCCCAGTCTTCTCAGGAGAAAGACACGTATCAGTTGGAGGTACAACTTGACACCCTTCACGTGGCGAAGTGCCAAAATTTCACAGATATATGCAGTGACTTGTACTACTAAAATTAGCAGGGGAAGGTTGACTGAACACAGATTAAAATTTGTGCACTCCGAGTTCACTACATTTAATCGGCTTCCATAAAATAATCCTTATTACCACTCAGATGAGATTATGTTAGAGAATATCCCATCAAAGGTGCTATAAAGTCTATATGTGTAAAAACAGATGTGCTCCGTCTCGTTCTTTGATGCTGTAGGTAAATCTCAGAGTGAAGGAATCAGAGATTAAGTGTCTGAAACAGGAGATCAACTCACTTAAATTGGAACTGCTGGCAGGAAATATGGTAACATCTCTTTAATTTAAAACAAATAAATAGTTTTGGGTTATTATACTATATGATACTATTCTAGGACATTATATTGGGGATGAGAATATTAGAAATATTAGAGTAATTTCTTAGTAAAGCAACACAAACACATTTATTAAACACGAGTATGACACATTTTTGCAGTTTACTCATACATTTCCTAATAGGATAACTTTTATATAGGAAAAGTTTTTAAAACAGTTTTGTCTGTGTTTCTGTTTTTTAAAGCATTTTAAAGAGCTAGACTCTGAGTTGAGCAATTTAGAAGTTAAAACTCTAAGTGACTTCACTGAACTGAGGATGGTGCCAGCTCGACAGCAGTGTTTAAAATATGGTAAGCAAATCTACAATAACAGACATGTTACTGTGAAGGCAAACAGATTAGTGCCTAGACATGCACTTATTCACAATTTGTAAATGCTTGTTGCAGATCTGATGAAATCCGGAAGCAACCCAGACTTCGTGAAGGACTGTTCAACACTCACGCAGAAGGCCAGATCCAAGGTGGGATTATCTGTGCAGTTACATGGTACAAAATACTGATGGTCCCTAAAAATTAAACATTCTCTCTTATTTTCTTCTCAGAGTATTAAGGATGGACTCACTGTTCTGGAGAGGATGAAGCTCTTTGAATTAACTAGCACGCAAAAGATTTGAGTTAGAGTGTGTGTGTGTGTGTGTGTGAGAGAGAGAGAGAGAGAGAGAGAGGCATTTTAGTGTATAATGTGGGTTAAATTATTAAATTGTATATATTTATTACACAGTGAATTATAACTATACCTTTAGTCACAGGTGTGTGTGTGTGTGTGTACGTGTGTACATCAGTCATTTTAATTTTTTCTTCGTTACTAATTTAGACTTAACAAATTTTTGATATGAGGATGTCTCTCTAAATCTTAAACTGTTTGTTTATATTTACATGTTTATGCCCGATTAACCAGTTTGATTTTCTTTATCTCTAATTATGAATAAAGTCAACTTTTCTTGTCTTGAACTTCTTGTTTGTTTAGTATAGTCAACTTTTCGTCTCATAGGTGTAGATATTGTGTAAAAAATAATGCAAATTTTAAGCTATTTTAGTATTATTATTGTTGTTAATAAGCCTTCAATTCAATTCAAGCCTTTTGCTAAGATTTTACAGATTTTCTTTAGCTAAAGTGACATGGCATATTCAAGTTTTCTTTTTTCTTTTTCTCAATCTGACTTGAAACAACTCTCTGTAGTGTCTTTTTTTAACCACTAGATGTCGCGCTTTGTCTGGATTCTGGAAAACTTTAGCACATGTCAGTATCCTTTACTTGCTAACCAAATTAATGTCAATGGTCAAATCCCATTGTTTGTATTTTGGTATGTGTTGTCGGAGATGTCAAAAGTAACATGTGACTAAGGTATTTGATGTGTTTCATGTGCTACTGAGTGTGAGCGTGAAAGCATTTAGCCAAAAAACCAATTAACCGATAGTATCTGAACACGCGGTCGGGGCGTCGGGCAGCTCAATTTCTCTCATTTAATACGGGCTTGATATCGTTTCACATCTCTTATGGGTCTTAATTGTATGCTTTCGCTTATAATAAGCCTCAGCAAAGCTGTGTTTTCATGTCTGGCCCGAGTCCGTGTAAAGCTGTACAGAGAGGGAGAGAAGAGCGCGGCAGGTGTGTGCGCTTTCTAATTAAATTTCTGACTGCTTCTTTGTCAGTAATTACTTATGAATAATGCATGTTGCTTTGAAACGATGATCTCTTCATTATGTTACATTTTCACAACACTGATTAATTTTAAAATGGCAATACAAGTGTGTACAAAATGTCCAAAGAGTTCGTGTTACCTAGGTAACGTTTAAGTTACATGTCCCTCACTAACTTCAAGTTTCTCTATCTCAGCACCTCCACCTGAAACATGTTTTTAATTTTATGGTTTTACAGGAATGATAAGCAAAGTTCAGTTTTTATAACAGGTAAATTGACATTTTAATTTATAAACAAACAAAATCGTCTATTAAGCTCATGTTATGGATGCGTAGCTTAGCCTACCTTTGAGGCTTAGCCTAGCCAATATTCTGTGCATTTTTGTTTGTGAAACCATTTCATTTTTGTCTAGACTAGATCTTGGGTTAAAGAAAGAAAGAAAACAGGTTTAACACTGACTGACAGTTTCTCAGCATAGAGAGGCCAGCACTTTAAAAGTAGTTAGTGGGGAAATCTCTTATTATTGTCTGGGAATTAGAAAATGTGCAGATGCCCATTATAAACATAATGTGCGTTAGACTTTGTAGACATATGAGTATGCAGTATGATAGTGTATCTAGTTATGGAATATCACTATAGTATCCGAATATATCCACCAGCCTAAAGGAAACCCAAACATAGCCTAATAAAAGTGTTTCTTAATCAGGGGCCTCATGGCCCTCTAGATGGCCTCAGCAATCTTTAGAATTATTGAATTAAATTATTATTATAAATATTATTTAAAACTGTTTGATTTTAGTCTATATTAGTTGATATTTATATAGTTTATCATGTATTAATATTAGCAAATATTATCAGTTTTATAAGAGGAAATATATTATTGCTTATATGAGGGCCCTTTGAATATTGTATTGGACATTGGGGGGCCTTCAAGTCAAAAAGGTTGACAACCACTAAATCATGTCTTTAATGTAAATGTCAAAAAAATAGATGGGAGAATCGTACAGTTAAGAATTTGGTTTTTCTATCAGTAACGCAGCAAATGTCACATGATATGCGTACACAAAGAAAGAGAGAGAATACTGGAATCACATAATTTAATACTTCATAGCCTAATTTATGACTTCATGCAGTTGAAAGTGAGATTTAATGGACCCGTTTTCCTAGTATCCTCATCTTTTGCACTCCTTTACATCCAGCTATACAAAGTGACATCACTACTTGGGTGGAATATTTTTTCCTCTTTAATTGTAGAATATTAACTCCCTGATTGTGCAGTTCCGATTCATTAAGGTACACTTCTGCATCCTATTGCTGAGTTGAAATCTTGTCAATGTCATGGCGTGCTGTTTTGCTAGCATTGATTGTTTTGCCTTTCCAAAAGTCTTGAGCTCAATATCAAAACGTAATGTTCACATTAAATTGTTTTAAAATGTTAATGTTGAGCTTTCAGTACTCTGATCTATATTTTAAATCCTAGCATCGTTGCAATTTTTATGAATTATGTAAGGATTGCTCGCGTAGACATGTGGTTCCTCTCCTGGTTTTGTGTTATATTTGGCCTTAATTACCCGCCTTCTCAGAAGGCAAATGTACATGATCTCTTTGACCTTCGTATGTGACAAGTATTCTCAAAGCTTTTAGGCTTGAACCTATAGGGCACGCATGCTTCTAGTTCCCATAGTTATTATGTACTGAATGAGAGATGGCAATTAGAGACATTCCCCATGGAGTGGAACACAACGCACAGAGGTTGAACAGATTTAACCCTCCTTCCCGATGGCCATAGGAACAGAATATGTAGCCCATATGTTGGCTCAATTAATTTTCAGATTTTAAAGTTACAATCCATTCTTATTTTATGCTTACAATTAGAATAATTACAGATTTTAAAAACTTTGATTAAGTGGCAATGGAAGTTTTTAAATCTGTAATCTGATCGTTTTATTATTTTTAAAAAATGGTGGATTTGTAAGGTGCGTGGTGGTGCAACAGTGGAACAAAAAAGAAACAAATCTATAGATAGGCCTATACATCCAATAATTATAGATAGACTGTTACCATGGCTACATTTGTCACCATGGCTATGTGTGTTATGATTCTCTTCTGATGACAGACAGCGGGATATGCTTATAGCTCTTAGATTAGTAATAGTTAGGCTATGCATTTGAATAATTTACAATAGTTGCAAAGTGATAGATGAACTTCTATTAAAGGTGACGAAAAATCCTACATATTGTACCTTTAAATAAGTTACATTAGACTGCCGAGTGTGGATAGATAATATTAAGTGAACCCACAATTCACTCCCTTGTATTTGCAATGACATTTGTTTCATGCTCTGCTTTTGACAGAAAATGATTCACATATATGTTATATACTTAATCAGTTTAAGTTGGGGTTAATGCCCTTCGAGGCCTCGCCGTTGTGCATTAATACCAGACAATGGACACCTGGAAGGGCATTAACCCGCTTATACCATGGCTTATACCATGGTTATTGCCAAATAACTTTTAAAACATTTGTTTAGATATCGATTGTAAAACTAATTAAAATGTAAAGTTTTTACAAACAATAGCTTGGTTTCCCTGGTTACTATATTTATATTTAATATAAATTATATTTTTATATTTTTTATATATTCATATTTTCCCTGGTTCTACGCTCAGCTCGTAGAACCCTTCAGTTTAGCTAACTTGCGAGCCAGAAAGTTAACGCATTTTATGTCAAATTTTCCAAAAAGATTAAACGAAATAACAAAGTCACTCGTTGTATTAGTAGGCTGTGTATAACGGGTAACTAGATGTTTGGTTTGATACAATATATTGTAAACGGATACTTTGACTGCCTGTTGCTATGGTTACTCACTGCTGATGTAGCCAGCACATTTATTTATTAATTGCGAACGGTAAGCCCCGTTTTGTTTCACCAGAACTCCTTTACTAGGTGTCTCTATCACTTTTTAATGGACACCCTGCAGCCAATCAGAATCGAGTATTCACCCAGTCCATGGTATAATCAGTTATACCCTCATGTCATCATGGCAGTGTTGGGAATCTGTTTTAATGATGTCATTTAATAACTT
Source organism: Cyprinella venusta (assembly GCA_038021265.1). Lineage (NCBI taxonomy): Eukaryota > Metazoa > Chordata > Actinopteri > Cypriniformes > Leuciscidae > Cyprinella > Cyprinella venusta. Next base: position 38,721,049 of record CM075863.1, read on the forward strand.
CATGTAGCTGAAGGTGACATTTGATACAGAATTAATTAAGGAATAAAATGCATCTTTTAAGGAACTCATTGGTGTAAATATCCTCTGCTTTCTTTCAATCTCATGTCACCTCCAGGTGCCCAATGTTACACATACACAGGCTATACTGAAGGTATTTCTGTTTAATATTATAATGCAAATCCTGTATTTTATGCAGGTAGTTCTGATTTTTTAAGGTTCACTTCTGAATCTTATTGCTGAGAAGACATTTTTATTGCGTTTCAGAAAAAAGGTTGATACTGTTTTGTATTTCTGTGTTGTCTTTAATTGTATCCCTGCTTATTTTTTCTCTCTCTCTGCTGGAAAATCCATATATGGTCAGAGATGGTTGGTTGATCAGCTGGAAAACCTGCTGGTAGACTTGGTTTTGACCTGTTGACCAAATTGGTTTAGCAGGAGGTTAGAGCTGGTATACTTTTTTTGGATCAGTCAAAAAATAAGCATGAGCTGGTATGACCTGGTTGTTCCTTGCTACATCATTATTTTATTTCTATCTTGCCTTCATTTCTGAAGAGCTGATATCAGCATGAGCTGAGTCGCTTTCACTCTCAGAAAGCCAACTGAAGAGGTTATGAGGACGTGACCTGAAATCAGCCAAGCTGCTGGATAAAATAGTCGGAATAATTTTCCTTTCATGATCATCAGACAGCATTTTTAAAACAATCAACTTCTCGGGTTTGGGTTATATGATGGTTTCATGATGTAGTATAGTATAATACTGTATTTTTGGAGAGTGGATTTTGTTGAGGGGATCAACTCTTTTTCTTCTCTTCCTCTGGGAGAGTGGATGACTTTGGCTATAATCTAACTTGATGAAACGTTTAATTTATTTAAATCATCTTATTTTATGCCTTCTTTATTTAATCAGGCACTCTTATTTGCCCCCACAGAGCAAAGTGATGGATGAGGAGAGTGGGTGAACTTTTTGCGTGTGTGGCTGGCTCTCTTTTGTTCCTTTTTTGTCTCCGGCTCTCGTTCTCACCTCTCCAATTGCTCTCCAATTGCTCTGATTTTGAAAAGGAGAGAGAATGTCGTGATCTCTAATTATCATGTAAGATATACCCAAGGTGGGTGGTTAGTGTTCGTCTGTTGTTAGTTGCTTGTTGTAATTCATTTCAAGCTCTTAGATTAGTTTGTGAGTTGAAATCTACTTGAGAAAATTAAATGGACTTGTTGTATAATGCTGAATGTTGACAATTTAGTTTCACCCTTAAATATTGCATGGCATTTAAAAAAAAAAAAAATTAATCAGTATTTTTAATTCATTATTTATTTTTAAGGAAAATTGTACAAGAGATAAGGTCTTTTAGATATAAAAATGATTTGGGTTTAAAAAACCAATTGGGTTAGCTAAATAAACTTTGGTATTGTTTTAGGGGAATTAACAAGTTTTTTTCTGGAAAGCAGTTTTTTTTTTCTCAGTGTACCCATAATCTGATACTGACATTTTATTTGACACTTTAGCATCAACCATAGAAGTATCTTTTAGTATTGATCATTTTCTTTCACATTGGCAAGTGGGCAGCTGTATTGATACTGAGGACAAAAACTCAATAAAGAAATGTCATTTGAAGGTCATAGCTCATAAAACACCTTCTAGTTAAATATAGTTGTTGCTATAGCAAAATATGTAACATTGTAAATATCCTGTTTTATAGCTTCAAAATTTGTGAAAAAAGCAGGACTTGTGGGTTTAATATATCACTAAACATTAAACCTGTTGTTCCTCTGGCTGTTATTGTGAGTTTGCGGTTTTATACAAGCGTGTTTGTCCTGAGCATGAATGGAGGTAAATGGTATGTTGTGAAAAAAAAAACTATCTTTCACTCTTCCACTCACATACTTGTATGTTTATCGACTCACTTTCTAATATTGAATAAATAGTCTTGTGTCTTAGCTGTTTGCTAGCCTGGGAGCCATCATGCTCATCGTCAGTTAGCAGTGTCAGTTTAGGTGTTAATTATCTTCCACACACCTCTAGTAGTACCTCATTGCATGGTAAAAATAAAGCTATCAGACAATGCAGTCTTTGCTCTGACGTAGTGTGAAAAAAAATCCAGTAGAATATGGAGAGCATGGATAAAGTCTTCAAGTCACTTTATTGCTGTAAATCACACGAAACAAGAATCTTCTACTCAATATCCAAGCAAACACACTAGTGGTTAACATCCTATTTTGTGCAAATTGTGTGTACAAGAGAAAGATTTAGTCAAAATGGCACCCAGGCTAGCTTAGTATTGCATAATGATACTACTTAAAGCTATCACTTCAAACTACAGTATGAAACAGATAATCAGATTTCAAGTTTTCCTATAGGAAGGCCTCACATTTCCGACAACTACAAAAAGCACTTTCTGTTCCTGACCTGCCCTCGACTACAGCATGGCTCTAGGACAGTGGGTCAAAGTTTCATATGGCACTTGCATTGCTCTGTATCTGTTCGTTACAACCGACACTAAAAGAATAGGCTGATTCTACAATAAAGCAAAGTCTTTGAAGTTGACAACCAGTGGTCATATTTCAGATTCTTTGTGATACGACCTCTGATCGAAGTTTAGATTGGCTGAAAGGGTCTCTAGCTCAGTCCCCCTCTCACCCCTGTCCTCCTCCTGCTCCTCTTCATCCCTACTAATGAAGGCTAACTCATTTTCATAGCAGAAGTTGGCACCAGATTCCAAGGATTTGTTCTCCTCCATGTCTTTGGCGCTGCAACGAGGCGTCGAGGGAACCTCATAGGTCTTATGAAAGTGCGAGTAGTCCACCTTATACTGGTTGCGTTCCTCAAACACCACAGGCTCAAAGCGATGGCCCCATAAGATCTCGCTGGCCAGGTATGAGCTGCGCACTTGAGCCGTCATCGCAGTCGCCTCGACCATCCCTTCCAGTATGACCACTATCTCAAAATCGGATGTTTCCAGCTCCTGCTTGCTGATTCCAAACAACGGACTCTCCTCGCTTATCTCATGTAGGATGGTGAGGGGAGCAACCAGGAAGATGCGGTCAAGACCTTGGTCATAACCCACATTGATGTCGATCTGATCCAGAGGTATGTACTCCCCCTCCTCTGTGATTCGGGGCTTAATTAGCTGCGCCCGTACGTGAGCCTCAACAATGTGACTTTTCCTCAAGTTCCCGACCCGCCACATGAGGCACAGCTTCCCGTCACGCATAGCGATGACAGCGTTTTGCGAGAACAATATCGTTTCTGCCCGTTTCTTAGGCCGAGCCATTTTGGCCATGATGGCTCCGATCATGAAAGAGTCAATGATGCAGCCCACAATGGACTGGAAGACGACCATGAATACTGCTAAAGGACACTCTTCAGTCACGCAGCGGAATCCGTAGCCAATCGTCGTTTGCGTCTCAACCGAGAACAAGAATGCCGCGACGAAGCTGTTCACCTGCATGACGCACGGTGTGTAGTTGTCTTGAGAGGGCCGGTCTAAGTCACCATGGACGAGAGCAATAAGCCAGAAGGAGAACCCGAATGCGAGCCAGGACAGGACAAATGCAAGGGAGAAAAGGACGAACATCCACCGCCAGCGAATGTCCACACAGGTGGTAAAGATGTCGGCGAGGTAGCGCTGGGATTGTTCGTCCATATGAGAGAAACTGACATTGCACTGTCCTGTTTTGTTAACGAAGCGACTTCGCACCTTCCGGCGCGTCTGGATCTTGCCATTACCAAAGCCATTGCCGAGGGCAGGCATATTGCTGTGGCGGAACAAGTCCTCCTCCTCCGATGACACGATGTTGTAGCGGTGGGGCTTGCCCACACTCATGCCACTCTGTCTAGCCAGAACCAATCCGTAAATGAGAGAGGGTACCAAAGCAGTTCTGGATCACTTTGTGTTGCCTGAAGATGAAGCAAAAAAATGATATCAGTTATGTAGTCTTTGTTCATTGTACATTGTTTGTCATACAGTTGTGCTTACACATTAACAAACTCCTTGTACTGAAAAGGCTGTATAACACACAATTAAGTATATCCTATAAGATAAAATAAATGTACACAAATTCATTGTATTTTCACAAATTATCCAGTTTCCACACCATTTGTTCTCAATATTGTGTGTGTGATTGTAACCTTTTCTGTTTGTGACAGTGACAAACCTGTATCTGTGAAGACATACACAGCAACATAAAGCCACTGTGAAGAAGTATTCAGATGTGCAGGGCATCCTGGGATTGTAAAGAGCTTACATGGAGGAAATTTGTCAAGAACTGTCACAAAGGCGAACCGTCAATGATTCTCAGGGAGGCAACACGCAATATTGAACCAAAGGTATGTAAACTATTAAACAGTAGAACTTGTGTAAATTGAGTTTTTTTGTCTTGTAAATAGGCCTAGATATGCACTACCATTCAACCATTTGGGATCAGTACTTTTATAATATCAGTCAGTTGGTCTGACTGATACTCCCAGACATGTTGGCTGGCATAGTTTGTTGTCTTCTTTCTGCTTGGCCCCGATAATATAATATAAATCATAATATTATTTTACAATATTACTGTTTTACTGTATTTTTTGATAAATACACCCTTTGTGAGCATAATAAACTTATTTCAAAAAACATTTTAAAAATGTACATACTGCAATATGTATGAGCTTAACCATACAATTATTTTAAGTCTTAAATTTGTCCTCTTTGTCACCATCTTTGTTTGAAATCTGCAATTGCAGTCATTATCAACTTTAACGTGAGTTGTAGTTCGACACCCTTGACACCCCACAGCACGGATGAACACAATGTTTGAGGGGTAACACTTTACAATAAGGTTCATTAGTTACTACATTAGTTAACATTAACAAAGGATGAACAATGCTTCATCAGCATTTGTTAATCTTTGGTAATGTTAATTTCAACATTTACTAATACTATATTAAAATCTTGTTAACATTAGTTAATGCACTGTGAACTAACATGAACAAACAATGAACAGCTAGAATTGTATTAACTAACGTTAACAAAGAATAAAAAATACAATAACAAATGGTTAGTTCATGTTAGTTAATATGTTTAATAAATGAACCTTATTGTAAAGTGTTACCGTTTGAGGAAAGTGTACCTCGGTTGTAACGAGTGGTTATTTCAGTCAAAGTTGCTCTTCTATCAGCTTGAATCAGTCGGTCCATTCTCCTCTGACCTCAAGCATCAACCAGGCATTTTCACCCACAAGACTAGACAAATACTGGATGTTTTTCCCTTTTCACACCATTCTTTGTAAACCCTAGAAATGGTTGTGAGTGAAAATCCCAGTAACTGAGCAGATTGTGAAATACTCAGATAAATACTCAGGAGATTGTCTTGACCAGGACCACACCCCTAAATGCACTGAAGTAACTGCCATGTGATTGGTTCATTAGATAATTGCATTAAAGAGAAATTGAACAGGTGTTCCTAATAATCCTTTAGGTGTGCATATATATATATATATATATATATATATATATATATATATTAGTATTAGAATACTGAAAATATCAATGAAAGGTAAACCTGTGTGATGCAAGCCAAAGTAGTCCCAAAATGAATCTTATGAATCTTCATTGCAGCTAAAAAAAAAAAGTGTGTTACTCCTGTGAGAGTGTGTGTGTGTGTAAAAGTGCTGTTCTGTGAGTGTGACTTGGAGAGCAGATGAGCAGAACTGTCGTCTGGTTGTTTCACAGCAGATGCAGCTAATTAAAGTAATTTCGCACTTTTCCTGTGAAACTCTGCACATTCGTAAAGTGAAGTGCTGAAGTGCGCACACCTCAGAGCCTGAGAGAGGAGCAGGAGTGCGGTCCTCTTATCGTTATCGTCATTATCATTATTCAGATTTTCTCACTACTGTTTTTTTAACAGAGCTCTGAGCCGGGAGCTGCTGGTGGGGTCCAGATTTAGGCGTCTAGCCAGTGCCTGAGTCAAGTGATTTGTCTTTCTAATAATAGATGTATGTCTCAGTGAGGCTACTGCACGCACGCACACACTTGCAAGAATCTGCGCTCCAAGACATACTGTACTGACAGAGAGACATCAAAACACACAGACTCCACATGTGTGCACACACACTCACACACTGGGGGCTGGGTGGTGTCAGGTGCTATATTGGTGAGTGCGAATAGCTAAGAAGCCTCAGATTCGGCAAGAGTGATAATGAGAAAAGCATATCATTTCTTTCATGTGTACCCATAAAAGCAAAGAAATGCAGCATAGTTCTTACAATTCTCAAAAATAAAAAAAAATCGCAAGTAAAACTAGAGGGATATAGAGGTTTCCATGGAAACCTGTCTGGTAGAAATTTTGTGTGTGTGTGTAGGTGTGTGTTTGTTTGTGGGGCGACTGTCGGCTTCTTCATGCGGTGTTATTTTAGTCATCATCCAGGTGGCCAATCACTCAAAACTGACTTGAAACAAGAGAGACAGTTTAGCACTTAATATGTTTTTCAATGATAGCCGTGAGAATACAAGTAGATTTGCAGTTGAGGGGAGACAGTGGGGTCAGTATTTTCACTGCGTCCTGATGTGATGTCAGATAATTCCATTCTAAATGTCAGCAGATCCTCTGATCATGTAGTGGTTCGATAGCAGCACTATCACTCTTAGAAGAAAAGGTTCTATATAGAACCTTAAAAGGTTCTAAAGCGCTACGTATTTGGAACCCCAAAAATGCAATGCATGTGAATGATCACAAAATTCAAGATATGGTGGTTTAAAAAATGTAATTAATCAATATCACATGAAGAGTGCTATTTCAGTTTTTATCCTCCAAAAATCTGCATGATTAAAATGTGATATTAAGTTACTACAACAGTTCAATAAACAATAATTTAATAACAACTACAAAATGTTGCGGAATAATGTAATACATTAATAAATAATAGCCTTTAAAGAACCTTTGTGCCAAACGGGTTCTTTCTTGTCATTCTTGAACCTTTTTTAGCATAAAATGTCCTTTGGAGTTGAGTAAAGAACCCTATGCTACATATACAGAACCCTTTTTTCTAAGAGTGTGAAGAGCAGTGGTGGACAGTAACGAAGTACATGTAATTCGTTACTGTACTTAAGTAGCTTTTTTGCGTATCTGTACTTTACTCAAGTATTTAAATTTTGGGAGACTTTTACTTTAACTCCACTACATTTCAAAGTCAAATATCTTACTTTTTACTCTACTACATTTTCAAAATCAGTCGTTCCTTTTTTATTTATGAGTGGATAAAAACGTAACTGGTCAAACGAGCCACCAATCACAGTACAGCGCACGCGCTTTGTTTTGAACTTGCCTTGGCTTTATCTACTAAGCGCAAACCAGAGCCGTTTAATATGAGAGTTGCGTACATAGATGGTTGTGACAGTGATCTCGCCGCCGCCCGGTCACGTTATTCGTGTAGCTCTCAATAGTTCCAAAAAAATCGCGTTGACAATGATTTTAAGCGGGACAAAGAGCAGTATTATTGGAGCAATATCGGTAAGTATTGACTCATAATGTACATTGCTTACGTTGCCACTAAAATGACTTGCATATAATAACTTTTTTTCTGGGGAGTAGCCTAGCAGAAACACTGCATTAGGCTAATACGTTTTTGTGTTTAATTTTGGAGGGAAATTGGCTGCTCCCATAACATATATTAGGGGTGTAACGGTACATATATTGGTATTGAACCGTTTCGGTTCGAGGCTTCCGGTTCGGTACGCATACAAACCGAACGATTGCTTGGACCATTTTTCCTGCCGGCAAAATTCGCGCTGACGCGGCCAACACATCGTTGCGATAACTAGTGAGATGCATTCACATTTCTCCGTTATTAACCGTAGATCTCTATTGGATCAAACAGCGCTGTCATGGAAACCAGAAGAAACATTGTGCCGTGAATAAACTAGTAGGGCCTAATACTTTACGTCCACAGACCGGCAACATTCACCATGGATTTAATATAGTTAATATAGTAATATAGTATAGTATAGTATATTTAATATAGTATATTTAATATAGTAACACTAACTGGAACCAGTTAAATAAAAATAAATAAAATAAAATAAATAAAAATATTAAATAAATGCTGTTCTTTGAACTTTCTATTGATCAAAGAATCCTGAAATAAAAATGTAAAAAACTGTTTTCAACATGGATAATAATCATACATGTTTCTTGAGCAGCAAATCATCATATTAGAGTGATTTGTGAAGGATCATGTGACACTGAAGACTGGAGTAATGATGCTGAAAATTCAGCTTTTCTTCAGAGGAATAAATTACATTTTAATATATATTAAAAGTCATTTTAAATTGTCGTAATATTTCACAATATTACTGTTTTTTTAATCAAAAAGTTGCAGCCTTGGTGAGCAGAAGAGACTTCTTTTAAAAACATAAAAAATCTTACCGATCTTAAACTTTTGACCGGTAGTGTCAGACTAATTAATGTCATTTCATTAATAGATTGGTGTGCCAAAAGTGTCATTAGTCTTCACTTAGATTGAGTTAAGCAAGAGTCTTGTGACAAATTACAATAGGACATTATAGCTATAAAAAAAAAATAAAAGTACTTGGATACTCAAGTACATTTGAAGCCAAATACTTTTGTACTTTTACTCAAGTGAATGTTCAAAGGCAGCACTTCAACTTTTACTTGAGTAATATTTTACCTTGAGTATCTTTACTTTTACTCAAGTACATGGTATGTGTACTTCGTCCACCACTGGTGAAGAGTAAAGATAAGCTAATCAATGTTCTGTGATAGCTAAATTTATGAATGCGTTTCTTTGCATTTTAAAAACATTAATATATAAATTATATAAATAAATGTTACCAATTTTGATTATTCCATTATATATTTTTGCTATATAAAATTATATATATATATAGTTTTGTATGTAGTTTTATATATCAAAAATATATAATGGAATAATCAAAATTAATTTAAATGTAATCATATTGAATATGAAAATATACCATAATATTTTATAAATTAAATACAATTTTTATTAATTTTACAGGATTTGCTTTATTTATATAAGTGTTTTGCAGTAAAATAAAATCAATTACAAAATTATCTGCTTTGATCTCTCACATATGCACTGCATATTTTGCACTAGAATAAGATCAAATAAAGCCATAAATTAGGTTTCTTTAAACTAAGAAACGTATATGATTGGGAAAAGGTTTGTACTGTGGCAGTTCTTAGTAGCATTAAGAAAGAATTGTGGGAAAAGATAATCTTGGTTATGAGAGTCTGACGTAGATAGATACCTGTACCCTATGGTGGTGGTCGATGGAAACTTAATCTGAAGAGAACGTTCTCTGTCCTTTTTGCTTTTCATGCACACTTAGACTCAAACGAGACAGCTGTCATTTTATTTCTCAGACATAATTAACGTTCTACCCGTCCAACAGCTCCTCCAGTTCCAAAATGGCAAATATGATGAGAAATTAAAGTGATGGCAGTTTGTGAGAACTTTGACAGACAGTTGACAGACGTCAGATATTACTCCACACTGCTCCTCCCAACAAACATTTCCAAAACAGCCGCAGAGCTGCATGCCTGCATCGGTCTCCTTTAACAAACTTTATGAACTTAGACTAGTATCACCCTCGCCATTTGCGCATTGCTGAATAGGATCCGCAGAGTTGCGTCTGGTGACTTCTGTTACAAAAACCATAACATTTTTATGATTTTATATTTTTTGTCATGCTATATTCATCCAAACAGCTGTCTGAGTGTTGAAATACAGCGTTTACACAATTCCAATTTGGGTTACATCTGACTGAATCTAAATTTAGACTTCATTTGAATTTACATTTGAGATGATTTAATTTTTTTGTTTTGTTTTGATGATAATGCTCATAGATTTTAAAAAAACATTCCAGCATTCCGGGGACATCCGTCATTGTGGGATTCTGTATTGGGTGTGACAGCCCCCTCATTGATTTGATAACACACAGTGAAGGTACAGGACATGCAGTGTCGATGACCATCACCTACTCTGTATGACTCTATTCATGTTTGGCATATTAAAGGCACCAAAGCACTCGCAGACATCAAAAACGCCTACAGGTTGCAGAAAATACCTGTAGACTGTCCATGTGAGTGAGACAGAGCCGATATAAGCTGAAGGAATATATACAGTCAACAGGCACTTAAGATAATAACAAAACATAATCTGCTTACCTTTTTTCTTTCCTTTGTGTGCATGGAAATATGTAAGAGAGAGATATGAAGTTGAGCTAAAGCATGAATCCATTGAATTTCTTATAGTTCCCCTACAGGAAAAAAACACCCTTTAAAAGAAAAAAAGGGATCCTGACTGTTCAACGAGGTCCTCATCTTTAGCGTCACATACTCAGAAGGAAACTCGCATACATGTACGCGTGTATTCGATCTAAAGCCTGCAGATTATATGCTAACAACCTCAGAATGTTCCGGCATCAACGAGTGTTGTTCTGACGTTTCAGTAATCTTCAGCACTGCCGTGGTCATCCTCGTGTGGCCAGAGATTCCCTAATGTTCCGGTGCGCCACCTCGTCTCTTTGAACATTTAAAAAACTGCTCTCTCTTTCTCTCTCTCACCCTTGTCTGCTATCTGATCTTTGCTGCAGTTTTTCGCACCCCTCTCTCTCTCGCTCTCTCTCTCTCTCTCTCATTTGCTCCCTCCCTCTCTGAAGTTGGCATTTGCAGGGACCACAGTCTCACCGATGCTCTTGAAAAGCAGCCTGGTGGTCATGGACAACCAAAATAAGAACATTTTACTCCCCTCTCTACGTTGGCTGAATTGACTAAATGTGTTCTCGTGAGTCTGTGAAAGCAAATCCTAAAGATCTTTTGGTTTGAATGGTGTTGTGCTGTTTTCTCTTAGTTGTGAACTGGGATTTGTGGACACAGTTTTCATAGTGTTTGCATAAGGTCAGTGTGCGTGTGTGTGTCTGTGTGCGTGCGTGTGTGTGTCTGTGTGCGCGCATGTGTGTGTGTATGTGGGATTTGGAAGAAGAACATGTTCTCGGATGAATAATCGTTCTAAAGAGGCTGGCTCTTTGGTTTGGGTTGCACACACAAGGATGCTGACAGAACCAGGACATTTGCCTCCACAAATAAGCACAAACCAACAGATGTATATATGCTCATCTGTCATGCTGGCTAATTAATCTGACTCCTACCTGTGTGTGTGTGTGTGTGTGTGTGTGTGTGTGTGTGTGTGTGTGAGAGAGAGAGAGAGAGAGAGAGAGAGAGAGAGAGAGAGAGAGAGAGTGAGAGAGAGTGAGTGAGTGAGTGAGTGAGTGAGTGAGTGAGTGAGTGAGTGAGTGTGTGTGGGTTTAGAAGTGTTTGACAGTTTAGATAGATAGATAGATAGATAGATAGATAGATAGATAGATAGATAGATAGATAGATAGATAGATAGATAGATAGATAGATAGATAGATAGATAGATAGATAGATAGATAGATAGATAGATAGATAGATAGATAGATAGATAGATAGATAGATAGATACTGTAGATAGATAGATAGATAGATAGATAGATAGATAGATAGATAGATAGATAGATAGATAGATAGATAGATAGATAGATAGATACTGTAGATAGATACTGTAGATAGATAGATAGATAGATAGATAGATAGATAGATAGATAGATAGATAGATAGATAGATAGATAGATAGTAAACATACTAAGGCTCTCGCTGTGATGTTAGCTTGAGTTGCAGTGGCTTGTCCTGATACTGTCTCATGTTGTGCATTGCTTGCTATCTTTGGAACTGATCTACAAGGACTGCTATTGATCTGCTATTGAACGAGGGGCTGAGAAGTTTACTGTAAACAACAAACGGTTCAAGTGAGTTATCAATGAAATGTAAAGAAACTACTTTAAGCCATGCGTTATACACTACTGTTCAAAAGTTTGTGGTCGGATAGATTTTTTAAAAAAAAGTTTTTGAAAGAAGTATCTTGCTCACCAAGGCCTTGTTTTAGAAAAACAGTAAAACATGGAATATTATGTGTATTACACATTATTTCAATTATTACAATTGTTATTATTGATTACAATTATTTTATAATAATGTAAAATAATTGTATATAATTTATTGATTACAATTATTTTACATTATTTTATTATAATGTAAAATAATTGTATATAATTATTATATACATGATTATCTAAATTATTATATATAATTACAATTATTTTAAATTATTACAATTTAAAATAACACATTATTTGAATATTATTGGAACATTATTTGATATTATAAAAAGAATTTTGCAAGCACACAAAAAAGGTTCAGACAAAAATGTATCTGACTGTGATTTAACCAGCCAATCAGGTCTATGAAAAGAAGAAAAAAGCACTTTTTACTTGCAGAATAGAGGAAGGTTAAAGCATCTAAGCTCTCATAGATAATGAATTATAAATGATCATTTATTACAGTACACCTAATTAGGACTACGGTAATTCAACCATTACACAATTGCTCATTTATTCTGCACAAAGCTATGAAGACGTTTGTCATTCCAGGGTGTCAAGTGTTTGTGTGCATGTGATTTTGTTGTAATATTTATTAGGAAATATGTCTGTGTGTTGGCCCTGAAGCAGAGGAACAGATGTCTGTTGTTGAAATTCAAGGGTCCATATGGACTAGAGTTAAATTATTACTCTAGAGAATTATACACACACACACACACACACTTACACTTAGACTCAAACATGTCATTGTGCCCTTTTTATCAATGAAGTAACAGTGTGAATGTTTTTGTTCCCGCTGAAGACAATCTTGGCACTCTGCAAAAATGAAGAAAGTTTAACTTTTTATGCTGTCTGTCTTAAGCTCTGCAACCAAACACTGACAGATTATTATTAAAGTGTGTGTGTGTGTGCATGTGTCCCTTTTTCTAACTTCACGCCATATGGAGCATGAAAATAACATGAGTGGAAAATAGGCTGTTTGAAAGAGTAGCGATATGAGCAAAAGTGCAAAAGTACATTTATGGATTGAGTAAAAATACAAATGATAATCTCAGTTATTTCACTCAGCCTTGCCTCTTTTAGAATGTAAATCTATGGAAGTTCTTTGAGTTGAACACAATTTTAAAGGGATAGTTCATTAAAAAAATGAAAATATTTTTATATATTTTATATTAAACTTTTGCCGTATCCGGTCGTCAAAACTCCGAACACATCTTCCTTTTTTAAGAATGACTTAAGTGACGTTCTTTTAACTGCAAGTCATCCAGAGTCGCAGCCAAAGCCGAATCGAAAAACCACTGTTCGCCAGCAGCATCTTGTTTGTTTTGTAAGTAGCAGGGAAATCACCTATGGAAAATCAGGGCGCAGAACCGTCACAACTCTGCCGTCATTGTGTTAAGCCCGCCCACCAACTCTATACACGATGTGATTGGCCTGACCAGAGTTTGGTTTTTCCACTTCGAAATCCAACTTAGAGTTGCTAGACCACACTTTGCTGCAAAATAATTTTTGCTGCCGCTAGGGTGCGTCTAGATTTCTAGGGGGTAAGACCTTTAACATTTTGAAAAAAAAAATGTAAAATTTAAAGTCCCTGTAAAGGCATTTGTGGAGTATTTCACCATTGCTATTTGCCGGATTTTTTGAGTGGGGCTAAAACGGGGGCTTGATGACACACTGGAGCCCCTGAGCTCGTGGACACGCCCCTACTTGATGATGCATTGAGGCTTGCCATGTTCTCGCAATGAACACCACATAGCGGTCGCCAAATGAAGACAGGAAACGACGGCATACAGAAACACTCTTTAAAAAGATCTCGCCGTCCGTTTTGCTCTTTTAGGGAAATGCTCTTTTATACTGAAGCACCCAGGGGGAATCGCTGCACTTATCCGCTGGTGAAACACCACTGAATGTGCCTTAGATCTTCCAGCTAAGAGAGATCCATCCTTCAACTCTTTTAGTCTGTGATTGGAAAGAGCAATTGCTGTGTGCAATCACTCAGCTCTGAAGCAAAAATCTGAATGAGTGGATGCCTGCTGCCATCTTATATACCTGTATGTACGGGGGAGTGGCTCGGCATGCAAATTCCACTCACCAATTCTATTAGCAAATTGGTTCACTCACCAATTCCATGTTCTTCAAGAAAAAAAATTGTTGTATGGCATCAATGCAAAACCACCGTTTTGTAAGCTTTCGTTTTTAAGAGTGATACAGACATGTTGGTTTTTCCAGTTGATTACTATGTGCATCAATACAAACTCACATAGGACAAAAAAAATCATGTTTTGTATTTAGGTCACAAACTCTTTTGTGTTGCCACTTAGGCTAATATTTGCTGTGTGTTTAATCACTACAGCCCTGTTTGAAAAGTTCTCACACGTTTCTTTTTAAAGATAAATGTACAGTAGGCATGCATCACACAGGGGATGATACCAAATTTAAAGAGCATGCAGGCCCATTTATACAATGGGCCATGAATTTGATAAATATCACACACATGCTCGCACACACAATGGCACACTGAGCATGATCTACTTAGAGTGTGTGACCTCAAATGTGCTGTGCTGTTTCTCTACCTTCTTATAAACTAGTTTCTCAGCTTGTTTGCCATGCATCTTTCTCTCCATTTTCCTGACAGACCTGCATTCATCCTGCTTAATCAGAAGTAAAACAGTTCACCTGCAGGAATAACAACCAAAAATGAGCAACATAAACACAAAACACTAAGTGCAACAAAGTATCTAACTGTATTTGTTTCTGTCTCTTTTTCTCTACTAAAAGTGAATGTCATTGTTTTAGTGTTACTGTTTTAATTCATAAATATACACTGGTGTTCAAACGTGTGGGCTCACAAAGGCTACATGTATTTCATCAAAAATACTATAAAAACAGTATTTTTGTGAAATATTATTGTGATGTTTAATCATTTTATTTTGTAAAATGTCATTTATGTGATGGCAAAGCTGAATTTTCATCATCATTACTCCAGTCTTCAGTGTCTCATGATCCTTCACAAATCATTCTAATATGTGAGTTAATATGTATTCTAATAGCCTATAGGCCTGTATAGTAGTATTTGGTCATTTTTGCGCTAGTGACAAAGAAAAAACACTAAAATATCAAAATAGCTTTATGTAACTAACACCTCAGTTTCACAAAAGAATTAAATAGCAAGCATTAATTGAGCCTCTTGTTGTGTTTTCATTATGTAAATGGGGTTGATGAGCTCTCACTGCAGACAATCAAGAGTCTCATCAACTACACATCACAAGGACCAACTGCTGATAAACAGGTGTGTGTGTGTCCAGTAATGGAGTAGAGTCAAGATACAGCACAGGCACAAGTAATCAATCATGATACAGCAGATATAGTGAGAAGTGTAGCCTATTTGCATGTTATAAGGCTATATCAACAACACAGACAGAAGCAACAGAAAATGCAGCTGTAATGGAACAGATTTGATACAGAAAAGAAGAGAGGGATTGTGCATGGGGGTGTCATTTATTTTCACCGCTGCTAGGGTGACCACCCGTCCCGCGTAGCGCGTGCGCGCACAGCGTTTGAAGCCCAATTCATGCGTCCCGCAAATTGAGACCGTGTCACGCATAATCAATGCTTCCTCAAAAAAAAAAAAAAAAAAAAAGTCGGTCACTCTATATCCTCGAGACCCAGGCAGCCAAACGTTGTGCCTGAACACGTTCACGTTCATGAACTTGTTCATATTTAGTGTGAACTCGTTCATTCTGTTGTCTGTGAACGCACGCTCTCTCAGTTTAACTTCGTTCAACGGGGTGCCAGATTTCTATAGATCATTCCAGGCGAAAGACCGGCTAAAACTCACAGTAAACAGAGCTTAATATGTAGCGAAAAAAAACACCCAATCTGGCAACACAAGCCACCAGTGTCGCACCGCGGCCGCCGTCGACAAAGGCGTCGTATGATAATTTAAACGGATTTTATAACGAGGTCGGTGGAGATGGGAAAAATCTTACATTTCTGTGCAAACTTTGAACTTAACTAATTCATGTAGAAAGTGAACTTCCCCAACACTGGTTGCCACTCCCACGTGACCTGCTGACTAGGTTGATGTCAACTTTTTCATTGTTGTCATGACAGCGCACCTTCCTCTTCTTCTCTGAAGTTGTGAGTTTAGACTTTTTTCTAGACTTTTTTTGTGTGTTGAGCAACTATAATTCCTGTTTATCCTATAATTTTATATTTTTATTTATTTAAAGTGAATTAATTGTAATGAAAAGTAAATAAAATTAAATAGCTAAAGTAAATCGTAAGTGGAAGTGCATCTGTCAATTCATTTAATGTTCAAAATATTTTCAAAAATAATGTTCAAAATGTCAAAAAAATAATGTAAAAAATAATGTTCAAAATGTTCATAAATGTTTATTTAGAAAAAAATACACATTGGTTGGCCTATTCATCATGTTTAGGAAATAGGGCATTATTAATGTGTGTGCTAAGGTATGTGCTTTTTTTTTTTTTTTTTTTTTTTTTTTGAACAATTATTCATGTACAAACAGTTAGGCAATAGTAACAATTCTAGATATGGGTAAACTATCAGTGAGTCTGCCCGTGGGGTGGGGGCACCGCCGTGCCAAACAGTGTCCCACATTGTCCCTCAGAAACATACCCCTTGTCCCCCCTTGGGCTTATTAGCAGGTGGTCACCCTAACCGCTGCCCAGGTGTGCTGATCAAAATGAGTAATGAGAGAGTTAGTGGAGCAGCACCTCAGAGAATACACTCACACACCATGCACATGCAAACACAAAATGCACAAAAAGGGAATTATGGGACAAAATACAAGCATTCGACTTAGAAGGAAAGAGCATTCAAGAGTACATGCAAGATAATGTGCATGTTTCATGGGAATTCACCAAGCTGTTGCAGCGCCATGCTCTACAAGTTGATACCGTTAACCTTTTTGTCCGCTACGGTATTTCTACAGCGCAACACATTTCTTCTTTATGCCAGAGTATTTACACTTATGATGCATGTGTGTGCATTTGGCAGTGTCCTGTTTGTGACGTTTGGCGTCAAGCCCTTGGAAAATGGATCTCTCACACCCAAGAGGTATTGACGTTGTCTCGCCATTTCCTCAGATAGATTTTAGATGGTACACATAAGCCTTACAGCAAACAAATAGGGAAGCTCCCTTTCTTACACCCGTTCCAGAACCTCTGCACGAACAGATCGGGATGGTGGAAAACATCATCTGTTATTTCACCCGTGCCCTTAGAATGATTTATGTTATCTAGGGATCTATTTTTGATAACATGAGGGTTTACATGCAATCACGTAGACACAGTGTTATATTGCATATGTGATGTTATCACATAATAGCTTTATTGAAATACACTGTTGATGTGCATTTGTTTTTAATACATTCTGAGGATGCAATGACTAGTTTAAAAACACTTATGCATATTTGACATGTCGTGTCGCATAATGTTGATGACTACACATGATTACAAGGTCTGTTAGATGCATAGCCTACACATGTTGCTGATTCATAAAGCAACAACATGGACAGTATGATGCTTTATGCCTCACTGAGATGAGACCCACTGCTATCATTAGAAACACTTTGGGCCTCATTCATGAAACACGAGCAGAACTATAAAATCTGTGTTGGCTCGTCTCACTTCTCACTCTCGCTCTCACTCACTCTCATCTCTCTCACTCTCCTCTCTCACTCTCACTCTCTCTTCTCTCTCACTCTCACTCTCACCCAGGTGCCATTTTTGTGTCTGTATATTTTACAGTACATTATTAGGCATTTATAGGCTATGTTAATATCAATTAATTTCAGCAACAAAATTCTGGTTTGTAAGAGAAAATTTACTGATAACCACAATAATATTACAGGTGGTAAAGTTAAATAAAATTGGCCTTTTCATAACAAACAAAGCAGCAAGGTGTAATATTAAACACTCTAATGAGCAAAAGTAACATTAATACATAAAACATTGTCTAATCAAATCTGATGAATCACACAGGGAGTTTACTGTGGAACCATTTTAATAAGATTATAGAATATGTAGAATGTATACACTACCGTTCAAAGTTTTGTGTAAGATTTTGTATCTTTTTTGAAAAAAGTCTCTTATATTCACCAGGGGTGCATTTATTTGATACAAAATAGCCTACAATTATTGCAATCTTAAACAACTTTTTTCAATTTTGATATGCTTAAATGTCAATGTCTTTTTCTCTGACTATCCCCATATCATTCCTCTTCTTCTCCATTTTAAAAATTAATTAATTAATTCAATAATTAAATCTCAGCAATTGTTTGCTTCACACGATCTTGTTTGACTTCCCTTTTTGTTTTTCTTTCTTCCGCCATGTTCTCTTTGGCTTTTTCTCTTGCACACATGTTGATGTTGACTGTTGATATTATGATTGGACTGATAAATAAAATTCCCTTCTCCTCAAAGGGCTTTTGAGGCAACCATTCCAAAAGCACAGGCAACTGTGTGTATTATTTAAGCTGTAAGTGTGTGTTTGTGTGTGTGTACACAAACTGTACACTCAGGCCTACTCATCGTCTTGTCACACATTTGAAAATTAAGTGTTAGCAGACCTCTGCCCTACCAAAGTTGAAGTGTCATTTGAAATCCCTGTATTAGTAGATAGAACCTGGGTCATAGCTACTTGACATGGTAAATGTGGGACTGAAAATACCCAAGAGACCCGAGTGAAACCTATAAAAGTCCTAGGAAATTCTGTTCACAAATGAATATACCAGTGATATGGTGCCATCTTCTGTCAGGTCTTTAGTATTTGACCAGTTGGATAATCTTGAGGGGAAAGTGTCTTAATTGTGAAGATAATTATGAGGGATGTATGTTGGTTTGTTTGATTTTTCGTTTGTTTTTTTCTGTTGTTGTTTTTTTAAAGACAGATATTTAGTTGTCTTTTGGCTACTGTTTTTAAAATTAAATAACGTCCAATACTATAACTTAATTTGGGATTTGTAGGTACATCAAAAAATTATGATGTAAATTGAATTAAATTTGTTAATCATATTCCTTAACCTAATATTTCGAAGTATATTTTTGCATAACATTAAGGTGGATATTGAACGCTGAATATTCGAATTAATTTCTGTATTTGAACCCATGGTTTCAACATGTAAAAAGAGTGAATGTGGTGATTAAATAAATGTTTCAGAATAGTTGAGTTGTGCAAAATATTTTTAGTTGCCTTGTTTTTTGAACGGGCAACGTTTATGGCAACTACTGATGACGTCACCAACGTACGACGTACGTTGGATTGGGTGAGGACCTCACGGTGCATGGTTTGGAAACAGTACGAGGATTTCTTTGAAGAAAACAATAAAATCACCGCAGGCATAAATACTCGTATACAGGTAAACACTATTATACATTGTGTTTTTACGTGCGATAGACAGAAATGAACGAATAATTAAATGAGCAATCCCTTCATTTGTTGTCATAGTTTTTGTGCGCGTTAAATTGCGTTAACAGCTTCTTTTAAGGCTGTTCTCAATTATTTTATATATTGTGACTGTCAGTAAATTAGTATTGTTTTACTGTCTTACACACGCAAAATGCATACACTACTATGACCAGATTCATGTAATGGAAAGTGGAGACATTTCCTAGTTCAGTGTTCAAAATCCCATTGAAATCTCACATGTGATTATCTATGAATTTAACAACAGGGACAATACATTTTTACTAACTATTATTATGCTACCTTATGATTCTATTTAATAATTATGATGCCTGTAATAAAACCCAAACTGGTTTTAATACAACTCACTAAAAAGCATCATTATACTAGAAAAATAGTAAATACTAGTAACTCCATTTAAAATAGAAAACAAATAAAAGCAGTATTGTATTAGAACAAAATTAAACGCAATATTAAACTAAATAAATGAATATGTATGTATCATGAGATGCACTGAATGAGTGCCATTCATACTGAAGTGAAGTGTAGTACTGGTGGTAGGAAAATGCCATTCCAATCTGTTTTGTCCCATCAGGGCTCGTCAGTATGGAGACGGATCTTTATGATGAGTTTGGAAACTATATAGGACCGGAGCTAGACTCTGATGAAGACGAGGAACTAGATGCAGAGGACCGGGAGGCTGATGAGGTCTGTCACAAAAATAACTGCTAAAAATGATGTTTATGTGCTAGTTGCAAGATACTGTATGGTGGGATATAAGAATTGTTTTTCTTAATACAGGCAGATGAGGAGGATGATGATGAAGACCAGGCTGAGGTTGATGAGGAGGGTGGTGGTATGGAGGTGGTTTTGCATGAGGATAAAAAGTATTATCCCACAGCCGAGGAAGTTTATGGTCCTGAGGTGGAGACCATCGTCCAAGAAGAAGATACACAACCATTGACAGGTAACAGATATACTGATGGAGTTTATGCACTACATGTACACCCAGTGCAAAATCCAATTTCTCTGATTTGATTTTTCTCTTTAGAGCCCATCATAAAACCCGTAAAGTTGAAGCGGTTTACTCTGATGGAGCAGGAGCTTCCAGCCACAGTCTATGACATGGAGTGAGTTCAGTATTGTTTATTATCTCTCTCTCTCACCATATGTTTGAATTGCATATTCTTACATGCATGTCTGTCTGCAGGTTCCTTGCTGATTTAATGGACAGCTCAGAACTGATCAGAAATGTCACGTTGTGTGGACACTTACACCATGGGAAGGTAAAATACATTATCATGCTTGTTAGATAAAAAGTGAAAAATCTAATATTCGTTATGATGATTACATTCATTTTTTTCTAAATTTATTTATTTCCCCGTCCCAGACATGCTTTGTGGACTGCCTCATTGAACAGACTCATCCTGAAATCCGCAAGAGAGATGACTCTGATGTAAGTATATAGATAATGAATATAAATGTTTCGGTAACACTTTACAATGTTCATTAGTTAATGTATTAGCTAACATGAACTAATCCTGAGCAATACATTTGTTACTGTATTTGTTAATCCGTGTTAACGTTAGTTAATAAAAAAGTTCAGTTAGTTCACTGTACATCATATTAGTTCACCATACTTTAACTAGTGCATTAACAAGATTTTAATAAAGGATTAGTAAATGTTGTCACTTAAGTGCAGTTCACTATTAGTTCATGCTAACTAATGTTAACTAATGAACTTTATTGTGAAGTGTTACCGATGTTTCTTTGCACATGCATACAGAGGTGTCCTGTTTTTAAGATGGCATGCCATATTTGTTCAGCACTACAGTCATGCAAAGGATATACTAACATATTGATCTTTTATATTTTGCAGCTACGATACACAGATATCCTCTTCACAGAGCAAGAGGTTAGAAATGACTTGTAATAAGATTACAAGCAAGCATTTATCTTGTGTTCTCATGGTATTCAGTTTTATTCATCTGTTTGTGTTTCCTCATAGAGGGGAGTTGGCATCAAGAGTGCTCCTGTGACCATGGTGCTACCTGACTCACGGGGCAAATCCTACCTCTTCAACATTATGGACACGCCAGGTACTTCCTGCCTTCTCTCCCTCTTCCCTGTGAAGTAGCTAACATCCACAGGGGTGTAAAGAGTACCTGAAAACCATACTTATGTAGAGAGACCTCACAGTGAAAATGACGACATTACAAGCTACAAATCACCAATTCCAATTGTAAAAGTTTTAGAGTATCTGATTTTACAATACTTAAGTATTTTACTTTTACTAAATCTCGATACTTTTTTGGATACCAATTTTATGAAATCCGTTTTAGCCATAGTTTTTCAGTTTGTTGACTTTTTTTACACTCATTTTGAGTCTGTAAAAAAGCACCAGTGCTAAAGTTTCCTAACCATTTAACAGCATGTATACTTTACTTCAATGAGCTCATTTTTTATGCCTTAACTTCATGCATTGTTTAAATACTGTGCAAAAGGAAGTGACTATATCTTATACGCCTCTTCAGGTCATGTTAATTTCTCTGATGAAGTGACATCTGCAGTCAGACTGTCCGACGGCATTGTGCTTTTTATCGATGCTGCCGAGGGGGTGAGTTCACATACACGCACATACATGGTTTACTGCTGCTGTCAAAATTTTTGCTTCATGACTGTCATTAGTATATCTTTATCGAAATTCAAGAAATAAATCATTGTTTAGGCTTAATATTACATTGTATTTTTCAAATGAAACTAGCTGTGATGAAACTATTAACTTTTTAGTGTGTTTGAATAGTCTGTTTGCATGTGTTCAGGTGATGCTGAACACTGAGCGACTGATTAAGCACGCAGTGCAGGAGAGGTTGGCCATCACTATCTGTATTAATAAAGTAGATCGTCTGATCGTGGAGCTCAAGCTGCCGCCTACTGATGCCTACTACAAACTTCGTCACATTGTGGATGAGGTCAACGGATTGCTGAGGTACCCTACAATACTTAAAAGAGAACATTTTTGTTGATAAAACATGCTGTTTGAGACCAATCCTAGAACTATTTGTATTTCACTGGCTTATATTTTAGCTTCTAGCTGTTGAGCCTCTTGGGTTTAATTGTTTTAGTGAGCAGATTTGTCTGAAATACTGGAGATTAAACCTCTCTGTTTCTCTCTCTGGCAGCACATACTCCACGGATGAGTCTGTGATTGTGTCTCCCCTGTTGGGAAACGTGTGTTTTGCTTCCTCACAATACAGCATCTGCTTCACTCTTGGCTCCTTTGCCAAAATCTATTCAGACACCTACGGTGAGGCATACACAAACCAATAGATCAAATGCATACTTAATGCTTTTGTCTGAAAAGCATAACTTTTTTTTTTTACTCTTGTTTTACAGGTGATATTAATTACATGGAGTTTTCTAAAAGACTGTGGGGAGACATTTACTTCAACCCTAAAACGTGAGACAAAAGACATTTTGATAAAATTGGCAGCATTTGTTTGTGTGTTTTTTTTTTGTAACTGGTTGTGTTCTGTGGCTATCAGGAGGAAATTCACAAAGAAAGCCCCCAACAGCAACTCTCAGCGCAGCTTTGTTGAGTTTGTGCTGGAGCCCCTGTACAAGATTCTTTCTCAGGTAAGATGTACACTCAAATGTATTCATGCATCTTTAACTTGGGCAATATTTGCACACATTCAGAAAGATATAGGCAGTCAAACATGCACGCATATCCAGGCTCTGCTACTGTGGTGTGTCTGTAGGTGGTGGGGGATGTGGATACGTCTCTCCCTCGTGTCTTGGATGAGCTCGGCATTCATCTGACCAAAGAGGAGTTAAAGCTCAACATCAGACCTCTGCTACGTCTCGTCTGTAACCGCTTCTTTGGAGAGTTTACAGGTGAGTGTCATTGTTTTTTTGTTCTGTTTTATAGTTCTTGACCATGCGGAGTGTGTTCGGTCTATTAATGTGTGCAAATTCAACAGGCTTTGTGGACATGTGTGTGCAACACATACCTTCTCCTCAGGGGGGTGCCAAAGCCAAGATAGAGCATACCTACACAGGGGGACTGGATTCAGACCTCGGAGAGACAATGTCTGAGTGTGACCCTGATGTAAGTGTGGGATCTACAGAGGTTGATATCAGTGTTTTGATGTTGGGCTTGTAAGAGTTTCCATCCCTTGTGTTTAAGAGAGCAAAGTCATTACGTTAAATACTACTATTCAAAGGTTTGGGCTTGTTAGATTGTTAGAATGTTTTGTTTTTTTTAAAGATTAGGCTTAATAAGGCCGCATTTATTCGATCAAACATACTGGAAGAACAGTAAATAATATTATTAAAATAAATAATCTTATCGTCTCATCTGTCATCAGATGCTTCTTTTGTTTTATTTTTAACAATTGAATGCATCCTTGCTGAATAAAAATACTAATTTCTTGAAAAAAAACTGACCCCAAACTTTTGATTAGTAGTGTATGTGAATATAAATTACTGCAAATTATACAAATTACTGCAAATTATACGACTGCGTGTTCTGGAGTAACCAATCATTTTGATAACAGGCTAAGGCGTGAATATTTCAGAATGACCAGTCCAAAATGTTGTATTTTCCTCTCCGAGTCAACTCAATTATTAAGTCACTTGACTTTTTTTGATAGCCATTTCTTGAATTTATCCAGTAAATGTAGTTAACACAAATTACATCTTACTGAATAAAAAGTAAAAAATGTATCCACTTCAAGCAAGCCTACAAATAAAATCAAGTCAATCTTGTTTTCCTTTCAAAGGGTCCACTGATGTGCCACACCACTAAGATGTTCAGCACAGATGACGGCGTTCAGTTCCACGCGTTTGGTCGCGTCCTGAGTGGAACCCTGCAGGCAGGCCAGCCGGTGAAGGTTTTGGGAGAGAACTACAGCCTGGAGGATGAGGAGGACTCACAGATCTGCACTATTGGACGCCTGTGGATTTCTGTCGCTAGGTGACTGTCACACTCGGACATGCTAATAAAAAGCTAATTTTTAGCTTTGCATCATTATACAGCTGTTATTCTCTATGCTTGTTGACTCTATGTCCACAACAATGTTTGAAGGCTCTATAACCTTATTTAGTAAGGATAGGATATTAGGATATTTATTAGGATATTTAAGGATATTAAGGATATTTCAAAATATTAGTCCTCAATTTCTACCCCTTAAATTATTTTAGAGCTTGGCATAACTAGAAAAATGTATATTCATTCTAAAAATGTCCTTGCAGTTTTATGATTTTATGAATTTACTTGACACATCCAGGTCTAGAAATCGCACTTTAAAAATTAGGCTTCCTCTTATATTCAAGTTTTTCAAGACAAGTTTTTTTTTTTTTTTTTTTTTTTTTTTTTTTTGTATGATAGAGGTGAAGTAAATCAAGAAATATCTTGATTTTTAGTTTTGGGTTATTTTAAATATTTTAAGTCATCTTGGGGCCCCCTTGGATGTTTGCTGAACCCCCTGGTTGAGAAACGCTGCTATATGCACTGTAAAAAAAAATCTTTTTCAAAGTTCTGATTAAAAAAAGATTACTGTAACTATGTTTTACAAGAAAATTCAATCAGTTTTTTTTACATTTAATTCATTGTGTTATCTGCCGTTCATTTGTGAATTTTGTTTCAGTATTTGGGAATATTGTTGACTTGACTCAAAGTAAATCCTACACCAATAGTAATGTTTGTAAATGTTGTTTAATGTGTTTATGAAAGGTACCAGATTGAAGTGAATCGTGTTCCTGCTGGTAACTGGGTGCTGATCGAGGGCTGCGACCAGCCGATCGTTAAAACGGCCACAATCACAGAGCCCCGTGGAAATGAAGAGGTGTGAAAAAGAGAGAGAGATATCTATTTGAAACTAAGCAGTGATCATTTATGTGGGATTGGATGTTGAATGTGCTTTCCATTGTGAGTAGGCTCAGATCTTCAGGCCATTGAAGTTTAACACCGCGTCAGTGATAAAAATAGCGGTGGAGCCAGTCAATCCCTCAGAACTGCCCAAGATGTTGGATGGGCTCAGAAAAGTCAACAAGAGTTATCCTTCTCTTACAACAAAGGTAACACACTTTAGAACAACTCACGCTACCAATATTGTTTTAAAGCCATGTTTTTTTCACATATTAAACCAAACTAGGTGCCGCATGTACTTGAGTGGCAATGAGCAGGGTTACTAGATAACATTTCAGTTCTTTGTTTAGTGTGCGATGTATTGCAACCGTTTTACTGACTTGTTTTGTATTAATGTGTTCAGGTGGAGGAGTCAGGTGAACATGTGATTCTTGGCACAGGTGAGCTGTACCTGGACTGCGTAATGCACGACCTGCGGAAGATGTACTCTGAGATTGATATCAAGGTGCTTTTTTTGCTCTCATACAATTTTCCTTTTACTCTCATCCGTTCTTGCCCTCTTAACTCCATTTAAATGTGATTTATCTTTGACTTCTCAATAGGTAGCTGACCCTGTGGTGACTTTCTGCGAGACTGTGGTTGAGACATCCTCCCTGAAGTGTTTTGCTGAAACACCCAATAAAAAGTGAGGAACAAACTTCCTGTATTAACAAAAATCCAGTTTTGTTGAAATGTGACCTGTGAACGTTTTGACAGGATAACAAATTGGTTCAGATATATTTGTCTCATTTGTAACATTATGTGTGTAATTGGCAGGAATAAGATCACCATGATTGCCGAGCCGTTGGAGAAGGGTCTAGCCGAAGACATTGAGAACGAGGTGGTGCAGATCACATGGAACAGGTAGAATATCATCTCAGAACTATAGAAAATGTATGGGTTATATTTAACATGCGTGTCTCTCTTAGCCAAGTAAAAAAAAAGTTGGAAGTTAATTTGAAAAATTGTATTCATACTATCATACAAACATTATTTTTGTATTGCTCTGAGCCCCTTATGGGTTAAATGGTTAGTTCACCCAAAAATAAAAAAGTCTGTCAATAATTACTCACCCTCATGTCTGTTCATCATATAAAGCAGTCATATCTCTTCAGAAATTTTGAACTAAATTGGATCATATGGATTAGTTTTACAATCTCTTTATAACCTTTTTGAAGTGTCAGCTCCGGAGTTCTCCTTTAACTAACTTAAAACATGCCCCTCTTTCTCCCTATAGGAAAAAGTTGGGAGAGTTTTTCCAGACCAAGTATGACTGGGATTTGCTAGCAGCTCGTTCCATTTGGGCTTTTGGACCTGACACGACTGGGCCCAACATCTTAGTAGACGATACTTTGCCCTCGGAGGTAATTTGCACACCAGCTGACACTAATTGTGTTTGGTGAGGTTCATGTATTTTTCATTGAATCTCATTCAATAATTATACTGTAATTGGATTGCAAATTAATGAAATTTAGAATAGATTTAATGTCATCTCGCCGACGACTGTATTGACATTTATACTTTTGGCATGGATGTGTCATTATTTGGTGTTTGTTTTCCTCAGGCAGTTAGAGGGTGTGAAAAATATTGTCGCCCGTGATTGCATGTGACACCATCTATCTGTTTTTTTGAGAGGTCAAGCAAGTTGTTCACCGTTGAATGGCTCGATAAATGATCTGTTCTCTTTCTGTGCGTGTTGTAGGTAGATAAAGCTCTCCTCGGCTCAGTGAAGGACAGCATTGTGCAGGGCTTCCAGTGGGGCACACGCGAGGGTCCTTTATGTGATGAACGTAAGACATTGCAAAATATTTTAAATGAGAGTTCTCAGTGATTTTGAAGGCAAAATAGGTGTTAAAAAAACACCATGCATGTCAATAAAATACTCTTGAATGACAAGCAAATATTTAAATGCATATCCACTATATTTAATTAACGGTTGTTTCACATATATTGGTCAGTACGATTAATAATAACACTAATGTAAAAACTAGGGATGCTCATAATTAACTCTTTAACTGACAGTAAGAATTTTGTCTGATTAATACGGTTTGAAAGGTAATTTAAAGTCTTTTTTCAATGTGTTTTAAAAATGTTATAAAAAATGTCAGCATATATATATATATATATATATATATATATATATATATTTGTATGTGTATATGTATATATTATATATGCATGTATATGTATGTATGTATTATATATGCATGTATATATATATATATATGTATGTGTATATATATGTATGTATGTGTGTGTATATATATATATATATATATGAATATGAATATATATATATTTATATATAAATATATATATATATATACACACACACACATTTTTTTTATAGTCCATAACAAATGTCTCTTTGTCAATCCTTGCATTCAGCAATCCGCAATGTGAAGTTTAAGATCCTAGATGCTGTGATCGCACAGGAACCGCTGCACAGAGGAGGAGGACAGGTCATCCCTACAGCTCGCAGAGTCGTCTACTCTGCCTTTCTCATGGTAATCTATCCTTTTATAGGTCTGTTTAGTCACCTCTCTTTCCCCCATCTTGCTCTGTTTCCTTTTCTACTTAATCATTGTTTCCATTAGTCTTATTGGATGTTTCATTTAATTACGTGATCCTTTAACTCAGTTCATTAGTTCAGTAGATTAAGTTGATTATCGTAATTGGTTTCTCTCACTCACTCACCCCCCACCCTTTTTTTGTTTTCCTCACTTTGTGATTGGTTGTTTTCTGCAGGCCACACCCAGGCTGATGGAGCCTTATTACTTTGTGGAGGTTCAGGCTCCTGCTGACTGCGTTTCTGCCGTGTACACGGTCCTGGCACGCAGGAGGTAAAATACACACAGAGAATGCAGACATTGCTGACTTGTCAGTAAACACACACTCGCATTAAACAGATTGTTGCTCAAGGCAGCAAAAGTCAGCAAGTTTCTAATAAAGGCGGTCTCCTTTTAGAATGAGCCTCTGACTGATCTCTTGTCTCTGTGTCCCGTAGAGGTCATGTGACGCAGGATGCCCCAATCCCTGGCTCTCCTCTCTACACCATCAAGGCTTTCATTCCAGCGATTGACTCGTTTGGTTTTGAAACTGATCTCCGCACGCACACGCAGGGCCAGGCCTTTGCGCTCAGTGTGTTCCACCACTGGCAGGTACAATCACACCCATGTTTTTTCTTTTTCTTTCTCTCTCTCTCTTTTGTGTGCGTTTGAATGAGTACAAGAGGGATTGTGTGTATGTAAATAATTCTGTCAAAAACACTTTTGCTTTTGGTTAAGAAAAAGTTTTAGAAAGTCTTCCATATCTTTAACCAAAATATGATTTTTGGGTTTCATTTCTTATTTTAATTTATTTGAAATTATTCATTTTTTAGGGGAAAGTGTGACATGGGCATCCTTTTGATTTGATTTTTCATTCCCATAATGACAATTTTATGGCAATTAATTAAGCATAGTTATAGGAAAATATACTTGCATTAATTGCTGAAATATTGTTCCTTTTATTAAATTATTTTTATTAATGTATTATGTTTTTTTTAATTATTGTTTATTAAAATTGTATTAAAGTACTCTTACGGTGAGAAACTGAGAATAAAAGATAGATTCGTTAAAGAAATTGTACTATGAATTTTTGTATGGCAATCAAGCACAGTAATGTGAGAAATATATTTAAATTTATCTTTGATAAATGCTTTACTGGAATGAAAATTCGGAAGGAAATGTAGAAGTATTTAAGAAACGGTACTATTTTTTTGTACTATACTGTATGCTTTATACTGTATACTTTGAACCAAAATAATTTAATTAGAACCGCTTTTAAGAACATTGGAAATGACCAAAAATATTGTAGTGAGGATTTTTGAAAAATATTCAAAAAAGTCGTCTTAAAAATAGGCTTCATTCTATTTATGCAAATTATCATTTCTTTCCTTTTCATTTTAGGGTAAAATGTGACTTGGACATGCTTCAATAGGATTCTCCTGAGTGTGTGTGCGTGTGTCTGTGTGTGTGAGTTGATGTGCTCTGATGTGTTTGATGTTGAGGAGCAGAAGTTCGAGTCAGCAGCAGCTTATCTCAGACTCCCTTTGCCTTTAACACTGTTTCTGTGTGTGTGTGTGTGTTTGTCACATGGTATTAGATTTTCACGACTGTCCTGAGTAATTATTGTCTCTTCCCCTCACTCTAGATTGTTCCCGGTGATCCTCTGGATAAGAGCATTGTGATTCGTCCTCTAGAGCCTCAGCCGGCCCCTCATCTAGCCAGAGAGTTTATGATCAAAACCCGCAGGCGCAAAGTAAGATGTGTTTCAATCAACTTGTTTAGTTTGAATATGCATCATAGATCATCATATATCAACATCATCTCTCCTCTTCCTCCAGGGTTTGAGTGAGGACGTTAGCATCAGCAAGTTCTTCGATGACCCTATGTTGTTGGAGCTGGCCAAACAGGATGTGGTGCTCAACTACCCGATGTGATGAGACAAATGAACTTAACTTATACCATCATTCCTCTCAGCTTCACCGGACTTGCCCCATTACGAATCCATCCAGTTCTGTATGATTGAATATAAAAACCTTTTTTGCATTTTTTTATATGCAAAGTGCTAGAAACATCAACACTGATTTCTGTTGCTGTTACCCCAGGCTCCCCTAAATTAACCTGTGACCTCCATCTGCATCCTTACAGTCTTGCCCTGTTTATTTTTATATTTGACAAGTGTTTTTGTAGCATAAGATGATCCGAGGACAGGCAAGTCTTTTTGGAATGTGTCTGAAATCTCTGTAAAATCTTACATCATTTTTTGTAAGTGTGATTAAAAGGATTTGGCCTGTGGATCTGTGTTTGAGTTCATTATGGATGTATTCTTTATGATGTCCATGAAGGTGATACCCATTGTACTTCTCAAGCCTTGCAGACTCTTAGATGTGAAGGAAAAGGGGGTTTGATGTGCAGTATGAAAGCATGCTCAAACTTTGGAGGAGAATATTCAACACTGGAGATACTTCTGTTCAGTGACCAGAATAAAACTGAAGTACATACAAAGGGCAGGAGATGTACATCTGCATACATACGGGTCAAAACGGATTGGTTTGTGTCTGTGACAATGTCTGTCAAGTGCAGAAGCAGAACTGAGGAATGTTGACATGAGTGAAGGCCATTCAACAGAAAGAAGTCTGACATTTAAGTGAATGTCATGGATGTCTTTCTGTATTTCATGATTTCACCTGTGAGTTGGTTATTTCCATTTATATTGAATGAAACTTGGTTCACGTCTGTATTTAAACTAACCTAAACCAGAAACTAATACATCTATGAATAATGTTTAAACAGGAAAAGAATGTCATACAGAATGACTTGAGAGTGAGTAAATCTATACCGGTTACACTACAATATGGTCTCATTTGTTAGCATTAGTTTACATTAACTAACAGTGAGAAATACTTTAATAAATCAATCTTAGATAATTAGTTCATTTTAACATTTACTAGTACTTTATTGAAATCAAAATTCATATCTATTAATATTATTTATTGGACCTGAGCTAAAATGACTTAATTGACAGTTTTATTTGTATTAACGAATATTAATAAATACTGAAACACATGTATTTCTCATTGTTTGGCAGTGCATTAACTATAAAAAATGGACAAATAATGTTTTTGCTATCCATATAAAACGAAAATAAAAAGTATATAAAGTTCAAATGAAAAGTAGGCAGTATGTTAATATTTTGAACTTTACTGCCATATTTTCTGACATTAATCTAATCAGTCTGGCTGAAGAGAAGTTTCTGAATGTCAGAGGGAATCATAGCTTTAATTCAGAGATGGGGGTTTTACATGCATGTGTCATTGGGTGAAATGGTGATGAATAATCAGTTCGGACTACGTTGCTGCTACCTTCATGAATATTGTGTGTGTGATGTAAATATGTTAGATGGTTCTGGCAGCATGAGTGACAGACTTTATAAGAGGGTGCACTGCACATACCACTTGCATAATAAAATGTCCGTCAACACTTAAAGCCTTATAGTTGCCAGAAACGTGCAGAGAATACGGTGTTTCTTAATCTCACCACAAAAAATACACAATGTTCCTATGGAAAGTTTAAGGTTTTGATACTCCAGCCAGCAGTGAGGTGGTTTCATTGAGAAAATTAAACTCACTTACTGGTGTTTTTTTTTTTTTTTTTGGTCTATATTTAGCAGTGATTTTCATATTGTGCTCAAAGGTTCTGTGTGAATTTGTGCTTTGGCACATTTCACATTCACTGCCATCAGAGCAGATGCCCTGGGCTCCACACAGTCACACTCTGCATGTACACACACATATTCTACCGCAGAGTCAGAAAACTAATATATTGCTTTCAAAAACTTGTTAGGCATACTTCATGATTGACACAACACAAAAATGTGTACAGTTTATTTCTAAGTCAAATATTTGCTTTATAGACGTTCACGTTGCTGTCAGTATACGCTTTTGAATTTAAGCATGTTTACCTTTATCTCTGACATCTTACCTTATATCTCCAGACAAATTACTACTGCTTTTTTCTCAATTTCTTTCACATCTCTTCACTCACACCTTAACCTCTTCATGACCCTCTGTCATGAGACCTGCAAAGAACCCAGTAATGACACCACATGATGGCAGCGTTTCTAACAGCAATATGAGAAATGTACAGTGCATGGGCTTTGGAAAGCAACATATTGCTAACTGCACACTGCATTGTGTACATATGCCTACTGTTTTAACATTTACATTTGATCATTTATCCAAAGTGACTTGAATATCATAAAATTATATTTTAGAGGTTGAAGAAAGTTTTGGAACTCAATGCATTTCGACTACACAATTGTAGAAAAAAAGATCTCTGAAATGAGTGGTGGCTGTCTGACTCTGATCATTTGTTCAATAACATTGAGTGACAGATTAATGGAGTGATTTGATGTGACAATGTCACCATCTTGATCCGACGTCTGAGTGTTGCCTCTGCCACTCTTCTCCTGTCCCACAAGTCAGAGTGAGAGATTCATGTTAAACAGGGCGCCAGGGAATTTCTGGCAGACACCAAAAGATAATGTGACAAAAGAAGCACTGGAGCCCTCCGTGTCACTTCAGGCTGTTTTTGAGCACCATATGCCGAAAACCCTTCTGTTCATCAAAACCACCCAGAGTACACAAACTTTTGGAAGCCTGATTTCACCCTACCCCTACCTCCCAGTCACAATATGAACAGTTTGATCATTATCTATGCCATCCTAACATCAATAATTATTTCATGCCCTGGACTCTTACCAACCTAAGCCCTGGCATCATTTGACAAGTGAGAAAGAGAGAGAGAGAGAACACAAGGAAAACAGAGGGAGAGAGAAAGATGCCTCTGGTTTGGAGGAAACCCATTTCCAATGTCACTGTATAAGATGTCAGCCAATGCACCTGAACCAGTCAGCCTGTCAAAGTTCCTGTCAGAGTGCCTGAATGTCAGAGAAGCAGATGGAGAGGTTACAATGGCTCGTTTAGACTTGAGACTGATGGAACACGGTTTCAGGGTAAGAACTATCAACTCAAATTCTGATTGAGGATATAGGGCTGGGCAGGTATTAGAAGTCTAAATTAAGCTGCAGAAAATAATGGACTAAGAGATAACAGTATGTAGGAATCATATAAAAAAGCAAATTATATTTTTGTTTAAAAGTTAAACCCTCCAATGTTCCAGCGTTTGCTTTTTCTCTCAGATAATTTAGAACAAATTATTAAATACATTAAAACAATTTATTACAAATGTCTATCATTTATAGTCTAATTTGTTTCGAAACAGATAACAAAATAATTTAATAAACAGCTTGTAGTTACAACACATTTTACGTCCAAAGGAAATCATGCATGAGAGCGGGCGCGCGCATCGTGCTTGCGCGCAAGTCAATCATCCTTCGGCTTTTGTGAACGTCAGAAATGCCTCTCGTCTGTTTGCAACCACCCGTCATGCTTCCCCTTTAGTTTTAAACGCCCTAGCATCCCTCAGACAAGGTCGTGCACTTTTGCCTTTCCCTGCGATAAACAATCGAAAAAGTGGCGTGGGTAAAAGCCGTGCAAGCAGTCATTGTGTCCCAGCCTCCACGAGAGAACGCAGAGGAGATGCGGACACCGCTTGATATCGTAGTCGTTTATTTTTTACAGTTAGTAGGATGGATAGGTCGCACGTGTGCGACGAAGTGAGTGACTTCAGGCGCGCGAGTAAAAATGACACTTGAAGCACGAGAGAATATTTCGCCAGGTAAATACGGGCACGCGAAAATGAACTCAGCGGTGAGCGAGTATCGGCAGTGATTTCTTCGAAATGACTGAATTCATCCAACTGAATTTATGAACAGAACGACAGATGGAAAAGGAACATTATCAACACTCACAATACGTCGTAAAATAGAGCTTGTTACCGAACAGTATGTTCAAATCGGATAATTTCAGTCACGCTCTGTCTGAGGTCTCGTGAAGGGTTCAACGGTGACAAGACAGAAGCGAAGGCGAGTTCAACAACGGAGGACTTGGGTAGCGATTAAAACACTGGGACCTTCCGTCATTTTGGCATCCTTCTCCATAAAATACTCATCACAGACTCGCAGAGCGGTAAGAATCATATTTCAGCCATATTTGAATTTTAATAAGATGTGTGTGGAGAAAAAGCACGTGCGCATGAAAGACTGAACTGAAGCGCGTACCACATTTTGACGAGGTAATGATGGATAACAAACAATTATATAGCCTACTGTATAGCCTACTTCAATGAAGATAATGAAACATTTACTTTAGGGTGAAACGCAGCGCATTGATAGTGTGGTTAACGTAACTGACACTTTTATCCACGGGTTTGGTTTAGGGTGTTTTGCTGACAGTTAAAGACTTCACAGTTTCTGTTTTGCATTGGTTTCGTTTGGTCTTAAGAGAATGAAAGCTTAAATTGTGTACTTAGTTGAGAATTTAGTAACTGTTTTCTCTGGTGCCGTTGAGCACAGTAAAGTAACCTACACGTGAAGATATGGACAAGTTTCTACTTTACAGCCTTCATATTTTATTATGACTGAGGTTAAAGCAAAACTTCCTTTCTCTTGTTCTTTCTTTCTGTATTTGTATGTCTTTAATAAACAAGCACAACAACAGCTGAATTAAAAATTATGATTGGAAAAAAGAGGAAGATACTTGTTAAAGTTACCCTCAATAAAGCAGAGATCTCCAGGAGAGTCCCTCCCTCATGTCTAATGCTTTTAAGAATTTAGCTTGGGAATAAAAATTTACTATTAACAATGTATTTTGCATCAAATGAACTCCTAATTACTGCATATTAGTTGTTAGTCAGGCAGTTGTTAAGTTTAGGTATTGTAGATTTTGGTCATGCAGAATAAGGTTTTCATTCGCTTATTAGTAGGCAACTAGAAGTGAGAATTGGACCTAAACTAAAGTGTTATCCATCTTTGTTTTGGAGAGGATTGGTTTTGCCATTGTTTTGCAAAAGGCATTACAGTAAATGCATTTTCTTTTCTTCTTTTTTTTTTGTGACCAGCTAGTTTTTATTGTTTGTCCGTTTAACGTCTTTAAGAGGACACCAACCATATTTTTCAGTTAAACATTCACTGTACAATACTGCTGTCGCTCCACAGCAAGCCTTGCGGGTATTTGTCACTGCACTTATGCACCAAAACATCTGATTAAAGCAATTACCTGATATTAGAGCATGAAAAGTATTTAATTAGCAGAGGTGGGGTGTTGGTGCGTAAAGTCACAAAATACCTCCGGCATTTATTTAAAAACAATTCTACTATATTATTTTAAAACAGCTGTTAATAGGATTTAGTGCAACTGTTTATAGTCAATTGTTAAAATTGACATCAGGCAGATCGTAATGTGTCATAGACAATCCATCTAAAACTGTCAGTCATCTTAAAAACATCGAAAACACTTTTATCTGATACTGAAGTAGCCTATATAGATAGTTTTTGATTTTTAATCATACATTCACTTCACTCCAAAATTGCCTATAGCTACGCCTCTCTCTCTCTCTCTCTCTCTCTCTCTCTCTCTCTCTCTCTCTCTCTCTCTCTCTCTCTCTCTCTCTCTCTCTCTCTCTCTCTCTCTCTCTGCATTTCAAGTTGTTTTGTTTATGTCTGGATTTTTATTTCAAATTACAAAGACCACTTGCATAAATAATCAGAGTCATGAGAAGCTGGACAAGTTGATTTGTAGTGATGGATTTATGGCTCTGAAAATCTTGCATACTTTGATAATGCTGTGTTAAAGGTGTCAGTGAATTTTGAAAAATCATATCCAAAAATAATATATTCATATATTTTTATTTTTTTAATTGATAAAGATCATATTAAAATAAAACTCTTTTTTTACCATGTCTTAATGCTGCTGTCAGTAACCTTTTTGGGTTAAAAATTGGGTATAAAATAAATTTCAACAAGTATAACCAGCCAGTGTTCAAAACTATCTGCTTGCCTCAACTCGATTCAAAGCGGTAAGCTTGTAATAATGTTTTTAATTCCAGTGGTACTGGTGGATTTCCGCAGGAAATTTGAGCATATGCATGTCTTTGCGTCATTACGTCACATCTGTACACATAAAGAAGGAGTCTCGGCTAGTATACGATATGTGGCGTGTATATGTTGGAGGTGGAGATTTATAGCCTTTTTCTCACAGCACTTGATATAATTAAACTTATCAAGTTGATGGGGGAACCAGAAAGGTTCAAACGACAATCACCAGTGACAACAGATTCACCCACTATAAAATGCAAAAGACTTTGGACTGAGAGTTTGGAAAATGAGATTTAATCAGCGCAATTTGCTGCAATGTTTTTTTTTTTCATAGTTGGTCAGAAGAGCAAAAGTGGATGTTACTTGTTCAGAGGACAATTTAGGCTGAAAATTCTTATGTTAGTCATACTTCCAGAAAGTATAATCTGTGATTCTGAATGACAGTATCCACACCGGCGCGGCGACTGACAGCCGCACACTCTCCTCAAAACATTAGATTCATCCGTGCTGTGCCTTGCCGAGGTACAACTCACGTAAAGTTGATAATTCCTCGAATGACTGTAATTGCAGAGTTCAAGCAGAGATGGAGACAAAGAGGAAAAACTGCAACTGCAGCTTTAAATTAATCTTGTATTTTTGTTGCTTTAAATATATTTTATTTTATTTTCCACCTCCAACAGACGTACACTTTAAACTTTTAACTATACTGAAATTCTTTCATAAAAACTTTAAAGGATTAGTTCACTTTTAAAAAAGCTTTTGCTGATAATTTACTCACCCCCATGTCATCCAAGATGTTCATGTCTTTCTTTCTTCAGTCGGAAAGAAATTAAGGTTTTGATGAAAACATTCCAGGATTTTCTCCATATAATGGACTTCAATGGGAACCAAACGGTCCAAATGAGAGTTTCAGTGCAGCTTCAAAGGGCTTTAAACAACACCAGACAATGAATAAGGGTCTTATCTAGCGAAACGATCGGTCATTTAAAAATTGAATAAAAACGTTTAAGTTTTATAAGCACAAATGGTCGCCTTGCTCTGTTCTGTGATGAGCGTTTGTGACTCTCCTGTTCGAACTCGTTCATCAAAATGAACAAATCTTTTTTCGAGTCATGACTCAAAGGGTCCTAGATAAGACCCTTATTCATTGTCTGGTGTCGTTTAAAGCCCTTTGAATTTGCACTTAAACTCTAATTTGGACCTTGAACCGTTTGGTTCTCAATGAAGTCCATGATATGGAGAAAATCCTGGAATGTTTTCATCAAAAACCTTAATTTCTTTTCGATTGAAGAAAGAAAGACGTGGACATCTTGGATGACATGGGGGTGAGTAAATTATCAGCAAAAGTTTTTTTTAAAAGTGAAGTATTCCTTTAATTGCAAGATTAAAACTAAACAAAGAGTGTTATAAACAAACATTTTTGCTCCTAATAACAAAAAAATGCCAATACTTTAAGAAATGCCTGTTAAGATTACCATTTAAAGATTGGAGCTTATAAAAAATATAATAAAAAATTAGTAATACTGCGTACAGACACAATACCTTAATGTTGTCAAGACACCCTTCCGCAAGCACAAACCCTTCATATTTTACAGAAAGTTCTTTTCATCCCAGGAGGTCCTAGGTGTGAGACAACAGTGTTTCGAAGTGATTTATTAAATGCATACACACTGTAGACGTTTGGACTTAACTATAGAAAGAAAAATAGTAAAGAAAGGGATGGAAGTTGCACTTTGCCTGGGTAAAAGAGTGATGAGGAGCACATTCTGTCTGGCATGCAATTACACACACACTCATGCACACTATAGTCGAGGAGCCTGATCTGAGGAACCTGGCCTGTGCATAGCTTTCTAATGTGTTGTGAACATACACACACATAAAGAGACAAAACAGACTGCTTCGTTCCGGCTGGTCAAGGCCAGTTTTGACCACCCAGATTGAGGCGGCATCAGATAAATGGGTGGCTCTGAAGCCTCTCAGTAAGTCTGTTACAAAGTCAATGTCAATCTATCATCCATATGGAGATTAAAATGAACGAAATAAACGGAGACTCTTTTTGTAACATTTGGTCACCACAGTCTAAGCAAAACCTGACCCATCCACACACTATAAGGAGAATCTGTAATGTATTATGTGAGTTTTTTGTGTGTGCACTGTGTTTTCTACAAAAGAGTGCTGTACTTATCATCATGGTGATTCATAACGACTCCATCATTCTGTCTGATGCACATACACACCATAGACGCAGCATGTTTTTATGTGTGTGTGTGTGTGTGTAGTTATAGATCCTCAGTGACATTCCCAGTGGGAAGGAGTCTCATGTGATTCTTTTCTTCCAGTCAGCTCAGTGCCGAAGTGAACCTTTGCCGTCCAAAACACACACAGACACACACGTGAGTGTGCATTCTCAGCTTCTGTGGCAGAGTGAGTAAATCTGCAGTCAGTATTAATGCTATGTGACAGCAAGGGATGACTGCAAAGACAGGACACACTGAGACAACCGAGGCCACGTAAAACACACACACACACACACACAAACAAGAGCCATCCTGATTTACAGCTTTCCCTCCCATAGCCTGCCTAATATCATCTCTTTCAAATCTTTGTCTTTCTCATACACAAGTCTCTGTGGTGACACAACCTGTTTCAAAGACAAGTATGTGCTCTGTTGACCCAGCCAGGTCTGGGTCCTGTCAAAAATAGATGGTGAAATACAGAGTAAGAAAAAGCATACTTAGCTACTGTTAATTGACATTAAAAATAAATAAACAAAAATATCATGACAATTTATTGACATTTTTGTTGACTAATAGTTGGGTGACCACACTCTTAGAAAAAAGGGTTCTATATATGTAGCATAGGGTTCTTTACTCAACTCCAAATGACATTTTATGCTAAAAAAGGTTCTATAATGACAATAAAGAACCCGTTTGGCACAAAGGTTCTTTATAGGCTATTTTTCATTCATATATTACACTATTCTCCAATATTTTGTAGTTGTAATTAAATTATTGTTTATTAAACTTAATATCGCATTTTAATCATGCTGATTTTTGGAGGAAAAAATCTGAAATGGCACTCTACGTGGTATATTGATTAACTACATAAAATTATATAAATATATACATTTTCTAACCTCCATATCTTGAATTTTGATATAGAAAATTTTAGGGGTTCCAAATACGTAGCGCTTTAGAACCTTTTAAGGTTCTATATAGAACCTTTTCTTCTAAGAGTGCATATTTTGATTACCAAAAACCAGGACATTCGGCCCAGCAAACAGATACTCAAATGATACTCAAAGTTTACTCAAAGCTGCCTTTATTAATTTCAATACATTTAAAGTAGGCTATGCCTCCTCTGTATAAATAGAAAATTGTTATATTACAAGACACAAATTCAGATAGGCTTCTCAGAGGTTACTCAACATTTTATTATGACAGGTTTCAAAAATAAAGAATGAAATAATGATATTTATTTTAGAAAAAATATACATAACTAAAAGAAATACCTCCAAATTGAACAAAAATAGCTCTCACAAACTTACAAAAAACAACTAACAAAATATATTTATATCTTTAGTTTTCTTCCTCTTTATCCTGTTTTTCTTCCTCATCCTCCTTGTTAGCCAATCTATATTTTGCTGTAGAGCTGAACTTTCCCTGCAGTTTTTTGAAAACTAGGACATTTTCATCACTTTATAAAAAACAGCAGGACAGGACATGAAAACAGGACTGTTGGTCACCCTAATAGAAATGAGGCTATAATGTTAGGGAGGGACGATTTTGGGAAGTCAGAACTGATGTCCTGTGCACATTTGAATTAAAGGAACCAGGACATTTTACGATTCTGACAGTTATAGTGACAGTTTGAAATAATCCCAAAACGTTCCCCCAAGATATGCACCCTTTTAGTGAGTTATTTAAACACATTCCACTAGACGTGTTTGCAGTGCTTCTTAATGTATAGTTCCATAGTGAATTAATTTATTTAAAAATTACAGTTATTTAAATTATTATTCATTTATTTCTTGTTATTATAATGAAAAAAAAACATTTTGTTATCTGATGGGGAAAAGTACATAAGGGCTTGTCAAGAATGATGGGTGCTATAAGAATTTTCATGCATTTAATTTATTAAAAAAATACTAAATATTAATATATTAATTAATAGTTAATATAATACTCACAAAATGTGAAGTTTAATATTATAAATGCAAATTTAAAATTAAACTCTTCTTATTTGGTTGTCTTTGCTGGCTGCAAACAACAACAAAAAAATGAAGGGAAAAACACGAGGAGTGTATTCGATTCATGTTTAAATAACTTGTCTGTTTTGGTCCTGTTGCTAAATCAGACAAAAAAAAAATTACAGTCATTGACTCAAATCAGTCTAACAAATTACTTACTGAATCCATCAGTTGAATCATCTGACTCTGTCTCTGACTGGATGTTTATACCAACATATTAAAGGTACACATTCATTTTAACAAAAAAATATTTAAAAAACCTTATGTTTAAATAATGTTGTTTTGTTTAGTGTGTAATTAACTGGGGCTGTTTCACTCAGTTGAGCAAATATAATGTGGGTAATTGCCAAAACGAAGATAAACATGGAGAGTATCTGGCTAAATAAGTGAGTACTTCTTTAGAAGTGTTATGATGGTTGTGCTTTTACAACAGGAGTAAATTAACAATCACTGACAGGGAAGAAAAACAAGGCATTCTAGCACTTTTTATTTCTTTTTAATTTCCATGTGATCTGTTTCTCCTCTATGTTCACCTCTAACTTCCCCTCAGTGATCCTGCCATGAGCACAGTGACAGACCCCTTGGTTGCATCATAAACATAAAACATGAGTCCTCCAACACAGGTCAAAAAGTATTAGACAGGATGTGTGTGTGTGTGTGTGAGAGAGAGAGAGAGAGAGAGAGAGAGAGAGAGTGATGTCCTTGTTGCCTGTCTTTTCCCCAAGTCATGTTCAGGGGGGTTATCGTTCACCCATGGCTGGGTTTCCATGGCCACAAGGGCCGAGCCAATCAGAGCGCAGGGCCACCATGTGCTCCAGACGAGGAAAAAGCCCGTCGGCGACACATATGCTAGCGTGCTAACGCTAACCCAGCATCTTTGCATTTGCTCTGCGGCTCTTCCTCCCTGGCCTTCTCACTCATTTTGATCCCCTCTGTCCTTGAACCTTAAATCTCTCTTTAGTTTTAAATAGCTTGATGTATTCATAACAGTTGTGGGTACAAGTAGAGGTAAGAGGAAGGAGAGACAAGTGCCCCTCAGACAAACAAGCTTTAACTCAATCTGTAAAAATAGAAAAGGAGGTGAGACGCATTCCATGGAGTTTCTCCTACTTACAAACTTTGTTGATTTATATTGTCTGACGGGGTGTTTATACTGTAAGAGTGTGTAAAGTAGAGAGGAAAGAGAGAAAACCAAAACATTTGCTGGAGGATTTATTGCAACGTAGACGGCAATTTCTGAAAAAAAAAAATTCTTGAGGCCAACAACTGTATTTTCCTATGGTTTAATGCGCTCTAAACTGTAATGGAATTTCATTGTTTGCCTTTGGAAATGGTTGTGTCCATGGAAATGGAATTCCATTGTTAGAATCTAATCTCCATTTATATGCAGCATGCTTTTCATTTATTATGGAATCATCTGCAGGTATGGGATTGTGAGTTGTCAGTAGAGGAACACAGCTGCTCTCTCTCTCTCTCTCCATGTAAAAACGCACACACAGACTCAGATTCTCGCACATACCTTGATCAAAGGCCTAAAGCTCAGATTTTGGAGAAATCCCCTCTATGGCAAGTTATCGTTTCCATGGAGACTGAAATATTTCCTATACCCATTCTAAGCTGTGCCTCGCTTCATGGTACTATTGTGTGTTTCTTCTTTTCTTTTCTTCTTCCTTTCACTGACAAAAAGGATTTTCTTACTCAGTATTTTTCTTGTTTTACAGTACACATTTACCGGTACTTGAGAAGTAAAATGACTTATTTGATCAGAAATCAATGCTTATTATCAATGAAGTTTATGCTTAAAACAGTAACTAAAAAATGATGCCATATGATTTTCCCTTTGACTTAAAGGGGTAGTTCACCCAAAAATGAAAATTCTGTCAGTAATTACGCACCCTCATGTTGTTCCAACCTCGAAAGACTTTCGTTCATCTTCGGAACATAAATTTAGATATTTTTGATGAAATCTGAGAGCTGGATCACTCCTCCATAGGCTCCTTAAGGAATCGAAACTGGCCGGCCCAAAAGTTATGAAAGACATCGTTAAAATAGTCTGAGTGACTATAGTGGCTCAATCGTAAGTTCATCAAGTGACGAGAATACTTTTTGTGCACAAAACTAACCATTTAAGTTACCTCTTACCTCGTGGACAGTAAAATGTTTAGATTTTTGTACTGAAAAAAAGACAAAATACAGAGAAAGATTTTTTTTTGCAGTTTTCTTGGAAGCTTTTGCATTTTCAAAGAAAAAAAATCTAGTTTTCAAAACAATCTAGACAGGTCAAAACAAGGTTCAAATATGGATTGTAAAAAAATGGATTTAAGCCATTCAAATATCACAGACAGGTGAGAGATATTTTAGCATAAGAAGCTAAAAAAGGCTTAGAGAAAGGTACGGTAAAACACATGCAGAAGCACTAATATGCTTCAGCTGTGGATTAGTTTTAGAAATAAAGTTCATACATAATTCATGTCGAACCTGTGAATGCCGTAGCCTACGAATTTGGGATTTGATGCGCTCTCATCATTTACCTCCCTAAAGTGCAGAGAATAGTTTGAGACCTGAATTGTACGTGTTAGATTATGCAGGAAGTACAACGGTGTAAACTAGCTGTAAATATTTTTTGTCCTACTTCAACAGCTCCCAGTTAGTGCTCATGGCTTTGTGTTCAGGGGCTTCCCTGCCGTATACTAGAAGATGATGACACCAGTAATGGTTCTGTGATTTCGTACAGTGACAACAGCTTGAGGTCAAGACAACAGCTAGTGTAGCTCCACTGTTTACTACAGTGTTAAAGATGTTCTAGGGCCAAGCTGTGTGTAGTGTATATATACTGTGATATATATATATATATATATATATATATATATATATATATATATATATATAAATGCTGATGTGGAAGGGAAAGTATTTCCAACAATCTGTCTAGAATATCAGGGTTTTGATCATATGGCCTATACCGGAGAATTGTTGTGTGTGTGTGTGTGTGTGTTTTTTTTTTTTTTTATCTGCAGGGGAGAATTTGATGTCAAACCCAGTGCAGTCTTGCTGAATTTCCCTCCAAAGGAAAACCGTGATTGTGAACCTCCACTAAATCTTTACTTCGCTGTGAAATGGCGAACACAGCCCTGTTTATAGCTGTACTGCCAATGTCAACATAGCACGTAATGGAGTCATTGCTCCAAAAATGTTTTGTACTTCACTAGCTAGGCCTAGCTGAACACAAAATTGTATGTATTAATCAAAGACACATTTGAGATTCATGGGAAATCTGTCCTCTTGTGATCAACTGAGACCGATTTCAATACCAGGAACCATAGAAAACAAGAAAGATCAGAATGAGGAAATGCATGGGTGATAAGTAGAGGTCAGGCCAAGAAAGAAGAGAGAGAGCGAGTCCATAAGGAGAGTAATAGAGAAATAATGAGGTGAGCTGAGGTAATGTTGACACTTCCCCTGAGTTAATTCACTCACTGATCAATTATGTGTGTGTACAGCATTGTTTTCTGCATCGCTATTTAGCGGAAGTGCTGCTTTACAACAACGAAAATATATTACCTAGGTTGTTTGTTTGGTTTGCAGTTGAATGTGATGAGATTTTAAGACTAGCTGAACAAAACACAATAAGTAAACAACAGTTCCTCATCATGTCTTTATTGGCTGCATACAATAATACAGTGCTCAAACACAGTCTGATTCACACACGAATGATTCTTATCAGCCTTTGTAGCGTGTGTATGACACGCCAATTCGTATTTGCATTTTTGGCGTGCTATCAAGACGCATAATCGCTTTTCCGCGTGTTTATGAACGCCGTTGACTTAACGTTATATAAATATATGACTTACCTCAACCCTGTCCCTAAACTTAACCATCACTGACTGGCGTTAATGGCATTTATGACTGTTCCCTTACCATCCTAGTGAAAAAAAAGATATGACTTACCTCAACCCTATCCCTAAACTTAACCGTCACTGGGGTTAATGGCGTTTATGACTGGACATTTGACGCGCG
This sequence comes from Cyprinella venusta, assembly GCA_038021265.1. Taxonomy (NCBI): domain Eukaryota; kingdom Metazoa; phylum Chordata; class Actinopteri; order Cypriniformes; family Leuciscidae; genus Cyprinella; species Cyprinella venusta. Next base: position 38,765,176 of record CM075863.1, read on the forward strand.
TGTACAGACACGCGGAATGACGCGGACATTAATGGCGTAGACATACACGCATACACGCGGAGACACGCGGATAGCTCAAAATGCGTAGAGATAACACGCCACTTGACTCGAAAGTGGCGTGTATGTTTACGCAAAAGTCGTGATGTCATGTTGTTTACTGAATCATTCAAAAATCAGTCAAATGAATTACTTATTGAATCTTTTTTAACGTTTTTTAAAAAGAAGTCTCTTGCTCACTCAAGCTGTATTTATTTGCTCAAAAATACTGTAAAAACAACCTTGTGAAGTATTAATACAAAAAGTTTTCTTATTTAATCTATTTTAAAGTTTTATTCATTCCTGGGATTTCATAGCTGTATTTTCAGCGTCATTACTCCCGTCTTCAGTGTCAAATGATCCTGCAGAAATCTTTTTAACATGATCATGATTTGATGCTCAAGAAACATTTCTCATTATGGTCAATGTTGAAAACAATTGTGCTGCTTGGTATTTTTGTGGAATCCATGATTTTTCTAGATTTTATTTTTTATTTTAATAGAAAGTTCAAAAGAACAGCATGACCCCAAACTTTTGACTTGAATGACAATGTGCACTTAAAGATACTGATTCATAAATAGGATGTGTTGTATTTTAATAAAACAGTAAATTAAGCTTTATCACACTGGTAACAATGGTAAAAGACTAGTAGCATTATTTTCTCTGTTGTTCACACATGGTTTTGTTACATTCTGAAATGATATAGAAAATATTATAACAAAAATATAATGACTTGAGTAACTTGTTTAGCAACATTTTTGTTCTCCATTCTGTCTCATCAGCCTCGTTGGTCAAAAATTCACGGAGTGACAGAAATGTCTTCTCAGGTCAGTAGCCATTGTACAGTGCAGTTCTTGCTAAACTAACTCATTTATACTTGCAAATCAAGAGCGCAATTTGTTTTTACGGATCATTTGTTAACGTCATTCTGTATCCAAAATATATAGGCACAATGTTGTAATAAATAAAATAGCTAATGATCTCATCATTTGACAGAACGCTGAGCTGTAGAGATTTAATCATGTGGGCTCTGAGCATACATATTTGATCATTATAACAAGCTATTTTAAATAAATCTGTTATTAGGAGGTGATGTATTGGAAGCAATGTCTAATGCTTGCTTGTGTATCAGTACAAGAAGATTATATTGTATTATTTATTATATGCATCATATTAATACCTCAAGACAACAACATGGTTTCCAGATTCTAGCTTGTATTTAAGTGTGTTTGTGCAACCACTAAAGATTATGGCTTTGATTCTCATCAATTTAGCAGTAGTCTAATAAAGACAAGAGCTCCAGAAATGACAGCAATCAATACCATAATCTCTCTAAGTGGGTGTGTGTGAGTGTGTGTTTATTTTGTGTTATTGCACAAATATGAATCATGAGGCATTTTTACTTTTCTCTTTAGCAGCGCATACTCCACCACATCATTAGCAGGACCTTTGTGTAAGCATTTTCAATGTGTACATACATGTTTTAGAATAACAGTTTTTTCCAATTGCTAACACACAATTTTGCAAACTAGTATTGTTTTATCAAAATACCTCACAAAACCACACACCCAAACTGGAAAATACCTCATATATCCTGCAAAATGAAGCACTGCAACCAAAACTACACATAGCATTATCAAAATCTAACTTTTGCACGAAATGGTACACACTTCATTCATATTACTTGATTTTTGTCTAACACAGTACACACTTTTGGGCATAATGAAAAGCACTTTCATATTTACTAGTAGATATTTGCTATAATACTAAAATAGTTCAAAATGTAGACAATTCTTTTGAGTGTTCACATGCACAGCAATTGCAGATACACAAACATGCTGTTGAAACATTTATTTTTCACCAAACAATTCAGTGCAACATATGGACAAAAGATATATTTACATTGGACTGAACAAAAATATGCTCACTAAAAACAGTAAACTGAAAAAAAAATTTGCAGGAAAAATAAATAGAAAAAAAAAACGATAGAAAAAATAATGATTATTATAATAATAATTCCATTGTTGTAAAAAAAGGTTCTCACCTGTGGTGTTTTCACAGTGCTTACATCCTGATTGAAGTGTTTAACCATTGAGGTGTTTGGACAGGTTGCACATGTATTGGTCAATTAGCTCATGCAGTGGGCCAATTAGCTCATTTTGAGTGGCAGTGTTTTAAAATTGCAAACATGTGACTGTGTAAAGCAGAAAATGTGTTTAGACTTTTGGAAAATTGAAAAGAGGTTTTGGTCTGTTTAAATAATTGTGCTGTGCATGTCACTTCAGTATTAACAGTTGGAAAAAACTGTAATATTACTTCCTACACACAATGAACCAATTTTACATTACAGGACAAGCTAACTCATAGACTCCTACGAGTAGAGTACCTGTCTATGGTAGCTGAATAATGATCAGAGAGTCACAATAGAGGTCAGGGTGAAGCAGCAGATGATAATGGACACAGGGTGAGATAGGGATGATGAAGGCAAAGGACGTGAGCAGGGTGCCAAATGCAAGTAAATTGTCTTTGGCAATGAAGTAGGAATGGCAATGAAGACTTTACAATAAGGTCTATTAGTTAACATTATTTAACTACCTTAGTTAACATGAACTAATACTTCTTCAGCATTTAGAAATCTTAGTTAATATTCATTTCAACATTTACTATGTTATTAAAATCAAAGGTTGTATTTGTTAACATTAGCACTAACATGAATAAACAATGACAAATGACGATGAACAAAGCAGAGACAATTTTTATTAACTAACATTAACAAAGATTAATAAATACTGTGACAAATGTATTGTTAGTAATGTAATGTAATGTATTGTAAAGTGTTACCATTGACTTTTCACCTCAGCAGTTTCCAATCGTAAAATTACAAGGTGGAAGTCATATTGCAAGCATCAGAAGAAAAGTGTCAGTTAAGACATTTATGATGTTACGAAAGATTTGTATTTTTAAAGAAAATGCTGCTCTTTTGAACTCTCTATTCATTAAAGAATCCTGAAAAAGTTAATGGTTTCCACAAAACAATAATCAGCAAACGTGTTTTCAACATTGATAATAATAAGAAATGTTTCTTGAGCATAAAATCATACTGATTTCTGAAGGGTCGTGTGTAATATCTACCGAATATTCAGCTTTGTCAAAACAAGAATCAATTACATTTTTAAAATATATTAAAATGAAAAATAGTGATTTTAAACAGCAATATTGTTAAATATTATTACAGTTACATTAACTAATGTAGCCTTGTTGAGCGTAAGAGACTTCAAAAACATTAAAATACTTTACTAACCCCCAACCTTTTGTGTTTATAGTGATAAATTATGTTTCATAGGGTATAAAACTGTAAAAATGTGAACTTTTGTTTTGCTGCACATCTCAGCACTTTTTTTATTCATTTCATTCATCAATTCATATTTTTTGCTGATCTGCACACCTTCTTGAGGTGTGCTTACACTGGTCATTCACTGTTTCATCAATAGGTGCCTGTCATGAAACTGTAAAAAGTGGCTCTTTATCAGAGTTTTAGATAAAGTGTGTCTAATTTGATTTACACTTTTCTGCTGTGAAGTTACCAATCCTGCAAACACGCTTGGCATAACCACAAAAAATCCTCTTAGATGGTGAAGGCGAGAAAGGCGAGAGGAAGAGGATGGATGAAGTTAACAGTGACACACACAGGCGCAGATGAACAGATGAATAAGGGACGAGGGAGAGCTGAGAGAAAGAAGGGATTGGGGGAAGGGTTGCTGGGGAGATTAATCCCGTTTACCCTTTTACATAGACACATAGAGTACATGCACACTCTGTGATCCATTTTTCTAATAGTTCTCTTTTAAAATTAAGCATATATGTGTCCATGTATGGTGCACATGTCTATGGGAGGATAAAATAATGCAATTTTCTGTGAAACATACATGAATGTGAGCAGTATTGTGTATGTAAATGGCTGTAGCGTGTCTATTCAGAGCAGTCTGTCTCTCTTCCCCCAAGTCATTTACAATTTCTGCATGGTTTGATGAATAAGCTCAGTGTTTGTGTGGATGTGTGTGTTTATATAGATAGATGAGGGAGAGAGAGAGAGAGATGGGTTTGGTTTGACCTCCGTTTTAAACATACACTGTTATCTTCAACCATGCTCTGTCCTCTCTGTGTTTAAAAATGGCATTTCTGCGGGCCACTTTTTTTTCCATCTCAGTACATTACCATTCATAGAAATGCTGGGCAATATTATTATTGCATTCATTTATAAAGCGTTTCTCTGACTGGGGCGCTTGTGTTGGCATTCTCTTCTTGCCTCTGGATTCCCTCTGTCACCTCACTGCTGTCTTACAAATGGACTCATCTGAAGGAAAGAGCTACAAAAATTGCCTGGATGCATTGTGTGTGTGTGTGTGTGTTTTCTGTTAAATAATGTGAATTATGTCATTTAAATCTTCTGCCTGAAGGAGCTCAACTGTAAAGAGCACACTGCCTTAGCTGGGCTTTCCAAAATCACACATCACACTTGCACTTAGTGTAATAGATGTGAAGCTTGTTATTTTGAAGCAAAAACCCACTACTGCTCTCATTGCTTTGCTGTACAGTTTTGTTGTTGGATTGTTGTGGTCCCAATGGACCCATTGCTGTGAGACAGGAAGTGTGAAAAAAATGACCCTTTGCTGTGTGAGAAAAGTAAATACACGACCGTTCAAAAAACAAAACAAAAAAACATTTGTAATAATTTAGTTTGTTAATGTTTGGAAAAAAATATATCTTAGAATTATCAATGTTTAAAACAGTTGTGTGGCTTAATATTTTTGTGAAAACGGATTTGAAAAAAATGTGGATTATTTGATGAATTACTGCCACTTTTTATTTTAATGCATCCTTGCTGAATAAAATCATTTCCTCTGACTCAAACATTTTAACAGTAGTTTACGGCAAAAAAAACAAACAAACATTTTTTTGAACTTTTTGTTTATTTGAATTTTTCACAAAACATAACAACAATACATTATCTGAGGCAGGTAATAGAACAACAAAGAGACAAAAGAAAAAAGGGAAGAATATAAATAAATAAAATAAAAAATAAATATATATATACATATATATATGCATATTAACTAGGGCTGTCAAACGATTAATCGCATCCAAAATAAAAGTTTGTTTTTACATAATATATGTGGGTGCACTGTGTATAATTATTTTATTTATATATAAATACACACATGCATGTATATTTAAGAAAAAAATATTATTTAGATACAAAAATATTTATATTTATATATAATATAAATTATATATAAATCTATATACAGTATATACATGAAAATATTTCTTAAATATATACAAGCATGTGTGTGTATTTATATAAAGAAAATAATTATAAACAGTGCACCCACATATATTATGTAAACATAAACTTTTATTTTGGATGCGATTAATCCCGATTAATCGTTTGACAGCCCTATACATACATACATACACATCCTGTATATAGATAATGCTGCGCTTATGAATATTCAGTTCTCAACCAATATATTATACAGCCATATAAATGATTTAAATAAAAATATACATACACATATGAACATATATACCCATATTTCCGTATATTTACTTATAAATACACATAGAAACATGCACACACACAAAATAATAATAATAATACTAATAGGAATAATAAATAAAAAAACATACATATGCATACAAAAATAATTATAAATTTAAATACTCTTGCCACCTCTGATAGTTTACGTCAAATTTAAAATGACAAAACTGAAATAGGACAATATGTTACATTTTGTGAAGAATCTAATTGGTTTAATTAAAATTAATTCAAAATGCAGAGAATAAAAATGTGCATTTTTATTTTTACATTTTTAAAGAAATAGTCCTCATTTTAAGTTGTACATAACATTTTGTGCACTGAGCGAGTCGGTTATCAACTCACTGAGCTGATAATTCAGACCAGTGTGACTCATGAGTTTGATTCAGACAAATTTCTTAACCGGCCTCAAATCATTATTCACTCGTATGTTTTTTTATCTTGCACTAGCCAGAACAAAGTGATTGAAGGATGTGTGGATTTCTTTTTATTACTTTGTGGCTCCTTCTTTCTCTGATGTCACATCCTGTCTCTGCAAATGCTCAGCACAGCTTTATGCCCCATGTGTGATTTTAATCTTCCATCTCTTTCCAGGTAACGGCACTCCATTCACATAGTTGTGCAATGATACATTATACACTTCCAGCTTCCCCCAGAGCTTCAGCAGGACATGCCAGACTGTCTGTTTAATTAACAATGTCTCTGAGGGGATTCAGCATATTAGACGAACAACAGTTGAACACAAACGCACCAGAAATGTGTAAACGCTGGTGTGTGACTCCCGCAGGGGATCACTAATCACTTTACCCTAACATTAGCTAAAACTGAACAGATGTTCCCCCACCAAAAGATATTGAGTTATCCTTAATGAGAGCATCCACTGCAACACCACTGACTTATCTGCAGCCCCCTCTTTAATGAAAAATTTACAGATAGTTGCAAACCTTCACCCAAACAGGCAGATGATAGATGAGTCACCAAATTTATATAGGTATATTTTCTTCAAGTGTGACTCTAAATGTGGACAACACAGCCTCAAGCATCACAGGATCTCTATCTTCCTCAAAATGCGTTCTTCTCAAGCGGCAACATTCTAATCTGAAAGATGAAGCCTACCCGGAAGTGCGAAAAACTGCAATACATCTAAAATCCACTAGAGGCCGGTCCCAAAAGGGAGCAAATATCCATAGATGTCATGTTAAAATATCCGTTTTCACAGCATAAATTCATATGTTTACAGTTTGGTCCCATGGACTTTTATTGTATTTTTTGATAGGTTCGAAGTGCCTGACAACTGTGAGGGGGGGGGGATTTTTATTAGATATAAAATGTATGACAAATAAGGGTGGTTAACTTTGATTGATAGCTGATAACAGGCTGCGCCGAGTGAATTTGACGTCTCGGCCATGATCTGACACATCACACCACTTCTGTATCCTTTCTGAAACTTTTGTATTTTGTATTTCCCAAGATTTTCCAGTATGGCGCCGCCCATACCCCCCATAAACAACCTCAAACCCGTTCTTCAGACAGTCTATGGGTGACGTCACAGATGCTTTGTCCATATTTTTTTCAGTCTATGGTTCTTCTACATCTTTTTTCTCTTCATTTAGTGCATTGTACCCTCCTGCTAGTTCTCTTTATCTCACCTTTTCAGCCTGCCTACCCCTCCCTTTCACACTTGTGCTCAATATATCTCTCCTTTCATTCTTTCACTCCCTCTGCCGATAACACCTCTATAATTTCATCTCCTATGTGTTACGATTTCCTGATTGGTCTAGAGGAGGAAATCAACAGCAAAAATGGATGGTGGTGAAATGAATCTACAATAGCATGAAGCCACCCCATCTCCAGACCCCAAATTGTTTTACCAAACTACTTAAAGCTGCAGTCAGTAACTTTTTTGGGTTAGAAATGACCCTAAATAAATTTGAGCAAGTCCATACCTAGCAAGTGTTGAAAACTATATGCTTGCCTTAGCTTGATTCAAAGCTTGTAATGTTTTTAATTCCAGTGTGGTAATGGTGGATTTCCCCAGGAAATTTGAGCATGTCTTTGCATCATTACGTCACATCTGTACACATAAAGAAGGAGTCTGGAGGTGGAGGGATGCTGAAACTGTCAAGGAATGTTAGGCGAGTTGACAGTGAATATTTATGCTTCCTCTCATGCTGATAGGGTAGACATGTAATTGTTTGGTGTTGAGTTGATTGAAATGATTTATTTGAACGTGCTCCTCCCGAACCTTGTTGATAAAACATTATTTAAGATGGCATGGCATCTTTGGCTTTTTAAAGTCATTTTCTGGTTTTGTTTCTGACTGAGATACATGACAAAGATTACTGTTTGCAACTGTGTGTTAGAGAGAGACCAAGACTTGCAGCTAGAGAGAACGTGTCTGTGTGTTTACTCCCGAGTTAAGGCCCTGATATACTTAGTCAATGATTTAACCGTGCACAATGAAATCTTAAATAATGACATCTCTATAATGACATCTCTTCACTTTTCTGACATGTTCACCAGTTTGAGGGTGGTACAACCCGTCACTCACTTGAGTTCACAGCAATAGCAAACCGCAACAAAATCAAGTCCTGGACAACAATTTCTAAAAGAGTCTTGAAATTCAAAGTTTTGTGAATGCAACTCAACATAACAATATGTGTCATTGAACAAATGAATGGGATTTTTTTTATTGTGAATGCATTGGAAAAATTTTAGTTAGTGGGAGAAATCAAAAAGCCCATGTTAATGCCTCAAAAATGGAATATAAAATATATAATAGTAAGATGAATCGCCTCTTGCAGCAGATATAAAAGAGTAATTCTGTAGTGTGTTTCTACTAAACTTTAATGTTTTAATAATCATTAATTAATATTTGATGATTGAATACACTGATGGTCTATACTAAAGTTTAATTAAGGGCTGTGTGCTGTGGGTTTTATCAGGGATTATAGACATAGGTAGTGCATTGTAATGAGCTCCAGCAATAAACTCCAGCTAGTTTTTATGTCACGCTAGCGGCACACCAAATGTTGGTAAATATTTGCTGCTGTTTGTGCAAAATTTGTGGGAAAATTTGTGTAAAACTCACTGCAATCACCTCAAGATGAGTTTTACATTGAATGTATGACACAATGTTGAGATGTAAAAGTTTTGTTACCTTTTATTCATGTTTTGCCTCTGTAGGAAGTATATAAGACTTACAGTACCTTCAGAATACTTCCATGAAAAACTATAATCCCAAAATAGAAGCCACATTTATCTCTTATCGTAACAGCAAACATTTTAATCCTACACACCTACCAATTTGTTCTTCACAGTGTTGTCTGCCTTCTTAACACTAATTAAATATCTGCCCTCCCACCACTAATTAAAAAGTGTTAGGTACACAGGCGGGTGCTGGGATGCCTGGGGAGGTAGAGGTATGACAACCTTTCTCTCTCTCTCTTAGTTATGTATTTAGAGGGGTTTATGTGTGAGTAAGTGTGTATTCATGACGCTTACAAACGCCTCAAGCTGTGCTCCAACACATTATGTTTACACTCCAGTACATCTCCCCTCTATAGGTACAGAATCATACACAAAGTATATCCTAAGAGTAGAATTGGCCAATAGTGATCACCGATATGATCACCAAAATAAATAATACTAATGATAAAAGAAGGCTTCTATCTATATTTATTTGTCACTCGGCCCCTGTAAACGAATTCTTAATGCGGATGGAATACAGTAGTAATGTTACAAATGCCTCAGAGGCCTGTTATTAAAAGGTCGTGGCATTTCCTAATGTTCTTTTGCCGGTAATTATGGGAAATGTAGTTTTTGGGACAATATTTGTTTGGGTTGTTTGTTAATTTGAATGTGTTGTGTATAAAGTATATTTTTTGTGTGTTTAAGTTTATTTTTATTATTGCTTTATGGTGAAGGTGATTTCATATGTTTATGTAGTGAAAGCAATATTTTGATGGCTCTAAGAACCTAACTATTTATGAAGAGTTCAGATGCAAAAGCCTCTAAGTGCCATTTGAAATTTTCTTCTAGAATGATCATTTTTATCAAGCTTGAATATTTAAATTCAGTAATTTCACTTAAATTGCAATGAAGATTACTTATTAATTGTCATTCAAGTGAAATTACTGAACTTAAATATACAAGCTTGATAAAAATGATCATTTTAGAAGAAAATTCAAATAGCACATAGAAGCTTTTGCATCTGAACTCTTCATATATATATATATATATATATGAAAAGAGTGTAAAACACTTCTATATTTGTTTTCATTTTTATCTTAGAAACTGAATTTAAAGTCTTTTTGCTGTCCTTATGTTTTTAGGAGCTTCTTGTTGGTTATTTAAATGGATAATTCACCCACAAAGTTACTAGCACAGTAAAATATAAAATCTTTTTTGTGCGGCGATTATCATATTTTGTCATGAATCAATAACATTTCACGTTGACTGAGAAGTCTTTCGCATTGATTCCCGAGCCAAAATCTACAACAATTGTGCTCAAAATCATAATTACTGAGAAAATGTTTTCATTAAACATTCCAACGCAGGAACGCCTCACTTTCTACAAATTAATGTACTCACTCACATAAAATAATTGTCTCCTTATCACACTTGGGGAATGTGTCAAATTTTAATGAGATTTTTTCCCACAGACTGTCTGTGGAAGTAGCTGTGAAATCCTACGATTGTAATCTCACCTCACTCTTTACTGTGAGAGAAACGCATAAAGAGAGAGTGGGAGAGATAAGAACGAGGGGGAAAACAGGGTTTGGATAAGAATGCAAGTGCTGGAGATCGCTGGAAGCTCTAATTTAAGCCATGACCAAAGATGGTCAGATGAATAGAAGAGCAAGCATTAAGAAGTTCCCTTCCTTCCAGCAGTGTGCTGTGAAAGTGCTAGAGAGAGAGAGAGAGAGAGAGAGAGAGAGAGAAGCTTTAGAGAGGAAGTAGAAGGGGTAGGCGATAAGGTTATGGGAGAGATATTGCTTACTGGCTTATCTGTGACAAGTGTGCATGTCTTTGTGTTTGTGTGTGTAGAGGAAGGAGGTTGCGGCAATCTTGGTTTCTTGTTACAGGCTGAACATCACCCGTGATTTGGGCTTTCTTCTCTTGTTCTCCCCTCATCATTGTCTGTTCCCCTGCTATCAGGGATATTAACCCACCCAGCCTCCCTTACAAAACCATAACACTCCCCCCTCAAACCACAACCCTCTCTGACCCAGTTTTTTGGGGTAAAGGGCTATTGTGCGCTTTTGAGAGTCTCCCCCTCGCGCATTCTTCATTGCGACACATGCTCGTGTACACGCATACAGTATGTGTGTTGGTCTCTTGTGTTGCTGTAAGGTCAGTTGTGTCTGATCTCCAAGACTACTCTTCAAAAGAGACGGATGCAGAAATGAGATGAGGGAAAGCAGACAAGGAAAGGCACGAAAGACAGAATGTCGAGTATGTGTGAGTACAACTTTCACAGCGTGTGCTTGTGTGACTTAACAGGCAAATACATCAGTGCTGTTTGACCTGACTTGACTTGAGTGAGTATTTCCGTGAACAGGATGGGACCTTTGCCATGTGTCTCTCAGGAGATATGACATGTGTTGTATTATGTGCCAATGCTGTGAACCAGGGAATCCCAAACACAGGGGATTCATTTAGCCTTTACAAACTAATAAAACAAAAAATGACAGATTTATTAGAGCTGTAAATAGTAACAAACATTTTTTCTCTATTCATTTATATATTAAAGTATAAATGAATGAACTGTTCCTGTAAAAAATACTAATGAAAGGTTAAAATGACATCCACAATATTAAAGGGATTGGAGCACATTTCTTGATTAATGTTTGGGATTCATTTTGCTTTGCTAAACCTATAAACGATGTTATTAAAAGTAAAGTTTAAATAATATTAGTTATTAATTGTGTCGATAATATTATAATAATAATATACACAATAATATTATTGTGTCAACAAATTAAAAACAATTTTTTTATTTTTATTTATTAATTTTTTTTTTTTTAATTCATTTATTTTTCTGATGTTCAACTTATTATTAGGTAGTAGGAGCACATTTCTGGTTTATTAATTTTTTTTTCAAGGGGTAATGCAGGGTGAATGATGAAGGCTTTGAAGGCTTTGCTATGTGTGTGTGTGTGGGGTGAATAGTATCAACAATTATTGAAGGAATGCCTAAATGTATTCAGTACAAAATGTGTTGGGTTGTGTTAAATGAGCTTATTCTCAGTTTATAAAAAATATATATACTAATACAGAGGTTTTGGGTAAGATGTTTTTAAAACAAGTCTCTTATACTCACCAATCATCAAATTGGTCATTTGGTTGATCAAAAATACAGTAAAAACAGGATTACAAATTAAAATGACTGTTTATTGTAATATATTTTTACGTGTAATAAAAAAAATTGATAGCAAAGCTGAATTTTTATCAGCCATTACTCCAGTTTTCAGTGTTATGATCCATCAGAGACCTTTCTAAGCTGATTTGCTGAATCATTTCTTATTATTATCAATGTTCAAAACAGTTGTTCTGCTAATGGCGAAATATTTTTGGGGAAGCCATGACACTTTTAAGGATTCTTTAATGAATAGAAAGTTCAAAAGTACAGCATTTATTTGAAATTGTAACGATGCAACAGTCTTTGTCACTTTTGATTTAATGCATCCTTGATAAATAAAAGTAAATTAAGTTATGCAAGTTAATTTCGTACTGACCCAAACTTTTAAATGTTTTGAATTTTATGAAAGTAGGAGAGGACAGGTTATGAGATATCCTATCTTAATGATGTTGTTAATTGTTTTGTTGTTGTTTTATATAAAATAATTTCTATCTCTCATTAAGTAATGTTTTTAGCATAACAAACAGATGCGGCAAACAGATTAATTTTTTTTTTAACTTGGCATGAAACCACAGAGGATGTCTTGTCCCTTGACATAAATATAACACAATACTAATACTGAGTCGCAATTTCTTTTGTACGAGCATGTCTAATACTGACATGGGAATTCATTTTATATTATTTAAATGTTGTTAGTTGACTCCCTGTGCCCACAGCCTTTGTGCGAGCAAGCGTACATATGCCCGTTTGTGCTCAACAGTCACAGATACAAAACAAAGTCCTTTATTCCCTTTGGGAGGGAGGGCTATTTCAACCTTGAGAGACAGAGAGTGTGATAGAGAAAGAGAAACAAACAAGTGATGGTGAGATGATTGGGGCATTACAGCAACAGCAGTCATTCAAGGACAGATGCTTAAGAGTGACCAGTGGATATGTCTTGTGTTCTGTACATCTTTTGTGTTTTCAGTATGTGTGTGTGTGTGTGTTCATTGTTTGTGTGCCTATATGAGCCACATTCTAAGTCTTATGTTCCTTACCCCTAGTGCCTCTACCAGCATAGTGAGATGCAGATTAAAGGTGAAGGGCTAGTACACATCAGCGCATGCCCACCGCTGAGGTCCTCTTCTGGGCAGGAGGAACAGGAAAGCCCTGGACCCTCTGGTTCTGTTGAACCATGTCAGGTCCTGTTTTCAAAGTGACCTGTGAAACGAAATAAATTAGTCTATTCTCTTTTCTCGCTGTCTCTTTCTCGTTTTCAAGCACATACTGTGTATTATATACTTGGATTTATACTCAGATTTATAAGATGTTTTATGAGATATTATAATATTACATGTCTCCCTTGTGTTTGACTGCTCAGATGCAACCTTATATGGTCATAACAATCAAAAAAAAAAAATCCAAACATTCATTAAAAAAAAGCAAAACAAGAACATGCAGAGACAAACCAGAGAGGTCACACACTCACCCGCTCACCACAGCTGTTCTCCCTCAGGGAAGATTTGTGTGGTTCAGGCTCACTGCTCAAGGTAATTGTGTCTGCGTATGTGTGTGTGAAAGAGAGAGTTCCGTTCATTGAGTCTATTAACACTAGGTTGACCTTTTATCAAGCAATATATCTAGAATCAGAATCCACAATGGACTATATATGGATGAACTATGTATTGGCACAATATTGGTTATTGCCTGTCGTTGTTTTTATTTTTCAGTTTTGATTAAATTATTGGATACTACTTAATAGTGCTAATTTTTTCATTTAGATAACATTTTAGCGTTCACTTGAAATTAATATACTTATAAAAACACTTATAATTTAATAACACTGTTAAATATAATCTATTAAATATAACAAATATCTTAAAAAACATTTATTTGACAGAAGACACTGTCAATAACATCAACATCATGAATAGAATATGACAATGGTTGTATCATTTTGCGTTCATAGCTCGTATAACTGCCTTTTGGTCTGGTTTATGTAGTAAAAAACTTTTAAGCAATATGCACTTATATTTGAAACTCTCTGTTTGTTCACAGAGTCTGTGAGCTGTGCAGTGTGGGACGCTGTCTGCCCCGTTGTCATCAGACGTCATGAGCTGGAGCTTCCTGACGCGTCTGCTGGAGGAGATCCAGCACCACTCCACGTCGGTGGGGAAACTCTGGCTCACTACGCTAGTTGTCTTCCGCATTGTGCTGACTGCAGTGGGCGGCGAATCCATATACTACGACGAGCAAAGCAAGTTTGTCTGTAACTCGGGCCAGCCGGGATGCGAGAACGTCTGCTACGATGCTTTCGCACCACTCTCGCATGTGCGATTCTGGGTTTTTCAGATCATCCTGTCCGCCATGCCCTCTCTGCTCTACATGGGCTACGCTGCCAATAAGATCTCCCACAACGAGAACTTGCGGGGCGGCACAGGAGCCGCTGACCCAGCTGCAGGTGACTCTGCAGGGGACGGATACACCCAGCGTAGACCAAGGAAGATGTACTTCGGGGCACGGCAGCATCGACCAGGACACGAGGATGGGGACGAACAACGTGAAGACGACCCCATGATTTACGAAGTGCCTGAGATAAACAACACACGTCGGGATTTGGTGCCACCACGACCCAAACCCAAAGTGCGTCACGACGGGCGTCGCCGTATCCGAGATGACGGCCTGATGCAAGTCTATGTGTTACAGCTTCTGACGCGCTCCGCCCTGGAGGCTGGCTTTCTGGCGGGACAGTACATGTTGTACGGTTTTCGTGTGGAACCAATCTTTGTGTGCTCGGATAAGCCATGCCCGCACCACGTGGACTGCTTCATCTCACGCCCCACCGAAAAGACCATCTTCCTACGAATCATGTACGGCGTCAGCTGCCTTTGCCTGCTGCTAAACCTGTGGGAAATGATTCATCTCGGAGTTGGAACCATCGGCGATGTACTGCGCAAGCGAAACGCGGCATCTACTGATGACGAGTACCAGCTTGGCCTTCTCGCAACGGGTGGCGTGTCTGTCGGAGTAGGCGGGCCTTCGCTCAGCGAGGGGGAACCTGGAGGTGGGGTTGGGGGTGGTGCTAGAGAAGCGGACTATGTTGGTTATCCCTTTTCCTGGAACACCCCTTCTGCGCCACCAGGCTACAACATTGTGGTGAAGCCCGAGACGATGCCGTACACAGACCTGAGCAATGCCAAGATGGCGTGCAAGCAGAACCGTGCCAACATTGCACAGGAAGAGCAGCAGCAGTATGGCTCCAATGAGGACAACTTCCCATCTGCAGGTGAGGCACGGCCGCCGCCCATCAACAAAGACGTGATACAGTTAGAGGCGGCGATCCAAGCCTATACCTTGCAGCACAACGCTAGCAATAACCGTGACGAGCTCAACGACACTAATGACATCGATGAGAAGCCTCAGAGTAACATCACCACAGTACCTCAGAAGGAGCGAAAGCAACGGTCCAAGCACGGGAAATCTGGGAGCGCTGGGAGCAGCAGCAGCAGCAAGTCAGGAGAAGGCAAACCATCTGTCTGGATCTGACAATTGCACTCACACCTGAACATTACACTCAGTGGGCCTCTTGTCCATTTTTACATTCTAGACACAAAATATTGTGTGCATCCCACAGATTACAAAGACTGCGTATTCGCAATTGGAACATATGGTGTATATATATTTTTAAATGCTTTCAGTGCCTTAAAGGAACTTGATCTTCCTAAAATAATCTTGTGTTCAACTCTAAGAACATTCCCTCATAATCCTGAAAAAACTCGTTCGTTTTCAAAGTTTGGAACTATCCAATGAGAGAAAGTCTTCCTATCGCGTCCCTTCGGAAGAGTGATGGCACTGCAATCCGATTCCAAGCCAGCTGTCTTCTTATTTCCAGTGTTAAACAATAACTTTTTTTCATTACAAATGCTATAACAATGCAATGATGCACCAATGTAGTAGTGGTACTCTGTGGTCTTCGAGACCCAACAAAACAGTCCTGTGAAATATGCTGATAAACTGTAATCGACATGAACACATTCAGTGCAAGTTTTGGTCACACTCAGAGCTATGGGTGTTAGAAGCGTCAGTGCAAAGTCTTTTAGTTCTTGAAATTCTAGATCTCTGTAGCCACCAAGACTTGGGATATTTAGCTGATGGATCCTTATCCTAATCTGTTCTTGTACTATCCCCTGCTGGTGAAGAAAGCAGTTGCGGTCTACTCTTATCAGCCATATATACAGGGTTCCCACAGTCCTAGAAAACCTGGAAATAACAAGTTATTTTACAAGTGTGATTTCCTGGAAATATTAAGGGAAAATATCATGGATATTCATTAGTCATAAAGTGTGGGAACCCTGTATTCATTTGCATATGAATTTTTTTTTTCATTACGATTGACTTGACAGAACCTCACTGTGTATTGTTGCTATTGGACGTATTTGTGGGAACATCCTCTGGCTCTAAGAGACTAGATCCAAGTAGCAGGTCTAACTTGGTGCAATGTAGATATCAGAGTTGAGTCTTCCATTTTCTCTCTTACTGCCACATTCCAACTTGCAAGACTTTTGCCTTTTTGTGGGATGTTTCAATTTGTGACGATTGCCATGGGAGACCAAATACTGTTTGTCACAATAAAGACATCAAGCTACTATGCAGTCATGCGGACTGAGGAGAACACGCCATAGAACACCATTGTGTGTGCCTGCGCGTGTGCGCGCTTGCGTGTAGCTGAGGATGAGAAGGTGGGGGAGTGATTGCATGAGTGCATGTGAGAAATTTTTGATTAACGAATTAAAGAAATAAAAGAGAATCCCTTTACATATCAGCATTTCAGCAGTATTTATTGATGCTGAAGATTGTGGCATTAGATTTCTGGTTTCTAAGCAAGACTTGACTTGTTTGTACTTTTAAACATCAATTAGGTTTCTTTTTTTATTAGCTTTTTTAATACATGAAACTCAGCAGTGCCCATTTGATTTGATTATTACAAAATATGTTTTGTAGGATTTTTATTTATTTTTTATTTGGTTGCCTTTTCTTGTATCAAAAACAAAAAAATTAATGTATGTACTTTGTAGTCAGCCAGTTTGAATCTTTTTGTCAGTCATAATCGATCCCTTCAGATATAATTTTGCATGGGAGGGAAAATAGGAATGTTTTTGGGGAAATTCCACAGCACTGTTTCCAATGGAAAACTCTACACAAAAAGGATTCTTCAGTGTAACTACTTTGACCTTTTATGTGTGGGTGCGTGTTGCAGCTGTATATTCGAGTGCTCCAGATGGAGTGAGCCTAAGAGACCCCTCTGTCCCACATCTGAGCACCACTGCGTGTGTTTACGTTTGTGTTTTTTAATGTGTGTGTGGAGTTGGAGTTAGCCAAGGTAACCCTCAAGAAAAACTTCTCTTGTACTTTTGTCATCTGTCTGAGAAAGAGAAACTGAAGTAGTAAGCTACTTTACTTCAGAGTTTGACACATCGCTTTGAAAGCAAGTCTTCTCAGCTGGTGTCAATGGAGTATGGTGGCCTTCTGAGTGTGAAAGCATGCGTTTCAATTTACTGTCCTTTCCTGGTTATCATCAAGCCAGTAATGTGTTTCATAAGACCTATGTTTGTCCTGACTGGTGTGTGATTCTATAAATGTTGTCACTGTGTTTGAAAATGAGGGAGAAAAAATGCATTTAATGTGCCAAGCTGGATTGTTCAGCGATTTCCAATTTTTGAAAACCCTCTCTTTGGATTTTGAAATGCATGTTCAGAGCTATTTTGTTAATAAAATGAAATAAATTGGAATTGTGTGCGTGTCTGAGAGCGAATATGTGCATTTGGCATTAAAGGCACCCCTGCCAATGGAATATTTTTGATGGTTCATGAAGAGGTCAGCCTATTATTCATCCCCATCTTTGTCAGATGATGTATTTTTGCGGGGGCGAGCCATGTTTGACGCTCGAACTCATGTCCAGAACTGTTTCTCCTTATTTGTCAAAGCAGGTTTCTCTCAGAATGGATTCCATAAGGAATTAGATTGGCCTGTGAACCATTAACAGATTGGCCTGTGATGTGAACCATTTGGCACAGTAGTGTCAAATGAGGTTCCCAATGGGAATGTCTTTCCCTCAAAAGAGTGTAACACAGATGCAGAAAAACCCTCTCACTAGGCCAACATGAGTGTGAGTGGAACAGCTTGCGGAATGTTTAGAACAACAAAAGTGTACTCCCTGGACATCCATCCATCCCACAAACCACTATCCTTTGTAGGGCTACTGGACTCCCCAACCAATTGACTGCAAATTTAAGGCTATGTTTACACGGAAACGAATCTGAAGAGAAAACGCAAAAGTGGCGTTGCGTCATCACTTTTTATTCTGCGTTTAGACGAGCGTTGTGTGTGGGAAATCCGCGTGCAAATGGTGACGCAAAAGTGTGTGAAATTCAATGTAGTATGCACTTCAGGTGGCTAGGGTAGGAGTGCATACTACAACAACACCAAGTCCACGCGCCTGCGTACAACCTTCACTGTCAAGCAGACTTTTGCGTTTTTACCGTTTACACGGGAACCCGGCTGTGGAGCGTTTTTAAGATTTCCACACTGGAGGGTGGTTTCACTTTTTTTGCGTTTTTAAGCCTCAAAAACGCCGTCGCCGTGTAAACGAAAGGCACATCCGGTAAAATATTTTTACGTTTTCACCCGCCAGCGTTCTCATGTAAACATGGCCTAAAATAACTGTTGTCTCACAGTTGGCTGCCTTCATGTCACATGTTTTCATTTGTAGCACCTGTAGTTACTCATCATGTGTCACCTGTCTTCACTCAATTTATGTTTATCAGTGTCTGTATTTAGTTTCCCTCAGTTCATTCAGTCTGTTTCACTTTGTATTTAGTGTGTGTGTGCTCATCCTGCCTGCCTGCCTGCCTGTATTCTGTACCTGTCAGAATAATTAGTAAAACGACGTTTGAATTGGATCTTTGGACTCCTCTTGTTCTGCCTGCACCAACCATTGGGGGCGACGCCGGAGAATTTTTAACGCAGGCGCTGAGGAGGTGCTTGATCATTGACAAGGTGAGCTGTGCAAAATATTATTAATAAATTAGTAAATCTTGGCCACTCAATATTTAATATTCAATTATTTTAATTATCACAGTTAAAGTTTTAATTTTATTAAATTGAACAAGCACAACGTTCAGCATTCAATTAAATATTCTTCCAAATGTATTATTAATAATGTTATTTTGACATAATATCTCGTTATTTCGACATAATATGTGTGCGTGCAACAAGCAAGATTTTGTGAATCGAGTTTTTTTTTGTGTGAATCGAATTTTGTGAATTTTTGAATCGAGTGACACACGTGCATTGACACAGAAAACACTAGTTTATTAATAAAAATCAATGTCTGTGTGAATCAATTTCTGTGAAATCACCCATTACTCACCATATAGTGGACTATATAGTGAGCTCGCCATTTTGTGGTGCTGTCCGAATGTATAGTGATGATTATTATACCCTATATAGTCCACTCAATGTATCCCAGAATGCATTTTGAAAAGTAGTGTACAACCGATGGTCACTAACCTAAGCCCTACATACCATCATGCATTGCGCTGATTGTAAAAATAAGTTATAATAATGTGTGGAGTAGCGCATTATAGCAAAAACGGCCAGAAATCACTTTTAGTTTTCAAATTTTGGAGAAATAAGCTCAATATAATGTAAAGTATTTATTTTAAAAAATATATTTAGCCCAGAGCCGGCTAGGCACCAGGTGACAGATCAGATGATGTAATCAACGGCGCCGAGAGACGACCGAGTAGTGTCCGAAAGTGTTGTACTATTATGCTGGTGAGATAGTGCTCTGCTCTCTCCCCCATATATAGGGGGTAGGGAGTAGGGGTTTGAGTGGAGATTTCGGACACAGCAAATGTCTGTTAAATCAATGTGGTTTTCCACTAGCGTAAGATAGGCTATTACGCAGTACTCATTCCCTCTTCTACAGAGAACCGAGGTTACGTTAGTAATCGAGTACGTTTTGTGAAATAGATCAACTGGCTGACTGACAAAATAATTTTGTAAACTAGAATCTAACTAAAACGTATGATTCGTTCATAAATTGAGTTTTAAAAAGGAGTTTTCAGTGAACAAAAAGAACATTTGTGGTCTGTAATTCACACAAACCTACTGGCTGAAATAAATCTGAGATAAGGGTTTTAAGGCAAAGGGAAAAAAATCACAGTTTTAAACATGAGGATGAGTAAAAGAAAAACAGAAACAGAGAAATCTTATGTATAACCATAAACTGACCCAATAATTTGCATTTGAACTGAAATTGACATTTTTATTTATTTATTTATTTACATTTCAGTGATTGCTGTAAGAGCAATGTCATACTCAGATAGGGCATTTAGAATTGGCACATTGAAATTTTGCCCCTATTTTCAGCTTTTACCCCTCTAGTTTATTACTCTGAGTTACACTAACCACATCCATGCTTCTTGTTGTTTCACACTGTGATTGTGACATCCTGCTTCGAAACAACCAGACATTTCTGCAATCTCCTAGCTGAGATCTTAGTCCTGAAATCAAAGTCTAGAGTTAAATCCAGTGCTGCTATTCCAGCTATTTCTCCACACCTGAGATCAAATTCACATGCACTGCTAATAAATGCTAAAGAGGAAAGACTGGCACTTGTGATGAATGCAACAGAGCTGGAGGAGCACCGATAGCGAGCACATTAAAGGCTGACTAAGGCAAGACCACTTAAGGAGTGTTTCGGGGTGCTGCTCTCGGAGTCATTTTCCTAATTCAATTCTTTCACAGTATACCAAGGCTAATCAGTACATTCGTTTCAGCTATTTTTGTGTGCAAGATTATCTCAAATTTACTTAAAAAAGATTAATATGTTGTGCATGGTCATGGCTTCTTCTTTGAGCAAGTGTGCACACAGCATTATAAGCAATAGAGATTCAGTGCACAATTACATTCACAGCTGTGTCTTTCCAGGCACTCATCCTGGTGGCCTGTTGTAGTTCTTAATCAAACTGAGACGTATTCTGTACATTACAGCTAAGGCCTAGTTTGCAGCCAGGCTCATGTTTTACCTGTGTGGGGGTTGACAATCCCCCAGGTGCATGCGAACCACACCTTGCTTGTGGAGTTTCAATAAATGTTCGAACTCGGCCGGCATGGAATGCACATTCTTCTTGCTCTGCCGATCATCATAGTAATGGTTGGTGATCCGTCGACTGTCATCTGGATGTTTACTGTAAGGCCAAAAACCGTACAAATGGACGTTAGCACAGATTTCTAGTGCTAAACTGGCCATGATTAGTCCTGTGCTGGGACGAATCGAGTTAAGGCCTCGCTCTCGCCAAAACTTTGACAAACTTCTCAAATATTCTGGATTCAGGAAAACAGGCTGTGGGCCATTGCTGCCAAAGTCCTCCAGTGTGTAAAAGGCACGCAGGGATACAGCTGTGTTGTGACCGTAAGAGAACGCTGGCAGCAGCATTAAGGCTTGTCCATAAGGATGAAGGCTTTCAACAAATGGACGACGGCGCTCCATTAGACCATTGTACCTGTAACAGATGAGGATAAAGAAAAGCCTGAGAGTGCTTCACTTCAATATTGCACTCAAAAATACCACTCACATTTTGAATTATTCTTGCAAAATGTGCTTTTACAGAGATTTTGAATTACGTTCTCAGGCTTTCTGGGGGCAGCATAAATGCAATCTGATAATTGGCCTTAACTATATCCCAACCACACAGTAAACAACTAATCCCAGCGGTTATGATCCTGGTTTTGTGTCTTGTGTTTTTCTAAGGACTTTATGTTGAAGTGCATTCTCCGTTCCTAATGTTTCCTCGCTCCCTTCCTGTGTTTGTTTCCTGTTTCCCTTGTTGTCTTGCCTGCCATGTTTGTCACCATAGTTACCCTCATTATTTACCATGACTAATCCCAGAAACCTGTCCCTCGTCAACCCCCTTTTAACCAGTCTACTTAAACCTCTGTGCTTCAGTTGTTGCTCCTCCATGTGTGTTCCAGTTGTTTCTCTCCTTTCTTCTCTGTGTGGATTATACTCTTGTTCTCGGATTATTCTGCATTTTCCTGTATGTTTCTCTAATAAACTTGTGCTCGCATCTGCAGTCTCTCTTTCTCTGCCTCGCCCCTGCTCGCACGTTAAACACCTGAACTATGTGGGCCCTCACATTGGATTTATATGGGCATTAGGTGAGAGTGGGCACTTTGATGGGCTCAATATGGAAAGTTAGGATGCCCATTTTAGGAAAGGTTCTTTTAAAAGAAATGCATTACAAATAATGCATTACTCGCTAAAAAAAGTAGCTAATTGTGTTAAGTTACGTTTTTGGAAAGAAATGTATGTAATGAAATTAATTTGGAAAGTCAAGTAATTACATTATTTTAAAGTACTGTGTACATTGGTGTAATTACATTACTTTTGCGGTACTTTTCTCACCAGTAACACTGATCTCAAAGTTGTAGTTTGTGTTTGATTGACTATTGAAAACCAACTCATTTGAGTCATTTGTCCAACTACATTGATCGCTTTATATGTTTTCGATTCATAACTCTTTTAGTACCATGTTCCGTCCACATCAGCAGAAAAATACACGTGACAAACTGTATCTGATAAATCGCTCTGCTTTTATTCCAGTAATTCATCTATGTATGTATAAATTTTAAATCATATAGAAAAATGATGCATGGATAACCATTCTGAGTGATTGATAATCGTTCCTCCTTGTCACTACTGATATAATGTATTAGGCACTGCTGGAATTTAATGTTCAACTTTATAAGCAAGAAAACTGATTATTTGGCAAAACAATATGACATCTTATTTGTCACTAAAGCCAAACACACAACCACAGTGTTTGGGCGTTTTATGGTGAGTGGCAAACAAGCAATAGGTGCTGTTTACAGTTTCATTTTGTAATTCTCATAGTCTTAGGTTCTGGTCTTGTGATTAAATTTTCCCCAAATGTGATCCTGTCATGTGCTTCCCCTTGTTCATGTGTCATGTTCTGTCTGTGGTTGTTCAGCGCTGCATTCAGCTCCGACAAAACGTTGCACAACTTTTTTTTAAACAGAAATGGTGATGCGTTGAACACCCTGTTCTGATGAACTACTGTACTGATGTATGGCAGCTGAGAAGGCCATTCTTTGTGTTCTTTGTGAAGAATTTTCGAAGCCTGATGATTTATTAGTATAAATATGCCCGAGAACATCCAAATCGAGTGAAGGGATTCGTTTAAATTGAAATGGAAGCACACATTTTACCTAATTCAGTTTAAAACACTTGGCCACACATACTGACTTTATTTGTAGTTCACACTGTTTTAATACCCTTTATTTTCTTTCTCATTTTTAAGAAAAGCACTTGATTACCATTGTTTTCAATACCAAATGTCATACATTTTCAGTGAAGCTAAAAATATGAACAACTACATCATTATGTTGATATTCTATATTTTTTACAATAAACGGCAAACATATCTTCTAATATCCTCAGTTGTTGCATATACCGAGCTGCATTGAACACATTTGTAAATTACTTTCCTTGAACCCATTATGCGAATTCACTTTGACCTTTCAACTTGAACGTGGGAGTTTACATGAGTTTCCAGCATGTTGTGTGATGCTTTCTCCGGTGTGTTGAACGTCTCAGTGTGGCCGTGTACCATGAGTGCTAGATCTTGTGTTTGAGCAAGTGCAAGAGCATGAGCGCTCTAGTAAAAATTGGTTGCAATCTGAAACATCACCGATAGAGGCCGCTAAAAAATACATATAGCACCTTTAAGTGTGTATATGTTATTTTATCAATTGTCAGGGTTTGTTCTATGACTGGCTCAGCTAAACAGGCCAATAAGATTCTTAACTACCATTATACTAATGACTAATTAAAACGTCTACAAATGTATAAAACTGATAAGAGATCAGCTACAACACACAGACACTTGTTCATAGGTTCTCAGTGACTCCTCATGCGGTTCTTTGATATCATAAACCGATTGGTCTATGCAGTGCTTATTCAAGTCGAACAAGCCTATTGAGTAAATATGGCCCCCTTGTTTATTGTCTCTTGTCTTGTTTTATTCCCCGTACTGCTGGTAAGTTTATATTTAGTTCATGTTTCTTGTCAATCCAAGTCATTGTTTACTGGTTTGTGTTAATTTGCTGCATATGGGTTTCCAACTTGCCTTAAATGGACATTTATTACACACAAACTCACTTCTCATGGAGGATGCTGGGATTTGCAGTCACTAGGTTGGTTTTGTTGCCTACATCTTTCTCATATCTGTTATCCAGTGGTGGAAGGTTGCATCTAAAATGCAAGGGTGGACAGATGTTAATTAGGCCATTGTTCTGATAGGAAATAAAAGTTTTGGTCTACATCAAATATGTTGTTAAGGCTACACTTAGGAGCTTAAAAAGCATAGATAGCCTAATTATTGTTCCACTAACAATACAGAATGATACTAATGTGAAATGAGATACTGGTGATTTTGATATTATTCTAGGCAATAGGTCACATGATTTGATCTGATACAGACCTAATGACAAACTGGGCAGAATTAATTTCTTTTCCACAGCTGCTATTGGTCAAAATACCACCATTCCCCACCACGGCACATGACTCCCATGTAGCATTTCCAAAGGGCTGCTCCTACAAACAGAACTGCACACAATGTAACTGCAAAATCATCAGAGAAACTGTAATTCACCCAATGTTTGACTGCTTAGACACTACCTTAGCCAGGATGTTGAACAGGGCTTGTATCACCTGTATTGGCTTTCTCCTCTCTCCATCATAGATAATATTTGACCCAAGTGGGGTGTTATTCTGTGTGACAACAGCCTTTGACACAGCATGGCATTTGCCACTCAGCAATGACCTGGAAGGAGAAAGACACTGAGTCTGATGTAAGACATCAAATCTAACCTTAAAGGAATAGATCCTTTGTTAATAGTTATTGTTTAAGTGAACTATGCCTTGAAGTGGGCATTTTGTCGTTTATTTGTCTATTTTAAAACTCTGTTATATATGATCCATAATCAACAGAACAGTACTTTTACTTTCATCCAATAACAAAGCCTTGCCACAGTCTGCTCTGGGCTACTGTTTTACCTGAATCTTTTAAAGTTGGCCTCATGTTTTCTCCATCTGTTAGAGTAGTTCTCCAGTGCTTTGGAAATGAATACATTCTCTCTGAAATTAAATACGCAGACAGACATCTTAAAATATATGATCTGGTTTAAGTGTGTTACATGTAAACATGAACAGCCAATAAATATGAAATTATAAAATATGAAAATGATAAAACATGAAAGATTTCATCTGAAGGCGTTTACTTTTTGTGTTTGCCATGTAAATAGATGTAATGTGTGATAAACAGGTTTGTATACTTACTTGCATCCCTTGCAAGGCTGTTTATCTGAGACTTTTTGTTGAATCTTAGATGAAGGATTAGGGTTTACATCACTGTAAAGAAAAATAGATTTGAC
Source organism: Cyprinella venusta (assembly GCA_038021265.1). Classification (NCBI taxonomy): domain Eukaryota; kingdom Metazoa; phylum Chordata; class Actinopteri; order Cypriniformes; family Leuciscidae; genus Cyprinella; species Cyprinella venusta. The sequence continues at coordinate 38,790,675 of CM075863.1, forward strand.
ATTTTTACAAACCAAAAATCATCGCTCATAAGTTATTGAATATTCATGGTCCAAATATTGCTCTTTCGTGTCAAAGTGTCTGATTCTGTTCATATACATAAGTAAATGTGAAAATAAATAAAAGTGAAAATAAATAAATGCATTAATAAATAAATAAATGTGGATAAAAATATACATAAATAAGGAAATAAAAGTATAAATAGACATTTATTTAAGTTTTTTATTTGCATATTTGTTTGCTTATTTATTCTTTTTTTTTTTTATTCACGGGTTTTTAATGATGTCTTTAACTTTTCTGAAACTCCGGCAAGTTTCAATCCCTTAGAAGCCTATGGAGGAGTGATCCAGCTCTCAGATTTAATCAAAAATATTTTAATTTGTGTTCTGATGAACGAAAGTCTTACGGGCTTGGAACAAAATGAGGGAGAGTACTGAGAGAATTTTCATTTTGGAGTGAACTAACCCTTTAAGCTATATTGAACTATTGTAGCCTAAAATACATTATTACTGCCATCTTCAGCTGTTTTCATTTTGCAAGCAAGTTGAAGCAACTCCTCAGCAAACTAGCGGTTTGTCAGCTAACAATCTATCCTCCCTCTGATGATAATATTCATCTATATATGAAGCCTTGTGCAAATTAGGTTAGAAAAAATGTAATGTTAAAAGATCCACTGCTAACAGTTTATGTACCCTTATGGCTCACTGGCAACTTTTTGTCTTCTTTTGCTGCTTCTTCCCATTTATTAACATTACATTGTTATTATATACACAATGTCAAATTTGTACAGAGGAGTCAACCAAGACATGTTCTACTAATTAACACCACTGTACAAAAAAATTGAAAATGTAAATAAAACCAATATTATTAGAGTACATTTTACAAAAATACTGCAGTCTTTCTACTTAAGAATTTCACGTTGTTCGTTGTTGAGAAATTTACCAGTAAATTCTGAGTAAAAATTGTAGTACAAACGTGCAATATTTACATTTACTGCTAATGACTAATTTAATTATCAGTATAGGCCTACTCAATCTAAAAAAGAAAACAAGTCATCTGTTCATTAACGTTACAAACAAAAGGCCTGTTTCTTTCCCTCCCTGTCTGTCTCATTATATATTTCTCCCGGTCTCCCTATCTTTGTTTTTACTTTCTATCCCTCCCCTCTTGTCTGTTACTCCATTTCATCCACACCCACACTATCGGTCTCCCTTACACATTTTTTGCTAAATAGAGCAAGACCATACTTCTTTGAGAATAAAGAAACTACACTGGCTGGAGCTGAGAGTTAGGCTGGATTTACAATGCAAGTCTAAATGCACAGATCTGATCTGATCTTCCGGGATGGTCACGCCGGGTTAAATTTACTTATAGGCACTACTGGTCCGATATCTAAATGATTCTATTGGTGATCGCTTTACTATCATGGTTGACCCTCAGGGTTTGAATGGCCATTCTAAAATGATAATTCATGTTGGGTGGCCATGATTATTTGCCAGCATGGATAAGTTAATCAGCACAAGGTCTGACTAAATGGATATAGACCATAAAATAGTGGTAATTTTAATTTTTTAATTTAAAATTAATTTATTTGAATGAATTCGACGGAATCAGCCCTAGGCGTAACTATCAGTAAACAAGGTACGCATTTCCTTACAGGCCCGGACCAATCAGGGGCCTGCGTGACTGGAAGATATTGATTGACAGCCGGGGCCCCCTTTCGCATTTTACTACTTTTAGTGTGATCGCATTTTACTTTATCTCGAATTTATTTGAAAAAATAATGACAACAACTTATTTTACTGATCATTAAATACATGTTTGAAACGAAGAATGATGAATTTTGGTGTAATTTGTTTTTCGAACTGGGACTCGGCATATTGAAAGTGAACATGCGTATGGACATTGCAAATGGACATTGCATTATCTCAGAAGAAAAGGTACAAAAGCTGTCACTGGGGCTGTACCTTTTCAAAAGGTACACTTTTGTACCTTAATGGTACATATTTGCACTTAAAATGTAAATAGTAACACCTAGAATGTACATATTAACACCAAAAATGGACATATTAGAACCTAAAATGGAAATATTAACACCTAAAATGTACATATTAGCACCTAAAATGTACAAAAGTTTACCTTTTGAAAAGGTACAGCCCCCAGTGACAGCTTTCATACTTTTTTTCTGAGAGTGTAGGGGGGCCCGCCTTGATAAGGGCCTGGTGTTGACTCGTTACGCCACTGAGCTTGTTAATTTATTTACACTAACAGTGAAGTTTTGACCTCATTCCTGAGAAATAGCCTATAATGTAGCTTTCAGTAGTGAAGCTGTTTTATTCACAGGGTAGAGGTTGAAAACCAATTTCTGGATGTTTCTGTGTGTGTGGAATTTAACTATAAAAGTTTCCACCTTAAATATAAAAAAACAAAGCTGTGAATTTTTTCACAGTCACCACCTAATTGTCATCGTCTCTATCACAGTCATCAATCACTATGTGTTGGCCTCCGTCTACACTACAGTTCCCATCATCCTCCTTGGCCCACAACTGCACCTTCTTCATCATTACCTGCACCTGCCAGCACTCATGATCATCCGCACCTGTGTTATTTAGTTCCTTTCAGTTCAGCCAGTCTTAGTTGGTTTTTAATTGTCTGTGTAATCATCCTGCCTGTCAGAACCTGTTGGAAGGAATCTTATTATATTTAGTAAAAGTCTGTATTGGAGTCTTCTGACTCATCGTCTTCATCTTCCTACACCACACCGTGAGAGTTTTAGTGCGAGTGCATAGGCTGCAGGTAGGTCTGCTTTATAATACGACCTTAAAAGTTTTGTAACCTCTTGGAATTCCAAGGGGAATCGGGTATGTGTTTAGACGTAGGTCAGATGTCCTGAAATCGGATATGTATATTTAAAATCACATTTGGCTGTGGCTCAGAATGGATGTTTTTTGAGCCAGTGTAAACGCAGCCTGGCGTTAAGATACTGTATCTTTCATTTGTTTAATGTACTCAAATTTTCAAGCTAGTTGTTGAACTTTTGACCTTCCAAACTCAGGCTGGAGTCTTTTTTTTTTATAGGTTTACTATTTATGAGGCCCATGTAGCAATATAGCATTAGAACAGATGTGATTCACTAATCATTATATTTCTCTTCAAGTAAGTATTAAAAACTTAAGTTTGTTTCCTGTAATTTGGCATCTAAATAGAAGCCTAATTCACATTACCTATATGGAGGAGCAGAGTACCCAGTGATTGTTTCGCTGTGAAGTTCTCAGGGAGTTTAATCTCCCACATCCCTTGTTCTGATTAAAGGCTGCTGTTGCCAGTGAAACCATGCATAATAAGGGAAAGGTCACAGCCATGGCAGCAAACACCCAAGATTACTTAATTAATGCAATGGCTAAACATTAGTATATTTCCTTTTGATTTCAGTAATGCACAATCATAAAGCACGTCATTTAACTGGTGTTGAATACAGTTTACAAAAACAAATACACACAGAATTTAATACAACACTAGAAACCACTTTTTAAAATTTAATTTCAATTTGACTGTCAAATAAATTTGTGTTATACATAGTACTGTAAATGTACTATTATAATATTAGACATGTGGCGGTATTTTGCAAGATATGCATGATATTACCATTGACAGTTCAAAATTCAGTAAATAATTCCATATAGAAAATTAACATTTTGTTGAAATTTCTCTGAATACACAGAAAAAAAAAGCATTTGCCCACCTATTGACCTATCAAATGCAGGGGAGACGTTAAATAACTCCAATTTCAAAAAAAGGTGGCATGTTCATTTAAAGGAATAGTTCACCCAAAAATGAAAATTGCCCCATAATTTACTCACCCTTAGGCCATTCTAAGTATATATGGCTTTCTTCTTTCTTCAGCCAAATACAATCGGAGTTATATTAAATAATATCCTTGATCTTTACAGCTTTGTAATGGCACAGAATAGTTTTTGAAGCTCCAAAAAGTGCATCCATCCATCATAAAAGTAATTCATATGAATCCAGTGGGTTACAAAATTCCTTCTGAAACTAAGCAATGGGTTTTTGTAAGAAAGATATTTATGTTTATAACTTTCTTGTGAATACAGACGTTGCCGGAAGCCAGTGATTAGTGTTTGTAGAGTCGAGGTTCGGGGTAAGGGTGACCTCGTACCCGATGTATGAAAACTCTCCTCTTCTCATTTTAGACTTCTAATTTGTGACCAGTGTTTTGTTTTACTTCTCAGCACTTCTGAGTTTGTTGATTCTCACCTGAGCTTGCGCTGTGCCTATGTCCTACCTCATGTCATACATCAATTGTCATGCATTTATCAATAAATGAAAAGATGGTGGCAATGGATATATCTGACATTTTTAAAGAGAACCATGTAATAAATGCCATTTGAATTTTAATAATTGTGCTTAATATGAAGATTTTTTATTCCCTTACAATAGACTTCATTTATACTTTAATCAGTTTTGTCAAATGAAAGCAAATATATAGCCTACTGTAATGTAACCTATATTCTACAAGTCATAGTGATTTAGAGTTATTTGGATTGATTCAGTTAATTTCTTAAATGTTTTCAATTGGTGTTTAAAAAAATAACTAAAACATCATTAAAAAACTATTTTATATGTTTAAAAAAATATTAAAAAGAGCTTATAGTTATATATCACATGACTTCTTACATATGCTATAATATTGAAACATCATGCAATTTAGCTATCAAAATATATGCTTTAAAATGTCAAAAGTTTACTAACATCATAATCTTTTGAATGTCAGAGATAAGCGTTCAGACCAAAGAATAAAACTTTCAATTATTTACTAATGTGAAATGTGACACGAAACTTTACTGACACAAAGTAAACACAATGAACTTCTAAAGTCCATCGTTTAGACCTTTCAGGATTTTGAAACTATTTTTGAACTATTTTTGATTTTCGAACTATTTCCCAAAATATGAGAATCATCCTCTTGTTTTGCTTCAATGAAAATTCCTCTGTAATTATGTAGCCTATACTCTTTTACTAATCATCTCTGTGGGGAAACCGTTATCGCACAGTGCAAAGATTAGAGAGGTTTTTACTTACAAAAATGTATTGCTAACTTGACAGAAACAAAGACTTAATTTCGGTCAATGGCAGCCAGCAAACCGTAACGATATTTTTTAAACACTCAGCTCAGGTCTTTAAAGTTCACTCTCCAAATAGAAGGATTGACACACACAGTCTGAAACTGATATAGGCTACTCACTTGTTAGAAAGGAATATCCAGAAGGCCACACTGCAGAGGGAGCACAGAAGGATAACAGGAAGGATCCAGAGCACAAGAGTCTTCATAACGTGCATCCACTCTCACGAGCGCACACATAGCGCTAACATGCATGTGTTCTCGTAAACTATCTCGCAAAAGCAGATGCTGCCGCTGCCAACGAATTCCTCTCCCGCTCGGCTGCTGTCCTCCTTATTTTATTCCTGTGCGTGTTTCTTGACAACGACACCCCTTTTCTTTATCTCTCTCTTTCTCCCAGACTGTTAATCTCTTCACTCTCCCTCCCTCCTCTAAATTGAACTGCCCCTTTCTCTCTTTTTCTCTCTCTTTCTCTTTTCTCCTCTGACAAGCCTGGCTTTCTATCACTGCTCTGCTGCGTTGCTTTTCCCCTTAATCCATCAGCCCACTTTCTTCTCATATGTGTTCTTGGCTCGCACAAGAACTTCCTCCACTCCTCTTGTCCCTTATGTTCTGTCTTCAGGCATCTTTCCCTTTCCCCCCATACTTGTCCACCTCATCTTGTTTCCTATGTACTTCCTTGTCTTAGAATCTGCTCAGACTTTCCTTCCGTCCGCTTCCCTGGAAATCTGTTGCTTCTCCTGCATTCTCAAGCCGTCCCCCTCTCCCTCACCCTGTGCACAACTTGCTTGCCCCTCCCTCCTAATCTCACTGAAACACACACTCTCTCTTTCTCTTTCTCTCTCGTTCTCCTAGGGTAATACGAGTGTTGAGTACAGAATTAGCCCATAGCAGCAACTCATGACTGGGAGGAAGGGTTATGTGTGCTAGAGAAGGGTTTCCCCATTCATTTCAGTAGCCAATGATGGTCAAAGAATGCAAAAGGCAGCAGCCAATCAAATGCTCATCTGATGTGACCCCCTCAGCCACCCCAGTTTCTCCTGATAGTTTGAGAAAGGGAACATGTGAGTGTATAAATGTGCTGTTTTCTAGCGAAACTGTATAAATAACATACAAAGGGATAAAAATTACCCCAAAATTTCAATTGTCTTCATTTACTCACCTCACTCCAAACATGTATTATAACTGGATAACTTGGATAACTTTTTTATTTCAACACTGGACCACTTTGTGATCATTTTATATAGAACAACAACAATAAAAAAATCATACTGGTTTGGAATGACGTGAGTAAATGATGACACTAAATTAATTATTACTTGGATCAGTGTCTGTACACAAAAAACAACCATGTGCAAGGACCTTAAGCTATGGATGTTGTAAATATTTTTAAAGAAATCAGCCTGAAAATATAGATAGATAAAGGTCTTAGAATTTAGAATTAATATAAATAAACTTCTATATAGTCTGAGGCACAGTGTTAGTGGCACACTTTCATTCCATCACTCAAGTCTTCCGTTGTATGCATGTGCTGAAGAAAATCTCATGAGACACTGCTCTTCCTGATGTTCATGTGAAACTAATGGCAATATGTTAAGGAAACAAGCCATTAAACATTGTACTGCACCCGTTTGTTGTTGTTGACATTTTAAGCAATGTAATATGCTTAACTAAAACTATTTTCTTGTAGTGTCTATACATGCTGTCTTGATTATGAATACAATATATTTAAAACACATGCCACATTGCTATATCATTCATGTAGCCTGAAATCTTAATGTTAATTAACTATCTGTCAACTGCTCAGTTACTGTTTACCACATTCAGACTTCATTCAAACAGTTACTGATTTGTCTGGTAAAAAGCCAACTGTTGCATCACCACACAAATATTATGCAATCCTCATTGTGATTCCAAACGATGTTCCTATTATGTGAAACATCACTAAATATTTTATGTGCTTTGAACTTTGCTTGACGACACCTTCCTGTTTGCTACTGATGTGATCTTGATCTTGCGTACTGTGGCAAGCAGAGTCTGAGAGAGCCATGAGAATGGCAATAATAGCCAACGGAAGACAGCATGTCTCAGAACGGTGTTGGGTATTAGACCTTATAGTTTTAGTGAGTATAGGGTTACTGGTTGAGGGGGAATACACAATCGTCAGCACCACATACTGTGGTATGGCAGGGTGAATTGACATATAGAACTATGGTTTAACTATCCATAAAAAAAACATTTTAGATGGTATCTAAATGTAGATATATCTAAACAAGTTTTGACTAATATTCTATTTAATATATCTGTAATGACGTCATGCAGGCTATATCCAATCACACATATATAAAGGTAATTAGAAATACAGTATCTTTAATACAATTTCAACTTTAATCTTTAAAGATATCTAAAATGCATTTTTAGATATCTGAAAGTAATGTAAATATCTTAAATTTGCATTATGATATAGTAAAACAACATTTAGAGATATCTTGAATTAAAGTTTTCACTTGTAATTCAATTAGAGATGTCTCAAATTTAATTATCACTATTTGTAATTTGAGAAATCTCTAATTAGAATTATTAATTAGAATTAGAATTGTGATATTTTTACAATGATATATTACAATCTCTACATGTCAAACTTGCCAAAATATATAGATATTAGAAAATATTTTCCAACAGAAGTCATAGAATATGACTACAAAATAGCAGATATCTTCAATGCATATTATATAGTCATAATCATGTTTTACACTCTAATAAAAAGATGGTTCTTTGCAGATACACTTAAGTATGTTAGTTGGTAAAGGCCTCATTCTGTCCATTTTTGATAATTTTGGCCTTCATGATCATAACTGTTTTTAGATAATCAAACGGAAGCGACACAACTCTTACTCTAAACTCAATTTTTTATTTCATATGCTGTCCCGTACCATGTCCTCATCAGGTTTTTGGAACCTTCTAAAAGGGGTTCTATTTAGCACCAACAAGGGTTCTGTTATTGTTAAGGCAAAGAACCCTAATTTGGTACTGTTTAGTATGATTTTTCTTTAAATGTCTTAATTCTTAATTATTACTAGTCAAAATTGCATAAATAAATATATGGAATTGGAATTTTTACAAGTCAAAAGTCAAAACTTAATTATGACTAGAGACATGGGGCTATTTAAAATTAATATGGCTTGCCATATCGACCTAGCGCTGCTGTCCTCAGACTGCTGTGATGTGTAGTTATGCAGTTCAGCATTTATCTCGGGACGGAGTGAAGAAAATCTGAGATGTAAGAAGGAGCAAGTCCATGCAGTGCTTCAAGTAAAAACAATAAAATCTTAAATTCAACTCTGTATTGAACCGGTATGCTGTGATGCTAACACAGGAGTGATATGCTCCCTCTTTTTTGTCCCAGTGAAAAAATGAGCTGCACAGTTCTGCACCAGTTGTAGATGAAAGAGTGAGGACAGGATTAATTCACCATAAAGAGACTTTCAGTAATCTAGCCTGGTTGAAATGAATGCATGAATAACAGTCTCCAAATCATTAAAAGTAAGAACATTTTTACACACTGGATCTGACTACAAAATGAATTTATTTGTCAAATTTTAACTCCCAGGTTTTTAACTTTACAACAATTTTTTTTTTTGAAGGGGACCCAGGGTAGGGCTTGAATTATCTAAAATATTCAGATGAGTCTAATATAAAAACTGCAATTTAACTTCCATGTATGGACTGCAAATTGCCACATAGTAACACTTTCTATTGTTAATTTTAGTTATTTCAATAATGCTACATTTCAATTTGTATTAACATCCTTCAATAGATCTAATTTACTTTTTAAGATTGAAACCTTTAGGCACCGAATGACTTTCTTTTTTGTACGCCTTTGAAATCTGCACATTTCAATATGAAACTGCCTGAATGCACACGTTTTCCTGGCTAGACTTTAAATTACTTAGTTGACTCATACCAAGGAGCAATTAAATTCTTACATTTTTACAGTTTTATTCTGTAATTCTTTGTAATCGCCATGACCTCCTGGATTTATCAAAAGAGCTTACCTTCTCTTAAATGACTAATGCCATTAGGTTGACAAGCATATCTTCAGACAAAGGAAGAGTCATTTCTTACACTGGTAGTTTGTAATAGTTACATTTAATTATTCCCAAAAGGGAATAATTCAGTTGAATTCTCAGTGCTGTGAGTAATGTGGTTAAATAATAATTGTGATGATTTGGCATTTCAAAATATTTTATTTTACAGAGTTGAAAGAGTGCTCTTTTATAAACCATCTGTAACCTATAGATAAACTTATGTAGAGATCACAAAATTAACCCTCAGAATTCTCACACACACGAGACATGTAGCAAGACTTGTAACAAACTGTGTATTTATTTTAATCACAGTTGAACATTTAGAAAGAAGTTATAAGAATCTTATTTCTTGGATTCGTCCTCTTTGGAAAGAGTTTTCATGATCTCCTCTTTCTTAGCCTGCAGTCTCTCTTCACGGCGCTTGCGTGCCTCCCGGGTCTTTGAGCGACGAGCCTCCGCCTGATCACTGCAGGGTGAAAGAAGACACAGATTAGCCCTGTTCTTTACAGCAGAGTAAGACCATATTTTATATTTAAAACTGCCATGGAATATTCCAGGTATTTTCATCTCAAATAGTTTACAGCAGCTGTGAGATTTAGTGATGCTGAGCACACTGGCTATTGTGGTTTGCACACTTACGACAAGAGCTTCTTGCGGGCCTTGTCTGCTTTGAGCTTGTGTATGTGCTCCATCAAGATGCGTTTGTTCTTGAACACGTTACCCTTTGCCCTCAGATACAAACTGTGGTACCTGAAGGGGAGACACGGAAACATTAAACATTCCTTTATGTATCAAATCCAGAATGTACGTTCACCAAACTTTTATTAAGGAGAATGGATCTTGCCAAATCTGCAATGTTCACAATAACAGTCCTAAAATAGTGCTATATGGTTGAGCGTCATTGCATTAAACTAAATAAAAGAACAAACTTCTGGGTAAAATGCAAGCAATTAAAATGACATGGACTCACATGTGCCTGTCGATCTTCTTAGCCTCTCTGTAACGTCTCAGAAGGCGTCGCAGAATACGCATCCGTCTCATCCAGCACAGCTTCTCTGGCATACGTGCATTTGCTGTACCCTTTCTCTTACCTGCATGCAAACATAACCAATCACAACACACCCAGAAAAGAGCTCAACTACGACCGCCTACTTTTAGTGCCGTGGATTACAGAATTATTTCACTAAATTTCTAGACACTATAGAACACAATGTGTCAACTGAAAATTAGAAGCCTGACAAGACAAATTGGCATGTGAAAATTGCAGTGATTCCTGTTGCCATGATAACAGCAACTTCTTTGAATTCAGTCTAAATGGTGCAAATTATAACCAAATTTCATTAAAGTGGTACACACCAACACCCATGTGACGGCCCTTCCGCCTTGCCAGTGTATTCTTGCGGCATCTGGCACGAGAGTGCACCGTTACGGGCTTCTTGATGATCAGACCATCCTTCACCAACTTACGAATCTGCTGCCCTAAGTAAAATTAGAAAGGCAGATGATTAATTCACTGTACCAATGCAGATAAAAATATTCAAGGAGATCTGAACTGCTTACGGGAATTGGCGTTCGCAATTTCGTTGGTTTCATTTGGGTCCAGCCACACCTTCTTCTTGCCACAGCGCAAAACGCTGGACGCCAACCTCTTCTGAAGCCGTAGCATGCTGTAGGAAAAAAGGACAGTTTTACATCAATCCCATACATTCTTGACGTTTAGTACAAAGCTATACAATTTCATTAACTTAATTGGATAATTTGAATTCATGTTCAGCCATGGACTACAGCAAAATATGCTGCCTAACAAGGTGTCTTGCAGTTTTAGATTAACATTAGTACATAACTGTAATTCCTTTTTTTTAAAAAAAATATTAAATAAAATAAATATCATATCACATATAGGAAAACATAAAAAGATGAGGACATATTTGCGTTTATTTCTAACTGCCCTAGCTTTTAGGACAAGAAAACGTCAGAATAACCCTAATCTTTATATGGGGCATCATGTATGAACATGTTTGATAGCAGGCCGCATTAACCACGTAGAGTTATCTCCGGGGAAAAAAAAGAAATAAAACTAAATTTAACACACACATAATGATAACCTACGTTTGCCAAACGTTTTATTGCGTACAATGAATTTAAATAAATATAACGTGTAAAGTCACAACCGCTTATAAACGTTCCGACAACACGTTTGCCAGTCTGAAGACATAACATGGCGACCAACGCTACACCAATATAGCAACATTACATCGTACATCGTCTAATTATCTGTTTTAAAAAGAGCACAGAGTGTATATCTGACAATATGCACATAAAACAACCGAATTAGATAAATAAATGAGAACAATAAAATAGAGTAAATCACAAATTAAACCGTACCTCATGGCTGCTAGTCAGCGGAAGTCGAAAGCCACTGACAATGAGGGAGATTCTTCTTCTTCTTCTTCTTCTTTTAGATTTTTGGCGGTTGGCACACAACGAAATGGTGCATTACTGCCACCAACTGGTATGGAGTGTGGAACTGAATGGCTTTCAGTCTACTTACTTATAATAAAAAAAAAAAAAAAAAAAAAAAAAAAAAAAAAAAAAAAAAAATTAAATCCTCTCAATTAACTTAATCCTTCTAAAATACTGCAAAACAATTCCATAACACTTATCTTTAGAATTTTTCCTAAAAAGTTCTACTAAATCAAACCTTACTTTTTCCTTTTTCAAATTTTGGATCATTTCCCTCCTTTTTTCCTCATATTTTTTACAGTGTATCATAACATGTTCTATTGTCTCTTGTTGTTCACAGTAATCACATCTGCCGGTGTTATGCTTACCTATTCTAAATAAAGTACTGTTTAATCCTGTGTGCCCAAATCTGAGTCTAGATATAATTGTCTCATCTCTCCTTTTCCTTCCCGTACATCTCATTTCCCCCACTTTCCTCTGAATTTTATAAAACCACCGTCCTTTTCTCTCTTCTTCCCACTGCTTTTGCCACCTTTTCTTCAAACACTGTTTAATAATGCTCTTCATTTCCATCTTACTCATGTTAACTTCTACTTCGATGTTTTCTCTTCTCGTGGCCTCCTTTGCAGTATTATCTGCCTTTTCGTTTCCTTTAACTCCAATATGTGCTGGAACCCACACAAATATAACTGTATTACCCATCATTTGAATTCTATATAATGCTTGATGAATCTCTATTAATATATCGGTTCTACTTTCTGAATGATTGTTCTGTAAACTGACTAAAGATGATGCAGAATCTGAACAAATAATAGTTCTTAATGGTCTAACTTCCTCTATCCACTGTACTGCTAACAGAATTGCTATCATTTCTCCTGTGTATACTGACACATTATCACTTATTCTTTTTGCTGCTAAAATATTAAACTCTGGAATAAAAAACGCTATTCCTACCCTATTATCTAAAGTCTTTGACGCATCTGTGTAAATCTGAATATAATTATTATAATTATCAATATACTCCTGTACGTTATACGAGTTAAAAATGAACCCCATGTCTTTGTTCCTCATTTCTAATAAAGCCAAATCTACTTTTACCTCTGGCAATATCCAAGGTGGTACTATTGGTAATGGTACTGTTGGACTGATTTTTAACTCCGTTAATTTGAACTCTGTTGCTTTTTGTATAGCTGTCCACCCAAAGCTTTTTGTCTCCCTCTTCTCTTTTTCCCAACAAGATTTTAAAGTGATTTGTGCTGGGTGATCTTCATTATGGCCATTTATATTAACCCAATAATTCAAAGATAGCTGCATTCGTCTCAATTCAAATGGCATCTCTCCCATTTCCACCTGTAGAAGGGAGATTCTTCTTCTTCTACTTTGGGTTTAAGGGCAGCTTGCATCCAATTTGTTGCATTACTGCCACCTACTGTACTAAATTTCATTTACACTATATCCTCTTGTCCAATCCAGATTCTTTTAAAAAGCTTACTAAATATTTTTTTTCTCTGCACATTCTAAAGTACTTTTAACATTTCTGTATACTCATCCTAAACTCTGTAACGGTAACACTTTACAATAAGGTTCATTAGTACTACCTTAGTTAATATGAACTAAGAATGAACAATACTTCTACAGCATGTATTAATCTTAGTTCAAATTAATTTCAACATTTACTAATACATTATTAAAATCAAAGGTCGTATTTGTTAATGCACTGTGAACTAACATGAACAAACAGTTGGATTACATATTATACATAACAAAGATTAATACATAGCCTAATGTAACAAATGTTTTGCTCATGGTTAGTTGATGTAAGCAAATACATTAATTAATGTAATGAACCTTATTGTAAAGTGTTACCTCTGTAACTTGGTCATAATTTATTGTATTTCTTGATTAAACTTCCCACAATATATTAAAATGCTCAACCGTCTCATACTCCTGACTCTGCTGTACATTCCTGTTGGGTGTTTTCCCATAATATGAAGAGTACCAGGTTACTATCTATGGTTACTATGCACCATTCTTATTCTGGTTATTCTTATTCTCATACCATTATCTCTTGACGCATCCAATCCGTTTTCTATAGAATATAAATGCCTCCCTTTTGTTTCATTATGTCACTACTGCTGCCGTTTGACCATTATTTCATCCCACACTATGCTCGTTCCCTCCGATTTAGATAACTTTATATTGATTTCAACATTTTCCTTTTTGGTTGCCTTTTAGATTGATAATAAAAAATTGGCTCCACTCTACTGCTTCCAAAATGGCAACTAACTCTACAGCATACACACTCAGATAGTCAGATGCTGTTTCACTAATATCCACAGTAAGACTGTTTGTATTTACTTTGATCCATCTGTAAATATCTGAATACAATTAATTCCTTGTAATTCCTATGGTATTCTATTATTGTTTTATCTTTGGTAGCTCTTTGGTACCAAGGGTGAAGGTAGTAGTAGAGTAATAGACGTCATTTAGATGATTTAAGGCATTTAATGTAATTATTCGATGTAGATTCAGCGCTTTAAACAATTATATTATAACTTAATCACGTACGAGCTTTAATATATATTAAGAGCATGATATGCATACCTCGATAACAGGAATGGTACGTTCCACAAATTACTGCTTGGTGTTGTAAGGCAGTCGCATTTGTAGGCTAGGTTTGAAATGCTGTTTAATAAAACGACCACACGGGGGCAGTGTTTCAGCTGTTGAGAGATGAGAGCCTGTTTGGGGTTTCTTTAGTAGCCTAATCTAGTGAAATAATAGTAGTGTGTTGATGCAGTAAAATGCAAAGTACCTTTTTAGTTTGACACCCCAACCTACTCCAAAAAATGTTTCCAAAGTACTTCAAAATTTAGCGGAATGGACACTCTGGGGGCATGCGGCACCTGTGAAAACATTTTTGACAAAATAGCACCAAAACATTCAATTCTGGTGTCTTTGGAAGTCATATTTATTTACTCTTTTTTTATTGTTTTAGGTAACAAACATTAATGTATGTGCTGCAGATCATTTTATTAGTTCAATTTTAAATTTACTGTAACAGGCCTTGCCTTGCTTTAAATTCCCTGAACTTTAGTTACTGTTTGGATGGTGACAATAACAAACCTCAAAATAACAAAATTAAATTAATCTGACAAAAAAATAACCCCCCCCCCCAATAAAAAAAGGTCTTTTAAAGTCATTGTTGTGTTAGATGAGAAACACCTTGAACTGACATGATAAAAATTGCTTTAGAAAGAAATATTTTGATTCAACATCAAGATTGAACAACATATTTTGGAATGTATTGCACCATTTTACATTTCTTCTACAACACTTCTTCAAGACTGGCAGCTTCTGGCGCTTGTCTAAGTGATCACAGCACATTTGACTGGCTTAATTGGGATAACAGTACCAAAACGTCAATCATAATAAAAAAACATAATCATATCAACAGTTGCATAATAAATTAGCTAGATAGAGAGGAACACAAAGCACAAAAACTGCCAAAAATCAATGGATTCTAAAACTGGACAAAGGCAGACTGTCAGACAACTGGCCAGCCACTGACAGGTCACGTGACAGCCAGCTGAAGATTGCACCCCCACTCAATCAATCAGCTAGGAACCATAGAACTAAGCCTTGTTTGTTGACGTTTTTTTCCTTGTTGCTGTTGCTATTTTTATATTTACTGTATTGTTTTGTTAACCATCTTAATCTCTGACAATACAATAGATTATGAATCATTTTTAAATGATTTGTATTTGATTGTTTGGAGTAAAATATCATTAAATATCACCTGTTTATTTCATACTGCTAAGACAATCTGATAAAGCACAGAAAAATCATCCAACCACGGCCTAATAAGAATCTTTGGCAAAGTAACACTGAATTAATATATAGTCACCTCGCCGACGCGAGGTGCGTAGTGAAAAATTGTGATGTAGTAGGATGATAAATGTGCCTAATTTGGCATCACGGTACGAAAAACTGTAGGACAGATCGACAGAACATGGGCAATTGGAAAAACTGTATTCATGTTTGTTAAAATAACTCGGTCATTTTAGTAGTAGCAAAAAAAAAGAATATTGTGGTTTATTTAGAATCAATGGGTGTGGTCATTTCGCGTTCATGACAGTACAGTGAGGAGTAGAACTGGCGTCATCCATCTCACAGTAATATTCATTCGATCAGCCAATCAGCGCGAGGATAGTCAACGAACCAAGCCCTGTTCTTACTTGATTGGTTGATGAGGAAGGAGGGCGGAGCTTGGATCATCCGCTGAACAGCTGGAGACTAGGCTCGTTGTATTTGCAAAGGGAAGGGAAAGGGTTTCTGATCAACGCCACCAGGGCTGGGGGCGCAACAGCGCAGTGGCCATCCATCTGTAAGACACAGGAAAGAGGAAACCACCTTCGTCTGCATTATTTTATCTTTAATTATTTTACAATGCATAATAAACTGAAAGCAGGATCTAAATGAAACAATAAAACCGAATTTAAAGTTTAAATCAATGGTACAGGAGGGTATTATGTCCAGGACGCCTTCCACCTCAACCCAGGAAATCCAGATGGACATGTTCGACCACCACGGCTCTCACGCTCAGGTAAGAGAGACACTGCTCAGCTTAGTGCGAGCAACCAACGAAAGACAAAATACAACCTGCTGCGCTGCCCGCTATCTAAGAATGGAGAAAACACAGATTTTGTTTATGGCAAAATCTGGAGTGGCGAAGATTAGTCGTTATAAAGCGTAAGTTATCTCAAATTGTGGTTACTTGGCAACAAGGCGGCATCTTTGCGCTCGCGCTCGGCACAATGTTAGAAGTGATTCTGCGAGGAAAGGCACAGAAAGTTGTTTAACTATGTATGAACTACGTTGTTTCGAATATTGACATTTGTGTAGAACATTTTTTTTCCCCGGTACTTAATGGGAAAACATTGTTTCATCACCTGGTCCCTGTTCACTCTCTCTCTCTCTAGACAGCTGGCACCTAGAGTCTTGAATTTTTTATGATAGTCTATTCTGTTGATAAGTTATGAACCATCTATGTTAATTAAACAATAGATCGGTTTTTTGTTGTTGTTGTTTTTTTTTTGTTCAGTTAAAATGCAGACCTACATCTAGTTAAAGGCTCGTCTCATGAGCCGTTCAGTTAAAGTTAATTAAAAGAGGTGTCTGACACACTTCACAGGAAAGATCACTTGCAGGAAAGATGATGTCAAGCTAATAAAATATGTGATGTCATCACATAGCTCTTTGACCTTGTGGGGTTTTCTTATCCCAAACCACGCCCACACCGGACACCACTGGCTTATTATATTATATTGATTATCTAGCTATCCATTCATCCTAACTGTGATGCCAGTGTTTGTTTTCCTAAGTGAACCTAATTCAAACTGAAATTGAAAAGGAATTTAAAAAGAATCTACTTTTTTTTGTTTGTTTTAAAAAGTGGCTTTTGGCCTACTTGTGATGGAGTCTTGGTCCACTTCATCGTCTTTTCTTTTCTATGACCTCTTACTTCAGCAAGTGTGGAAACTTACCATCTACTGTGGAAAAAAGTACCAAAATCTGCCCACCTTGGTGATAACATGACCTTGTAAAAGCTGAACAAACAGCTTCCTGATCACTCTCTTCCTCTCTATTCTTTCTTCTCCCCTTTTCTGTCTAAATTTTAGGTTTGTCACTTTTTGTGACAAATTTGTCACACTTTTTGTTCAATTTGTGTGGAGACAGGACAGTTTAACTTAATTTTTTAAATACATTTCTCCAGTGGCATAGGACGTAGGTTTCATTTTGAAATTGGTGGGGGAAGGGGACATCATACATATATTTTAAGTTTTGGTCGAAATTATTGCCAGGGATATACCAGTATCACTGAATATTGGTAGGAAAACGTCCCTAGCGTCCCTACTAAATTCAACGCCCCTGCATTTCTCCCCTTTCCTCTCTCTGGCTCTGCTCTTTTCTTTGTTTAGTGGTTTATTTCAGAGGATGGTTGATGTATGAATGTGCACCTGTTCCATTAAGGTCATCCTCCTGTTCAGCACGGCTTATTAGTTTGGTGTGTGGATGGATATTTCAGTTGTGTTTCTGATTGTTTGGGCTGTATTTATATAATGGTTTTATATAATGCAGTAGCGTGAATGTGTGTGACCTGTGCTGTGGAGAGGTGCTCTATCTGAATCATGTCTATACATAGCTGTGAAGAGGCGGAGTGTTGAGAAGCGAGTCTAAATGTGTGTGAACAAGGTGGTTGAGTACAGAAAAAGTGTAGTTTTGTTAAGCATAGGACCATATGTCAGAATTTTATTTTAATATAGATATTAATATCATTAGCGACACATGGTCATTTGAGGACATTACATTTAACCTTTATTAAGTCTTCTCTTCTCTTCTCTTCGTTTTCTATAAACTATTGGTGACAGTGTGAAACTCAAAAATCCTTTCCCCGGCCCTGTGGCACAGCTTTTCTCCCTTAATTACCCAATTAGCCTCAGAGGCTGTTTGTCAACAGGAAATCTCTCATCACCATAGCAATACATCCCTCCTCCCTCCCTTGACATTTTGCTGGCCTTTCTCAGATCTGATTTTGCTGTATATGAGCATTTCCTGCCTCTCACTAACCTTCCACATTAAACAGTTTATGGTCTGGAAACATGGTTGTTGGATTAAAATATTTTATGTGTATTGTGTACTGCTTTGCTCTCTGATTTCCTGCTTGGTCTTTGGATACAGTGATTGTTAATCTCAACACAGACAAACGCCAACAAACAAGTTGGTAGTTGGATTTCAGAATTTGATGAAAAGTCATGTTCACACTGCCCCGACACTGACAAACGCTGATTGGACATATTCAGGTGAAAACAAACCCTGACCAATGCCAACAGACCCCGACAGGGGTAACACACTGATCCACCAAAACCCTACAAACGTGTTGTTTGTTGCAATTTGTCTGTGCAGTGTGAATTGGTGAATTGGAAAGTGGTGTCAAAAATGCAATAAGGTTATTTTCAGCATTGTTATTGTTAAAACTATTATAATAATTGGAACAAGACTGAAATAAAATGAAATATAAATATTACTTGTAAAACTTAAAAATGTGAATTATGTGAAACTGCTAAAATAAATAAGTTTAAGTACTAAAATTTCTGAAACTAAAACTGAAATTCTTGTTTGATCCAATCTATTCCATACAGGACAGATTAAGTTGTTAAAGTCCCCCTGTAGTCAATCATTTTAACCCGCTTAACTATTATAAAAATATATAACTATTACTATTATGATATTTTGTTTATAAACTATAATAAGCAAAATATTATAGACATATTTAAACTTTTTTTTCATTGAAAAAAAAAGTTTAAATATGTTTATAATAGTTTATAAACTAAAAATTATTCATGCCTAAAAGTTTCCTGCACACCGAGTCAGACATTTTCATACACCTTTTTTCGTATTCGTCATTCGGTGGCGAAATTGAATTGTCAAAACACCTCTCAAAATGCTTGCTACGGATGTTAAAAAAACGCAGAAAATCGTACCCGATCCTAATTTTTTTATGACTTTCAGAGGCAGCGTGATTGACACAACGTGATGTTGTTTTTATTTTTTATTGTGCAACAATTATGTAAACTTTTAAAGGCAGTGTTAAATTGTTCTTTTTTGCAACTTTCAAAGACTATTATGAGACATAGTGTGCAGTAGCCATCCACCCAGTGGGGTTCTGTCCTTCTGTTTGGTTTTAAACGAGTGTTATGTTATTTCATCTGCACAGATAGAAGCACGTTCTTGGGATGTTTACCAATATTGGTAAAGATATGGCATTGTGGTTTGGTTTATGTAAAAGTTTCCAGTAAGCTTGCAATTAGTCTCTGCCTGTAATCATTTAGCATAACCAATTTTGTTCCCAGAATCAACTAAAGAGCAAATGTGTCAGGCTTTACGTCTAGTTTGCATAAGACCTTATTGTAGTTACGATACCCTCATGTCACAATTTGATACATGGGTCAATGACGTGACGCCTAAATTTTCTGTCGATTGCATTTTTGCATTAGATAATAGCAGGTTTAAATGCATAAAAAGATACTGTAAATTTGTAGTAAATCCTCCCAACTTTTCAAAAAGCTTTAGTTATTTGTAACTTTTTTTGTTATTTAAAGTGTCAAAATATCATGTGGTGTGACCGTCCTGCCACAACTTCTGTTTTGATAATATCTTTGAAATTACTCTAAATTTATTCAAATTTATTTTCTGCAATAAACGCAATTTTTGGCCAATAATCTCTTATTTTTTTAACGGTATGGCAAAAAGTCCACCGATTTGCCAAAATTCTAAATACATTTTTTGCTCAATCCCCTATCTTGAGCAGTCACTCGCTTTTAATTGAGAAGAAACTGATTATGTTCCCTCAGTGGAACAATAGAGGGGTCTGTGTCCTCAAGGATATCATGGGGAACAGGTTCTTTGTGCATTCCATGACTTGGAGAGAGCTTATAATTTACCGGGCACTTTTTTTATTTACAGTTACGCCGAGCAATGCGCGCTCAAGGCGTTCCTTGGGGTGTTGATTTGGGGAATCATCCCCTTCATGTAATTTTTGACACTTAGGTTAAAATTAAAGGTATTGTCTCAGAGTTATATAAGTTTATAACTACAGCTTCATATAAGCCTTTATCATTTATTAGACTCTGGAAGACAGATATCAACATCTCTGAGGACCCAGACTGGTGCGCGGTTTGGTGAAATATTTCTTTATCATCTAGAAACCCTGACCATCAAATGATACATTATAGATTAATCCAAAGGTCCTACTTAACCCCGCGGTTAAAAAGGTCAATAGATTTTGGCTTAGTGTTTCATCCATCATGTCTAGTGTTATCAAAAAAGGATCCATTCCTCTTTCACCATGTTTGTTCCTGCTCAATGACACATCGTCTTTAAAGCTAACTATTAACAGTAGGCATCTTATTTTGGCTGATTTGACAGCCGCCAAAAAAATTATACTTTGTCACTGGAAACCACCACATTGTTAATGAGGAAATGGCTCTCTTCTTACCTGGAAATGACTCAGTTAGAGCTTTCTACAGCACATTTACCTTAGACAGTAAAAGAAATGGACACAGCGACCCCATAGACTTCAACAGAGAAAAGTGAAGTCAATTAGAACCACTCACTTAGTGCTCACACTGTGCTTGATGACGTAGATGCAACCTGTCTCGCTGTTGTATGTCTTCTAGTAACTGTGCCAAGAGGAATCTGAATCATTCCCTTCCGAATCTTGCAGGGCTGAAGATCAATTTCTCTATGGGCTTCTCCCTTGACTTTATGCCTCCACATCCCCCGGGAAATTCTCTACTGTGCGACAGAGAGTCACGTTTTATCATGCAATCGTTAGCCTATTTTTACAAAAACTGCTTCTATGGTTCCATAATGTAAGATACTAAGTAATTGACTCTTTTATACATTGTCGTGTTTCTTTAGAAATAAACAATGGACAAACTGAGTCTTTAAACACCTCAGATGGTTATTTGCTGCTAAAATGAATAGGAGTCAATGGATATGCTAACAGCAGGTGAAGGCTTGTCAGCCAATGGCGGCCCCCGGGGAGACTTCAATTTCCGGCTGGTGGATTACCCCCTTGATGTTTACACTATGCAAAATACTCTAATATTGACTGTTGGTCAGAGCTATTAGAGAAAATAAATGAAATGATGCTGATAAGGTCAGACCCTTTTTTGTGACATCTTACACATATGCTGCCCAGGAATGGGATTGTTTTTTTTTTTTTTTTTCTGGAATTTGCGTCTAATGCATACAATATGAAAACATATTGTTGGAAACAGAATTATTTTTTACCACTTTCAGATGTTCTTTACCATGAAGGAATTAATGACAGCGTTAACTATGTGAACCTTGTATGAACCTTATATAATAACTTTCCAATTTAGTCAGTTTCTTTGGTGTTTAAGTGCTTTTGTTTTTGCAAGCTTTTGTGTCAGAAAGCTTGTGTGCATCGCTGGTAATGTGGGTTTTGAACATGTCACAGTATTGCCTGATCAGGATCTTTTAGTGCCACCAAACCCAATATAGCCTCTTTCTGGTCTCGATGGCAACGGAGTCTGGCGCCTATGAACGCCACACAGAGGGCCCTGCCAAGGGTAGCCAGGCCATTGGCTAGTGTTAAGGCCAATCAGATTACTGATTCCCAGAGAACACTGGAGGACATAAGTAATTACGCATAATCATATCTGGACACAGAGACAGGATACGTGGAATCTACAGTTTGTGTTTGTGTGAGTGGGCATGCATACGAAAAAAAGTCCATTATTTTTAATTTTCTTTAATTCCTCTCTCTCTCTTTCTCTAATGTTCCCTCTTTCAGGGGAAGTGTGCAAAGAGAAAGAGCCGTTTCAAACGCTCAGATGGCAGCACCTCCTCAGACACAACCTCCAACAGCTTCGTCCGACAGGTAAGACAGCAAGTTCCTTATGAAATGCCTTGTGTCATTCACTCTGTCATCATAAGCTATAATTCCCCCTTTTGAACCATCATACACCATGTAATCTGGTTCTCAGCATTCATTTTATAACAGCTACATAATAGCTGCATATAGTTGTTGCTGTCTTGAGGTCAAAGGCCCTGATCTGTAGTTTGTGCTGTTGGTCTGTGGGTGTTTTTGCATTTCCTCTCCGTTTTACAGGAAGATTTCTGCTCTTCAATCCTACAGGATGCAGTTTTTAAAATTGGAACAAACAAATATGTTGTTTAGATACATGAGCATATATTTGGAATAGTACTCTACCATTCATACCATTTGCATTGTGCATTATGTACATTATTATGTCAATCATTGCGTAATTTCACCTCTTTATTTTACCGTCATTTAGGGCTCCCTTGAAGTAAATTTCTAAGAACACAAATGTATTAATTATTAATTTTTGTGGCTCTGTTAAATGTAATCACTTTCAAATAATGAATATCCATTTTTCATACTCTACAATGTATACAGTATACAGATGCCCATTCAACAAGACAAAGGAATGTTCGCTTTGAGTATTGTTTGTTCATTTTGAACAGCTCGTTTGTTTTTCTGTTCAAATTTGAGAAGGATACCAGCATCAGGAACAAGTGGATGGTTTACTTTAATGGTGTCTCAAATTAAATGTTTGTTCAATAACATTTTACTGCAGATTGTTTTGTAAATGAGGCACAGTGTAATGGAGAGTTTGCAAAGAAACTTTTGTTGAAAGATGAAGCAGTCAACTGTATGTAATCTCTGACAGCAGCTACAGCGCAAACATGGCAAACATATATCCGTGATATGGGTCATCTTTTTAAAACATTTGCTCACATACAGTAGCCATGGCACGTCAGTATTTTTCCCCAATGCAATGACATTAGCCAATCAAAACAGTGGCCGTTTATTGACAAGACTTAAAAGAGCCGCCTCTTAAAAATGGATAATTTCAGACAGAGGGTCAGAATGAGGGTTTAAAATAATCATTCATATTCTTCCAAATATATAAAACATATATTTTGAGCGATCTCGAAACACATTTTCGGGCAGACTCATCACGGAGAATCACTAGTAGCTTAGACTGTTGTTTACCTACTGCAAGGTTACCAGTAGGCATGGCCTCCTAGGGCAGCGAAGCAAGTGCATTCTGGGAGTTGTTGTCTTTCATCCACATAAGCCAAAAATAAACTTTCTGTCTTTTCTCAGTCTAGAAAGCTCCAAATTCAAAAATAATTTCACATTTCTTCTGCATAAATTACCCATTTTAAATACACATTCATCTTTCCAGAGGTGGAGTAACCCTTTAAAGGGTTAGTTCACCCAAAAATGAAAATTATGTCATTAATGAGTAATGACTCACCCTCATGTCGTCCCAAGACCTAGTTTAAGATATTTTAGTTTAAGATATTTTAGCTTTAGTCCGAGAGCTTTCTGTCCCTCCATTGAAAATGTATGGACGGTATACTGTCCTTGTCCAGAATGGAAATAAAGACAGCATCAAAGTAGTCCATGTGACATCAGTGGGTTAGTTAGAATGTTTTGAAGCATCGAAAATACATTGTGGTCCAAAAATAACAAAAACTACGACTTTATTCAGCATTGTATTGTCTTCCGGTTCTGTTGTCAGTCTGCGTTCAATGATGCTGATGACATATGACCTAATTTCATTTTAGAGATTAGTGTTCCTGTGAGATAAATGCTGCTGAAGATGTTTTGTTATAGAATAGAATGGCCAAAGCCACAGAATGAAGGTTTTTTGCTTTCAATAATATGTTTGCTGAATGACCATGCCATTAGGGGGGCACGTTGTGTCATCTGGGTGCAGAATTTTACTATCGGTGCTAAATGTAGTGATGTCGTGTGATAAAGAAGAGTGTTACAATTTTAAATGTTAATCATTTGTATAACCAAAAAAATACTAGATTTGTTGTTTGTTAGTAAGTTACTCATTTCCCCCCACCCCACCCACCTATTGACCTATTCTCACATTTACCTGTCCTTAAACATCTTTCATGTGCTCAGAAACTTGTGTAACTTAGAAGATGTTTAGTGCTCTTTTAAAGATTTTCCTTACCATACAATGTTCTTTATGAATATTTATGACTATATAGTACGTTACTGTGTGTGTCTGCCCCCTCTTTGGCAGCAGAAAGTATAAAACCCTGTGTAGGCCTTGGTCTCATACACACCCACGCGTATGAACAAATACACACACACATGCTCTTATACTGGCCAGGTTTCCATGGTGACAGGGTCCCGAATCTCCCCGCAGCATGCTGCACAGTTGGAAGAGGAGGAGGCAAATGGATTAGTGTGCTTGTGTATATAGGTGCATGTGTGTGTGTGTGTTTGGAAGCGTATAGGCCGATGTGTTGATTGCTGACAGAAAATGTGTGGTCGCAAACAGCCGGGGTCATATATGAGTCCCACTGTCAGACACACACACACACACATGATTGTATCGTTTTGAGGTAATGGATGTGACTCTCAAGCCAGTGTTTCTTAGGATGAGGCCCCTGAATAATTGATCCTGTATCCCCATGGGCTCTCCTGATGGATCACTTTCTAATTTCCCCATTAGTTTGGGTGGCATTAGATCAGAACTGAGGTTGAGTGCTTCTTGGCTCTCTGAGAACCGGCTGGTGTGTTTGATCATGGCTTCAAATGGCAGCTGCACAACAGAACATCCCCTCGCATTTCCCTTTATGCCACGGTCGGTCACACCTGATGCCACACAAAAGCTGCTGCGTGCTAGCTGCTTCAGTACATGTGTTTGCTTGAGCTGTTTACTGTTTGTTTGTCTGGGTTACATCTGTTTTGTCTAGAGTGGTATTTCATATTTATCTCTGTGGTTTTATTGGATGCAGAGAGCATATGAAGGAAGATAAGGAGGGTTTATATTTGTGTGTTTTTGATCAGGTTAAAGGGGCCATATTATGGATTTTGTATTTATATTTTTATATATTTTTTGTTGTTTTGTCTTGGTTGTCATATTTAATTTTTATTACCATTTTCCATCTGTTCTGTAAAATATAGCCTATGTTGTATCTCAATATTTAGCTTTGCTATGAAAATGATTTTTGTAATGGAAATCATTTTTATAGCATTATTCTTGTAGTATTTAAAACAATTGATTTTAGTTTTTATTTATTCATTTATTTAGATAAAAAAATGAATTTTAATATGAGCCATTTATCAATTATTTAATTAGCCATGAAAATATTTACCATTTTGGCTTATAAATGTAATATCTGTGCAACTCTAAATGGAATAAGCCCCTGGTATATAACAACAATGCTACAATTTCAAATGTTTATTTTGTTTAGCTTAATCTGTTTTTGTCATGTAGCAGTATGCTATCCTGTATAGAGTAAGAAGTTGGCTAGCATTCTGTTTAGCTTTGTGTTAGAAAATGTTATTTTTGTACTGGAGAAAAAGTTTAGGGTTTTGATTTTATATCAATGTTTTTCTGTGTGTATGTGTGTGTGTCAAAACATCCTTTGTGCAGTGTGTGATTTTTTTTATTTATTTATTTATTTTCAAAAAACATATATACCTACCCCAAATTTATGAACGATAGTATGCTGAAAATAAACAACTTCTTTTTTTAATCTAAACACAAAGTTTTGAAATCAGAAATTGTCCATTAGCCACTGACTGACCTGCCTGTTGGTAGATTTTGTAAATGACATGAGGACAAACAATTTGTTCATTAATTAACAGGGACAGTTATTGTCCAATAATCTCAAAATGTTCAAATACTGGCAGATTTATCTGCCTGACCAATATCAGTCTATCACTTAGGTCACATGCAGGTGATTTTAAACTAAATGAAGCTGTTCTACTTGAGTGAGTCAACCTCAGGTGGAGTGACTGACTAAACGGATGTGTGGGATCTACCGGTAAAAGACACAATGAGTCAGGTGCCCTTCTGTCATGTAGAGAATTGTTAAAGAGGGTCTCTTACTAACCCCTCCTTGCTCTTTCTTTCTTTCTTACTTTCTTTCTTTCTTTCTTTCTTTCTTTTTTCTGTTGGGCTGATGATTTCATTCCCACTCTTTCTGGCACTCTTCACTCCATACTTGAGCTAAACACGGAAGAGACCGAGTGAGAGAGAGAGAGAGAGAGATAGAGAGAGAGAGAGAGAGAGAGAGAGAGAGATCTGCCCCTGCCTGTCACAGCTAAATTTAACCCCTCAGTCTGCAAATGTAGCACAAGTCCTGCAATTTGACCCCAACTCCCCCCCCCCCCCCCATTCTCTCTCTCTCTCTCTCTCTCTCTCTCATTTTACCCTCTTCAACTTAGAAACTAAGTACAGGTTTAAACTGTGTGTGTGTGTGTGTCAAAATGAGCCAGGAGGGGGTGTTGAGGTTAGCAGAGCAATTGGTCACTCTCTGACACACACTTACAGTCCGCTGCCTAACTTTTGAAACACACACCCATCACAGCTAGACACACATTAATATACTCTTGTGTTTTACACACACATCGTGTTCGGTGTGGACTCGGATCTTTGGGTGTGACTCTGTGTTACCGTCACAAGGAGCAAGTGCAATGGAGACCAACGCACGGATTCAAAGGCCCGCAATGGTAAGAAACAGCTGGAAATGTGTGAGTTTATGGGGCGGTTAATTAGGTTTACTAACGACTACGTAAAAAAACTGCGTCTGACTGGTGGATCTTTGCAATAAGTCTTATTTGCACCTTCTCTATACCTCTCTCTCCTTTTATTTTCTCTCTCTCTCTCGTGTTGCTGTCTGATTCCATTTTGGGCTGGGCAGCTGCTTAGGCCTGCTGGGTTTAAATTAGACCTCCAGCACTGCTCAGAGACTTTGGTTCTGGCTTCCCTGTCACAAGTCCCTTAGCCTGTCTGATCTTTACACCTATGGAGCGTGATTATTTAACAAAACCATATGTACCAACTTTCATTGAGTCATTAGTGCACCGCATCAGGTGTGATTAATTATGTTTCACCAATGATAATTTTAAAGGAGATTTTTGGGGAGGCAGAAAAATAAATAAGGGTCAACACATTTCTATGCAGGTGCTTTTTGAGACAACATTCAGTCAAATCACTAGCTTAGCCTTGTGTACTTTTGCAACGTATAAGACGTTACAACGTATAATAACGTATGTGATCTGTCATTATATTTGTCCTTTTTTAGGTCAGATTATAGCATAATAAAGATTTATTGGTTAAGTGACTTGAGTCTAGGATCAGATTGATGCAGATTGTGAGGATGGTATCATCAGGTTTATATGAGCAAACATATGTTAGAAGTATCATAATCCTTGCTGTAGCTGCAGTGGTCAATGTATTCATAACATTAATATTATCTGCTTGTGAATTCTGCATACAAGTTCTCCCTGTTGGTTGGCTATGTTCACTTAATACCCTAAAAAATTCAGCTGTCCTAAGGACAAATAATACACAATATGTGCTGTAGTGCTTTGGGAATAAATTAATTCAGAAGCATATGGCTTTGTTGCATAGTTCTAGAAGCGATGTGCATTTGTGACACTTTCACGTTTCACGCATTGAACACGCATTTTAAACATTATGATATATGAACCCCCAGATATAATGATACACTTGCAAAGGGACCCCCTTCCTAAATTCTTGAGTAAAGAAGACTCAATATTAATCTGAATAATTCAAATATTATGTTGAATATTATTTGGAAACTATATTTCTAGTAAGTTTACACTGTATTTTCTTCTGAATATTTTAACATTAGAGTACTGTTAGATGTGTAAACCTCAAGATAAACATAAAACTACGGCAGTAAATAAATAGATTAAAATAATTGTGATTGAGCTCATGATTTTAGACATTTAGTCGTAAGAACGTTAAGAAAGAATCCGTGATCAATCAATTAATGTTGATTGATTGATTATTTATTTATTGTAGTATTTTAGAATGTGTTACACTATTTTTAATAACAGAAATATAAAGCTGGTATAATGTGGTTATAAGTTTGTAAATGTATTTAAAGGACAAGTTCGGTATCAGAAACGGACTAGTTTATCAGAATACCTTTAAATATAGTAAAATACCTTGTCCTTTAAATATGTTTGCTTGTTTCTGAATACTTCCATTGTAAGTGGAAATTTGAGAGAAACTCATGACTGAAAGAATTAAGTTTACGTACTAAAAATTGCATGTTTGCCACAAATGCTGCTGATAGAGCTTAAAGTGCATAAACAGCATTACTTTTTTAACCGAAATCATATTTCTTATAAAATCTGGGAAATGATTATAAAAGCAAAATCTTCCAGTCATTTATTGTTCATTTCATATAGAGAGGCCTAGTTGTTACATTTGATCATCCCACAATGTCTGTGTGGGAGAAAATGTTTTCAGAGCTGGTACTAATCCTTCCTCTCCACCTCTCCCACACACTCCTTTTCATTTCGTCCCATTTCTCGCTTTTTTTATCTCTCTGTCAGCCATCATCTTCTGGCATGTCTTTTGTTTCTGTCCCCGCTGCATGTTCCTGTCTTGTCGCCAGTGATGTCATGACTAGCGCGAGTCTGACAGTGTTATTGATGTACAGTGTTTTCAGGCTGCTTTCTACACGGCCTAGAGAACTTTACACACTGGAAGACGGAAAATGTCAACTTTGTTTACGAGCTCAGCGGAGCCTAAGCTAATATTATTGTTAATACGTTGCTACTACAATGGAGCCAACTTCATAACATTCAGGCCTGGGATATTACTGTGAATTTCTCTGTGCTGTTTGAAGAGAATGGGCGTCGTAGACCTTTACTGAGGTGACCTGGGACCGACCTTGAAAACTGCCAAGCGCATACATGGCTGACAGTTACACAAAACAGGACAGAGGTGCGAATGAATACCAGAATTAAAAGTCAGTGAGAGATCATACAAAACATCTTGTGTGCACAAAAAGGAGCCAATGAAGGAAAATTATTTCAATTGTGATGAAGTTGTGTTGTTATACATTGGAATAAGAAATGAAGATCGGTTCACCATGGTCCGATTTAATGGTCTTAACCATTTTAATCACAAATTATTGGTCAGAAAATTAGCAAGAATTGCACAAATACTGTAACTTGGCACAGAATAGCCGTCCCCAACTTGCAGACAGCTTTTAACAGGAAGAAAAGTCAGTGTTGTTCCACTCAATGTTGATGGCTTCAAACATTTCGAGTGGTTGAAAAATGTCTCCCACTTCGTTAGAGTTTAGTGTGAGACCAACTATTCACTATAGGGTTCAAATCAGTCTCTTCCTCCATACTTCACTGAGGTCGAGATGCAGATTTCATTATATTTCTCAGCAGATTTTTGAAGAGACTGGAGCACCACCATGCAACCAGTGTTTCATTGTGATTCATCACTCCCCACACAACTTCCCATATTCTGCCAAAATCTTCATTCTGTCTCTGATGTTTTTCTGAGACAGCAATGGCTTTTTAAGTAGTGCATTTGCTTAAATTTGGCTAATTTCCTTACCATTCATTTGTGGTTAAGTCAATTAAAAACTTAGTGTTCAGCCCTTTTGGGCTTGGCCCATTTTATTTTGCCCAGGAGTGTACATCTCCTTTTACAGAAGATATAAAGCTTTAACGGTTTGGAACAACTGAATGTATAAAACTGGAAGTAGGCTATAAAACTCAGTACTCTGCCTTAAAATCTTATTATTATTATCATCTCTTATGTTAACCTTTTAATTGTGTAATGAATTTCCTAGTGAATAATCTAGTTACAATGGATAGATATGAAATCAGACTTAAGTGACATTTTTATTTGCTTTTTTATGTTTATTTATTGTTGCTTTAGCCTTGCCATTTGAAGTTGAGGTCTGATGAAAAAAAGGTCTGAATTTTAATAGCCGAGATATTAGTGGAAAATATCATTTGGAAAATGTTAGTCCTGTGAATTCAGCTTTTATTTGTCTGTTTTTTTTTTTTTTGTTTGTTTTTTTTTGTAATCATTCTGTGTGTACTTACTAAACCAAATAAGCTTTTTTATTGTAAACAACTTTTCTGTTAGGGTGTGAGTTAGGTTATCTATAGCTGTTTAAATAGCTGGTAAATAAACGTTTGTGCAAGTTTACCTATGTGTGTGCGTGCATGCGTGTGTGTAATCTGTTGCTGCCTAGTGAAGCCTGTAATAGTTAATGTGTGTGTGCTTGGTTTCTTTGACCCTCTGTTTCACAATGAATAATTTAACATCATTGAACATAGCATATGTCAGCCTGACACATTCTCATTTCTATTTAAAACACTCACAGGCACAAACATAAATACTCACAAATGTGACAAACCTAATGCACTCATGTACATGCAAGCGCATCCATCCAATGAGTCATTCTTGCAGCTGTCCGCACGCCCGTCCACTCCTCCCATGAATAAGAGTCCGCTCGACACCTGAAACATAGACAGAAAAAAGATAGGAAAGTGGGAAAAAAGAGATAAGAGGAGTGGGAGGCTTATATAAAGGTTCTGACACCGTACTGTACTGTGAAAGTCAATGCCACAACGATTTGTGTGTGTGTGTGTCTGCTTTTAGTAGATTTAGTTCATGAACTTACCCAGACTCTAAAGCAAGTACAAATCAATAACATGCGTGTTTCTTCAACTGGCCCTGCGGACTTAAACTCTTGTTATGCTTTTTACATTGTAATTTGTTTATTTAATGTATTCACTAACAACCGTCAGCGGTGTGTATGCATTTAAATTCCATTGTTTTACAACATATTGTAGTGAAAATGCTGATGATTGCAAAATACAAAATGTTTTTTTCCTCATCACATGTTTTAGCTCTTAACTGAGATTTTTGTTAAAAAAATATTGATTGCTAAATTGTTGGTCATGATGGATTTTTTTGTTAAAGTTATTAATTTTATATAAGAAGAGTATTGAAGTTTATGAACGTATTACTCCTTGATTAAATTATTGTATTTTTTAAATGATTCATTACATTTTTCATATTTTATGATTTTTATGACAGTACAACAGTACAAACAGAACAATTATACCATTTTTTAACAGTACTAATCTATACATTTGAAAAGCAAAAATATTTTGTAGAGTACCATAAATGTATGATGAATAAGGATAATCATGAATATCAAGCTTTATTGTGATCTTATCAATACAAAAAAAAAACTAAACGAAATGGGATATATGAGTACATGTATAAGAAAACACAAGTGTATTAAATATTTGTTTAAATCATTTCACATACATACATATGAAGCTCATCTCATTTGATTCAGCTGGTTTAAGTAAAGTACTCATTCTGTTTTCCTTCTCTCATATTCTTAGAAACTCTTCTCGTGTTTGTACTGTACCTTCTGCTCTCTTTCACATCCTCGCTCACTGTTCCTGCCCTTTCCTTCAACCTGTTATTCATTCACAAATAGTTTGAATATTGTACGATAAATTATTGTTGTATGTGGTCATCTATGCTGCTTCTCTTTTGCCCTGGTAGAAGAAGAGATGTAAAATTGTAACTGAGTTTGATTTTAGATGAGGAATACTAATTTAAAAAAGAGCTTTTTCAAACACTGTGCCAAAGGCTGTTAACACAGATTCAGCCTCCCTCTCACTGCCTCTCTCTGTTCTCTGGCAGGGCTCAGCAGACTCCTACACCAGTCGTCCTTCAGACTCTGACGTGTCTTTGGAGGAGGACCCTGAGGCTCTCAGGAAAGAAGCCGATAGACAAGCTCTTGCCACCCTAGAGAAGGCTAAGGTGTCTTATTTATTCATCTTCTTTCTTGTTCCAGTTTCTCTCTTTTCATGTATCATGGGTCTATTATTCTGACTCTAAATAAATCCAATTACATGACTTGTGTCCTTCCTTCCGCTCTGGATTGTTTGATTTAATTCTCTATTTCACCTCCATTTATCTCTCTATCTCATCATCTTTCTCTTTGAAGACCAAGCCTGTAGCGTTTGCGGTGAGGACTAATGTTGGCTATAACCCAGGCCCGAATGATGATGTGCCGGTTCAGGGTATGGCCATCTCTTTCGAACCCAAAGACTTCCTGCACATCAAAGAGGTCAGACAGACACATTTCCCTTTAAAGGTGTTGTAAGCAATTTAACTTCCACTGGTAAAATGACAGACATCATAGACATCCAATTTCTGAAATATCTAAATATCTGAAATTGTTTACAACACCTTTAATCTGATTTATTATACAATCATAGATCTTCAATATGTGTATAGGTGTATGGGATCATACACTGTTGGGAAAAAAGGGTTAACTCTTGGGTTATTGAATACATTTTAAAGAAAATGCCAATTGCAGTATTTAAATATTTACTGCTTATAAAGTATGTTTATGAGCTGTTTAATTCTTAAAATTTGAATCCATAAAATCATTCCATAATGGGAACTCCTCAAATGTTCTATATATGAAGCGCCTTACAGAACCGTTTAAGGTTTTATAGAACCCTTTTCTTCTGAGAGTGATATGGACAGAACTGTCTCAATTCACAATTCAGTGGCTGTGTTCAATTGTGTATTTTTGTACGTTTGTGTGTTTTTCTGTTAACAGAAGTATAATAATGACTGGTGGATCGGACGTTTGGTGAAGGAAGGATGTGAGGTGGGGTTTATCCCCAGTCCAGTGAAGCTTGAGAGCACCCGACAATTACAAGAACAGAGAATGAGACAAAACCGCCTTAGCTCCAGGTAACAGCCAATCACAGTGAGCCTGTATATGTTGCAGTTATTTTACTTATATGGGCGGTGTGAAACAGGCTTATTGTATTACTAGCTACACTACCATTCAAACATGTTTTTTTTTTTAAGAAAATTAATACTTTTATTCAGGAACGATGCATTAAATTGATTAAAAGTGACAGTAAAGACATTTATAATGTTACAAATGATTTCTATTTCAAATAAATGCTATTTTTCAACTATTGATGAACGAATCATGAATATACATGTGTATATATATATATATATATATATATATATATATATATATATATATATATATATATATATATATATATATATATATATGTATTACAGTTTTTATTAAACAATATTAGGCCCGATTCACACATCGCGTCTAAAAACGCGTAGATAACGCTAGGCGTGTGCGTTTTTATCCTTTTTTCAAAGAAGCGCTAGGGCGGTTGCGCTCCGGTGGCGTCTGTCGTTGCTAAGCAACCATCAGCCGCACTCTCTGTAGACCTACCTACGTGACCTACGGTGCGCTTGCGGCATTCTGAAAAGTTGAGATGTTTTTATCTCGATGCGGCGCGGACGCGCCTGGAAAAAACGAGCGCGTCGCACCGCGACCGCGTCGCTTCCATTATGAGCGCGCATAGCGCGCGCCTCCATTTAAAATAATGAACATGAGCGCGCAAAAGACGCGATGTGTGAACGGGCCCTTAAGCAGCACAGGAATAAATTACATTTGGAAATATATTAAAATAGAAAATAGTTATTTTAAATTGTAATACCATTTCACATTATTATTGTTTTTACTGTTTTTTTTTTTGTTTTTCTTTTTTATCATGGCCTCTTTTTGATCATGTTTGAATGGTATCATTGTTTCCACAATGTTAAGCACACAACAGTTGATAACAATTGATAAAAATAATAATAGGAAATGATACTTGAGCAGCAAATGATCATATTAGACTGATTTGGGGATCATGAGACACTGAAGACAGGAGTAATTATGCTGAAAAATCAGCCTTACTATCAGAGGAATAAATTATACTTTAAAATACATAAAAATAGAAAACAATTATTTTAATTTGTAATAATATTTCACAATATTACTGTTTTTACTGTATTTTTGATTTAATAAATACTGCCTTGGTGAGCATAAGAGACTTCTTTCAAAAACATTAAAAAATGGTAATGTTTCCAAAAGTTTGACAGGTTCTGTTGATCTCTCTATCTGTTTACCAGTAAGTCCGGTGGAAGCTCTAGTCTGGATGTTACCACAGGTGCCCGGAGGCCCACTCCACCTGGAACAGGTATGATCAGACAGTAATGCTGTGAGTTTTTTGGTTCTGTTTGTGATGGAGATATGACACCCCTATCCTTCTAAACACACACAGAACATCGACTCATTACATTGACACTGGGTTCACATTGAATACAATGAGAGTTAGATAGAACGTCCGGTTAGGACCCTTCTGCCCTCTTTCTCTTCCCTCTTATCACTCATTCTTCTAGACTGTTGTTTTTCTTTCTTCCTTTTCTCTTTATTGTCATCATCATCTGTAATTGTAGTTCGAAATCTTTAAACTACCTGTAGTTTATGTGATCTGCCATGGCTGTGTCCGCTCTGGGAGTTTGATTAATTTGTAACTTAGGGCCATTTTCTCAGAGGAGGCAAGTGAAGCAATGCATCCTCAAAGTAATTGGATGAAAAATAATAAACAGCACAAAAACAAAACAATTTGCCAGTCTACTTAAACCATAACAATACAGGTGGTTAAACAAAAAAACATATGATGAGACCAAGTTCATCGTAAATGGCCTGTCCATAAACTTTTACAATTTTTACTTTAAACTAATTTTACTATAGCATTTATTATAGTTAATTATTGTTGCTATTGTTTTGAACTTGATGAGACTGTCATGTGACTTAGTTTAATAAACAGTATGTTGATTTAAACATCAAATGTAATATAATATTATTTGTTTGCTGTTACTTCGGTAAATTATGTTCCCATAGTCCTGTAAACTGTAAACATCAAATGAAACTGGAACATGAATTTATAATTTATTTAAAAACCCAAACTCAGAGAAAGGACTTCACAACACATGCCACTGTTTGTACTTCTTTAAAAGGTTATTTCTTTTTTTTTGTGCTTTTTTCACTTTAAAACGCCTTCTGTGTTCTTTTCATCGCCTTTCTGACTGAGCAAACTCTGTACATCATGCTGCTGTTCTTCCTCTCTTCCTCATCTCTCATTTTCTGTCCGTTACCCTTGTTTCCCTCTTCTTTCACTCTCGATTCCTTCTCTATTTCTCCTTCTCCTCCCCATCTTGTTCTATCCCTCCATTAAAACCCGCCCACCTCCCAATCGGTCCCCTAGCTGACTTGTCCTCGGGGCTTTATGACGATGCTTTGGATTCGGATGTTGAGGAGGTGGAGCCTGCCGACACCCGTGACCATAAGGGTGTGGGCGGAAGTGTCACCTCCCCTCAAGGCAACCTACCCCGCCTCCCTTTCTTTAAGAAGGTAACCCCTGGTGATAACCCCAGAATGCATCAATAGACAGCCTCAATCACGTGTGACTAATAATCAGACTCGTTCCTAACCGAGCAACTTTTGTGTCTCTGAAATATGTAAGAAATCTTTGCTGTTCGTGTGTTTGTTTGTGTTAAAATTCACAGAGTGGGACAGAGTGAATGCATTATTAAAAGTATAGTTCAGCCAAATATGAAATTCTTTCATCATTTACTCACCAGGTTATATATGTATATGTGTGTACAAAACAAAATATTGGGAAAAATGTTCCGACTGCTCCAAAAATAACAAGAACAACACAAAAGTACTGTAGCTGTTGTCCATATGATTCATGTTCAATATCCCAAGTCTTTTGAAGCCATATAATAGTTTTGTGTAAAGAACAGAGTAAGATGTAAGTTGTCACTGAAAAATGTTCACTCGATTTTAGATGTGATTTGAATATGTGCATTCACTTTTTTGTGCTGTGATCAGTAACAAAATATGAAATCCAGTCATGTTTGGCATTATAGATGTAAAACCAAGGCCAGACAAAGGCTATCATTTGTTTTGAGAAGACTTAAAGCTGCAGTCCACAGTTTTTCCTCTTTGTCGCCATCTCTGTTCGAAATCTGCTATTGCAGTCATTCGCGGAATTATCAACTTTACGTGAGTTGTACCTCGGCACGGCACAGTGCGGATGAAGCCAATGTTTTGAGGAGAAAACAGATCCTCACAGATTCTACTTTTTGGAAGTATGACCAACATAAGAATTTTTCACCCTAAATTGTCCTCTGAATAAGTGACGTCCACTTTCGTTAATTTTCGTATTTCGTTAATCTAACGATTGATTATCATATCACGTCAAACCGCGCAAATTATACTTTGTTCTCAAATTGTTAATGTTAACAACATCAGCATTGTGTGACTACATTTAAAGCCCTTCAGAGATATGTATCCTTGTTTTCGCATGGGCCGGTTGCAGTCTCTTTTTCCAAACTCTCAGTCCAAAGTCTTTTCCATTTTACATAGTTCATAGGGATAGTTCACCCATCATTTATTCCCGTCATATTCTGTCATCATTTACTCACCCTCAAGTTGCTCCAAACATGATTTGAGTTTCCTCTGTTGATTTTTTTTCCTACTGTGGAAGTCAATAGCTAACTTCAACTGTTTGATTACCGACATTCTTGAATCTTTACTAATATCTTCTTTTGTTTAAGAAGGTAACAGAGGTACGATACTTATATAGTTTGGAACAACTTGAGGGTGAATAAATGATTACAGAATCAGTACAAGATTCATTTTTGGGTGAAATATCCTTTAAAATATTGGTGCTGTTCGTCATCTCTTCACATACTTTTGTGTTTCACTGAAGAAAGTAAGTCATACAGGTTTGAAATAACCTGTGGGTGAGTAAATTGTGACAGAATGTGCATTTCTGGGTGAATCTAGATAGAAGACTCACAAATTCAGAAGTTTTTGTGAGACTGTGTACAGTATGCTGGGAGAATTTTACTTCAACTCAACTTGAATGAATATCTAATTCTTTAGAAGCTCCATGATTTCTTCATTTGGCCACATCTGATTTTTTTATTAATTTTCTCCCAGCATCCTAACTGTAACTGTAACAATTTGTCACTAACAAGCTTCTGTTTGTGTGCTTGCTTGCCCTCTCTCTCTTGCTGCGTTTGTGTGTGAAATGATAGGTGGGCCTGCCAAACAGAAACAGAAATCGGTGAGTCATAGCAACAACAAACTTTTGGTTTTGTTTTTCTGTCTTTGCACTTGTTGTGACGATATCTGAGTCTTATAGCTATTGTCATAGTGTCCCTGCATCAGCTCAGCAAATACTGTGAATGTTTTTTCAGAAAATACAAATTCTTCTATGCTAGTTTCCTTCTGTAAAGACTTAAATGTGATTTGTTGTGGCATATTGACTCAGGGTTCCTGTACCAGTCCTGTTCACAATAACATTGTTTAGAAAAGGGAACAAATGTCAGGTTGTATTAGTCCTAGAGCTCTACAGGCCATATTAATCTCATGCCGATTGAATCAAGAAATGAATGAATCTGGCCCATGTGTCCACCCACATTTGTGGACATAATGCCATCCTCTTGCTCATGTACACAAGATGAGGCAAAAACACCCTGGCAGGTTTCCTTTTCCATTACTGGTGTGTGAAATAGAGCGTAGCCCACGCATGTGACTGCTGTCACAATGGCTACTGACACACAATTACACATGCACAGATGCCCGTCTGGGAGAATTAGAATATTCAAAATGATGACATTATATTGTAATTGTTCCGGTTGTTTTTAGATATTCCGGTTGTTCATAACTCTAACTAGCCCTTTGAAGCTTTTGGTCAGTCATATATTATATAACAGGGGAAGAGAAGTGGGAAGAGCCACTGCAAATGGGGATCAGTTGAGCAACAGATTTCCGTATCTGTTTTTCTCACACACACTTCATGTAGTGAAGGACCCTCAGCAGGACATGAAGAGGTCTTATCTTAGATTAAAGTGATGATCTGTCAGAGGAGGGAAGGGGTGATGTGTACCCTAAAAGTGGTTCTTTATAATTCATATTTATACACTGAATGTCACTGAAGGGGCTTTTTGTTTGTGTGTGTGTGTGTGTGTGTGTGTGTGTGTGTGTGTGTGTACTTTCAGATGGAACATGTTCCTCCTTATGATGTGGTGCCTTCCATGAGACCCATTATTTTGGTGGGACCATCCCTTAAAGGCTATGAGGCAAGACAATATCTCTTTCTCAAAAATTGTCAATTTTTTAATTTTAGTAATTGAGTTCAAGTCGTTCAGTTTTGTGTTTGTTACATTGCAGGTGACAGATATGATGCAGAAAGCACTCTTTGACTTTCTAAAACACAAATTTGAAGGCAGGTTGGTATTAAAATATGCATGTCATGGTCATAATGAAGACATGAAATATAAAAAATGTAAAAATTCATGACATTTGGCAAGATTTTTGTTATCAAAGAAACTGTTAATATCGATGGCAAAGTTCTGTGTGGGTTGTTAAAGGGGTACTCCACTTTTTTTGGAAATAGGCTCATTTTACCACTCCCCCAGAGTTAAACAGTTGGGTTTTACCATTTTCGAATGTATTCAGCCAATTTTTTTTATATATTTAGAAGAATACCAGTAACCAGACAGTTTCTGGTCTCATTGACTTCCATAGTATATATTTTTTTCCTACTATGGAAGTCAATGAGACCAGAAACTGCCTGGTTTCTGATATTCTTCTAAATATCAGAAAATCGGCTGAATGGAATTGAAAACGGTAAAACTCAACTGTTTAACTCTGAGGGAGTTGTAAAACGAGCCTATTTCCAAAAAAAGTGGTGTATCCCTTTAATGATGGAAATGCCACAATACACTCGTTACATGGTATGTAATTTGTATACCATGGTCATGGGTTTTTGTTTGTTCCAGAATATCTATCACCAGGGTGACAGCAGACATCTCACTCGCCAAACGGTCCGTCCTAAACAACCCCAGCAAACACACGATCATTGAGCGCTCTAGCACCAGATCCAGTCTGGGTATGAAACACACCTGCACACAGTTGTGAAACTGCATCTGAAAGAGCTCCATCATGTGGTCATACAGACTGAACATTTGGTTTAGCAACAGGCTGAATGACTAAAATCAACAACTATTTTGGATTCATGTTAGTCCAAAGCAAACAAGAAAGTAAAGCAAATTTCAAAAACCAAAACTATTCACATTGAGATCAAAACAAATCGTCTGTTGAGATGAATGAAATGCATTCATTCTGGTATTACGGGATAGTTGGGAAAGAGAAAAGACTATATTTATGTGTTTTCAATAGGAGAATGTAAGACAAAGAAATACACTGACTTTTTTGTTGAATATGTGATCTCTGTAAGAATAGACATTTAGACTACTTTTATAGAGTACTTTTTTCCCTTTCATTAGTGTACACATTCTCTCTGTTTCCTAAACATTTTTCTCAGTGTTTCCTCCTCTTGGTATGTTGCGTCATGTCTGATCTGGCTTTTTCTCTTTTTCATTCTGTTCTCTCCCACCACACTATCCCACCACGATTTTCTTTCCTCTCTCTCTCTTCACGTCAGACGTACTGGGTACGTATCCAATCATCCCACCCTTTTCCCCTTCATGACCATTCATCTGTGGATTCAT
The DNA here is from genome assembly GCA_038021265.1 of Cyprinella venusta. Taxonomy (NCBI): domain Eukaryota; kingdom Metazoa; phylum Chordata; class Actinopteri; order Cypriniformes; family Leuciscidae; genus Cyprinella; species Cyprinella venusta. The sequence goes on from CM075863.1 coordinate 38,830,254, forward strand.
TCATCTCTCCGTCCATTTATCTAACTCTACGTCCATCTGTCCTTTTACTCAACCCTCTACCTTGAGTTTGGTGTGAGAAGTCTTAACTTGTTGGTTGTGGCGTTATTAACTAAAAGTAACCACACTAACAACTTAAATCCATAAGTTCTGTCTTTAAACTCTAGATGATGCTGGTGTCCTTAACTCAATCTGTTTGCAGTCACATTGTCTTAAAAGGACACAGCTGATTAGTTCCTGTTGCTTCAGCAACTAAGGCTTCGTTTACACTTCGCGATCACCGTAATCCGATCATTAGCCAATCAGGACATCTCACATGGCGCTTTTACATTTGTTCACAGCACTGATTCTGACTCACTGTGAAAAGTGTGATGCCACATCACATATAGCACTTCACACCCATACATATCCATACTCAAACACACATACTGATGTACTGCTAACTGCTGATTTCTTTTTTCTATTCTAAAAACTACTATTATACTGTTCAGCATGTCATTTACTTAAAGATTAACAGAACTAAACTAGCACATGCTCAAACATGCATGTATTCGAGCAGACCATAAAAACCCCCACGTGCATGATATGTACTAACATGGGTTTATTAACATTTGAGATGTGATTGTGTGTGCTTTCAAGATTCTCTGAAATACACTGTAAAAAACAACCACATATTCCAGATCCATTATCTGAAAACATTTATTAATATCATAATGCTGTTTTTCCATTATCCTATGTTCTTTAAAGAATGTTTTGATTCTACTGTGTATAGATGAAAGATGAGATGCACGTGTGTGTGTTTTATATTAATAAATTATGCTAGATAATTTTTTTTTTCATCTGACAGCTGAGGTACAAAGTGAAATCGAGAGAATCTTTGAGCTGGCTCGGACGCTCCAGTTAGTGGCTCTGGATGCTGACACAATCAACCATCCATCTCAGTTGGCCAAGACATCATTGGCACCAATTATAGTCTACATCAAGATCGCCTCTCCAAAGGTAAATATTAGCTGCAATATACTCACTACCGTTCATAGGTTTGGGGTCAGTATGATTTATGAAATGTTTTTTATCATAATTTAAAGCTGCAGTCCGCAGTTTTTCCTCTTTGTCGCCATCTCTGTTCGAAATCTGCAATTGCAGTCGGAATTATCAACTTTACGTGAGTTGTACCTCGGCACAGCACAGCACGGATGAATCTAATGTTTTGAGGAGAGTGTGCGGGTGTCAGTCATGTGCCATGCCGGTGTGGATACTGTCATTCACAATCACAGATTCTACTTTTTGGAAGTGTGACCAACATAAGAATTTTCAGCCTAAATTGTCCTATGAACAAGTAACATCCACTTTTGTTCTTCTGACCAACTTAGAAGAAGTTAGAAGAAGAGCTAAGGCAAGCCGATAGTTTTGAACATGTTTTTAATTTTGGGGATTTAAATATTTAACCCAAAAAATGTATGGACGAGAGCTTTAAAATAAATTTCTATTTATATACATTTTAAAATATAATTTATTGCAGTGATGTAAAGCTGAATTTTCAGCATCATTGCCCAAGTCTTCAGTGTCACATAATCCTTCATGATTATTTATTTTTGTGGAACCTGTGATACTTTTTTTTTCAAAAAAACAGCATTTATTTTTAATAGAAACATAATAGTTACATTTTTTTTACATTTTTACAATTTTTAAACCATCCTTGCCGAATAAAAATATAAATTCCTTTCACACAAAAAAATCTTACTGACCACAAACTATTTGTGTTCATCACAATGTATTTGAACATGATTATTGGATTTACCGGTATGTTTGCTCTTCTGTTTCGCCCTCGCTATCAGGTGTTGCAGAGGCTGATAAAGTCCAGGGGTAAATCTCAGGCCAAACATCTCAACGTCCAAATGGTGGCAGCTGATAAACTTGCTCAGTGTCCTCCTGTGAGAATATGACTTGATTTCTACTGATTTACATTTATTGTACACTTTTAGGTCTTTTGCATTTTTGCATGCAAAGATAGCATAGATAAAACTTGTGTAATTGTCTCCAACATGTAAACTGCACATTTGCTTTGCACACTATTTTCTTTTGAAACGTCTCCTTCTCTCTCTTTCAGGAGCTTTTTGACATAATATTAGATGAGAATCAGCTGGAGGATGCGTGTGAACACCTGGCTGAATACCTGGAGGCCTACTGGAAGGCTACACACCCTCCGAGCAGCAACCCACCCAACCCTCTGCTCAATCGCACCATGGCCACAGCCGCCCTGGCAGCTTCGCCCGAACCCGTCTCCAACCTGCAGGTACAGGTTCTCACTTCCCTGCGTCGCAACATGGAGCTCCTTGATGGCTCCCCCGCTACAGGGCAAGGGCAACAAGAAGAGGAACATGCCCTCTAAAGACAGGCCGGGCTTACAATTGAATATCGAAGGGTCCAGAACCCATCTCCCAATCACTGAAAAGTAACGATGGCTGCTCAAGAGATAGAAATGCCCAACTGTAATTCTGTTGTCTGTCTCTGCTCCTCTCCTCTCTCAATGATAGAAATAATACAACATAGACACAAACGAAACATCTTATAATCATAAGCCCACCACGTGCCACAGTTCACACAAGCACACACTTCACCCCTCCCCTCATTTGATTTGTCAGCCGGACTTTCCAATGGCTTTTTGTCGTCTGGGAGACATGGTTCAGATCGCCACCCTCTTCCAGGTTACCATGGCCCCACCCCGGGAAAAACCCACTGATATCCATTATCCTATTAACACTGAGCCGAAATTCTAACAGGAGCTTGCACACGTGCATTGACGCCTGTATTGTTTACCCAAGTTAGATGAAAGTGTGTGTTTGTGTGTCTGCATGCAGAAGTGAGAGTGAGAAAGTGAGTGAGTGAGACAGACAGAGGATGGATCGATGGCAGTGTGTCAGTGTGTGCGTTTTCAGAACTGTCTCACCACAATCTGAACAAGAAGAAATGAGCATCCATCTGCTCAGTCTTTACCGATACATAGTTGTCTAGGAGACCAAAGTTACACAGCTAATTTATTCACAGGGCACGCTTAAATATAATTAAATACTGAAATAGCTTAATTTGATGATTTGTATCAATTATATATAATACATACTATGTTTATAATGATTTGAAAATTGAAAGAAAATTAAAAACCTAAAATATAAATTTAAAAAATAAAATATATATATAATAAAATTAAATTAATATATATATATATATATATATATATATATAATAAATTAAATGATAAAAGATCAAATAAATTTTAGTCAATATTTTAAATCAATTTCATTTGAATAATTTTATGTTATTTTATATATATATATATATATATATATATATATATATATATATATATATATATAAAATTTAAATAGAAAAAAAACCCTATGATAACTTAAATGATAAAAGAGAAAATAATTTTTGCAATATTTCTGTATATATTTTTTCAGGTTGCAATATCAGATAAATTTTGACTCCAAAGATGACTGATCTAGAAGCCCAATATTTTTTTGAATCATCAGCATTGAAAGGAGCTTGTATTTATTGCCTGTTTATTATGGCCACTAGATGGCGCTATTTTTTAGTGTTTTTTTATTACAATTATTGTGCATGGTGTGGGTTTGTGTCTGTAGTTTGTCAGAGGCGTTTAACTTTCTTGTTTTTGAAAACATAAAAGGTATTTCTGGGTATTTTTAAGTAAAGCGAGATCCTTTATTATTGCATAAATGTAAGGTTTAGTCTTTTTTGAAATGACCCTTTAATTTGTAGCATGCTGTAGAGGTTGCACTTATAAACCAGAGGTAAATATCCATAGAAATGTTCATAGCTTTGTGCAACGGCAAAAAGCATAAGATTGCTAAATATCTTCTCACTACCAGTTTTTTTGCCTTTCCCCCTAAAAGCATGAGTATTTTAATGGATGGACATTGTTGCCTGGAATGTGTATTTAAATATTTTATTTTAACTTGTAAGGTAAAAAGCTGACCTCTAACCTTTATATTAACATGCCGCTCGCTCTGTTTTTATGCGTGTCTGCATGTGCCTTGGCCTGCTGTGGTGTGTTTCGGGGGTGTGGCTTGCTGTAGGGGCCATTCCTGGTGCATGGAGAACAGAAGAGGGAAGGGCCTGAACGCGGCAGTCTCCAAGACTACCAGAGCGACCTGGGTGGGAAGCAGCCACTGCGCTCTTCACGCAGCCAGTTGCAAACAGGAGGGCGAGGCCTGTCACGGCAGGACACGTTCGATTCCGAGACCCAGGGCAGCCGGGATTCCGCTTACACCGACGACATGGAGACCGATCCGTACGAGGAGCCGGACCCATGTCGCTCATACCGCCTGAACCCTGCCCACCACGCTCCTCGCCAGGCCTCCTGGGAGGACGAAGGGGCGGAGCCTGACCAGGAGAACCTCAACATGGTCCCACCACCAGCCAATCAGCACCAGCGTGGGCGAGGCAAGCTGAGGGAGCGCTACTGTCAGGACGGAGAGAGCGGCGGGGCGACCACGGGCCGTAACCATAGCCAGGAGGAGTGGAGCAGAGATGTGTACATTCGCTAGAGCAGGTTTACTCGAGAGGAGTTGTTTAGAACGACACTAAGTAGAGTCTCTATAGTTGGATCTGTTTACAACCCAGAGAAACACACAATCATTGACAAACGCTGTACAGCTGACACTCACGACATTCGCATTACGCTAACAAGGCTCTCGGTCATTACATATTTAGTTTCAACCTGTTTTTGAGGAGGAAGAAGCTTTCTTCATTCTGTTTTACTTTTGTATAGTACTGCATGACTTTCCTTGCTGAGCGTTAAACACCATTCACAATGTAGAACCAAAATCTTGCAAAAGTAAGGGTGCGTATGTGCGCGTGTGCATCCTCTGTAGTCTTAAACAAGGTCTTTCTGATACGCGAAAGTCTTGGGAGTGACCCACCAGTTTGATTTCCCAGACTACACTACTGCAGAGCTTGTTTTTGCGTCATATTTTATTCTATTTATTTTATTTATTGAGTCTCAAATGGTCTATACAGTCTTTAGCCTGCTAAAACCTTTACAGAGCTCTGCCGCTGCTGCGTACTCCTCCAATCCAGAAGGGGTGCTGTGGTGCTCACTTATTATAGTTTAATAGGGCTAACAAGTGTATAAAGACGTTAATCCAGATCAGCTAGTGTTTATAAGCATCTAATATGCAAATATAAATAAGACACACATTTTCAAACTATAACCCCAAAACGTTTGAGACCATTAACACGAATTGCTTTGTGTCGATTGTAACCGGCTCTGTCTCGTCTTCTGTGCCTGCTCAAGGGCTTTTAGCGTTTGTGCCGCCACTGTACCACTGACATTGGAAACATGTTCTGCCTTATTCACTCGTCAGTCACACAGGCCAACCAATCACAAGTGCCGTAATCTTTCATCAGGCCACTCCCACCGTAAACACGGTGGGTTGTCTTAACTCAGTGCAACACATGGACAGTTGTTGTTATTGTTGTCATGTGTGATAGTAGTCTACACTACCATTTTACCTTGTTTATAAAAGCGATATGTTTGCACTGCTAGTCATTTTAAGATTAAACAAAGTGTTTGTTGCATGACAGTTTAAGGAATCACTTCACAGTCCGAGAAGCTGGAACACAGTTACTATTGCAAACTCAACACTGGCATACTCAGATACACACATCCTACTGCCAAACTCATGCTAATGCTACTGCTTTTTGTGTTCTGTGTGTGTGTCTGTATGAGTGTGTATGTGAGTGAAATGGAAGAAAATCTGGAGTCTTTACTATTTTATGTAACCAGAGCATTGGTGAATGTCTATGAGCCTCTTTTTACCCTCAACTATGTTTTAAAAGATCATCATGATGAAATTTGCTAAATATACAAGTAGATAGCTTACTAAATAATGTTATTGTTGCATTATCGCAATTGTTTCAAAGGAAAACAGACGTATACTTTGGTGCGTGATTGTAGCTCCATTTTACTTTTTTGTTTTTAATCTGTGGATAAATTCATATTTTAAATAAAAATTTAATCTGGATGAACTGTTTCCATGTGCCTTTGCTGTTTTCACGTCATTTAGAAACCCACAAAATGAATGCAGAGTTTAGATCAATGGTACTTCCAAGAGGGCCGCAGGGTGACTAAAAAAAGTGTTTCAATTAATACATCATTATTAATTTATTACATTAATCAGACTATATTCCAGATTGAAATGCCAAAAAATAATCAAGATGTAAACTAAAGTGATAATTTATACTCTTTTATATTCAATCAATAAATATTTATCTGGAATCACCAAATAAAAAATGGGTAATTAGTATGTTAAATATATAAAAAAATAAAATATTAATTAATTAAAATTTGATATTATATATTAATTAATTCACTTTAATATATGAAAATAATTAACTAAGCTACTAGCCACGTTAGTTTATTCAATATATCAATATAAATATACTACAGCAGAAGTACTGGAAATATCTTGGCAGATGAGGGAGGCCTTTGAATATTGTCATGTGTCAGGCATGAGGGACTCTTTGAGTCAAAAGGAGACTTGTGGGAAACATGAGAAGTGATAAATAGAGAGGTAAGAGGAAAGGGTGAGCGGGGGTGGGAGAGGGTGAGAAAGAATATCTGGTGGTGGGGTGCCAGGAAGAACACTAAAAAGAAAGGAGCTGGGATACAATGCAGGATTTGAGACAATAGGGTGCGAGGAAGAAATAAAAAGATGGTCATCACCTTTCATTTGAGGACAATCCTGGTTAACAGTTAACTCCTGAATTCACGTGAGTGAATTGGAGATATGTACTACCACAAAGAGTAGCAGTTCAACAGGTTCTGAACATGGTTCTGAAGGCAAAAGTTAGCTCCCCCTGACTAGCGTTGTGTTATTTAAAATAAATGTTTAAATTTCATATAGTTTTGTATTGTGTTATATTTTTATGCTATAAGTGGTGTTAAAAATATTCTGCACATTAATGAGCCAATTTATTATGATGTGGGAACAGTGGGATGTGGTGGTACGGAGGCCGAGAAAGCTCAACGCATTGCAACTGAATGAAAACGCATGTAAATAGACTAAACACCTGCAAATTAAGAAAACATCTCCATCAGTTTCACAACACACGTGTGCACCAAATACTCACAACACCACCCAAATACAAAACAAGCAAAAAACACTGACCACAATGGAAATCTTTCCAGGGGAACCAAATAAGTGACTAACCCTTACAGCTTAAAATTCTACTTTATGTATTTATTTATTTTTTCAAAACATACAGAGATTACATTTTTATGACATACAACTTGTATACAATATTCAAAGTGTATTAACAATATGTTCAATGTCATCAGAATACAAATGAGAAAAGAACAATGAGCTGAAAACTTAACTAAATAGATAAAGATAGAGAAGAACATGAAGGAAAGATATTTATCTTCAATCTGTTACACTGTAAAAATTATTTGTTTAAATTTTTGATAAAGAAAAGTTTCATAAGAAATATTAGGTAATGTAGGGTCCAAAGTTTTAAAGTTGAGACACATGCACACATATTTTAGCACTTCGTCACTTATTTGGTTTACCTGGAAACATTTCCGTTGTGGTCTGTGTTATTTGCAGCGCGTTTCTGTATTTGGTTGTGTTGTGAACTTTTGCAGGGCATTTCTGTATTTGGAGCACACATGTGTTGTGAAACTGATGACCATGTTTTTTGTTTTTTTTTTAATTTGCAGGTGTTTATTTCTATTTGCAAGTATTTGCTTCAGTTGCAGCATGTTGAGCTTTCTCGGCCACCGTACGGTGGGCTGCTGTGGGCCAGAAAGTTCCACTTTTTGATCCTTTTTTCAGGGCCACTTTTTGGTCCCAGTCCGCCCCTGGGGCCGGCCCACATTCTCCAGCGGCCCACCGGGAAAAGTCCCGGTGCTCCAGATGGCCAGTCCACCCCTGGATCACGCAAAGCGTCTGATCAACTCCTCTTGATAAAGAGCATCACACACTAGCCCATGCAAGTCAAAATGTTATTTACTTTGCATCAAAAGCTTGCAAAAACTGTAATTAGGCATAAGAAATGTTTCCTTCATTCCTTTTCCCTATTGTAACACAAACGTCCTGACCTGAACCAACAACCGTTTTTGTTCACAGGTGGGTATGAAAAAAACACCATACCAAAAACCACTTCTACATCATTCTTGGCCAGATGTGCGGATGACACTTAACCACACTCGCACATTTGTGCAGTGATGAGCATGCTCTGCACATTAGCCTACATGCTTCTACTCTTCCTGTAGCAGATCCGCTCACATTGTCTCTCATTATTCCACAGATCATGACATTTAAGTACCCAAAGTGCTGAAAAGGGTGTGTGAGAAACCTGATTCAGCTCACGACATAGAGGGAGATTGACAACAGGAAACTCATAATGCTCAGATCATATCAAGAGGAACAGAAAAAGTGACATGTCATTACAAGTATGGAAAGATTGTGGTTTCATCACCTGCTGGTGGCAATTCACGTGATTTTTTTTAAAGCTATATAATTTAATCAATATACTTGAGTCAATAATATTGTTTTGGATGATTTTGATTGATTTCTGGCTGTATAAGAGTTGGAAGGGGGGTAGAAAGAAAATGTCAAGTGAGGTAATTTTTATTTCTTTTTTATTTTCAGTTCAAAAAACAAGACAAATACAAAGCATTGTAAATACAGTTCTTAAGTAAGGTTATTGATTTAAGTCAGTAGGTCTAAATCAAGATGTAAGAGACATGACAAAGAGGAAATGAGTTTGTTATTGTGTTTAATTTACAGCTAATTGTCAGGTACGAGTCCAGGGAATTCCATGAGCTCTCTTTTACTTTCTGATTAAAGTTCCATTAAATTTCCTCTCAAATTCCCCTGTAGCTCGAAAATAAAACAACACACCGTCGAACAACGCCACGCCCCTTTCCATATACGGACAAAAGAATTGTATGGTAATATGCGTCATCCCCGTGGGCGTCCAATGAGGATTGCCGCTTTGACTGCCCCTGAAACGCGTGACGCCACCTCTGCGTCATTACTCATCGTTTAAATATGCATGCACCCACGAAAAACACGACGAAATTCCGTCTTTCGGCCCAATATTATGTATTAGAACAGCGGGGCTATTAGACAGACACCAGCCGATTAGATAACAGACACTTCGGGAGATCATCTTTAAACATTTTCGAGCATAGTTTAGACATCTTAATGAATGTTTGACAATACAGAGCAGCAACAAGAAAAGGAGAATACTACTATCGCTCGTTGGTCTGTTGTTTTAACAGCTTTCGAGGAATTTACTGCTCAGATATAAAGAGCCAGAAGACTTTAACGCTCGGTGATTTCAGAAGACCCGGTGTGATCGGTTAACGAACCTAAACTCACTGCCTTCGGAAATGGGGCTACTGTTCGCCAAACTGATGACTGTTTTCGGAGATAGAGGTAAGTTATGCGATATGCGATTTAAAAACAAAAAAAAGGTTTTTAGGAAATGTTTTACGATTTTTTATTATTATAGCATTTTAAACAATATTTTTTTCCAAGTCAAATATTTTTAAAATTGCCTTCATATCTTAAAGCTGTACTATCTTTACTTATTTTCAGTAAAAAATAATAATAATAAAGAACATTTGTTTCATCATTCTGCCCTGACTTCTGAGAAACTTATAGCCTATAGTATACTCTTAATAGTTCAAACTCCGACTAAAGGCCCGTTTTAATCTTGATTTTCACGTGTGTAGATTTGTAAAATGGTCAGCACCCCTAATCCAGGGTTTATATTTATTACGATATTGTTATGATGTTAAAAGATATAACTCCAAGTTGTTTAGCAACAGGCAACCAACCAATCACGAACATCATCATCGGTGCGTGTTGTTTATTAAACATTCATTAGTGTCTATAAAACATCATTGTTTATTTTCTGAAACGTTCACGCGCTGTTGTTAAATATAATGTACAGTGTGAATTCTCGAAGTCGAATGGAAGAGTTCAGATGCAAAAGACTTTTTTTCTATAATGATCATTCAAGCTTTATGTTGTTTCACTAAAATGGCAATGAAGATTACCTATAAATTGTCATTAAAGTGAAATTACTGAACTTAAATATACAAGCTTGATAAAAATGATCATTCTAGAAGAACATTTTAAATGGCACTTAAAGGCTTTTGCATCTGAACTCTTCAATTACTAAACCATGATATAACCTGAATAATGCTGAAATGAGAAACAAGATTTCCCAGGTTTCTGATGTGAAAAGACCTTTTAAGTGACACTAATGACAGAAACAGACGTTTATGCAAGTCTGAATGTTCTGTTCTTTCTGTACGTCAGATAAGATTACACACCAGTGAGGTTCAGAGATCACGAGAGTTCTGCTTACCTGTTATTATTCTGCACCAATTTACTCAACCTCTTCAAACTTTGTTCAACCCAAGCAGACAGTTCTTTGAGTTCTCAAAATTGCTTTACTTCAAGATTAGGGTTTATGTTATCAGATAACATTATCATACAGAAAAGGTCAAACCAATTCTGATTTAAATGTCTGTATTTTTGTGACATCCTCCCTTTTCTCTTCTTAGAACACAAAGTAATTATTGTCGGTTTGGACAATGCTGGGAAGACCACCATCCTCTACCAGTTGTAAGTGTTTTTCTTCTTGAAAGTATAAGCAGGAGAAGAAGCACATGGCTTCGTACTACCACTGCACATCAACATGTTACATTTCCAATCAGTTTTTAAACCTTCTATGCCCTGTTCTCTTCAGTTTAACAAAAGAAGCCGTGCAGACTTCTCCCACAATTGGCAGCAACGTAGAGGAGATCGCCGTAAAGAAAACACGCTTCCTCGTCTGGGACATTGGCGGCCAGGAGAATCTCAGAGCTACCTGGAACTCGTATTACTGTAACACAGAGGTGTGTATCTTTCCCTACTGCTGAGAGACAGATACAGTATATTATTGACAATTACAATTGTTTAACCTTTACAAGATGTATAATCTTCCTCTCTAAATGTAACAGATTATCATCCTGGTTGTTGACAGCACTGATCGAGAACGCCTCACTGTTACTAAAGATGAGCTTCATCGAATGCTTGCACATGAGGTTAGTTTTCATTCAGCTGCTTCATGACCCAGTTGTTATGAATATTTCATGGTTTTTCGTGCACTTTGCACATGTGTTATCAAGGTCTGGGTTTAAAATCTATTTCAATGTAACTTTTATACAATTTTATTTATTTATTTATCTATCTTTTTAAATATGTTCAAAATAGTATTGCTTTTTGGCTTTTATCAATCTTTTTTGTGCTTTTGTAATTTATATTCGTTTATTTTTTTTTTAAATCTCCATTTAGGTTTTATTTAATTTTATATGTATTTATATTTATTTATATATATTATTTAAAATTTATTATATAAATTTATTATATAAATTTATATATATTTGTTTATTATATTTATTTTATTTATTTTTATATGTATTTAAGTTTAGTACTTGAACTTCTTTTACTTTCCAAGACACAATTTCAGTTTTTCATCTAATTTTTACATTTTATTCTGTGTTTCTGCATTATTTAAATGAACAAAAATCTCTAATACCACTGGTTTAAAAATATATTTTTCAAATTTTTCCAGAGAAATCAAAATTGACTAAACAGCTATTGTAGCCTATTTGATTAAAAATATTTAATGCAGTAAATAAAATACAGTGAAGAATCTAGAGATTTCCATGTGCATTTTGGATTTGCAAACAAATGATCAGGTTTTTAGGGTTTGGTTAGACCATCCCAAGTGAGATCCACCCTAGTCTTAATAGTTTTGAGCATTATTCTTTCTTGTTAATGGTTTAATTGAGTTCCTTCTCCACACAGGATCTGCAGAACGCATCTGTGCTGGTTTTGGCGAATAAGCAGGACATGAAGAACAGTATGTCTGCTGCAGAGATCTCTCAGAGTCTGACCCTCAGCTCGCTCACCGCTCGTTCCTGGCATGTCCAGGCCTGCTGTGCACTCACTGGAGAGGGGTATGTTTGCTTTATAGGAGTTCATATGTTTACCAATGTGTTTTGCTTGTTTAACCCTTTAAAGCCTGAAACAAAATCTTATTTTTTTTCTTCTTTCAAATAAGCAATTTATTGAACCTTTAGAAAAAAATCTGTATGGTTGTATGTATTTTTTTTTAAATCTAGTATCATATTTGATACGTCTGGCTTTAATTGCTATTTTAGTATATGATCTAGAGAGAATATACAGTACATGTAGCGCTTTATGGAGCTTATATTCGTGAAGAAATAAACACCTCAGTTTTATTCAGAGGCAAAAATATGCAATTTATTTGGCAAAAAAAATAGGAATTCTGATAGTTTGTAATGTAGATTTATGAGATCTTTATAACCATATAGCAGACTTCTTACATAAACTGCATATAAATATCAGTTGTCACTCTTCCAATAATAAATCTTTCAATAATATAAGATTTAGATGCTTTTTGTATGCTTCATTTATCATTCGTTTATTATTCGTCAAAGCTCTGTAGATTTAATTGTGCACAGTGCAATGATGTTTGAGAGATTATAAATGTTCCTCAAAACCCTGATGTTTCATATTTGACACTCGCTGTTCAATTTTTTCCAATAAAAAGCTTTCAAAGCCCAAACTGTTCTAAAGAATTATGTATGGACATTTAAGTAAACCTAAGTCGCTTCAGTCCAGTAAGAGTTCAACTGGAAATATTACTGACAGTATCAAATTTTTTTTTATGCTGACGGATTTCAAATTGATTTCTCTGCAAAAAGACATAAAGGTGGACAGTTTAAGAATTATCCTTAAAGGCCTTATACTTTTATAAAATTTAAATATACAGTTTATTAAGATGACAGAAGGCGTGTAGCAGATGTTGTGGTCGTGAATATTATACAGGAGGCAGTATAGGCTTGAGCTGTTTCCAAGCCTGTTGCCTTAGTGAGAGCAATTTTTTACACTATATAACCACCTCTTTCTTTTCCCTCTACAGTTTACCAGCCAGTCTAGACTGGATGCGTTCCCGTGTTGTGGCGAATTAGTCCAGCAGCGGTGCTTCTTAAACCTCTGGAACTGTTGAAAGAGAGATCAGGCCTTTGACTTTTATCCAGCTCTCAGTGCCTCTCGGAGTAATACTGAAATAATGCTGAAGTCAGGAGGAACACACCTCACCCACCTACTCTGGAAACCAGAATGAGCCTGGAAGACTCTGCGTGTGTGAGAGGATGTGTGTGTGTGTGTATACACGTTTGTGTTTGGACATTATGTGACTCCGTTCTAGAGGTCCACATGTTTACATTACAGACTTCTGAAATGATCTGACATGATCATGATGATTTGGTGCCGCTGTATTCACCTCTGACTGTGCCGACGGCTCCGCTTCCCATGTGAAGTAATTTTCTACAGGCAGCCACCCGAGAGGGGGAGGGTGATCATACCGATCCATGATGAGCCACTAAGCTATTGAACAACATTACTTGAAGTATTTTAAAAGGAATTGGTTTGTGTATGTTGTGCAGATGTGTGCATGTTCAAGTATTTTATTCTGAAAGTAGACAGACTTGATATTCATAGTATGTTTTCTTATATAATTTTGTACAAAATGTTTTGTACAAATAAAAATTTACTATAATGTGCCTTTGTCTTCGAGAAATGTATTTATCCTGGGTTTAAAATGTATTTGACTGTGTATGTGAAACAAAGGTGCTGCCGAACCACAATCGATCGTTATCAGATCAAACGGAAGCTGACTTGTAGCTTAATTTGCATTGATGATAATAGGCCCCCTCTCTTTGTCGAACCGTATGCTAATGCTTTTGTTCTTAACTGTTACTTGAAACAGACCTAATTGATATGCATGTGTGCATTTTACTTTTCTAATGCGTTAAAGGGTTAATTCACCCAAAAATTACAGTTTTGTCAGTAATTACTCACCCTCATATTGTTCCAACCCCGTAAGACTTTCGTTCATCATCGGAACACAAATTACACAAATATATTTTGATTAAATCTGAGAGCTGGATCACTCCTCCATAGGCTTCTAAAGGACTGAAATTTGCCACTCAGAAAAGTTATGAAAGACATTGTTAAAATAGTCCAAGTGACAGTGGCTCAACCTTAAGTTTATCGAGCAACGTGAACACTTTTTGTGCGCAAAAAACAAACAAAAATAACGACTTTATTCAACTATTAATGGGCTCTATGCACAACTGCACTACTCCCTGAACTTCAGCCAGCTTCTTGTTTCCTGTCTGCCATTATTGGAAAATTTGATTAATTCAGGTGTGCTTGACCTCAGTAGTCACGGCAACAATAATCAGACACACCTGAATTAATCAATGTGTCCAATAATGCCAGACAGGAAACAAGAAGCTGGCTGAAGTTCAGGAAGTAGTGGAGATGTGCATAGAGCCCATTTCCTTCTCTGTGGGCCTTGAGTGAGTTCACGTAGTCGAACCACACAGCACCTCTGTGTTGTACGTCACACTTGGCTCACTATTGGCCGACGCTGGTCATGTGTGTGATGCATGTGATGTCTAATCTTACATTTGATGACAACACAGCCTTGTTGAGTGAGTACATTAATGATATTCTATCCATCATCTTTCCATTTCTTTCATCCTGTTGAGTCATCAAATAATGAGTTTAAAATGATGAAATAATTGCTTAGTAGTCAGTAAGGGTGTGTGTTTGGTAACCAGGCCCTTTATTAAGGCTACTGGTTGGTGAAATTTATGACCATGAAGATTTATGTGAGGCCTCAGTTTCCTGGCCTGTTATTGCCAATAATTGTTATTAGTTATATGCTTTTTAATTCTGATTTATTGTCATTTAACAATGTGGTCTGGGTTTAATAATTAAAAGAAGGGGGCACCCGGATTTGAACCGGGGACCTCTTGATCTGCAGTCAAATGCTCTACCACTGAGCTATACCCCCATAGACTAGTGTGTGTCACAGGTGTGTTTTTCACGGAGTAGTCATCCAATGATCAGTCTACACCCTTGGCTATTTAACAGGTCTGACAGTGTGAATATTTGTTTTGTGTATGTTTGCCATTCAGCATGATTGAATTCAGCACTGTCACGCTTTTAAGACTTGTTCCACATGTGGCCTGTTGCATTGGTCTAATTGGTCTAATCATGGCCTGCTGCAGTGAGAAAATCAATATCAAAAAGGTTGAGTGAATAAAAAAACAAGTATCAATGATTTTATCAATTCAGCGTGAAGAGCGCTTTACCACTCAGGGTATTTGTCTTGCCATCTGTTGTTCTGAATATCAAAACTGCATGGTTTAGGGTCATCTTCTGTTGTCATGATTGCTGGTTGAACTGCACTTTATCGGGATGAGCTACCGTGAACATTACCACATGAGTAACACATCTTGTCGAACACTCTTAAACAACATCAAGATATACTACCTAAAATGTGAGTGACACTTCTTGCTAGGAAGGCAATGGCTGCATTTGAAATGGCATACTCTTTTGAGTTGGTATATTTATTTTGAATAAGTCAAGCCAAAAAAGTATGATCTAAAAAGTATAAATGTAATCTAGACGTACCACATTCGTCATGCTGTCATAGTTTTAGATAGTTTGCCGTTTCAAGCAGACTTGCACAGGAGTTTATAGGTTCGCCCCCTTACAGTTACAAAGATCACAGCAGTTATACCATTTCCAAGGTTAGGAATTAGATAAACATAGTCGTTTTCCACACATATAGAGATAGACAGAAGCATATCTCCATCGATTATGCAGCTGACACTCTGACCCAGAAGATAGGCATGTCCACCTTAGGCACCTTCCAGGTCGCAGATTTGGATTGCTGGGTGCCAGCATGTCCAGAACAACAACTCAGCCAATCTCCAATAATGCCAGTGGTTCCTTGACCTGTAACCAAATAGACTAACACACACTGACACAGCTTTTCCTAGGTTGGATTTGGCCAGGCTCTAAACTATTAACAGGAGAGTCCTCTCAAAACATCAAGAGAGCTACACTTTAATCTAACTGGAAAGTAAGGCTTTAACAAAGAAATGGTATTGGCTTCAATGAGCCCTATATCTTTTAACACACTGAAGACCTTTCTCAGGCACAGAACAAGTCCCTATTTCATTTCTAATAGTAAAGTGTCCATCGTTTGCAAACGTCAGAATTTCACCAAATATGGTCATCCAGATACTTTTTGCCTTCTCTTTTATGAGTAATGTGAATTCAGACATTCTTCTTTTGTGACATATTGTTTTTGGCCTACTGGAATTTTGCGTTTTCGGATGCAGCCAATACCTATTTGGATTGTGGGCCTGTCAATCACTAATTTCCAATTTGGTTAGTTACACATCGAGATAAAGACCATAAAAGAGGGATTTTGAAAGAATGGTGCTGGAATGAGCAAGTTAATCAATATATATATATATATATATATATATATATATATATATATATATATATATATATATATATATATATTCATTTATGAGACGCTTTTATCCAAAGCGACTCGCAAATGAGGAATGGAGTCAAAGCCAGCAGAATTCCAATCAGGTTTCACAGTCTGCAATCCAATCCAAAAGCACGAGGAAACCAACGTCTATCAAAAAAACTATCACAAGAACGATACTGTTTTTTGTCCTAATTTTCAGTTTCATCCTAAATTGACCTAGTCTGACTCATTTTGGGAAGTTGAATCCATCTAGTTGGAGGTTGTTAAATATGTTTGATACTTTGAGTGAATTTTAAAACACATATTGTTGTCAATAGACATGCGTGGAGACATTCTCCTTTTGTTTAGTTTGTTGTGTTTGGACAAAATAATAATTTGGTTATTTTATAGGCTAATAAAGGCCTATGTCTTTCTAGTTATACTAGTTTGAAATAAAAAAAGATTGAGATACACTGACTGTGCATGATTTATGTAGGATTTAAACGTTTAAAAAGTCGGCAAGTATGATTCCTACTGTTTAAAAAAAAGTCCGATATTGAAAGTCGGTAGTGAATTCCAGCATCAAGTTTACTGCCTTGTTCTCAAGGAAAATCCTTGTGACTGCAAAAGTGTGATAACTCGGTTATAGCCACATCAATAGTTCATACTACAAATAATTTAATTTTAATGATGATTAATGACTTTGTTTCACAGTCAGCAGTACACTCATAATGTTATCACCTTTCCACGAGAATAGATGCTTGATGAAATTGTTCTTATTTTTGTTTCACCCTTTGTTTGGGGCGACACCTGGTGGCTACGTAAATAACTGTATTAATTCCACTCAAAATCAGAAAGACATTTTGATTTCATGAGATTTTCATCAAATCAATTTGTGCTTAATTAGCCTACTGATGCCTGACACGTAGTGTGGGTTTGAATGTGCCTTATTTCTTTTCGCAAAGCAGATGCTTGCTGGTTCGGCTTCCTGGTTCATTCCCGTGCAACCCTTAACATATTTATTCACATGTATTGTAGCCTATACTTGTTGGCCTAAACAAGCAATATTTGGTTTGAGGTTTACGTTTGTTTTTTTTTACAACTCTACATAAGAGAGAGAGAGAAAGTTTTCTGTAGTCAAGAATCTGTGTGTTTGGTAACACCTTTTGTTTCCGTTATTGGTATTCATGTCAGGTTTCAGATAACTATGTCATCATCACCATGTGTTACTTGAAAAAACGATTACTAAAGATTGTTCCTCATTTTTAAGTGGTGTGACGAAAAGAAAGAAAAACAGGGGGCACCCGGATTTGAACCGGGGACCTCTTGATCTGCAGTCAAATGCTCTACCACTGAGCTATACCCCCTTGCAGAACATGTGTCACAGGTGGTAGTTTCACAGGTTACTGAAAGCTCAGTACATTGTGTAAATATTATAATGGGTGTGTTTATATGCAGGTGTGACTATTTGTGTTGTGCATATTATGAGCTTATAACTGTGTGATCTCATTTGATTGCAACACCCATAAATAATGTAATAATCTGATAATTGCTTTGTTTATTTGTTTAAGTGTTACTGAGGATATAATGTAATCTGAAATCTAATATACAATAATTTGTTGTGCCATATGTAACTTTAGTCTATTTATTAATGTTTTTTTGTGTACATTTTACATCTGGCAGAAGCCAACATTAGGCCAAGAGGCTGGGACTCTTCTCCAGTATCTATCTGCATTCGCCACTAAATCTTGGCAAAAAATAAACAAATAATACATTAACATTTTTATTTTAATTAACAAAAATCACAAAAACTACCAAAAAAGATAACATTTCAACCAATACTACCCAAGAAAAAAAAAGTTGATTTAACAAAAGGAGGCATTTGGTTTCACATTAATCTTTGTAAGCAAATAAAAAATATATAAAATTAAAGAAATAAAATAACACCGTAAACACAGAAAATTTCAAGAAGTAAAAATGTAAATAACATGTTGGAACATAAATAACTTTCAAATAATTATCCCCAAACAAAAAGATGCATCTTAGTCAGCATTGTGATCATAAGCTTATACTACATCAAAGTCCTTTTAGACCAATTATATAAATTGTCTCTGGCTGTATTCAAAATATATATTCGCCAAACATATTTAATGTCAATCTGTCTGAACAAGAACTGAATACACAATATCTGATTTTTTTCTGTATAAATTTGGAAAACATGTAACAACCACACTGATCTATATAGAATGTCATTAATAATATCAATATCAATGTCATTATACGAATAGATCAGTGGTGACAACTTGTGATATTTTTGAAAAAAATATGCTTTTTTGAATATAAAATATGCTTTTTATTTTGAATATACCTTTAAAACAGTATTTCAGGCCTGCTTTACTAAAATGTATGTAGTTGCATATTTAGCCACCAGCTGTCGCTCAAACAAAGGGCGACACAAAGTATAAAGCTCGAAACTGAAACAAGCGTCGGTTACCCTGTTTTGGATAAAATGTGAATAGCTTGCGTGTAAAAAACTGTCTTATATACATTAACACTGGAGCTGTTTCAGTTTTGCTTCGAGTTTGAATATGCTGAATGCACATTATTTAAAAACACTTTGTTATTAGTGTTTATTCTAAAATTAGGGCAGGTACACTCCCAATATGCGAATCTGTATTAAGATCCATTGGATGGTGTCGTTTTAAAACAAATAAAACTGAATGTAAACACAAGATACGACAAGCTTTAAGTCCTTAAACCCAAGAGTAGTTTTTTTTGTTTTCATTTCAATTGATAAAGAATAAGTATTTGAGAGTGAAAGTCTTCCGCTGAATGCCCTTGCTTATCTCTGAGCGGGAGCGCGCAGTAGGACAGAGCGGCAGTGCCGTGAGCGCGCCTTCCGTGTCTGACAGCCAGCGGTGCGAACTGGACTCATCAACGGCTAGCGATCCACACCTCGCGCGTTATCTAACATATTCTGCTCTGCGGATCGTTTCTTCATCTCATTCCTTCGCTACTATTCCTCCAAAATGAATCCACTGTGTGGCAGATGTAACCGAGTGGTGTACCCCACGGAAAAAGTGAATTGTCTTGACAAGGTAAGGCATACTTAGCATATGCTAGCATAGCTTACACATCTGGCCGCGAGAATGGGGTATATTTGGATCTAGATATGTATAAAACAGATTTAGTAATGTGGCTTAAAGGAGACCATTTCCGATGTTGTGGCTATCGAGATTGTGAGCAGAGCGGAAACGTCCAAGCGAAGGGGCTAACGTTTGTTGTAAAGAAAATCCTTGATTGTGATAACTTCATAGCATGCTACAAGTTGTCGATGATATATTTATTTTTCTCAGTGTGAATATCGTCTGATATCGACAGAAATTTTCCGCGGAAGTCGTTATTTTTCAAACAAACGCCATCCGCCTGTTCGTGGCCTCTGTCGCGAGGAGGAGGAGGTTTGTTTATGACGTGTCAGTCTGTCCTGTGGGCGACATGGACGGACCCGAAAAACCCAATACATCCCAAGTCATGTCAAACTCTAGTGTTTCTTAACGGCAATCAATGGTTGTATATTATCTCGCATTTTTTTTTTGTCATTCAGACAGGTCCGCAGATACAACTTCGCCTGTGTAACGTTACGTATGAGGCCTATGAGTTATTAAAAACGTGCTATATTTGGGCCAGTTTTACACGCATTCTTGAAATATCAGTCCATCGTTAACCGCGATATCAGTCGGGCCTTGCATTTACATGAAGTGCACATCTGTACTACATGTTTACCAACCGTCCAGAGGAAGTGTTGGTGCTCGACGCGCTTGTGAAACGTTTTCTCTACTGACCCCACCCCCTCTAAACCCATATCCTTATCGCTTTTGGTTTTGTGAGTGGTGAAATCTTGAGTTTTGAATGGCTTTAGCTATAGACGCTCCAAGAGGGTGGGGTCGCCCTCCTTTATTTTCATGCAGCTCAAGTATTTGCTAGGGAGAGAAACTGGGGCGGAGTGATAATAATAAGTAACGCGTGTAATGGACGTTAAAAGCACATTAATCGATTTCCTACTGTCTCCGCGGCCTTGAACGAGACAGCTTTAGGAATGATTACACATACGTAAAGTGCGTGAATGTGGCATGCAGTTTGCGTAAGAATAAAAGTTAAGGCGTTTGGTGGCACGCCTCCCACAAATGTTGTCGAAAAATAGCTCTGAATAGCACGTACACAAGTTGGTTCCTATTCATTGCCGAAAGGAAATGCCTCACACAAGTTGCTTCACACTGTCATACTTTTAAGGCATGCTGATGGTTCCCTCGGTTTGAATAGCTTAAGGTCATCATCTGTCTCTCTGAAGAACATCTCAGAAGACCACACCTAGAGAGGTGGTCACAAAAATGAACATTTACTCGCCCACATGAATGTTTACTCTTTGTTCAGAACACTTGTTTTGTGGTGCACAGAAAGAGAAGTTAAGCTGATTGTTCAGCCTTTTTCTATCTATACAATAGCAGAAGGTGATGACCATCAAGCTTCAAAAAGAACAATAAAAACACCATAAAAGTCTCATTGAGATTTTATTTTTTGCTCAAGTGTTTGCTAGCAACTTCCTCTCCCTGGCACTGCAGTAGATGCATGACTTTGTGGCTCACACACTCCTCATACACATGTGATCTAACTACGACTTTCCAGTTGACCGCTAAGAAAGTGTTTGATATGGAAGACAAACATACCAACGTCTAGATTGTACGCATTGCAGTTAGCATGCATGACTGGCTGTATAGATGGAATGTAGGGTAGTGGGTCAGGTCAGTCGCTCCAGTCCATTTTCCGTGTGTGTGTGTGGTCTTTCATTACTGAAACACTCCCGTTGTTAACATTTAACTATGGAAGTTCTATTCAATGACTAGTATAACTTGCAGCTACATAGTTCAGCGTCAGTGTTTTCCATCCGTTTGTGGATCTTTTTTTCTGTTTTTCCTAATGTTGCAAGAATCTGGGAAAATTGTGATGTAACATGCTTGGTAACCACTTGACAACCAGTGTGCTATGGGGGTTTCATATAAACTATTTTCACTCAAGACACGCCAGAGAGTCTTTAAAATGGATGCATTCACACTGAAAAAAAACTTGTCTTTACTTCGAATGGATGTAACCTCAAGTTGGGCTTCTTTTGGAGCACATGTGGTGCCTGAGCCTGTATTTCTTTCCAAGTGCTTTCCAAGAACAAGCACTCCATTGTTTTTTTCCATTTAATCCTCAGAGCGAACCGCATCGACTTTGTAACGGCCATAGCGACTGAACTGGCAACATTAAGGGGTCCGAAGGACTTCATCTCATTTGCTCTTTTTATTTGTCTTTATCTCTCTCAACTCCGTTTCTGACAATTTCCCTGTTTTTTTGCATACACCTCCTAATACAAACACAATTTAAAGCTTTAATCTATCATCTCTCTGTCTCTCTCTCTTTCAGTACTGGCATAAAGGATGCTTTAGCTGTGAGGTCTGTAAGATGACTCTAAACATGAAGAACTACAAAGGCTTTGAGAAGAGACCATACTGTAATGCGTAAGTATCGCTGCTCTCTGCACATATTCGTGTGCTTGTACATATTCTTAAAGGACAAGTTTTGTATTTTACACTAAAAGCCCTGTTTTAAAATTGTTTCTGATGAAATAGAACGGTTAAGATTATAATTTGGACACATGTGCTGCTGGCCTGAGAATTTTCAGTTTCTGTGGTTGCACCCTCACCCCACCACCACCACCACCACCTCCACAATGGGGGCATAGGTGCACTGGTCTGGAACAATACTTCATAAAACAAGGTTTTATTGTAGTTTTTGTCCAGGTTGGACAAACAGGGCTTTAAGTGTAAAATACCGAACTTGTCCTTTAAAGTTTGCGTCAAATAAAATTAACATATTTAACTTTGTAATCAATGGATAAAATCATCATTGTGTATTTTTTTCTTCGTTAGTAAGCCATTTCACTTGAAAATATGTCATATACAGAAGCAAATTCAGTCACAACTTTAAAGTCACATTGAATTTCCATTCACAATCCCATTTTAGAGAATTAACAAATATAATGCAGAACTTGATGTATTGAAAAGTGGGTTTTGCATAATATTAAAATGAGCCACATCTAATTTGTGGTTTCTAAAACAATGTCTGAATAGCTAGTGGCTAAATTCCAATAGTGGGCATCAGTGTCTTATAGCTGGCTTGGCTTAAATGATATAAATCACATACAAAGTGCATCTTAAAGAAAGAGGAAGTTAGTACATTGTAGTTGAAGATAGAATGTTTGACACTTTTTGTCTTTTGATTGTGGAAACGTCATGTCTGCTCACACAGTAGCTGAATTGTTCAGTCATTTGTGGAAATGACATTGAGGGAAATTCCTATAATTTCACAACAATGACCCATACATGCATATACATGCACCAATGAATTCACTTCTCTGGAATCCACTTCTGATCACTGGTCTTGTGAGTCAGATACCTCAGTTATAGCATCCCTGCCCATTCATACTTCATTTTAATGCAGACCACCAGGCTTAGCATGGCCAGAATAAATGTATGAAGTCGTAATGTCCATCTGGCATAGAAAATATGCAAATGCATCCCTTTTGTGAGTGTGTCTCACACTCATGCTCATAATACACCAGGGGACTTTAGTTTTTATTTAGCAAATTATTTATGTCTGTCCCTCTGTCTAGATCTGCTTCTTCCACTGTTTACTCAGTCCTTATTTCGAAGATAATTTGAGTAAGTAAGCATGGCAGAGTAATTTCCTCTTGCGTCCAAGTTCAACAGATAAAGGCCTGTTTACTTCTCAGAGTGATGGTCTAATGACAGGTCCATGAGAAGTAAAAAGCATCTGCTTGGATCACCATGGGATTGTTTGTTAAATGATATAAACAACATATAAATCAGCCTGGGTGCCTGAGGGCCATTTATCTGTGCATGTTTGTTTACCTCTCTGTCTTTGATTTGAGTGAGAACTAACCTTTAGCAAAAAAATATAAAATTGTATTTTGGACTGCATGCCAATATACTGATTGATAATATTTCCGAAAATGGTAGTTATGTGATATATCTCAGGGCACAACAACAATATTATATATTTTTACTGTATTCCATTGCGCCCACCACAAAAGTGTGCATGTATTTTTATGTCTGGCTCAATTTGTTAAACTTGACATAGTGTAGAAAAAAGGCGGCAGTAAAATAATGCCAATAACGGTCAAAGATTGGCAACATTTAGTACCGGTAATTAGGTTGTTAGACAGTAATCGCTAGAAATTACAGAGCTATAATGTAGCTCGGCACAACATCATGTTAGCTAGTTAGCTTTATGATAATAATTTAAATCAGCAGAAATTACAACAGCAGTGTTTATCTCATCACACCAAAATAAATGTATATGTTTGTTTTTGCCATCAGTCCATCAGTGCGTTTATTGTAAAAGCCCCCCTGTAATTTTATCCTTTAAAATGCATTGAATGTTACTGTAACGTGATTGGTTACAAGGTAGTTTGTGATGTCAAAAAGACCAGCGATTTCAAACTGTCTTTGGTTCACCGCAGTTTTAAATTGCACATGGTTTATCTTAAAGCATATTAAAACACCACATGGACTTAAACAGCTTGATTTTCAGCACAGATGGACTAAAACTTTAAAATATTACTTTGTTCATTTAAATAAAGCTGATATAAAATACAATATAAATGTTACATACAAAATCAGAAACTAGAAATGTTGCTTTGGCAACTAACTGAAATCAAATAAGTTGTAGTACTAAAATGACCAAAACTCAAATAAAAAATAAAGCTAAATAGAAATATATGTATTTTTGAATCTAATAAAAATGACAAAAGCACACAACCAAATTACTAAACTTAAAATGAAACTAAAAATACAAACTACTAGCTACAAAATATTATGCTAAAATAGGACTGCAGCCCATCCTTGGTGTTGAGCCCTGTGTCTCTATTGGTTTTTAATTGAATGATGTATCAGAAAATAAATATAAATGTTACTTGTTTGAAACTAGTTTGTACAGTAGGTCACTACGTGACTTTTTGTTGTCTTTGGTGTAGATTTTTGAGCAAGGAAAGATCAGTCTATATTTATTTACACTGATTTACAGAGCATGCTCTGTATTATGTGTCGGTTGCCTGCAGCAACACAGCATCTGTGTACTATATAGAGGTTAACTAAGCAGACCGGGAGCCCTGTTGTAGCCAGGAGCAGACAACATCTTGATTTGCTCAGTTGTTGTGTTGTGAAGTATGATTAATTTTACTGAATCAGTCCTGTTAAATCCTGTCGTGTCACCTTATATATTGTGATATGGTTGTAAGATTAGTGTAATAGTTCTGTTTACTACTATATTTCCAAATATATCAGCTAGTGCTGTAATTGTAATTTGTGTACTCTGTTGTTGTAAAGTTCTGTTATTTCTGGTACTCTAATTATGTGTTGCGTTGGATGATTGTGGTTGGGGTGTTCTCATGCTAATTTTATGTTGTGTTGGTCTGTGAAAATAGGGCACATAAGCTGCCTTGTTTACACAAGACACAAATTACACTAGTGCAGCTTCACTATCCCCATACAGATCAGTGATAAACCCATGTGGACATTTACATACACAACCACTAATTCAGGATCTTTGTTTTCATCAGCAACATGGTTCAAAAGTGTCCAATTTGAGTTGCCTTGATGGGTAATATAAAGAGCCCATCATAACAATGAGCTACAGTCACCAGCATAAATAGTTTATGCATTAAATGTGATTTGAATCATATTTTAACATCTAAACATTAATAATTAAAAATACTTTTGATTGTTATTTAACTAGGAGAAATTCTGAGATGTTAATTTGCAAATCCTTATAAGATTTCAAATGTTGATGATAACTAAAATGGCTCTGTGTGTATTTCAGACACTATCCGAAGACGTCATTCACCAGTGTTGCGGACACTCCGGAGAACCTGCGCCTGAAACAGCAAAGCAAGATGCAGAGCCAGGTACAACATGCCAGTATTTGCTTTCTCTTATCATCCTCTCTCCTCTTCTGGTGATTTCTGTTTTTTGTGGCATTGCACTCCTAATAAATAATACTCAAAGAATGCATAAGTCAAGTCATAATCATCTCCCAGAGCTCCACCTGCCTCCACCTGAGGAAGAACCTATGTTGAGCTATGTGGAACACAGATTTTGGTGTATCGTGACTTTTTAAAACACTAGAAAATGTTATTTTTAGTAATAACTGTTATGTGATATAAACTATTATACAAGCAACAATCATCATGACATCTCATTCCACTTTCTCAGCTTTTATTGTTGTTTTATTGACTGCATTAGTAAATATAAACCATTAATGCTCATTATCTCTATTGTAGTCACAAAAAAAAGTAATATATAGAAGTTTATCAGTAACTACGGAACAACATTTGTTCCCAAACTGGCCCATTTTTTACCTTTTATTTAATGTATTGCTAACTTATTATAAAATCACATAAATCATGGTTTTAAACTGTATTTAGACCCAAATAGATTTGAAAAAATGATTAACCTCAAATAAAATGATTAGAAAATGAAACTGCTCATAATGTTTAGATTTTGATCTTCTGAGGTTGATGATGAATGTTTTTCTAAATGTTATTCACCTGTGTTCACTCACCAATTGTTGAAAATAAAAAATGACTTAATTTGTAAAAGTCTGAGGGCCTTTTTACCATGTTTTTTTGGGGGGGAAAGTGCCAAATATTGTTTTTTATGATTATTATCCATCAACTAATCTGCATTTATGGTGATATAGTATATGGGACAGAAGTACACCTTTGAACCTACTTCAATCGAAATGAACAATTATGATTACTTGGATACTTGGCTATTGATTTTCGTGTGTGTTTGTGTTGCAGGTGCTGTACAAGGAGGAATTTGAGAAGAACAAAGGAAGGGGCTTCAGTGCTGTGGCTGACACACCAGAGATGCAAAGAATCAAGAAAACGCAAGACCAAATCAGCAACGTAAGTCTAACTCTTAAAATTAAATTCAAAATCATCTACCATTATTTTTTTTTTTTGCCTTTTTTCCTGTTCATTTTCTTTGTCCTGTGTATTATGCCTGATATTTACTTTTGCTTTTTGTTTCGCGCCTCCCAGCCTTTCTCTTCATCTCTCCAACAAACAGTTTATCTATCATCCTAATCTCCTTTCATTGTTTATTAATGAATTAGCAAGAAGTCCTAATTATTTGAGCTTGATGGAGCACTTCTTTAGTCCCACCCTTCGTTTTTCACACCACACCTGCTGAAGTATCTGTGCTGTTGCCTGGCAACATTTATGTCACCAACTTCCTTTTTGCAATGTCATTTCCTGTCAGTATGAAAGCGAGCAAGACTGCACTCTATTATCTGGCTCAGGAGACACCCTGTGGACGGCACAGGAATTACTATTCATTTGTCACCTCCGCTCTGAATGAAGTTTAATTAAATTAAAACGTCTTGCTGAAACCACCACTTTACAAAATGAAGGACTGTTTTCTGAGTACTTTAATTATAAGATAGCATGCCATCAGTATTTCTCATGCATTCTATTTTTATTCTCCCTCGCTTCAATTTCCTGTAGTTATTTCTGCTTGAACCATTTACCCAAAGTGCCCATTGCTGCAGAAGAAAACCGCATTGTGGTTGTCTTCATTGTTGCTCTTTGGATGCTTTTAGTACGTGGTCAATGAAGTCATCATATACATCTGTTAAAATGTTCTTTTTTATGAAAACAAAAGAATATATTACATAATATAATAGAATAATTTATAATATATATTTATAGTGTTGTGTAGTGGTTTAAAATGAAACCACTACAAAATCCTCACATTTTTTTATATAGCGATTTGACTTCATTTTCCTAGTTAAATAAACAATACATTCAAAAGAGAGACCAAATACAATTCTATTTTGTATTTTTACACTAACTCTTTATCATAAAAAATCAAGAGGCAGGATTTATCGCACAGACCAGTGTCATATACAATCATCATAACTGATCATATCCAATAATAGCTTGATGCATTACCTCCTATCACATGACTTTCCTCCATTCATTCTCAATTAGAATCATCAGATTAATTTTTAATTTTTCAGAACAAATTTATATTCCTTTTTATTTCTTCACAACTAATATATTTATATTTTTTATCATTTGCAATAGTAACTGGAAAGTATGAAACTGTATTATAACTCCATTATTGGAAATCAATCTCATGTGTTGCAGATGTTTCATATAATTTTCAATCCAAGACCTGCTTTTTATGACAAATAATTCTCGCAATTCTGAGTGTGTTATTCGGCTAAATAATGTTACTTTGGTGACATTGAAGAATTCACAAACATTTAATACATCACTAAATGTCCATCTGCGAGGCTTTGAGATGATGAACATAAAACATAGTGACAACATCATAGTTACTGTTCTTTCTTCCTGTTTTGACACACTGTATGTCTGTGTGTGTTTTAGATTAAATACCATGAGGATTTTGAGAAGAGCCGAATGGGAGGAGAAGGCCCACCACAGACACCTCAACAAATTACAACTCCAGGTACACAATATTTTGATTGTTGTCTGGATGATCACTGCAGTGTCAATTTCCGGTGAGCCATAAAATATGAAAATCTTTCTCTTGAAGCATATCAGCCCTCGGCAGCATCTAAGAACTATCACTATGAGCCTGAGCCTGTGCGTCAGGCCGCTGCCGCCCCTCCTCCCAGCTCTGGGGTAATAAACTCTTAAAACTCTAACACGCTCTGTCCCACACACTCCTTCTTTTCAAGTCCTTATGGTCGTCTTTGCGTGTGTTGCAGAAGCGCTACCGAGCGGTGTACGACTACACCGCAGCTGATGAGGACGAGGTGTCGTTCCAGGACGGTGACCTAATCCTGGACGTTCAGCAGATCGACGAGGGTTGGATGTACGGAAGAGTGGAGCGCACTGGCCAGCAGGGGATGCTGCCTGCTAACTACGTAGAGGCCATCTGAACATGAGTGAAAGGATGAAAAGGTTGAAAAAAAAGAGAGAGGGGGTTGCGGCAGAGACGCAGATGATTAGCCGAGTGCCATCTCACCTTTCAAGATCTCATCTTTTTCCTCTTCTATTCCTGCACTAACTGTCCTATCAGGGGTCAGCCGCTGTGACCCGGTTATGATCCAAAACAAACATAGTTCAGTATGTAATCATACACCCCAGCAGCGCATACACGTACTTGCATAAATAGTGAATGATTTACTCCTTTCATCCATATCTTTCGCTCTGTATGCACCTCCCTGTCTATTGCTTTTGCTGTCTGTTTATCTTTTTATCTTCTGTTTAAAGGTGCTGTCACAAGTGGCACTTAAGTCTTAATAAGACTCGCGCACACACAAACCCACAAAATACATGACCACACAGGCCTCTAAAATATTTAGGGCCTGCCATAGAGCACTTCGTACACATCTCGACAAATTTATATTATCGGTTGCTATGACAATATGTGAAAAAATCTGGTCCGAACTTCATTTATGTTTTTTTTCTTTTTTCTTATATATATATATATATATATATATACATATATTTTTAATTGTTTCATATCTTGTTTGCAGTCTGAGTTTCATATCTCATTGACTGTGGTTTTGTAACAATGCTTGAATATAAGACTTCTGTCCATTCCAATCATTCCATGCGTCTGACCATTTGCATCAGGTGTTGAAACTGGATCTTAAGGGGCGAAACCTTTTGCTACTTTCATGTTCACACAAGCTCCTTCACATTCCGCTGGCCCTTTAGAAAATGAATTAGAATATATAAGCATACTTTTGTTCTGTTGCTCCTGCTTTTAAAAATGACAAGGAAATAGTGATGTACTTAATAAAGGGAAAAAATAAACTATATAGTCACTTAGCGAGCGAGGAGTGGAACAGCATCGTAGAATAGAAGCGAGGAGCCCAAGCACAATTCTATGGACCATTTTTTGCTTTGGATTTTAATCATTCCATTGGTTTTGTTCCATTACGGTTTTGGGGTGTTCCATGTGCATAGTATGAAACTGTAAGACGTTGTTATTGATGTTTTTGTTAGTTTGATTTTTTTTTTTCTTACTCCTCATATCATTGCTTATTCACATTGCCTTGCTGGTATTGTACGAGACGGAATTTTAATGTCAATTTATCAATATCAGTGGAATAAAAAAAATCTATTTGTATACCAAGGCAGGCGGGTTTGTCAAACGAAAAGAATTGTTAACGGTATTAGAATGTTTTAGAGCCTAGCATGTATAACTGGAAACTGTTACTGTGCAAAGACTCTTATGAGATTCTACTGATCATTGTTCTCTATAATGCCAAAATATAGATGCAGAGAATGATCAAAGTGTTTTGCTTTCACAATATTTCCACTATTGTAGCTTCAGAGGTGTAATATCTGGGTCACTTTTTCCTCTTCTTGAAAACATATCCTCAGAATTTCTTCAATATCCCTCCAATTCATTGTAAAACATTTTTAAACCCCTTATTCTACACATTACAACCAGCTGCATCACCTTTTCAACGTAAGATACCATATACTAATACCTAATATGTACGCTACCATTCAAAGGTTTGGAGTGCGTAAGATTCTAATGTATTTGAAAGCCATTGTTTGCTCACTAAGGCTGCATTTTTTTCATCAAGGTACAAAAGTACAGTAAAAACGAAATATTGTGACCTTTTTTTCAGGATTCTTTGATGAGTAGAATGTGCAAAAAAACAGCATTTACTTAAAATAGGCTTTCTTGAAATAGAAATCTTTTGAAAAATTGTCTTTACTGACACTTTTGATCAATTTAATGCATCCTTATTGAATAAAACTGTTATTTTCTTTCAAAAATAAATCTTACTGATCCCAAAGTTTGAATGGTATTGTATAAATTGGATTTCTATAGCTCTTTCCCCTTTAAAAAAAAAAATTGTAGTCCACGTTTTTTGGTAAGATGAGACATAAAGGTATACAACAAGAAAATAAAAATATTTAAATCAGAATATTGATCAGAATCAGAATAATGCTTTTTATTTCATTTAAACCCTTTTGTTCTGTCCCATCTCTTTATTCCAACATGCTATTCTATCTTAAATCTAACAAAAGTTTCAAGATGAATTGTTCTTCTTTTACACACTCTGGTGGAAAATCTATGACAGTGTGTATAACATCTCACCGTTAGTAATGGTCAGTATTGAATGACAAATCACCCAGAAATAGACAGGAAGGATATTGAAAAGGAACTAAAAGGTTGAAAATGTGTGTGAGAGAAGAAAAATAAACTCACAAAAACCTTGTGAGTATGTATAAATGCTTGCTCTTGTGTCATGGTTCACCTTGTGTGAATTTAAACATGCTTTTAGAGTAATAAATAAAAACTCAACAGAAGCAGACACATCCTGCTCAACTTTTAAATGTAACACAATTAGCTTCCTCTCATGATTAAAAAAAGTAATGTTTTCTTATCACCTAGTTTCCCTTTTTCGTACAGACTAGTTTAATCCTGATAATCAAATCTTGCACTCATAGAGGATGCACATGATAAACTCCACGTTCAGCGCTCGGCCCCTGTTATTGCTTGCTGTATCTTTCTAGAAGGGAGGACAGTATTATAGTGATCAGCTGGCGGGGAGGGTCTCAAGACCACAGCGGTCCAACATCCCTCATCGCTGCCTGATCATCCTCCACTTCTGCTCTGCAAACATCATGCTGGACATCTTGATATTGATGTTCTTCGCCATCATCGGCCTCATGTTCCTGTCCTACATCATCTACATGCTGTGATCGCCATAGCATCCATGAGAGCGGATGCGGGATTCACGTCCTCAGGGTGGATTAGAACACAAAGGTTGGCGATGAATTTGAGCTAATTGTGTTTTTAGACTATGTCGAGAAAAACAACACACTCTTTTTTATACTAGCTGTCCTTGATAATATTGGATTGACGGACCAAATCGTTTTAAGGCAGGTTGTGGTTATGGTTAGAAATTATGAATTACGGGACTAAAAGGACAAAAAAAATTAAAATAAACTCTATAAGCTCTTTAGATAATGAATATTAGCTACTAGGCCACGTTATAACCGTTATGCGCTGTATTTTGTTGCAGCTTACAGGAAGAAGCGCTGTGTTTGTGGGATCATGTCTCTGGATCCCGAGATGAGGAACAGCTGTAACGAGAATTCAGTGGAGGACGCAGCAGGATACACTTACAAGATGAGACTTCACACTTCCTTCTCATCTCTCTGTCATACAAACACTGTTCCTACAGGATAGCACCTAACACACACACAACCTACACCAGACTGCTGTGTTCCTCCTACCTTTTATTTAGAAGACACTATTCAAATATATTTTCCTAAAGGATCAGTCCATGGCAGAAACAGTAGGCTACCACAAACTCTAAGATCTATGGCTGTTTGGCTATTATTTGATTCCTATTCTTCTGTCTATAATTTCTGCACATGTCTATCTGAAGACATATCTATTTTCAAATGCATGTATTTTATGCCAATGGATGTTCAAAAATCACCAATTGATTTTCAAAATAAAGAGCCTTTGTGAGGATGAAACGGCCTAATTGTGTAGAATTATTTGTGTTATGAAATAGATGATCAAAAAAATCTACGGAATTATTATTAACTTCTTATTATTATTATTATTATTATGAGTCATTTTTTATATCTTTATATTTGTTTAACTGAAAGTTCGAAATGTGACGTGGGGGTATAGCTCAGTGGTAGAGCATTTGACTGCAGATCAAGAGGTCCCCGGTTCAAATCCGGGTGCCCCCTACAGTTGTTTTGAGAAAATACATTTATGTACTAAAACCGTATGACTGCAAATTTAACACGATAAATAAAGTTATCCGCTCTCATAATAAGACCCAGGTGAAACGAAATTGGAGACATATTTAAACTTCGATCAAGTGATTTGTGCAGGATACAGATCACCAACAGAGTGCAGCACCGGACACCAGATGAACGAGTGCCACGTAGACAAAGGCACGAAATATGAAGAATTACAGCGACATCCAATAAAACCATCAAACCAGCATCCTCAGCCATCGCGGTAATCTTAAATCATCTTCCCCAGGTTTCACAGACCAGGCTTTAGCTAGTCCTAGATTTAAATGTTTGAGTTGTTTTGAGACTTACTCAAACAGATCTTAAAGTTTATCAGTGCCATTGTTTTGTCTCAAGATACCAGTTGCCCTAATGTGTTTTTTTCTAAGGCACGTTTATGAAAGCTACTTAAATGCCTTTATTGAACTAAGGCTTAATCCTGGCTTAATCCAAGTCCTGTCTGTGAAATCCTTGTATAATATTGTGTATTTAGATTTTCCTCAGTCAAATCAGCCTATTCCTGAAGATTTATACTTTTATATTTATATTATATTTTAGTTTAATTATAATTGTCTATATTTTGTACCATTTAATTTCTTTAGTTTATTAAGTGTTTTGTCATGTCATGATACATGGGTTTATTGAATGGTTTCTGTTTATATTTAAGTCAATGAGCAAAATTATGACGAAATTAAGTCCAAGATCGTTGCATAAAGCATTGACTCTGGAACAATAGAATCATCTGAGGTATCAATATTTATATATAGATATTATAGATTGAAAATATTGCCCAGAAACGTACTTTCCCACTAAGCACTTGGCAAGAAGAAACTATTTTCATTTAAGCAGTTTCACATATTCAGTCTTCTCAATCTGAAGTGGTTTTATTGTAACTACAGCTGTGTAAAATGTTGGTAATAAAATCTCAGGTGACTGTCATCAGCAGCCATCAAGCATATCAGAGTGGAACTTTTAGTATTTTGGTTCTCATCAAAAATCAGAAAAGGGAAGTTCAGCTCTCTCACACACACACACAAACACACACACATTTCAGAGCCATTCATTGAATAAAGCAGTTTTAATATTACAGGAGTCTGCTCATGTCTGTGCCCGAGAGTGAGTAACAAAGTTACTTCCTCTCTGGACTCTCCAGCTCCAAGCCTAGAAGTCATGAGACGAAGCACATGACAATGTATACCTCATAGCTACACGTCCAGGGGATATGCTAAAACAATGTTACTTCAACATTTCATTGACATTTAAATGCTTTAAATGCTAAACATTTTCTAGTTTCATTAATGGGGGTCTACAAATAGCTGTAGTAAATGCATTCAGAAAACTGGTCAATTGGATTGATTCATTTTTTAACAGAATAGCCTACATGTTGTATACTGCAGTTTCACAGCCTTATTCTTAAAAATTTTAATACCATAAAATATTTGATCTTATACATATAATGTGTGGCTAACATCTGGTGGTTATGGAAGATTTAAAGAAGTTCAACCAGATAAACAACTGGTTTACAGGCTTATATTCCTTCTATTATCTAGGATTGCATTCACATCAAAGTGGAAGCCTGCAATGGAATATACCAAAATGCCTTTAAAATAGGGGTGATGTTTAAATGACTGAATCACCGAATGCTCACACTAAGCTGCTAAAGAGCATTAAATTCTACTAAAACGCTGAAAGTCCTCTCTGTGATCCCGTGATAGTCAGTCATTTCAAAATCCTAAAAAGAAACGCATTGCGTATTCATAAGTCATCCCCAGAGAAGCGGAAATGGACCCTGCACTTATGGTTGATCATGTGACACTCTCCATTTCGCCATTTTCTTCCTCTCCACCGGCGATCAGCGTCCTGTTGGATTCGTGACCATCCTCTCCTGCTCTTACAAGACCTGTCAACCTAGAATAGATCTTCTTTGGAACCCTAACCTCCAAGACTGAAGCCTTCTTCCCCTTCTGTCTTTAGTTTTAGTGTCCTGAACGCGCCAGAAGAATGTCTGCCTCGAGCCCCGAGTACTCACCCTTCTTCGCAGTGATGGGTGCCTCAGCAGCAATGGTGTTCAGTGGTAAGATACACGTCATTTTAACCTTAAATTCAGTGAATGCTTTATTAAATAAAAACCCTGAGTAAACGCGATAATTGATCGGGTGTCTGTGAACGGGGCAGACCGGTGGTGTTGCGGCTCGCTGAGCCGTGTACCTGTAGTAGGGGAAGGGATGCGAAGGTTTCCATCACGGCACATGACGTCTCTCTTGACGTAATATCTATAAATTATTTATTTCGTTTCATTCCTTCATTGTCACGGTTCACAGAGGAAAACATAAGAAGCTTTCGTTTCGGACGAGCAGAGTCTCCTGTTTTAATATTTGCGCAAGGACGTCATTTATTTAATGTCCTCTAAACACATATGACGTTATGGTTGGAAGACACGAACGATTTTGGTTATTCTAATAATCTTTTTATTATCTCGTATATTGTGTATTGGTCTAGACTGTAACAGTAGCGTCGTTTTCGTGTCATATTGATTTTTTCTCCAAGCCAAGGCGAAATGCATTACTTAATTAACATGAACCGTTTTGGTCTTATCTAATGCGATAAGTTAGTACTTTTTAAAACACGAACTACACGCCCAGACAAAAACGGCCTTGTCAGTTTAAATCTTTATCTCAGTCAGAGCCACACTTATTTTCTGTATTCAAACGACAGCCATTGTTCTCTTAGTATTTGCTATTATTTTCAGTCAGCACACCAAGCCTAAATCCTGGAATGATACAAATAAATTTGAAGCAACCTCATCTGCTTCCTACAAACCAAGGGAATTCGCTGCTGTAGTCAGTCATGTGACTGAACGCGACAACAGTTGGCCACTGTTTTGCTGACCTGGGTTTTTAAAACCTTAAAGCAAGACAACACATGTAATGAAAAATGTAACTGATAAATATCACCATACTTCCCCAGCTGATTAGTCACTACATTACGACATTAACTGGTTTTGTATTCCAGGTTTTCTGTAAAGTTGTTTAAACTCACAAATGCTATCAAACAACAAAATATGATCCCTTTTAAATATGCATGGATTTGTATACATTTCCAAAACATAAATCTGAACATTGACAAAAATCAAGAAAAAAATATTAAAGTTCTTGTACAGAAAGTGATTTTTTTATATATATTTGTATCACTACATCATACATCAGAAAATATTGCCAGCGGCCAGCAAAAAATTACCATGATTTTAGGAATGACTTATCATGCAAATGATATATGAACAATCACCTCTGAAAAAAACTTCAGAATATAGATAGAAATAAATCCAGAAAGTATAGTAAGTGCTACTAAAGTGGACAATTCTGGCTCAGTGCATGATTAAAAAAAAAAAAAACCTTTTGAGAAAACTGCCTGTATGTACTGTAATTGAAATCTACAGACGTAAATGGATAATGTGTGTAATAAAACAAATACTTAAGTGTGAGTTTCCTTTGCACTAAAAAACCGACGTGTTATGGAAGTAAAATAGCTCCTAATCTAACATTTACTAGTGCATAAAATCAATGGTTCTGCTTGTGTTGTATTTCCTTAAAACAGTTCCGTGTTCTTGGAACAGCTGGTGTGTATTTGGGGGCTGATATTTCAGACACATGTGTTGGAATGGTGTTCATTAGTTGGGTATTCACTCAAACCCACGACTTTGGCTTCTCCTGTATTCAATGAACTTTAACCCAACATAAGTACTTGTTCTTCACACTCTTTTTCTCCTTGCACATGTTAATTCTCATCTTCTCTTTTTTTTTAGCATTGGGTGCTGCATATGGGACAGCCAAGAGTGGCACAGGCATTGCTGCCATGTCAGTGATGCGACCGGAGCTGATCATGAAGTCCATCATTCCCGTGGTCATGGCGGGTATCATTGCCATTTACGGCCTGGTGGTGGCTGTACTCATTGCCAACAACATCTCTCCCAATGTCTCCCTCTACAAGTGAGTCACGCACCGCACGTGTGTCTGATTTTTCTACAAGTCACTCTCAGGTTCCTCAGAAATGCTGAGTTGTCATTTAAATAGCTATCTATAATATCTGTTTTATATGATGGTTATAATCTATATATAACACTATATTAGAATTGAAAGGCAATGAGGGTATATAAACAATTAAAGAGGTTATTACAGTTTGTGTACCTGAGGTGTAAGGGTATTGTTCTTTTTTGTAAATTATTATTAATATATTTTATTTGGTTGTAATTGAAAAATCCCAATGACTCTGTCAACATTTTATCTTCATAATGTTTGACAAATAGAAAATATTGTTACAAAAATAGATTTAACACTTTTATTAGAATTGATAGTGAGTATATAATACCGATAGACACGATTAACCAGTACCAGACTATCATCTGTAGCTTGGGTACGCTCGGGTGATGTTCTTCTTGTGCTTTGCAGTCACAAAAGTATTTGGTTTACGTGCCATTGCAGTTTGAAAACAAGTGATTTTAAACTGCTGAAGCGTACTAAACAGCACAAGTTGACTCATTTTGCTATATGCACATGAAGCCGTGCAAGTACTGAATTCTTAAGGCAGCCTAATTGGGAACCAATGGAAGTATCCTCATAAACAGTAATTTATGTCTTAAGTGATTGTAAACAGTTGAGAGAGAAAATACATGTGTTACAGTATATTGGATCAGGTATTCGATCTTAAAGTGACTGCACCCTAATAAACCTGCTGTTATCTGTATCATTAATGTTACTCAAGCAATGTTACTTTTATTATACATTTTTAGTTATAATGTAAAAATCCCCATTACTGTCTACATTTTATTGTCTCTGTAGTCAGACATAAGATATTTTGTTACAAAAAAAAGGAGAGGCTATATTTGTATATCTAAGGTGTATGGTTTTGTTCTTTCATTGTTATTTATTTAATTATTATTTGGATATAATGAGAAAATCACAATTACATTTGTCAATTGTCTACATTTTATTATCTTCATAATGTAAAAAATAATGTTACAAAAAGGTATAACACTATCCAAATGTGTTTTTGTGTGTCTCTTCAGGAGTTTCTTGCACCTCGGTGCCGGGCTGAGCGTGGGTCTTAGTGGCCTTGCGGCCGGCTTTGCCATTGGTATCGTGGGTGACGCAGGAGTGAGGGGCACAGCCCAGCAGCCTCGTTTATTTGTGGGGATGATCCTCATCCTCATTTTCGCTGAGGTTCTGGGGCTTTATGGGCTAATCGTTGCTCTTATCCTGTCCACCAAGGGTTAATCGTTGCTCTTATCCTCTCTTACACATGAACAACCATCAACCACACACACACAAACACACAGACGCACCAACACAAACATCCTCCTAATGATACACATTGAGTAATTTCACCACCCGAAACGATGAGAGAGGATTTTTTTTTTTTGCGTGCATGCGTGTATCGTGAGTGTGCTGTTTGCAAGTGAATGTGTGATTGAACCTCCTCTCTGTGTATAGTAGCCTGATGTGTGTTCCCCTGTAAATGCGCTGTGTAGCTATTGCTCTCGTCCTGTGTGTGTGTTTAAATAGATGCCCTCTTTCTCCTATGCTACACTCGTTTGTCATCCTTTTTATTTTGTCAGTTTTATTCTTGTTTAAAGAACAAATCAACTGTCACTTTGTTTTCTCACTTTTGGGACCATTTAAATTGACACTGATGTTGAGGACCTAAATGTATAAAAGATGGATTATTACTGTTTGTTTTGTTTCTGCTGATTATTTATGAAGATTTTGAGATGTTCATTAAACAGTTTAAATGGATCAAAGTCTTTATTGATATCCTGATTATCTAAATGAATCATGTGAGTGTGTGTGTATCAGAAATATACATATATATATATCTGTATAGGTAGGTGAATTGCTCTGTGGGAAAATTGTTGAGTTCTTTTGGGTATGTAAATCATTGATTGCCATGGAGACCATTGTCTTAAGGTATTGATGTGCAAGTTTACTAAGTGTGAAATGAATGAATGCACATGTGTGTTTATGAGCGAGTGTGTGTGTTTTAACTCTAACATGACATTCTTCAGAGGTGTAGCGTTTTACCTGTAGTTGATACTGTTTCTGGTTCCATTAATGGGGAACACCAGCGCAGCTTGTCCAGTTTCCGAATAAAACTTCCTCAACCTACTTTCAGTTTCTCTTTTATTCAATCACATGTGATGTAAAAATGGAAATATACTACAGATCAGTACTAAGTGTACCATGTTATTTAACTTCATGGACACAAATTGCAACCTATTATGAACCCAACTTTTTACTGAAGCACAAATCATATCCGAGAATGATTTATCACATATATATATTCAAAAATCTGCAACTACATTTAACAATCATGATGCTCTCACATCATGGAAAGTCAAGAGCCAGATATAATGATATGAGGGATTAATCCACAGGTTACCATCTGGTTGTTTGATTCTCTGCATTGCAGCCTCAACCAAACTTCACTTCATGACACTCTTCGTTGCTGCAGTCGCACTTCCACAGGAGAGGGG
Organism: Cyprinella venusta; assembly: GCA_038021265.1. Taxonomy (NCBI): domain Eukaryota; kingdom Metazoa; phylum Chordata; class Actinopteri; order Cypriniformes; family Leuciscidae; genus Cyprinella; species Cyprinella venusta. The sequence continues at coordinate 38,869,127 of CM075863.1, forward strand.
GCGCTAGAGAGCAGCGCTGCTTCAGTCCACAGCGCCTTAATGCAACATTATTACCAGAAACGGTGTAACTGCAAGGAAACTGAATTGTACGGTGATAAATACCAGTTTGTTTTTTTATGTCACATCAGCAGTAGGACAATATATGATTCTATCCAACGAGGATGTTTGAGTTGGATTATATAACAGCAACACATTATTCATAATGAGTGAGTCATGAAACCTATCAGAAGCATCCAGCCCTCGTTTCAAAAACAAACGAAACAAGAATTGACTTTTTGAAAAAAAAAAAAAAGTCTAATTTTGAACCTTTAAGGAATTTGAACACAGTGACATTATTTTAATAATAAGCAAAAAAAAAAAAGTCTCACAATGAGCTTTTTCTTTTGCTATTTAAGTTTATATATATCAATTTAAGACAGAAATAAGAAAAAATATTTTTAGGACCATTAGGCTTCTAGTCTTTTTTGTATATTACTTCTGTAGCCAATATCATAATTTTTTATAGTTATATTTAATGCAGTTTTTGTGTATTTAACTAAAACAAATAATGGGTGTTTATATATATATATATATATATATATATATATATATATATATATATATATATATATATAGGTATGAACAAACATTAAAATTGTAGAAAAAAAGATTATTTTGATATGTGGTAGAATATATATAGCTACATGTGTATACAACATACATGTGTCGGTTAAATTGATGGGTTGAAATTTGCTATAGAACCTGAAGAACGCAGATAAGAGCTGTTTGTTTTATTGAACAGGTCCAAAACTATAGTTAATCGATAATAACAAATTTTAACATTTGCCCCCAAATACTTGGGAAGCTTGTAGTGAACGTCAGAAAGGGGTCTAGCCTTCAGTCTTGGGATGAGTGACATACAAGTGGCAGCTGTTTAGAACTGTAGCTAGAAAATAAACCACACTCACTTGGAATTTTCGGCCAATGGAGTTTTTGAACTGGAGAGGCGGGGCTTACTAAATGATTGTTTACGTCTGTCGTGAAAGTAGGTCACAGAAAAGTGTGACAGTTAGCTGGTGCCTGCCTGGTGGACAGAATCCGATTGCCTTCACAGATACATACATTACAGTGTCATAATAAAATCTGTTGGTATACGGGACCCGACGATCGCGGTGGTATCGCTAAAAGGCAGGTAAGTTTGCTTGTGCTTGTCCTAGTGAATGCAGGATGTAGCGTCTGCTAAGTCCGCGAGCCTCCGTTAGCGCCAAGATCAAATGGCAAAGCCTGTTGCATTTTCTTACAATTATTATCAAATGGGCTGGTATAATATTGAAATCCAAATAGGATTCCATAATATTAGCGTGACTACAGGCGATCTGTTGTCCTATAAGCGAATAAGCCTTCATCTCTACAGACTTGCAAGGTGCCTGGCTGTGGCTGACCACTTTCAGCGAGGCCTAACAATAGAACATATTATTTTTATTTTATTTTAGGGGGTAATCTGTCTTAGGAGATACAGTATACCGACATGTCAGCTAGTTCATAATTACGGCTTATGCATAATAAAATTACTGAATGCACGTAATTGACAGTTAAACTGAGCGTTGTCTGTTTACATCTCGCGCGAAACACTATGTAGGGTTACAGTGTAAGCTTTACGATCGCAGCTCACGCGCAACTGGTGACAATAAAATGCATAATACGACAAATAATTTGTCCTTTTAGAAATAATTTTAATCATATGAGATAGGGACACAAAAGTTCATGGCTCATATCAAACTAATACATTAGTACACGACTATATAATAACACAGTATTCCTTAAAGTGATGTCCGGAAGGGATGTTTGTTTTTAATGAACATACAAGTTCAAATAAAGAATCAAAATATGATAATATTGTATTTTTGTTTTTAATATGAGGGAAGAACTAAACGCCAAACTTTGTTAGGGTAACTAATTAACTGTCAAAAAAAAAAAAAAACTGCACAAAAAGGGCAAACTACTGCTACAGTTTTTGTGTTTTGATCATGCTTTCAAAAATAATGTCTTAAATATATTTCATAAATTAACCGCCCTTTGTGTTTAAATCTTGAGATTATTAAGACTTTTGCACTGTAAATTGTACTGTAAATTGTAGTCAAGCTTTAATCTGCTAATATGCGACTATAAGGCATGAAGATAGCAAGATATTATAAACATCATGACTTTCAGTGAGCATTGTGAAAAGTGCTACACCGATAAATTTGACTTGCCTTGACAATGTGTTTCTCCAGCAGGGCTGTGTGTTCTCTTTGTTTATGCTTTATGTCAAACAACTGTTGTGTCTGTGATGGACAGTTGCGGTGGCTCCTGGTTTGGCATGTCGAGGCGGAGCAGAAACAGCAGGGCGTGGAGGTACGTGTGGAGTGGAATCCGACGGGATGCAGATGCGAGAGCGCTGGTGCTCGCCTCCGAGAGTGACGAGTGGGGTTATGATCGCCAGCAGGTTGGTGTAGATGATGTGGATATGCTTTTAGATGAGGCAGCAATTATTTTTGTTAGTATGAATGGCCTTTTGTCTGAAGTGCTGAACATCACAAGAGCTATTTCAGTTCAAAAAAGCACTAATGGCTGACAAAACGGACCGAAACTATGTTTGTCCTGCAGTACAGTGACTCTGATTCCGAAGCCGAGTATCCAGCCATTGTGCCAGCGGTTCCGAGTGCGGTGCCTGTAACGGGAGAGTCGTACTGCAGCTGTGATTCACAGATGGAGCTCAGCTGTAACCCACGGCTCCGGGGTTACACACACTTGCGAGACTGCCACTGTGGAGAAGATGACCAAGGTGGTGCCAAATGCAACATTATTATTTTTTTTTTTACCTTGATCAGGCTTATTATGACTGAATTTGTTCTCTTATTGGCTGTTTACTTGTTTGTCAGATTTTGACTGGGTGTGGGATGAGGGCAGCCGGTCATCTGCAACCTTACTGAGCTGTGAGAACAGGAAAGTGAGCTTCCACTCAGAATATAGTTGTGGAACGGCTGCCATTCGTGGCTCCAAAGAACTTTCGGAGGGACAACACTTCTGGGAGATTAAAATGACTTCCCCTGTCTATGGCACAGACATGGTGAGAGACTTTATGCGTGATTTGTGTGGTAGTAATATTCTGTATGGTTAGGAATAGGATGCATTCTGCTTATTTTTGGGCATCTTAAAAGGAAAAGGGCTGATTCTAAACTTAGACATTTAGCAACATGGCTGATTCAGCAGACCGAAGCATAACTGTCAGCAGCATACAGCTAATGAGGATGAAACTTGCTGAATCAATTGAGTTCTCCAAGATGTGAGCCACATTGCTTTATTTTCTCTTAAAAATGTGTACACTTCAGGTCAAGTTTGAGCTCAAAGATTTTTTGGGGGGTATAAATTACTTTTTACATTGATCAAAAATGACAGTAAACACATTTATACCTTTTCTTTCTTTTTTTTACTTTTCATTCATCAAAGAATCCTGAAAATATGTATCACGGTTTTCACAAAAACATAACTGTTTTCAACATTTTGTTTCATTTAACTTCAGTTTCTTGAGAAGCCAATCATCATATTAGAATGATTTCTGAAGGATATTGTGACACTGGAGTAATGCTGAAAGCTCTTTTGGACAGCTTTGAAATCACATAAATAAATTATATTTTAAAAAACTTAAATACAAAAAAAGTTTTTTAAATTGTTAAAAAAAAATCACAATATTACTGTTTTACTGTATTTTTGATCAAATAAATGCAGCCTGGTGCGCACTAGAGACCAACCCCAAACCTTTGAACGGTAGTGTATATGGGATTGTTTATTCTTGATGGTTGAATTCTCTGTGTGTGTTTATGAAGATGGTTGGTATTGGCACGTCAGATGTGAATCTAGACAAATACAGACACACATTCTGCAGCCTGCTGGGAAAAGATGAAGACAGCTGGGGCCTGTCATATACAGGTAAAACGGGTTCGGTTCACAAACACATACTTGTGCTCAAAACATGAAAGCATAGTGCTTAAGGAATCTTCTGTAATGTATATATGTGTTTTTGTCAGGTCTGTTACATCACAACAGTGATAAAGTGAGCTTTTCATCACGATTCGGACAGGGATCCATTATTGGTGTTCACTTGGACACTTGGCACGGCACCCTCACCTTCTTCAAAAACCGCAAGTGCATCGGTAAGAGCTAATCTTCACATGACAACTGCTTTCAGCTGCGGTCATATCTTATCTTGTTTTTGAAATATTATACACATTTTAAGTGTCACTTTCTCTTAAGTGAAGTTCTTGAAAAATAAATATTTTTAAGACTGTCAACATAAAATGTAAAAGTTGCTTTTGCAACCAGACACACATGACACCATTACATTTTTTTGTTAACCATTACATTTTACAGTTTAGTTAACTGTAACAAACAATAATACTATTTTTTATAATATTATTTTTGTATTTGTCTTATTATTGGGTGGTATATATATATATATTAGGGCTGGAAAACGATTAATCGCATCCAAAATAAAAGTTTGTGTTTACATAATATATGTGTGTGTAGTGTGTATAATTATTTTGTATATATAAATACACACATATGCATGTATATATTTAAGAAGAATGTGTTATTAATATATCAAATATTTATATTTATATAAAATTAATATTATACATAAATATAAATATTTGATATATTAATAACACATTTTTCTTAAATATATGCATGCATATTTGTGTGTAGTGTGTATAATTATTTTGTATATATAAATACACACATATGCATGTATATATTTAAGAAAAATGTGTTATTAATATATCAAATATTTATATTTATGTATAATACTAATTTTATATAAATATATATAAAGTATATATATGCAAATATTTCTTAAATGTTTACATGCATGTGTGTGTATTTATATATACAAAATAATTATACACACTACACACACACATATATTATGTAAACACAAACTTTTATTTTGGATGCGATTAATCGTTTCCCAGCCCTAATATATGTATATATATATATATAAATATAATATTCCCAGCCCTTATATATATATATATATATATATATATATATATAATGTGTATGTATGTATGTATGAGTGTGTATATTTAAATATATATATAAGTTTTCTCTCCTTTTTTGCAACATAACTTTAAATGAGATTAAATGTTAATTATTTATTTATAGTAGGTAGTATAGTATTATTTTTAGTGTTTAGTAACTATAATAACAAGTTGTTCGGACAACCTATTGACTAGTCTTGTGTGAAAATCTGTAATTGCACTTGCCTTGGTTTTGCAGATCAGACTCTATTTAACAATCACACACCTGTAGAGCAGCTTTATCTCTGTTAAATCACACAGAGATAAAGCTGCTGTTGAAAAGCTGTTTAAAGCTGTTTAAAGCTATGTTGTGTGTGTGTGTGTCAGGTGTAGCAGCTACAGAGATGAAGAATAAACATGTTTTTCCGATGGCGTGTTCCACCGCGGCCAAAAGCAGCATGAAGGTGATTCGCTCCGTCTCCGCTGCCACATCTCTACAGTACCTTTGTTGCTCACGACTCCGCAAGCTTCTCCCGTCTGGAGTCGATGCCCTTCGAGTCCTGCCCCTGCCGCCCGGCCTCAGACATCTTCTTCACTCCAAACTGGGATGGGTGCTGAGCCTAGATCATACGCACACCCACTCGAACACACACACCCCGCCAGGACCCTCCTCGGGCAGTGACTCTGAGGGCTGCTCCTCGGACCCGGAGGCCTGCCAGCGGAAACGTTGCCGCTGGACCTGAGACCACGTCTCCACTCAGCTTCTCATTATGCACACATTAGAAAATGTCTCTACAGATAAAGAAGAATCGACATGTTAACACTGGACTTGTGCTGCCAATCACAATGGTGGATAACAGAGCTTGCTGAATAACTTTGAAAAGAATTCAAGGTCAGTCAAGTCTGTTTTACTAGTTTGTCGCTAAATATTCAACTATCATTCAAGGCTCTAAAGGTAGTTTGCCTCATCAGGTGACATTTGGATATATATTTTACAGTATTCATAGTCAGTTTTTATTCTGTTGTGCTAATGGACTTCATCGCAGTGGAATGAAGTCCATTAGCTCTTCAGACAAAAAGCAAGATATGAACCTCATAAATCTGTTCTGATGTTGGAAATAATAACATGCAATCATATGAAACACAGGCAAACAATCGAACTGTTTGCATGCTCAAGGAACACAAACAGTACATGACACCTTGAGTGAACTGTACATTTCTTCATTACTGGCGTCCCTTGGGGGTTGAAAATGTTACCTGATCTCCTCTGAAGTAATGCATATTCAAATGTCATCCTCCATTACAGGCCAGTCAAACATCTCAGCACTTCAGAGTGCCAAGGTCTTTTTTCTCTTTATGTTTAAACAACCATTGTATGTTTTTACTCTATTCTTATTTGATAAAACTTGGACTTTACCAACAGACAGTAAGTAACAACAGTGACGTCATTATGAATATTGTCTGCATAAATGTGTTTTAAAGACCATTACATTGAAATGGTGTGGAAAAGGCCTGTGTATTTTGAAAGTTGTTGTCTTTAGGAATTACTTTGGGCCCTAGTTATTATTACTCAAAGTGTGTGTATGTGTATCTGAACAGTATTTCCAGAGAAACTCTTTTTTCCTGAAAATATCCTGATGCAGTTGTCAAACTGACTGATGCTAATTGACGTGGAGGTTGATTCAGTTTTCAATCTGTGCAACATCTCTACATGAGGTTCATATTGAATTCATGGTGTTTATATTGCAGGTTTTATAATCCATTGTTTAAAAAAAAAAGCAAATCATGTTTTCTTAATGCATAAAGCACTTTTTGCTCTTAATGTATGTATAGAAATATATACAGGTCCCTGTATTGTGTTCTGCACGTATTGTATGTCATAAGCGCTCTCTCTTTCTCTCTCATTCTCTCTTTAATCACTTCTCTCTTCCTCTTTCTCTTCTCTCTCGCTTCTTCTGCAACATACATTAAGCATGGCCTTTTATATGAGTCAAGACAAAATAAGGAAAATGATATATGCATTAAAAATAGGGGCTGAATCTGTTTTTGTTTGTTTGTTCTTTTTGAGATCTTAATAAAGGTTTCTAAAAATCAATCAAAATTAAACAACTCGTACTTTTGGATGATGCATTTCTAATTAATTCTGTACAGTATTCTTCTGACAAAATGTTGCATTGAAAACACTGCAAAACAGATTATTTATGTAGGCCTGTTTATGCTACTGAACCGATTTATGGTCAATTTTTCAAATGTTTCTCTTAAATTGAGAAACATTTAAGATATATCCTCTCAAATATTCCTTAAAAAAGAAGCAAGTGTTGCCCTCATAGACAGTAAGGTTGCCCTATGGTTGCCCGTCCTAAGCGGAACAGGAATACGCACGCGCGTTCCGCACGGAGCGATTTCATTGACGGGCAGCAGTAACCGTGACGTAATTGTGTGGAGGTCAAATCAAACCGATAGGTAAGATAACTCACATTGACTGGGAAATGAATTAAAATGTGCGCGTATTTGTATTTATTAAAGTCACTATTCTTCTTATGGCTTTGGCTGTAGTGTTCAGCTCTTTGTCTAGTGTCTCATGATGTGTTGTAACACGTGCAGCATGTGTTCCCAAGACTATTTAGCTGGTTATTTAGCTTGTCCTTTGAAAGTAGTTGCTGTTCCGATATTTCAGTTTGATATCTTTTTCGTTTTACATTAGCATACGTCTTAAATAATGAGGAAAAATTGGCAAAATTGATAACGGTTTTCTGTCTCATGGATTTTCAGTAGATAGAAATATTTAAGTGGCCTTTTAAATATGCCTTCAAACCTTTGTATTAATTTGAAGAAAAACTAATTATTATTCATCATTTAAAATAAAGTCGTATGAGTCTTAATTGACTCATGCGCTTCTGCTTGTAATACTTAATGTAAGATAACTTTCATACATAATAATAGACTTGGCAATAATATTTAATACTTTTCTTTGTGAGTTCCCTGGTTTCAATATACAGTAAAGTCCAAAAGTCTAAATTAATGGTTTAAATTCTTCTGTTTTGTATTATACATTTTTTCTTATGTTTGATTTCAGGTTATATTATCAGCATATCAATTTGAGTGAATAACTGAACATTCCATGAATTTCAGGATATCTCAGTATTTGATATACTCTGATATTAGCATTAATGACTGCAGCACTCTAGCTGCATGAACTACATAAGTTTGTGTGAAACCTGACGTAATATTTATGTCCATATTTTATTGCTTATTTTTTGTTATCTTTTTTAATTGCCAGGCAACATGGTGAAGAAAAAGCGTCTGAGGCTTATAGCTGAGATGGCACGGAAGATCCGGGCCTACCGAGAGCTGAAGAATCGGCCCCGGGACTCTCAGCGTTATGCCTTAGACTACGACACCATGACACGACCCTTCACTGGCAAAAAGCTGCCAGTGTTGGCTTGGAAAGATGTGCAGAGAGAAACCCGGCTCTTTACGTTACTAGCTGGCATGCGCATGTTTGGTGTGGGTCGGCTCTTCACACGCAAATCATGGCTGGATGAGCATACAGAGCCTTGCTACTGGAAAATAACAAAAGTCAAGGTGGATTATACAGCAGAGGTACGTTCTGTGATTATTTTTATTGTACAAATGTTTATGTATGAGGTCAGTGCTAGTGTGAATTCAGATTCTGCTGTTTTCTCATTTAGAACATGGATCATGGGAAAGCATGGGGAATTTTAACATTTAGAGGTAAGAAAAGACCTTTTCTCTGAACAACCATAAATAAAGGCAGTTCTTTTAAAGAAAAGTTCCTTAAAAAATCTTTCTACTTTTGACTTCTACTCTAGCTATGTACTAATTTGTGGCATTGCTAATATATTTATGACCAATTGTTTTGATATTCACTTTGATTAAATGTATGCTTAATCAAAATGTTAGACTAATAACTAGTTGTGTTTTTGTCTCTTGTGGAGTAAATGTGATATAAAGGAAAATGTATATAAGTTGAAATTGAAATTTAGCTCAGTTAATGATCAGCATCTGATATTTTACAGTGGTGTATTTGGAGCCGATTAAGAGAAAGATGTATCACAGTTTCCATAAAAATATTAAGCAGCACAACTGTTTTCAACGTTAATAATAATAAATGTTTCTTGAGCATCAGATCATATCAGATTGATTTCTGAAGGATTATGTGACACTGAAGACTGGAGTAATGATGCAGACAATTCAGCTTTGTATCACAGGAGTGAATTACATTTTAAAATATATAAAAATAGATAACATCATAACATTCTGTACTATATAAATGTAGCCTTGGTGAGCAGAAGAGACTTCTTTCAAAAACCTTCAGAAAAATCATACTGAGTGCAAACTTTTGAGCGGTAGACAATAAGTGACAGCATTTCAGTTCAGTAGAATTGTACATAATAAATGTAGCAAGCATACATTTAACAAATGTAGCAGTAACACTTTATTTTAAGGTGCTTGTAATAAGCAGTAATTAACAGTTAATAAGACACTTATAAGACCTTATAAGGTGCATATAAGATGCATATAAGCATTAACTACTTCATATAACTTCTGAGGATGCTTTGTTTCACTTTTCCCGCTCTGTTAAATTGTGCCGCCGACGAGCCTCACGACAGTTACAGCCAGGGTGAGTGTAGACTCTATCCCCTGGGGTCCAGCTGGGTCATGACCACTCCCGGGCCGCTCAGTTGCCTCTCCGGGTTCGTCTTGTGCTTTAATTAACCCTTATATGATGTAGTTAATGCTTATATGCATCTTATATGCATCTTATAAGGTCTTATAAGTGTGTTATTAACTGTTAATTAAACTTATTACAAGCACCTTAAAATAAAGTGTTACCAATGTAGCAAATAAATACAGAAGCCTCGCTGTGACGTTGTTTTGATGTGTTTCAGGTAAAGAGGAGCCCACAGAGCGTGAATTGGAAAAGGTGATGTATCATGACTGGCGACTGGTTCCCAAACATGAAGAAGAGGTTTTCAAGAGCTGTGAACCCGTTCCTGAGGCCCCTGTCCGTTATGTGAAATACCCGCCTCTGCTGCGTGCCATGATCCTGGCCCAGCAAGCCAAAGAGCTGGGTGTGGATGCCAGCGCTATCCCAGAGCCCTCACTGCCACTGAAACGGGATATCTTGCTCAGTTATGACTACTTCAAGAGTCAGGATGAGAAGAAACAGGAGGGTACACCTGTCTGATACTCAGGTCTACTTAAAGGTCATGCTGTGGAGATCTGAGTTCTGTTGCAGTGGTCTTGTTCCTAATTTTATGGGCACTGCATGCAGTAAAGTCTGCTTTGTGTTAAATATAGCCACGTTTTTTATCCATCTTCTTTGGATCATGTGGCTAATTACTGAGAGGGAAAAAAGGAGATTTCTTCAGTACATTTGGACAGGTGACCAAACCCAAAAGTATAATCCTTTATGAAAGACTTTGTTTTTATTGTCTGTGTTAATATATGTGTAATATTCTTTACAATATGTGAGCTAAATATGATTAATTTGTGTGCATTATAACAGATGTAGAATAAAAATTAGTAAACGTAATTTGGTCTCAGTTTGTTATTATCATGCATCATGAAGCATCTTCCAGACCTCTTTAAATGTTGATTTTTCACTCAAATTAATGTAAACGTTTGTGTGAAATTCATATCAAAAACAAATAAATATCAAAAGTAATACTTTGCATAAAAAAGATTTCTGCAGTGTTTAACAAAATGAATTCATACACAATTGCAGTCATTAAAATCAATTGAAATTCAAAGCAGAATAATTGAACAAAAATTGTGTTTTTTTTTTTTTGCTTTGATTATCAATGTACATGTACATTTAGAAATGCGTATATAAGGACCAGTCGATCATGGATCAAATCGATCCACCACAACAAACAGCATGTATTTTCTTTTTCTGCTGTTTCATGCATTTGAAACATGGCATTTTCCTCAGTGCAAAACTTGCATTTAACAGGTGTATTCTCCTCTGTAAAAGTTAAGAAAGTTGTGCAGATATCTCCATTTTGCTGCTAAACTTCAGATTGAACGAACACTTCTGCACACCAAATAAGAGTGCAATAATTCTGACTAAAATTCATTTTGCTTAGGAAATGAATATGCAATATTTTATAACACCAGAAATGTCTTCAAACTATCATTTATCTTTAGTATGTTGGTTAAGTTGCGGTGAACTTCTAGCTCATTACACTCATATATTTTTTTGGGTCGACTGTAGCGCTACTTGTAAAATAATACTAAAAAAATTGAACAGAAGTAATTCATGAGCATAAATAACATTAAACAAGCTTAAATGATTGACAGCATTTCAGAGTCTTACATGCAGTGGAGTTTTTTCAGTTTTTCAAAGAATTTAGATACATATCAAAAATCTTTCTTAAAAATGAAAAAATCACTTTTTCTTTGAAAATGTACACTTGTGAATATAAAATTTGTCAAGTAAAAGTAGCAAGTTAACTAATTTAAAATGAAAGGGGTCTAATTTCAGTCACCAAAAATCATAATTTTTTGGCTTATACAGAAGTTTAAAGGTAGATACCTTTTAATAAATTTTGAGAAGATAACCCAAAAAGATTTTGCAATACACATTCCCAAAATAAATGAATAATTGTCTCATCAAACTGATGACAAAAGGAGCACAAGGGTGAAATCCTATGATTAAATTTATCAAATTTATAAGTAACTCAGTAGCAATTGTGAATAATTTTAATAGAGACTTCAACCACTTTATTAGATAAAAGTCATTTTTGCTGAAGTAGTCAGATGTTCTCCCATACTACATCATCAAATGTATTATTCCAAAAGCTCTTACAAGCAGGTGAACAAATCTGATCTGAATTCAGCGAATTGTCTTGTTTGACAAGCTGCTGAGAAGACATTGATCAACAAACAGACTAGTGTTGTCAAAAATAGGTGGAGAGCATAAAGGACCTTTTGGGCCAGGTGTAACTAAAGGTTTCACACAATTAGAAATTGCACAAAAAACAATGCCATACAACTCTTGTGTGAATTCTTGCATAAAGTGTTCATAAGAGAGCAAAGCACCCCTTTCATCCAAAAGTTGACTTACTAAAAGTATATTTTTATCAAACCAATTTTTTTAAGAGATATATTTTTATATGTCTTATTTTGGTTGTTCCAAATAAAATAGCTATGTGGAAAAAAATATATAATATTACATTAGGGACCAGCATATTAAAGCCTGTTTAAGAAAACTAGAAAGAGTTAAAGGTATTTTAGAGATGTCATAGTTCTAACAGCGCAACAAAAAAAGACAAATCTCCAAATTAACTGAAAATATAATTCGGCAATGCTCTTCATCATTTTCTCCTCGAGATTTTGCGTATGCGTAAGTTTTACATCACACGCATCACACACATGACCAGCGTCGACCAATGGTGAGCCTACGTGTGGCGTAACCCAGAACCGTTGCGGTGTCGAGGTCCACACCTTATGGTCTACACACGTCTATGGGTCCACAGAGAAGGAAATGAATAGTTGAATGAAGTCGTTATTTTTGTTTGTCTTTTGCACAAAGAATACTTTTTAAAGTAATCTCTCGTCGCTTGATAAACTAAAGATAGAACTACAGTAGTCACTTGGACTATTTTAACGGCATCTTCTAACTTTTCTAGACCGGAAAGTTTCGATCATTTTGAACTTGAAGCAGCTCTCAGATTAAACGTTAATCAACATTTAACATGGAACAACATGAGGGTGAGTAATTCTTTACTCCGGTGACAGACTTTTCATTTTGGGGTGAACTAGCAGCTAACCCTTTAAAGCAGGAGGACCACTGTCCTGCAGAGTTTAGCTCCAACCCTGATCAAACAGGGTGTTAGGTGTGTGTTAGGTGTGTGTTTGATCAGGGTTGGAGCTAAACTCTGCAGGACAGTGGCCCTCCCTCCAGGACCGAGTTTGAGAAACCCTGCATTAAAGGAAAAAACATTTTTTTGGAGAAAGCAAGAATCTCCAGTTTTAAATCATTGGTTAGATTTAGTTTCTAAAGTGAAAGAAATGGAGTGGATAACATGAAATTAAGGGCAATAGTATACATTTTGAAAAGATATAGGCAACGTTAAAAACAAAGAATATTCCATAAATTATTAGTTGATAGACAGTAAATGTGCCTTATTTAGAATTTTAAATCTACAATTGTATTTTTATGACAGCATAGTAACGTTAGTGCGGACATGAAAAACCAGGCAAGCTATGGCGCTTGATCCGTGCCAAAATCAAACATTTTTTTTTTAAATTGAATTTCAAGAAATACAATTACAGACAGGGGTACGACCTACCGAACGCCTATCCGAACGTGTGCGTCTGAAGCCGCCTTTCCACTGCACACGACAAACGACCGCCGTCGTACCGGAAGTCATTCATTTCCAATGGAGAGTCGTACGGGAGCTGCGGGGAGTTCCGATCATATGCGTATGCGGGAAATTCGGATCCGATTTGAGCTTTGGATCCGTTGAAATATCTGAACTTCTGCGGCTAGACCGTATGCGACCGGGCAACCGGATGTGATGTATTCTAATAAAAACTATGAGCGCGAGGCTAGAATTACAAATATTTTAACTCTTTAATGTTTTTCTGTAAACGCTCTTTCTGTAAAATATTGGTTAAAAAAGGTCCAGACGGTTTTCATGAATATAAACATATATTTATATATATATTTATATATATATATATATATATATGTGTGTGTGTGTGTGTGTGTTTTATATATATCAGCTAAACACATTTATATTTTAAGCTGTTGAAACCTGTGAATCTAGTTTAAAATATTTCAGAACTTAAAAAACCTACTACAATTTATTGTAATAATATTGTTACTGAAAGTATAATGTAGCATAATTAAATAGTTTATTTATTTTTTCATAAAATTTTTCAAGTCCAAAAAAGTATACTCTGTCATGCTGCTCTTCGGTCACTTTTGACCAAACAATTAAATTTTTTATTCCATAATAATCCACAAACAACTGTTGGGATGCAGCATCACTGAGTCAGGAGACTGAAATAAGAGATTGACATGAGATCAGATTCAGATGGATTGAGCTGTGATAAAAGATTCGCTGTTTATTTTAATGTTACATGTAATAAAATGCTTTCCCTTCATTCAGGTTTAGTAATAATAATGCAAAAATGTGTACACTTCAAATCAAAAAACTACTAGAGAATTCACAAGTCTCTTCAGAGAGCTAAAAAGGCATAAAGCACCACAACATTACATATTTTATTTTCTCTCAGCAGATGGCGCTAATCTGATTCAAATAATCTCTATATTAATCTGTAATACTGAATTAAGTGTCAATATTTTATAATTACATTTTTACCTAGACCCACACATTTTGTGAATATTCAAATTGTCCTGTTAAAATGTTTTATTGGTTCAGTCTGAACAATTTGAACAATGATTATTAAATTAAACAACAAGATTGTTGTTGATAAATTAAAAAGTTTTTTTTTTTCAAAACGCTATAAATCCATTCCATTTTTTTCCCAAAAATGTATGGGATGTCTTTTAAAGAACAGAAAGAAAAAAAAAACAAGAGATTATGCAACATATAATCAAGGGCTCATACAATAAATTAAAAGAAATTAAATTTAATAATACAACCTGAAACAAGTAATGATAGTAATGTTAGGCTATGTAAAGTTAACCTATTTATTAATAGCCTACATTCAGAGTCATTTTTAGTAAAGTGTCAAACCTGTAATAAATAGTAGGCCCACCAATTTGTTCACTACATGCATGAAAAAAAACAATTATTAAAAATTATCAATAATGATAACGATATTCAAAAGTAGGGATGGGCACCCCTCCAGCACATGCACACACACATGCATGTATAGGCTACATAGCATGTGAGCAAAGTGGAGAGGCAGGATATAACTTAAAAAAAGCAACATAAATAAAATGTTCCACATTTATGTTTAATAATATTATGTTACTTTAATATCTATTATTTCATCTATGTTGAGAAGGCTAGCCTATATAAAAAGGGAACGGCATGAGATGAGTAAGAGAGGATCAATAGGCTTATATCGGAAAACATTTGGAATGGGTCAGACATGATTTCGACCTTTTATTAAGTTTTGTTTTGTAGAAAGCCTGTCTTTACAGTGAATTCGTTTCGTATAAATTGTATCTTCGTTTTAATAAATGTTTCATCAACAAATTAATACATTATAAGCATAGGCTATATCAGACAATATAATCAGGACACAGAGGCGGATCGCGTCTCATGAACCGAAACACTAGCCTCGTGAGACAATCCTGATCTCGCGAGCTTTCAAGGTTTCACTCGCAGATCAGTCTGGATACTTTCCGTTAAAGAAAATTTGGGAGCAGTTCACCAAACGAACGTCCAGTCAGCGTTGGCTTTGAGGCAGGTTGAGGTGTGACGCGACGAGAAGCGCGACAGTTCAGTCTAAAGAACATGGCGGCTTCAGCGGATGAAACTAGCATCAGCGTGGCTATCGAGCAAGTTTTATCAGAATTACAGAGTATTTCTTCACTGAAAGAAGAGCAAAACACTGCTCTGGAGGCTTTTCTCAGAGGAAAAGATGTTTTTGCTCTTCTCCCGACTGGTTTCGGCATGAGTTACTGTCATATGCTTCGTTGATCTGATTGGTTGATTTGGACCGTCTATCACCAACATAGGCCAATCAGCTAACCAGTATTTTCGCCCCTTACCAAAACTACTTCAACGGAAGGTTTCCAGATGGATATGCAGAGCAAATCCATCTGGCGGAGTCAGGTTACCGAAACACTGCGATACTTGTCACAGACCTGAGAGCTATAGAAAGTTTTAAATGTCTACTTTTAAACAAAACAATAAATAAATTTGCTCTCTGCGTATGTAGGCTAATTCGATGTGTGCGTTTTCATAGTCAGCTCTGGATACTGTGTTAAACACATTCAGTTCAGAAGCCAAGCTGATTTTGGTGAATTAAATAAAGAACTTCAATTTTGTTTGCATTTATTTATTATTTTATTTTTATATAGGCATATAGGCTACCAAAGCAGACAGAGTTGCAGTTTTAGCTGCTTTTATGTGAGTAGCATCATCTCCATGAATTATGAGACATTGTCTGTTGCTGAAACTTCTGGGAGATGTATTGCAATAATCAAATATGGACTAGTTAGAGGATACAATCGAAGAATATGAAGTTAAACTAAGAACGTGCTACAACGTGTCTTTACACGCAACATGTTGGGAAGACGATTGGTAACTCGCACTTCGGCCGGTCGCCATGGGAACGCGTTAACACGTAAGCACATGTAGGCACGTCTTACATATGATTTTATGAAAATGATCAATGATTTCGTTTTGGCTCGTTGTTTATATGTGGCAGACATGAAAATCAACGAACATCAATTACAAAGTAAAGTAAATTCCGCCGATTATGTCTAAATGGCTAGCCTACTTAGCATGTTTTAATAACCTTTCCATTTTAACATTTATGTTTATTTGTGAAAGATTATGATAATTGTGTAATTTTATTAAGATTGATTCAGTGTTGTGATCTCTAAGTTCTTGAAATAAAAGATCATGCTTGATTAGATTCACCTTTTATTAGCTTGTTACACAACATTAAACACAAATTCCAATTTCCTAACTAAACTCACAAAACCTTTGACTCTTCTCAAAGTCAAACAATTGCAAACAATGCTTTTAGATCACACAAGTTTTAATAAAAAAATAAATAATAATAATAGCCGTTGGAGCCATTGTTTTGAAGTGCATTTTTGTTTGTATAAGTGTGGTGGTAATGAGTAACAGATGCGCTGATGGAAGGTCAAAAAACTTTTTGACTGTGATGTGCTACAGTATGTGAGTTGGATTGTGCTCATGCCTAACAGTATGTTTGAATCAGAAATTTTGGTTTAGTGTTTTATTTTGTTTTTTGCAATGCCAAATGGACGATAAAAGAATTTGGCTTATCTGAAATTGATTCTGAAGGTATGGAAATTTATTTATTTGATTCAAAACAGACAAAAAGAAACCATATGCGTCACTACAATAGCATTGATTTGAACTGTTCACGTTTTTGCATTATTATCATCAGTACAGGCAAACCTGACTACAGTCATGAGACTTAGACCTGAGTGCAAAAATGGAGGCTCTAGACCCTTCCAGAGCTCAAAATTTCGACCAGAAAAAACCCCGACAGTGTTACCCCTTACGTTTTTTTTTGTTTTTTTTAACGTTTTGTTTTTTTTTTTGGGCGAAAAATTAAGTTTCCCCAATCTTCTCAAAACTGAGTGCAAAAATAGAGGCTCTAGACCCTTACACCGTGTCCTAACTACACGCGACGCGATAAAATTCCAGCGACAGCAAGTGTGTCTGTCCACACTAGACGCGACGCGACTGTGAGATGCCACACATTCAGAACAGCGTGTGAGTCTATGGTGTGAGCAGAGTCTCTCTGTGAAAGTGCACTGTTGTCCCGCACTCGCATTGAATATGGGTAAGGACATAATCAAATCAACATTTGAAATAACATTATTAAAAATCAAAACATTAACAAAATATACTCATTTACTAATTTTGTTATGAAGTACAGTCGTATGTTTGCATAGAATTCCTTTTGAACGCTATATTAATAATAATAATAATAATGCATTTTATTTAAAAGCGCCTTTCTGGACACTCAAGGTCGCTGTACAAAGTAAAAACACCAGAATATGTAAAATTAAACAAAAAAAAAAATAAAGTTAGGCTACATGCTTTCAAAATCTGAGGTAAATTATCTGTTATCGCTTGTGGCACAGTGACCTATTTTTAACTAAAAATAAATAATGTGTATTCATAACCAGTGTAATTTCTTCATTCTGTCAGCCACGACGTCGCAGAAATAGGAACCGTTTCTAAATTAGAAACTTCGCGTGTCGCCGTCGCGTCTGGTTAGGACAAAACTCTGATTAACATGGAAAAGATACCTTTTATCGCGTGTCGCGGCGTCGCGTCGCGTGTAGTTAGGACACGGTGTTAGAGGGCCAAAAAAAAAAAAACCTTAAGGGGTAACACTGTCGTTTTTTTTTTTTCTGGTCAAAATTTTGAGTTTCCATATCTCAGCTCTGGAAGGGTCTAGAGCCTCCATCTTTGCACTCAGGTCTAAGTCTCATGGCCCTCTATCCCCATTCTTCTCAAAACCCTGGATTCTGATAGAGGGCCATGAGACTTAGACCTGAGTGCAAAAATGGAGGCTCTAGACCCTTCCAGAGCTGAGATATGGAAACTCAAAATTTTGACCATGAAAAAAACGACAGTGTTACCCCTTAAGGTTTTTTTTTTTTTTGGGCGAAAAATTAAGTTTCCCCAATCTTCTCAAAACTCTGGATTCTGATAGAGGGCCATGAGACTTAGACCTGAGTGCAAAAATGGAGGCTCTAGACCCTTCCAGAGCTGAGATATTGAAACTCAAAATTTTGTCCAGAAAAAAAAACGACAGTGTTACCCCTTATGTTTTTTTCATTTTTTGGCGAAAAATTAAGTTTCTCCAGTCTTCTCAAAACTCTGGATTCTGATAGAGGGCCATGACACTTAGACCTGAGTGAAAAAATGGAGGCTCTAGACCCTTCCAGAGCTGAGATATTGAAACTCAAAGTTTTGTCCAGAAAAAAACGACAGTGTTACCCCTTATGTTTTTTTCATTTTTTGGTGAAAAATTAAGTTTCTCCAATCTTCTCAAAACTCTGGATTCTGATAGAGGGCCATGACACTTAGACCTGAGTGCAAAAATGGAGGCTCTAGTCCCTTCCAGAGCTGAGATATCGAAACTCAAATTTTGACCAGAAAAAAAACGACTGTTACCGTTTATGTTTTTTTATTTTTTTGGCGAAAAATTAAGTTTCCCCAATCTTCTCAAAACTCTGGATTCTAATAGAGGGCCATGACACTTAGACCTGAGTGCAAAAATGGAGGCTCTAGACCCTTCCAGAGCTGAGATATCGAAACTCAAAATTTTGTCCAGAAAAAAAAACGACAGTGTTACCCCTATGTTTTTTTTTCATTTTTTGGCGAAAAATTAAGTTTCTCCAATCTTCTCAAAACTCTGGATTCTGATAGAGAGCCATGACACTTAGACCTGAGTGCAAAAATGGAGGCTCTAGACCCTTCCAGAGCTGAGATATTGAAACTCAAAATTTTGTCCAGAAAAAAAAACCGACAGTGTTACCCCTTATGTTTTTTTCATTTTTTTGGCGAAAAATCAAGTTTCTCCAATCTTCTCAAAACTCTGGATTCTGATAGAGGGCCATGACACTTAGACCTGAGTGAAAAAATGGAGGCTCTAGACCCTTTCAGAGCTGAGATATCGAAATTCAAAATTTTGTCCAGAAAAAAAAAACGACAGTGTTACCCCTTATGTTTTTTTATTTTTTTGGCGAAAAATTAAGTTTCCCCAATCTTCTCAAAACTCTGGATTCTGATAGAGGGCCATGACACTTAGACCTGAGTGCAAAAATGGAGGCTCTAGACCCTTCCAGAGCTGAGATATCGAAACTCAAAATTTTGTCCAGAAAAAAAACCCACAGTGTTACCCCTTATGTTTTTTTCATTTTTTGGCAAAAAAATAAGTTTCTCCAATCTTCTCAAAACTCTGGATTCTGATAGAGAGCCATGATACTTAGACCTGAGTGCAAAAATGGAGGCTCTAGACCCTTCCAGAGCTGAGATATTGAAACTCAAAATTTTGTCCAGAAAAAAAAACGACAGTGTTACCCCTTATGTTTTTTTCATTTTTTGGCGAAAAATCAAGTTTCTCCAATCTTCTCAAAACTCTGGATTCTGATAGAGGGCCATGACACTTAGACCTGAGTGCAAAAATGGAGGCTCTAGACCCTTCCAGAGCTGAGATATCGAAACTCAAAATTTTGTCCAGAAAAAAACCCCACAGTGTTACCCCTTATGTTTTTTTCATTTTTTGGCGAAAAATTAAGTTTCTCCAATCTTCTCAAAACTCTGGACTCTGATAGAGAGCCATGTCACTTAGACCTGAGTGCAAAAATGGAGGCTCTAGACCCTTCCAGAGCTGAGATATTGAAACTCAAAATTTTGTCCAGAAAAAAAAAAACACGACAGTGTTACCCCTTATGTTTTTTTCATTTTTTGGCGAAAAATCAAGTTTCTCCAATCTTCTCAAAACTCTGGATTCTGATAGAGGGCCATGACACTTAGACCTGAGTGCAAAAATGGAGGCTCTAGACCCTTCCAGAGCTGAGATATCAAAACTCAAAATTTTGTCCAGAAAAAAAAACGACAGTGTTACCCCTTATGTTTTTTTCATTTTTTGGCGAAAAATTAAGTTTCTCCAATCTTCTCAAAACTCTGGATTCTGATAGAGGGCCATGACACTTAGACCTGAGTGCAAAAATGGAGGCTCTAGACCCTTCCAGAGCTGAGATATCGAAACTCAAAATTTTGTCCAGAAAAAAACCCCACAGTGTTACCCCTTATGTTTTTTTCATTTTTTGGCGAAAAATTAAGTTTCTCCAATCTTCTCAAAACTCTGGACTCTGATAGAGAGCCATGTCACTTAGACCTGAGTGCAAAAATGGAGGCTCTAGACCCTTCCAGAGCTGAGATATTGAAACTCAAAATTTTGTCCAGAAAAAAAAAACACGACAGTGTTACCCCTTATGTTTTTTTCATTTTTTGGCGAAAAATCAAGTTTCTCCAATCTTCTCAAAACTCTGGATTCTGATAGAGGGCCATGACACTTAGACCTGAGTGCAAAAATGGAGGCTCTAGACCCTTCCAGAGCTGAGATATCAAAACTCAAAATTTTGTCCAGAAAAAAAAACGACAGTGTTACCCCTTATGTTTTTTTCATTTTTTGGCGAAAAATTAAGTTTCTCCAATCTTCTCAAAACTCTGGACTCTGATAGAGAGCCATGTCACTTAGACCTGAGTGCAAAAATGGAGGCTCTAGACCCTTCCAGAGCTGAGATATTGAAACTCAAAATTTTGTCCAGAAAAAAAAAAACACGACAGTGTTACCCCTTATGTTTTTTTCATTTTTTGGCGAAAAATTAAGTTTCTCCAATCTTCTCAAAACTCTGGATTCTGATAGAGGGCCATGACACTTAAGGGGGTCGCACACCGGACGCGCAGCGCCGCGCCACGTCGCGTCGCGTCTAGGAGAACTCAAGGTATCACACACCGGACGCGCACTTTCTCATTAGTGTATAGCCAGCAATATTGTAATGTTTAATGACAGGAAATGAAGATAATGTCTGTTCTATGTTATTATTGTACTGCACAATTAAATACAATCGCTGCTGAGTCTGCAATCTGAAAACTTTACCTCAGAGCATCCGTTAACTGAATGAATTGAGAATCTCACCTGAAAAATCCAATAACATTCAGCAATTATCATTCAAACAGCTGATTTCTGTAAATGAATGCAAAACCAAATGTATATTGCAGCATAGTGCGAAGTCAGGATCCATCAGCAACGATTTGAGTCAAAAATAATTAAAATTTTATATAAACTATGTAAATGGCGCTCTGTGGCGCTGCAGGGTTTTGAACACGGTCCTGAGCCGTTGCTGGGCGCCGCGGACAGACGCCGAATGGCGCCGCCGGTGTGTGTACACTCATACAGAATAATGTGTTCGAATTTTAAAGACGTGGCGCTGCGCGACGCGGCGCGGCGCTGCGCGTCCGGTGTGCGACCCCCTTTAGACCTGAGTGCAAAAATGGAGTCTCTAGACCCTTCCAGAGCTGAGATATTGGAACTCAAAATTTTGTACAGAAAAAAAAGGACAGTGTTACCCCTTATGTTTTTTTCATTTTTTTGGCGAAAAATCAAGTTTCTCCAATCTTCTCAAAACTCTGGATTCTGATAGAGGGCCATGACACTTAGACCTGAGTGCAAAAATGGAGGCTCTAGACCCTTCCAGAGCTGAGATATCAAAACTCAAAATTTTGTCCAGAAAAAAAACGACAGTGTTACCCCTTATGTTTTTTTTCAATTTTTTGGCAAAAAAATAAGTTTCTCCAATCTTCTCAAAACTCTGGATTCTGATAGAGGGCCATGACACTTAGACCTGAGTGCAAAAATGGAGGCTCTAGACCCTTCCAGAGCTGAGATATCGAAACTCAAAATTTTGTCCATGTTACGTTCCTCCTGATGGCTAATCCAGGGGAAAGGAGGTGGAACAATATTTAAAAATAAACCCGGGCTAAAGAGGACAGAAAGTCAGACTAGAATGCAAACTGAAGGGTATTTATTACAGAATTCACAATAAAAACCACTTCAAGCTAGTCTCTCAAAAAAAAGATAGCAATAAACAATGTAAGACGACAGTAAACAGTGTAAGACAACAATGAACAGTGTAAGACAACACTAAACTGACTTAATAACTACAGTAACCAGCTCAAACCCTATATGAACAATTAAGTAGTCCTCTCTCCACCACGGAGGCTAAGCCCCAGACACCGTTCTGGTCTCACAAGGATCTAGCTCAATAATCAACCCACTGGTTGGATGGCTGAATTTGTCTCTGTTCCGTTGGTTCGGCTAGTTGACAGTAATTTGCTCACAGACTGACTGGTTGGTTAGTTGATTGGTGGTTCTCTGCTCACAGAGGGTTCTCTTTTTGATGACTATTGTAGTACTCTGCTCACGGACATTTCTCTCGCCTTTGCAGTGTGCAAACCAAGCCTTCTTATCCTCCAGGCACTGAGTATCATTGGACACACCTGCTGCCACACACTCAGTTAATTAGGCACCCCTGCTGGGACTCACTCATGGAACCTAAACATGCAGCCTGAAAGAAAGAAAGAGAAAATGACACTCAGACCTGAGTGCAAAAATGGAGGCTCTAGACCCTTCCAGGGCTGAGATATCGAAACTCAAAATTTTGTCCAGAAAAAAAAACGACAGTGTTACCCCTTATGTTTTTTTCATTTTTTGGCGAAAAATGAAGTTTCTCCAATCTTCTCAAAACTCTGGATTCTGATAGAGGGCCATGACACTTAGACCTGAGTGCAAAAATGGAGGCTCTAGACCCTTCCAGAGCTGAGATATCAAAACTCAAAATTTTGTCCAGAAAAAAAAAACGACAGTGTTACCCCTTATGTTTTTTTCATTTTTTGGCAAAAAATTAAGTTTCTCCAATCTTCTCAAAACTCTGGATTCTGATAGAGGGCCATGACACTTAGACCTGAGTGCAAAAATGGAGGCTCTAGACCCTTCCAGAGCTGAGATATCGAAACTCAAAATTTTGTCCAGAAAAAAAAACGACAGTGTTACCCCTTATGTTTTTTTCATTTTTTGGCGAAAAATTAAGTTTCTCCAATCTTCTCAAAACTCTGGATTCTGATAGAGGGCCATGACACTTAGACCTGAGTGCAAAAATTGAGGCTCTAGACCCTTCCAGAGCTGAGATATTGAAACTCAAAATTTTGTCCAGAAAAAAAAACACGACAGTGTTACCCCTTATGTTTTTTTCATTTTTTGGCGAAAAATCAAGTTTCTCCAATCTTCTCAAAACTCTGGATTCTGATAGAGGGCCATGACACTTAGACCTGAGTGCAAAAATGGAGGCTCTAGACCCTTCCAGAGCTGAGATATCGAAACTCAAAATTTTGACCAGAAAAAAAAACCACAGTGTTACCCCTTATATATTTTTATTTTTTTGGCGAAAAATTAAGTTTCTCCAATCTTCTCAAAACTCTGGATTCTGATAGAGGGCCATGACACTTAGACCTGAGTGCAAAAATGGAGTCTCTAGACCCTTCCAGAGCTGAGATATTGGAACTCAAAATTTTGTCCAGAAAAAAAAAACACAGTGTTACCCCTTATGTTTTTTTCATTTTTTTGGCGAAAAATCAAGTTTCTCAAATCTTCTCAAAACTCTGGATTCTGATAGAGGGCCATGACACTTAGACCTGAGTGCAAAAATGGAGGCTCTAGACCCTTCCAGAGCTGAGATATCAAAACTCAAAATTTTGTCCAGAAAAAAAAACGACAGTGTTACCCCTTATGTTTTTTTTCAATTTTTTGGCAAAAAAATAAGTTTCTCCAATCTTCTCAAAACTCTGGATTCTGATAGAGGGCCATGACACTTAGACCTGAGTGCAAAAATGGAGGCTCTAGACCCTTCCAGAGCTGAGATATCGAAACTCAAAATTTTGTCCAGAAAAAAACCCCACAGTGTTACCCCTTATGTTTTTTTCATTTTTTGGCAAAAAATTAAGTTTCTCCAATCTTCTCAAAACTCTGGATTCTGATAGAGGGCCATGACACTTAGACCTGAGTGCAAAAATGGAGGCTCTAGACCCTTCCAGAGCTGAGATATCGAAACTCAAAATTTTGTCCAGAAAAAAAAACACAGTGTTACCCCTTATGTTTTTTTCATTTTTTGGCGAAAAATTAAGTTTCTCCAATCTTCTCAAAACTCTGGATTCTGATAGAGGGCCATGACACTTAGACCTGAGTGCAAAAATGGAGGCTTTAGACCCTTCCAGAGCTGAGATATCAAAACTCAAAATTTTGTCCAGAAAAAAAAATGACAGTGTTACCCCTTATGTTTTTTTTCATTTTTTGGCAAAAAATTAAGTTTCTCCAATCTTCTCAAAACTCTGGATTCTGATAGAGGGCCATGACACTTAGACCTGAGTGCAAAAATGGAGACTCTAGACCCTTCCAGAGCTGAGATATCAAAACTCAAAATTTTGTCCAGAAAAAAAACGACAGTGTTACCCCTTATGTTTTTTTCATTTTTTTGGCAAAAAAATAAGTTTCTCCAATCTTCTCAAAACTCTGGATTCTGATAGAGGGCCATGACACTTAGACCTGAGTGCAAAAATGGAGGCTCTAGACCCTTCCAGAGCTGATATTGAAACTCAAAATTTTGTCCAGAAAAAAAAACCACAGTGTTACCCCTTATGTTTTTTTCATTTTTTGGCGAAAAATTAAGTTTCTCCAATCTTCTCAAAACTCTGGATTCTGATAGAGGGCCATGACACTTAGACCTGAGTGCAAAAATGGAGGCTCTAGACCCTTCCAGAGCTGAGATATTGAAACTCAAAATTTTGTCCAGAAAAAAAAACCACAGTGTTACCCCTTATGTTTTTTTCATTTTTTGGCGAAAAATTAAGTTTCTCCAATCTTCTCAAAACTCTGGATTCTGATAGAGGGCCATGACACTTAGACCTGAGTGCAAAAATGGAGGCTCTAGACCCTTCCAGAGCTGAGATATCGAAACTCAAAATTTTGTCCAGAAAAAAAAACGACAGTGTTACCCCTTATGTTTTTTTTCAATTTTTTGGCAAAAAAATAAGTTTCTCCAATCTTCTCAAAACTCTGGATTCTGATAGAGGGCCATGACACTTAGACCTGAGTGCAAAAATGGAGGCTTTAGACCCTTCCAGAGCTGAGATATCGAAACTCAAAATTTTGACCAGAAAACCCCCCCACAGTGTTACCCCTTATATTTTTTTATTTTTTGGCGAAAAATTAAGTTTCCCCAATCTTCTCAAAACTCTGGATTCTGATAGAGGGCCATGACACTTAGACCTGAGTGCAAAAATGGAGGCTCTAGACCCTTCCAGTGCTGAGATATCGAAACTCAAAATTTTGTCCAGAAAAAAAAAAACACAGTGTTACCCCTTATGTTTTTTTCATTTTTTGGTGAAAAATTAAGTTTCTCCAATCTTCTCAAAACTCTGGATTCTGATAGAGGGCCATGACACTTAGACCTGAGTGCAAAAATGGAGGCTCTAGACCCTTCCAGAGCTGAGATATCAAAACTCAAAATTTTGTCCAGAAAAAAAAATGACAGTGTTACCCCTTATGTTTTTTTCATTTTTTGGCAAAAAATTAAGTTTCTCCAATCTTCTCAAAACTCTGGATTCTGATAGAGAGCCATGACACTTAGACCTGAGTGCAAAAATGGAGGCTCTAGACCCTTCCAGAGCTGAGATATCGAAACTCAAAATTTTGTCCAGAAAAAAAACCCACAGTGTTACCCCTTATGTTTTTTTCATTTTTTGGCAAAAAATTAAGTTTCTCCAATCTTCTCAAAACTCTGGATTCTGATAGAGGGCCGTGACACTTAGACCTGAGTGCAAAAATGGAGGCTCTAGACCCTTCCAGAGCTGAGATATCGAAACTCAAAATTTTGTCCAGAAAAAAAAACACAGTGTTACCCCTTATGTTTTTTTCATTTTTTGGCGAAAAATTAAGTTTCTCCAATCTTCTCAAAACTCTGGATTCTGATAGAGGGCCATGACACTTAGACCTGAGTGCAAAAATGGAGGCTCTAGACCCTTCCAGAGCTGAGATATCGAAACTCAAAATTTTGTCCAGAAAAAAAAAACGACAGTGTTACCCCTTATGTTTTTTTCATTTTTTGGCGAAAAATGAAGTTTCTCCAATCTTCTCAAAACTCTGGATTCTGATAGAGGGCCATGACACTTAGACCTGAGTGCAACAATGGAGGCTCTAGACCCTTCCAGAGCTGAGATATCAAAACTCAAAATTTTGTCCAGAAAAAAAACGACAGTGTTACCCCTTATGTTTTTTTCATTTTTTTGGCAAAAAAATAAGTTTCTCCAATCTTCTCAAAACTCTGGATTCTGATAGAGGGCCATGACACTTAGACCTGAGTGCAAAAATGGAGGCTCTAGACCCTTCCAGAGCTGAGATATTGAAACTCAAAATTTTGTCCAGAAAAAAAACGACAGTGTTACCCCTTATGTTTTTTTCATTTTTTGGCGAAAAATTAAGTTTCTCCAATCTTCTCAAAACTCTGGATTCTGATAGAGGGCCATGACACTTAGACCTGAGTGCAAAAATGGAGGCTCTAGACCCTTCCAGAGCTGAGATATCAAAACTCAAAATTTTGTCCAGAAAAAAAATGACAGTGTTACCCCTTATGTTTTTTTCATTTTTTGGCAAAAAATTAAGTTTCTCCAATCTTCTCAAAACTCTGGATTCTGATAGAGGGCCATGACACTTAGACCTGAGTGCAAAAATGGAGTCTCTAGACCCTTCCAGAGCTGAGATATCGAAACTCAAAATTTTGTCCAGAAAAAACCCCCACAGTGTTACCTCTTATGTTTTTTTCATTTTTTGGCAAAAAATTAAGTTTCTCCAATCTTCTCAAAACTCTGGATTCTGATAGAGGGCCATGACACTTAGACCTGAGTGCAAAAATGGAGGCTCTAGACCCTTCCAGAGCTGAGATATCGAAACTCAAAATTTTGTCCAGAAAAAAAAACACAGTGTTACCCCTTATGTTTTTTTCATTTTTTGGCGAAAAATTAAGTTTCTCCAATCTTCTCAAAACTCTGGATTCTGATAGAGAGCCATGACACTTAGACCTGAGTGCAAAAATGGAGGCTCTAGACCCTTCCAGAGCTGAGATATCGAAACTCAAAATTTTGTCCAGAAAAAAAAACGACAGTGTTACCCCTTATGTTTTTTTCATTTTTTGGCGAAAAATTAAGTTTCTCCAATCTTCTCAAAACTCTGGATTCTGATAGAGGGCCATGACACTTAGACCTGAGTGCAAAAATGGAGGCTCTAGACCCTTCCAGAGCTGAGATATCGAAACTCAAAATTTTGTCCAGAAAAAAAAACACAGTGTTACCCCTTATGTTTTTTTCATTTTTTGGCGAAAAATTAAGTTTCTCCAATCTTCTCAAAACTCTGGATTCTGATAGAGGGCCATGACACTTAGACCTGAGTGCAAAAATGGAGGCTCTAGACCCTTCCAGAGCTGAGATATCGAAACTCAAAATTTTGTCCAGAAAAAAAAAAACACAGTGTTACCCCTTATGTTTTTTTCATTTTTTGGCGAAAAGTGAAGTTTCTCCAATCTTCTCAAAACTCTGGATTCTGATAGAGGGCCATGACACTTAGACCTGAGTGCAAAAATGGAGGCTCTAGACCCTTCCAGAGCTGAGATATCGAAACTCAAAATTTTGTCCAGAAAAAAAAACACAGTGTTACCCCTTATGTTTTTTTCATTTTTTGGCGAAAAATTAAGTTTCTCCAATCTTCTCAAAACTCTGGATTCTGATAGAGGGCCATGACACTTAGACCTGAGTGCAAAAATGGAGGCTCTAGACCCTTCCAGAGCTGAGATATCGAAACTCAAAATTTTGTCCAGAAAAAAAAACGACAGTGTTACCCCTTATGTTTTTTTCATTTTTTGGCGAAAAGTGAAGTTTCTCCAATCTTCTCAAAACTCTGGATTCTGATAGAGGGCCATGACACTTAGACCTGAGTGCAAAAATGGAGGCTCTAGACCCTTCCAGAGCTGAGATATCGAAACTCAAAATTTTGTCCAGAAAAAAAAACACAGTGTTACCCCTTATGTTTTTTTCATTTTTTGGCGAAAAATTAAGTTTCTCCAATCTTCTCAAAACTCTGGATTCTGATAGAGGGCCATGACACTTAGACCTGAGTGCAAAAATGGAGGCTTTAGACCCTTCCAGAGCTGAGATATCGAAACTCAAAATTTTGACCAGAAAAAACCCCCACAGTGTTACCCCTTATATTTTTTTATTTTTTGGCGAAAAGTTAAGTTTCCCCAATCTTCTCAAAACTCTGGATTCTGATAGAGGGCCATGACACTTAGACCTGAGTGCAAAAATGGAGGCTCTAGACCCTTCCAGAGCTGAGATATCGAAACTCAAAATTTTGTCCAGAAAAAAAAATGACAGTGTTACCCCTTATGTTTTTTTCATTTTTTGGCAAAAAATTAAGTTTCTCCAATCTTCTCAAAACTCTGGATTCTGATAGAGGGCCATGACACTTAGACCTGAGTGCAAACATGGAGGCTCTAGACCCTTCCAGAGCTGAGATATCGAAACTCAAAATTTTATCCAGAAAAAAAACGACAGTGTTACCCCTTATGTTTTTTTCATTTTTTGGCGAAAAATGAAGTTTCTCCAATCTTCTCAAAACTCTGGATTCTGATAGAGGGCCATGACACTTAGACCTGAGTGCAAAAATGGAGGCTCTAGACCCTTCCAGAGCTGAGATATCGAAACTCTAAATTTTGTATAGAAAAAAAAAACACAGTGTTACCCCTTATGTTTTTTTTCATTTTTTGGCGAAAAATTAAGTTTCTCCAATCTTCTCAAAACTCTGGATTCTGATAGAGGGCCATGACACTTAGACCTGAGTGCAAAAATGGAGGCTCTAGACCCTTCCAGAGCTGAGATATTGAAACTCAAAATTTTGTCCAGAAAAAAAAAACCACAGTGTTACCCCTTATGTTTTTTTCATTTTTTGGCGAAAAATTAAGTTTCTCCAATCTTCTCAAAACTCTGGATTCTGATAGAGGGCCATGACACTTAGACCTGAGTGCAAAAATGGAGGCTCTAGACCCTTCCAGAGCTGAGATATCGAAACTCAAAATTTTGTCCAGAAAAAAAAACACAGTGTTACCCCTTATGTTTTTTTCATTTTTTGGCAAAAAATTAAGTTTCTCCAATCTTCTCAAAACTCTGGATTCTGATAGAGGGCCATGACACTTAGACCTGAGTGCAAAAATGGAGGCTCTAGACCCTTCCAGAGCTGAGATATCGAAACTCAAAATTTTGTCCAGAAAAAAAAAACACAGTGTTACTCCTTATGTTTTTTTCATTTTTTGGCGAAAAATTAAGTTTCTCCAATCTTCTCAAAACTCTGGATTCTGATAGAGGGCCATGACACTTAGACCTGAGTGCAAAAATGGAGACTCTAGACCCTTCCAGAGCTGAGATATCAAAACTCAAAATTTTGTCCAGAAAAAAAAACGACAGTGTTACCCCTTATGTTTTTTTCATTTTTTGGCGAAAAATGAAGTTTCTCCAATCTTCTCAAAACTCTGGATTCTGATAGAGGGCCATGACACTTAGACCTGAGTGCAAAAATGGAGGCTCTAGACCCTTCCAGAGCTGAGATATCGAAACTCAAAATTTTGTCCAGAAAAAAAACCCACAGTTTTACCCCTTATGTTTTTTTCATTTTTTGGTGAAAAATTAAGTTTCTCCAATCTTCTCAAAACTCTGGATTCTGATAGAGGGCCATGACACTTAGACCTGAGTGCAAAAATGGAGGCTCTAGACCCTTCCAGAGCTGAGATATCGAAACTCAAAATTTTGTCCATGTTACGTTCCTCCTGATGGCTAATCCAAGGGAAAGGAGTTGGAACAATATTTAAAAATAAACCCGGGCAAAAGAGGACAGAAAGTCAGACTAGAATGCAAACTGAAGGGTATTTATTACAGAATTCACAATAAAAACCACTTCAAGCTAGTCTCTCAAAAAAAAGATAGCAATAAACAATGTAAGACGACAGTAAACAGTGTAAGACAACAATGAACAGTGAAAGACAACACTAAACTGACTTAATAACTACAGTAACCAGCTCAAACCCTATATGAACAATTAAGTAGTCCTCTCTCCACCACGGAGGCTAAGCCCCAGACACCGTTCTGGTCTCACAAGGATCTAGCTCAATAATCAACCCACTGGTTGGATGGCTGAATTTGTCTCTGTTCCGTTGGTTCGGCTAGTTGACAGTAATTTGCTCACAGACTGACTGGTTGGTTAGTTGATTGGTGGTTCTCTGCTCACAGAGGGTTCTCTTTTTGATGACTATTGTAGTACTCTGCTCACGGACATTTCTCTCGCCTTTGCAGTGTGCAAACCAAGCCTTCTTATCCTCCAGGCACTGAGTATCATTGGACACACCTGCTGCCACACACTCAGTTAATTAGGCACCCCTGCTGGGACTCACTCATGGAACCTAAACATGCAGCCTGAAAGAAAGAAAGAGAAAATGACACTTAGACCTGAGTGCAAAAATGGAGGCTCTAGACCCTTCCAGGGCTGAGATATCGAAACTCAAAATTTTGTCCAGAAAAAAAACCCACAGTGTTACCCCTTATGTTTTTTTCATTTTTTGGCAAAAAATTAAGTTTCTCCAATCTTCTCAAAACTCTGGATTCTGATAGAGGGCCATGACACTTAGACCTGAGTGCAAAAATGGAGGCTCTAGACCCTTCCAGAGCTGAGATATCGAAACTCAAAATTTTGTCCAGAAAAAAAAACGACAGTGTTACCCCTTATGTTTTTTTCATTTTTTGGCAAAAAATTAAGTTTCTCCAATCTTCTCAAAACTCTGGATTCTGATAGAGGGCCATGACACTTAGACCTGAGTGCAAAAATGGAGGCTCTAGACCCTTCCAGAGCTGAGATATCAAAACTCAAAATTTTGTCCAGAAAAAAAATGACAGTGTTACCCCTTATGTTTTTTTCATTTTTTGGCAAAAAATTAAGTTTCTCCAATCTTCTCAAAACTCTGGATTCTGATAGAGGGCCATGACACTTAGACCTGAGTGCAAAAATGGAGGCTCTAGACCCTTCCAGAGCTGAGATATCGAAACTCAAAATTTTGTCCAGAAAAAAAAAACGACAGTGTTACCCCTTATGTTTTTTTCATTTTTTGGCGAAAAATTAAGTTTCTCCAATCTTCTCAAAACTCTGGATTCTGATAGAGGGCCATGACACTTAGACCTGAGTGCAAAAATGGAGGCTCTAGACCCTTCCAGAGCTGAGATATTGAAACTCAAAATTTTGTCCAGAAAAAAACCCCACAGTGTTACCCCTTATGTTTTTTTCATTTTTTGGCAAAAAATTAAGTTTCTCCAATCTTCTCAAAACTCTGGATTCTGATAGAGGGCCATGACACTTGGACCTGAGTGCAAAAATGGAGGCTCTAGACCCTTCCAGAGCTGAGATATCGAAACTCAAAATTTTGTCCAGAAAAAAAAATGACAGTGTTACCCCTTATGTTTTTTTCATTTTTTGGCAAAAAATTAAGTTTCTCCAATCTTCTCAAAACTCTGGATTCTGATAGAGGGCCATGACACTTAGACCTGAGTGCAAAAATGGAGGCTCTAGACCCTTCCAGAGCTGAGATATCGAAACTCAAAATTTTATCCAGAAAAAAAAACGACAGTGTTACCCCTTATGTTTTTTTCATTTTTTTGGCGAAAAATGAAGTTTCTCCAATCTTCTCAAAACTCTGGATTCTGATAGAGGGCCATGACACTTAGACCTGAGTGCAAAAATGGAGGCTCTAGACCCTTCCAGAGCTGAGATATCGAAACTCAAAATTTTGTCCAGAAAAAAAAAACACAGTGTTACCCCTTATGTTTTTTTCATTTTTTGGCGAAAAATTAAGTTTCTCCAATCTTCTCAAAACTCTGGATTCTGATAGAGGGCCATGACACTTAGACCTGAGTGCAAAAATGGAGACTCTAGACCCTTCCAGAGCTGAGATATCAAAACTCAAAATTTTGTCCAGAAAAAAAACGACAGTGTTACCCCTTATGTTTTTTTCATTTTTTTGGCAAAAAAATAAGTTTCTCCAATCTTCTCAAAACTCTGGATTCTGATAGAGGGCCATGACACTTAGACCTGAGTGCAAAAATGGAGGCTCTAGACCCTTCCAGAGCTGAGATATTGAAACTCAAAATTTTGTCCAGAAAAAAAAACCACAGTGTTACCCCTTATGTTTTTTTCATTTTTTGGCGAAAAATTAAGTTTCTCCAATCTTCTCAAAACTCTGGATTCTGATAGAGGGCCATGACACTTAGACCTGAGTGCAAAAATGGAGGCTCTAGACCCTTCCAGAGCTGAGATATCAAAACTCAAAATTTTGTCCAGAAAAAAAATGACAGTGTTACCCCTTATGTTTTTTTCATTTTTTGGCAAAAAATTAAGTTTCTCCAATCTTCTCAAAACTCTGGATTCTGATAGAGGGCCATGACACTTAGACCTGAGTGCAAAAATGGAGGCTCTAGACCCTTCCAGAGCTGAGATATCGAAACTCAAAATTTTGTCCAGAAAAAAAAAAACACAGTGTTACCCCTTATGTTTTTTTCATTTTTTGGCGAAAAATTAAGTTTCTCCAATCTTCTCAAAACTCTGGATTCTGATAGAGGGCCATGACACTTAGACCTGAGTGCAAAAATGGAGGCTCTAGACCCTTCCAGAGCTGAGATATCAAAACTCAAAATTTTGTCCAGAAAAAAACCGACAGTGTTACCCCTTATGTTTTTTTCATTTTTTTGGCAAAAAAATAAGTTTCTCCAATCTTCTCAAAATTCTGGATTCTGATAGAGGGCCATGACACTTAGACCTGAGTGCAAAAATGGAGGCTCTAGACCCTTCCAGAGCTGAGATATTGAAACTCAAAATTTTGTCCAGAAAAAAAAACCACAGTGTTACCCCTTATGTTTTTTTCATTTTTTGGCGAAAAATTAAGATTCTCCAATCTTCTCAAAACTCTGGATTCTGATAGAGGGCCATGACACTTAGACCTGAGTGCAAAAATGGAGGCTCTAGACCCTTCCAGAGCTGAGATATTGAAACTCAAAATTTTGTCCAGAAAAAAAACCCACAGTGTTACCCCTTATGTTTTTTTCATTTTTTGGCAAAAAATTAAGTTTCTCCAATCTTCTCAAAACTCTGGATTCTGATAGAGGGCCATGACACTTAGACCTGAGTGCAAAAATGGAGGCTCTAGACCCTTCCAGAGCTGAGATATTGAAACTCAAAATTTTGTCCAGAAAAAAAACACACAGTGTTACCCCTTATGTTTTTTTCATTTTTTGGCAAAAAATTAAGTTTCTCCAATCTTCTCAAAACTCTGGATTCTGATAGAGGGCCATGACACTTAGACCTGAGTGCAAAAATGGAGGCTCTAGACCCTTCCAGAGCTGAGATATCGAAACTCAAAATTTTGTCCAGAAAAAAAAATGACAGTGTTACCCCTTATGTTTTTTTCATTTTTTGGCAAAAAATTAAGTTTCTCCAATCTTCTCAAAACTCTGGATTCTGATAGAGGGCCATGACACTTAGACCTGAGTGCAAAAATGGAGGCTCTAGACCCTTCCAGAGCTGAGATATCGAAACTCAAAATTTTGTCCAGAAAAAAAACCCACAGTTTTACCCCTTATGTTTTTTTCATTTTTTGGTGAAAAATTAAGTTTCTCCAATCTTCTCAAAACTCTGGATTCTGATAGAGGGCCATGACACTTAGACCTGAGTGCAAAAATGGAGGCTCTAGACCCTTCCAGAGCTGAGATATCGAA
Source organism: Cyprinella venusta (assembly GCA_038021265.1). NCBI lineage: Eukaryota > Metazoa > Chordata > Actinopteri > Cypriniformes > Leuciscidae > Cyprinella > Cyprinella venusta. Next base: position 38,903,313 of record CM075863.1, read on the forward strand.
ACTCAAAATTTTGTCCATGTTACGTTCCTCCTGATGGCTAATCCAGGGGAAAGGAGGTGGAACAATATTTAAAAATAAACCCGGGCAAAAGAGGACAGAAAGTCAGACTAGAATGCAAACTGAAGGGTATTTATTACAGAATTCACAATAAAAACCACTTCAAGCTAGTCTCTCAAAAAAAAGATAGCAATAAACAATGTAAGACGACAGTAAACAGTGTAAGACAACAATGAACAGTGTAAGACAACACTAAACTGACTTAATAACTACAGTAACCAGCTCAAACCCTATATGAACAATTAAGTAGTCCTCTCTCCACCACGGAGGCTAAGCCCCAGACACCGTTCTGGTCTCACAAGGATCTAGCTCAATAATCAACCCACTGGTTGGATGGCTGAATTTGTCTCTGTTCCGTTGGTTCGGCTAGTTGACAGTAATTTGCTCACAGACTGACTGGTTGGTTAGTTGATTGGTGGTTCTCTGCTCACAGAGGGTTCTCTTTTTGATGACTATTGTAGTACTCTGCTCACGGACATTTCTCTCGCCTTTGCAGTGTGCAAACCAAGCCTTCTTATCCTCCAGGCACTGAGTATCATTGGACACACCTGCTGCCACACACTCAGTTAATTAGGCACCCCTGCTGGGACTCACTCATGGAACCTAAACATGCAGCCTGAAAGAAAGAAAGAGAAAATGACACTTAGACCTGAGTGCAAAAATGGAGGCTCTAGACCCTTCCAGGGCTGAGATATCGAAACTCAAAATTTTGTCCAGAAAAAAAACCCACAGTGTTACCCCTTATGTTTTTTTCATTTTTTGGCAAAAAATGAAGTTTCTCCAATCTTCTCAAAACTCTGGATTCTGATAGAGGGCCATGACACTTAGACCTGAGTGCAAAAATGGAGGCTCTAGACCCTTCCAGAGCTGAGATATCGAAACTCAAAATTTTGTCCAGAAAAAAAAATGACAGTGTTACCCCTTATGTTTTTTTCATTTTTTGGCAAAAAATTAAGTTTCTCCAATCTTCTCAAAACTCTGGATTCTGATAGAGGGCCATGAAAACTTAGACCTGAGTGCAAAAATGGAGGCTCTAGACCCTTCCAGAGCTGAGATATCGAAACTCAAAATTTTATCCAGAAAAAAAAACGACAGTGTTACCCCTTATGTTTTTTTCATTTTTTGGCGAAAAATGAAGTTTCTCCAATCTTCTCAAAACTCTGGATTCTGATAGAGGGCCATGACACTTAGACCTGAGTGCAAAAATGGAGGCTCTAGACCCTTCCAGAGCTGAGATATCGAAACTCAAAATTTTGTCCAGAAAAAAAAACACAGTGTTACCCCTTATGTTTTTTTTCATTTTTTGGCGAAAAATTAAGTTTCTCCAATCTTCTCAAAACTCTGGATTCTGATAGAGGGCCATGACACTTAGACCTGAGTGCAAAAATGGAGACTCTAGACCCTTCCAGAGCTGAGATATCAAAACTCAAAATTTTGTCCAGAAAAAAAAACGACAGTGTTACCCCTTATGTTTTTTTCATTTTTTGGCAAAAAATTAAGTTTCTCCAATCTTCTCAAAACTCTGGATTCTGATAGAGGGCCATGACACTTAGACCTGAGTGCAAAAATGGAGGCTCTAGACCCTTCCAGAGCTGAGATATCGAAACTCAAAATTTTGTCCAGAAAAAAAAACGACAGTGTTACCCCTTATGTTTTTTTCATTTTTTGGCAAAAAATTAAGTTTCTCCAATCTTCTCAAAACTCTGGATTCTGATAGAGAGCCATGACACTTAGACCTGAGTGCAAAAATGGAGGCTCTAGACCCTTCCAGAGCTGAGATATCGAAACTCAAAATTTTGTCCAGAAAAAAAACCCACAGTGTTACCCCTTATGTTTTTTTCATTTTTTGGCAAAAAATTAAGTTTCTCCAATCTTCTCAAAACTCTGGATTCTGATAGAGGGCCATGACACTTAGACCTGAGTGCAAAAATGGAGGCTTTAGACCCTTCCAGAGCTGAGATATCAAAACTCAAAATTTTGTCCAGAAAAAAAAATGACAGTGTTACCCCTTATGTTTTTTTCATTTTTTGGCAAAAAATTAAGTTTCTCCAATCTTCTCAAAACTCTGGATTCTGATAGAGGGCCATGACACTTAGACCTGAGTGCAAAAATGGAGGCTCTAGACCCTTCCAGAGCTGAGATATTGAAACTCAAAATTTTGTCCAGAAAAAAAAATGACAGTGTTACCCCTTATGTTTTTTTTCATTTTTTGGCGAAAAATTAAGTTTCTCCAATCTTCTCAAAACTCTGGATTCTGATAGAGGGCCATGACACTTAGACCTGAGTGCAAAAATGGAGGCTCTAGACCCTTCCAGAGCTGAGATATCGAAACTCAAAATTTTGTCCAGAAAAAAAAACGACAGTGTTACCCCTTATGTTTTTTTCATTTTTTGGCAAAAAATTAAGTTTCTCCAATCTTCTCAAAACTCTGGATTCTGATAGAGGGCCATGACACTTAGACCTGAGTGCAAAAATGGAGGCTCTAGACCCTTCCAGAGCTGAGATATTGAAACTCAAAATTTTGTCCAGAAAAAAAACCCACAGTGTTACCCCTTATGTTTTTTTCATTTTTTGGCAAAAAATTAAGTTTCTCCAATCTTCTCAAAACTCTGGATTCTGATAGAGGGCCATGACACTTAGACCTGAGTGCAAAAATGGAGGCTCTAGACCCTTCCAGAGCTGAGATATCAAAACTCAAAATTTTGTCCAGAAAAAAAATGACAGTGTTACCCCTTATGTTTTTTTCATTTTTTGGCAAAAAAATAAGTTTCTCCAATCTTCTCAAAACTCTGGATTCTGATAGAGGGCCATGACACTTAGACCTGAGTGCAAAAATGGAGGCTCTAGACCCTTCCAGAGTTGAGATATCGAAACTCAAAATTTTGTCCAGAAAAAAAACCCACAGTGTTACCCCTTATGTTTTTTTCATTTTTTGGCAAAAAATTAAGTTTCTCCAATCTTCTCAAAACTCTGGATTCTGATAGAGGGCCATGAAAACTTAGACCTGAGTGCAAAAATGGAGGCTCTAGACCCTTCCAGAGCTGAGATATCGAAACTCAAAATTTTGTCCAGAAAAAAAACACACAGTGTTACCCCTTATGTTTTTTTCATTTTTTGGCAAAAAATTAAGTTTCTCCAATCTTCTCAAAACTCTGGATTCTGATAGAGGGCCATGACACTTAGACCTGAGTGCAAAAATGGAGGCTCTAGACCCTTCCAGAGCTGAGATATCGAAACTCAAAATTTTGTCCAGAAAAAAAACACACAGTGTTACCCCTTATGTTTTTTCATTTTTTGGCAAAAAATTAAGTTTCTCCAATCTTCTCAAAACTCTGGATTCTGATAGAGGGCCATGACACTTAGACCTGAGTGCAAAAATGGAGGCTCTAGACCCTTCCAGAGCTGAGATATTGAAACTCAAAATTTTGTCCAGAAAAAAAACCCACAGTGTTACCCCTTATGTTTTTTTCATTTTTTGGCAAAAAATTAAGTTTCTCCAATCTTCTCAAAACTCTGGATTCTGATAGAGGGCCATGACACTTAGACCTGAGTGCAAAAATGGAGGCTCTAGACCCTTCCAGAGCTGAGATATCGAAACTCAAAATTTTGTCCAGAAAAAAAAATGACAGTGTTACCCCTTATGTTTTTTTCATTTTTTGGCAAAAAATTAAGTTTCTCCAATCTTCTCAAAACTCTGGATTCTGATAGAGGGCCATGACACTTAGACCTGAGTGCAAAAATGGAGGCTCTAGACCCTTCCAGAGCTGAGATATCGAAACTCAAAATTTTATCCAGAAAAAAAAACGACAGTGTTACCCCTTATGTTTTTTTCATTTTTTGGCGAAAAATGAAGTTTCTCCAATCTTCTCAAAACTCTGGATTCTGATAGAGGGCCATGACACTTAGACCTGAGTGCAAAAATGGAGGCTCTAGACCCTTCCAGAGCTGAGATATCGAAACTCAAAATTTTGTCCAGAAAAAAAAAACACAGTGTTACCCCTTATGTTTTTTTCATTTTTTGGCGAAAAATTAAGTTTCTCCAATCTTCTCAAAACTCTGGATTCTGATAGAGGGCCATGACACTTAGACCTGAGTGCAAAAATGGAGGCTCTAGACCCTTCCAGAGCTGAGATATCAAAACTCAAAATTTTGTCCAGAAAAAAAACGACAGTGTTACCCCTTATGTTTTTTTCATTTTTTTGGCAAAAAAATAAGTTTCTCCAATCTTCTCAAAACTCTGGATTCTGATAGAGGGCCATGACACTTAGACCTGAGTGCAAAAATGGAGGCTCTAGACCCTTCCAGAGCTGAGATATTGAAACTCAAAATTTTGTCCAGAAAAAAAAACCACAGTGTTACCCCTTATGTTTTTTTCATTTTTTGGCGAAAAATTAAGTTTCTCCAATCTTCTCAAAACTCTGGATTCTGATAGAGGGCCATGACACTTAGACCTGAGTGCAAAAATGGAGGCTCTAGACCCTTCCAGAGCTGAGATATTGAAACTCAAAATTTTGTCCAGAAAAAAAACCCACAGTGTTACCCCTTATGTTTTTTTCATTTTTTGGCGAAAAATTAAGTTTCTCCAATCTTCTCAAAACTCTGGATTCTGATAGAGGGCCATGACACTTAGACCTGAGTGCAAAAATGGAGGCTCTAGACCCTTCCAGAGCTGAGATATCGAAACTCAAAATTTTGTCCAGAAAAAAAAACGACAGTGTTACCCCTTATGTTTTTTTCATTTTTTGGCGAAAAATTAAGTTTCTCCAATCTTCTCAAAACTCTGGATTCTGATAGAGGGCCATGACACTTAGACCTGAGTGCAAAAATGGAGGCTCTAGACCCTTCCAGAGCTGAGATATCGAAACTCAAAATTTTGTCCAGAAAAAAAACCCACAGTGTTACCCCTTATGTTTTTTTCATTTTTTGGCAAAAAATTAAGTTTCTCCAATCTTCTCAAAACTCTGGATTCTGATAGAGGGCCGTGACACTTAGACCTGAGTGCAAAAATGGAGGCTCTAGACCCTTCCAGAGCTGAGATATCGAAACTCAAAATTTTGTCCAGAAAAAAAAAACACAGTGTTACCCCTTATGTTTTTTTCATTTTTTGGCGAAAAATTAAGTTTCTCCAATCTTCTCAAAACTCTGGATTCTGATAGAGGGCCATGACACTTAGACCTGAGTGCAAAAATGGAGGCTCTAGACCCTTCCAGAGCTGAGATATCAAAACTCAAAATTTTGTCCAGAAAAAAAATGACAGTGTTACCCCTTATGTTTTTTTCATTTTTTGGCAAAAAAATTAAGTTTCTCCAATCTTCTCAAAACTCTGGATTCTGATAGAGGGCCATGACACTTAGACCTGAGTGCAAAAATGGAGGCTCTAGACCCTTCCAGAGCTGAGATATCAAAACTCAAAATTTTGTCCAGAAAAAAAAATGACAGTGTTACCCCTTATGTTTTTTTCATTTTTTGGCAAAAAATTAAGTTTCTCCAATCTTCTCAAAACTCTGGATTCTGATAGAGGGCCATGACACTTAGACCTGAGTGCAAAAATGGAGGCTCTAGACCCTTCCAGAGCTGAGATATCGAAACTCAAAATTTTGTCCAGAAAAAAAAACGACAGTGTTACCCCTTATGTTTTTTTCATTTTTTGGCGAAAAATTAAGTTTCTCCAATCTTCTCAAAACTCTGGATTCTGATAGAGGGCCATGACACTTAGACCTGAGTGCAAAAATGGAGGCTCTAGACCCTTCCAGAGCTGAGATATCAAAACTCAAAATTTTGTCCAGAAAAAAAATGACAGTGTTACCCCTTATGTTTTTTTCATTTTTTGGCAAAAAATTAAGTTTCTCCAATCTTCTCAAAACTCTGGATTCTGATAGAGAGCCATGACACTTAGACCTGAGTGCAAAAATGGAGGCTCTAGACCCTTCCAGAGCTGAGATATCGAAACTCAAAATTTTATCCAGAAAAAAAAACGACAGTGTTACCCCTTATGTTTTTTTCATTTTTTGGCGAAAAATGAAGTTTCTCCAATCTTCTCAAAACTCTGGATTCTGATAGAGGGCCATGACACTTAGACCTGAGTGCAAAAATGGAGGCTCTAGACCCTTCCAGAGCTGAGATATCGAAACTCAAAATTTTGTCCAGAAAAAAAAAACACAGTGTTACCCCTTATGTTTTTTTCATTTTTTGGCGAAAAATTAAGTTTCTCCAATCTTCTCAAAACTCTGGATTCTGATAGAGGGCCATGACACTTAGACCTGAGTGCAAAAATGGAGACTCTAGACCCTTCCAGAGCTGAGATATCAAAACTCAAAATTTTGTCCAGAAAAAAAACGACAGTGTTACCCCTTATGTTTTTTTCATTTTTTTGGCAAAAAAATAAGTTTCTCCAATCTTCTCAAAACTCTGGATTCTGATAGAGGGCCATGACACTTAGACCTGAGTGCAAAAATGGAGGCTCTAGACCCTTCCAGAGCTGAGATATTGAAACTCAAAATTTTGTCCAGAAAAAAAAACCACAGTGTTACCCCTTATGTTTTTTTCATTTTTTGGCGAAAAATTAAGTTTCTCCAATCTTCTCAAAACTCTGGATTCTGATAGAGGGCCATGACACTTAGACCTGAGTGCAAAAATGGAGGCTCTAGACCCTTCCAGAGCTGAGACATTGAAACTCAAAATTTTGTCCAGAAAAAAACCCCACAGTGTTACCCCTTATGTTTTTTTCATTTTTTGGCGAAAAATTAAGTTTCTCCAATCTTCTCAAAACTCTGGATTCTGATAGAGGGCCATGACACTTAGATCTGAGTGCAAAAATGGAGGCTCTAGACCCTTCCAGAGCTGAGATATCAAAACTCAAAATTTTGTCCAGAAAAAAAAATGACAGTGTTACCCCTTATGTTTTTTTTCATTTTTTGGCAAAAAATTAAGTTTCTCCAATCTTCTCAAAACTCTGGATTCTGATAGAGGGCCATGACACTTAGACCTGAGTGCAAAAATGGAGGCTCTAGACCCTTCCAGAGCTGAGATATCGAAACTCAAAATTTTGTCCAGAAAAAAAAAACACAGTGTTACCCCTTATGTTTTTTTCATTTTTTGGCGAAAAATTAAGTTTCTCCAATTTTCTCAAAACTCTGGATTCTGATAGAGGGCCATGACACTTAGACCTGAGTGCAAAAATGGAGGCTCTAGACCCTTCCAGAGCTGAGATATCAAAACTCAAAATTTTGTCCAGAAAAAAAAAATGACAGTGTTACCCCTTATGTTTTTTTCATTTTTTGGCAAAAAATTAAGTTTCTCCAATCTTCTCAAAACTCTGGATTCTGATAGAGAGCCATGACACTTAGACCTGAGTGCAAAAATGGAGGCTCTAGACCCTTGCAGAGCTGAGATATCGAAACTCAAAATTTTGTCCAGAAAAAAACCCCACAGTGTTACCCCTTATGTTTTTTTTCATTTTTTGGCAAAAAATTAAGTTTCTCCAATCTTCTCAAAACTCTGGATTCTGATAGAGGGCCGTGACACTTAGACCTGAGTGCAAAAATGGAGGCTCTAGACCCTTCCAGAGCTGAGATATCGAAACTCAAAATTTTGTCCAGAAAAAAAAAACACAGTGTTACCCCTTATGTTTTTTTCATTTTTTGGCGAAAAATTAAGTTTCTCCAAACTTCTCAAAACTCTGGATTCTGATAGAGGGCCATGACACTTAGACCTGAGTGCAAAAATGGAGGCTTAGACCCTTCCAGAGCTGAGATATCAAAACTAAAAATTTTGTCCAGAAAAAAAATGACAGTGTTACCCCTTATGTTTTTTTCATTTTTTGGCAAAAAATTAAGTTTCTCCAATCTTCTCAAAACTCTGGATTCTGATAGAGGGCCATGACACTTAGACCTGAGTGCAAAAATGGAGGCTCTAGACCCTTCCAGAGCTGAGATATCAAAACTCAAAATTTTGTCCAGAAAAAAAAATGACAGTGTTACCCCTTATGTTTTTTTCATTTTTTGGCAAAAAATTAAGTTTCTCCAATCTTCTCAAAACTCTGGATTCTGATAGAGGGCCATGACACTTAGACCTGAGTGCAAAAATGGAGGCTCTAGACCCTTCCAGAGCTGAGATATCGAAACTCAAAATTTTGTCCAGAAAAAAAAATGACAGTGTTACCCCTTATGTTTTTTTCATTTTTTGGCAAAAAATTAAGTTTCTCCAATCTTCTCAAAACTCTGGATTCTGATAGAGGGCCATGACACTTAGACCTGAGTGCAAAAATGGAGGCTCTAGACCCTTCCAGAGCTGAGATATCGAAACTCAAAATTTTGTCCAGAAAAAAAAATGACAGTGTTACCCCTTATGTTTTTTTCATTTTTTGGCAAAAAATTAAGTTTCTCCAATCTTCTCAAAACTCTGGATTCTGATAGAGGGCCATGACACTTAGACCTGAGTGCAAAAATGGAGGCTCTAGACCCTTCCAGAGCTGAGATATCGAAACTCAAAATTTTGTCCAGAAAAAAAACCCACAGTTTTACCCCTTATGTTTTTTTCATTTTTTGGTGAAAAATTAAGTTTCTCCAATCTTCTCAAAACTCTGGATTCTGATAGAGGGCCATGACACTTAGACCTGAGTGCAAAAATGGAGGCTCTAGACCCTTCCAGAGCTGAGATATCGAAACTCAAAATTTTGTCCATGTTACGTTCCTCCTGATGGCTAATCCAGGGGAAAGGAGGTGGAACAATATTTAAAAATAAACCCGGGCAAAAGAGGACAGAAAGTCAGACTAGAATGCAAACTGAAGGGTATTTATTACAGAATTCACAATAAAAACCACTTCAAGCTAGTCTCTCAAAAAAAAGATAGCAATAAACAATGTAAGACGACAGTAAACAGTGTAAGACAACAATGAACAGTGTAAGACAACACTAAACTGACTTAATAACTACAGTAACCAGCTCAAACCCTATATGAACAATTAAGTAGTCCTCTCTCCACCACGGAGGCTAAGCCCCAGACACCGTTCTGGTCTCACAAGGATCTAGCTCAATAATCAACCCACTGGTTGGATGGCTGAATTTGTCTCTGTTCCGTTGGTTCGGCTAGTTGACAGTAATTTGCTCACAGACTGACTGGTTGGTTAGTTGATTGGTGGTTCTCTGCTCACAGAGGGTTCTCTTTTTGATGACTATTGTAGTACTCTGCTCACGGACATTTCTCTCGCCTTTGCAGTGTGCAAACCAAGCCTTCTTATCCTCCAGGCACTGAGTATCATTGGACACACCTGCTGCCACACACTCAGTTAATTAGGCACCCCTGCTGGGACTCACTCATGGAACCTAAACATGCAGCCTGAAAGAAAGAAAGAGAAAATGACACTTAGACCTGAGTGCAAAAATGGAGGCTCTAGACCCTTCCAGGGCTGAGATATCGAAACTCAAAATTTTGTCCAGGAAAAAAAACCCACAGTGTTACCCCTTATGTTTTTTTCATTTTTTGGCAAAAAATGAAGTTTCTCCAATCTTCTCAAAACTCTGGATTCTGATAGAGGGCCATGACACTTAGACCTGAGTGCAAAAATGGAGGCTCTAGACCCTTCCAGAGCTGAGATATCGAAACTCAAAATTTTGTCCAGAAAAAAAAATGACAGTGTTACCCCTTATGTTTTTTTCATTTTTTGGCAAAAAATTAAGTTTCTCCAATCTTCTCAAAACTCTGGATTCTGATAGAGGGCCATGACACTTAGACCTGAGTGCAAAAATGGAGGCTCTAGACCCTTCCAGAGCTGAGATATCGAAACTCAAAATTTTGTCCAGAAAAAAAACCCACAGTGTTACCCCTTATGTTTTTTTCATTTTTTGGCAAAAAATTAAGTTTCTCCAATCTTCTCAAAACTCTGGATTCTGATAGAGGGCCATGACACTTAGACCTGAGTGCAAAAATGGAGGCTCTAGACCCTTCCAGAGCTGAGATATCGAAACTCAAAATTTTGTCCAGAAAAAAAACACACAGTGTTACCCCTTATGTTTTTTTCATTTTTTGGCGAAAAATTAAGTTTCTCCAATCTTCTCAAAACTCTGGATTCTGATAGAGGGCCATGAAAACTTAGACCTGAGTGCAAAAATGGAGGCTCTAGACCCTTCCAGAGCTGAGATATCGAAACTCAAAATTTTATCCAGAAAAAAAAACGACAGTGTTACCCCTTATGTTTTTTTCATTTTTTGGCGAAAAATGAAGTTTCTCCAATCTTCTCAAAACTCTGGATTCTGATAGAGGGCCATGACACTTAGACCTGAGTGCAAAAATGGAGGCTCTAGACCCTTCCAGAGCTGAGATATCGAAACTCAAAATTTTGTCCAGAAAAAAAAACACAGTGTTACCCCTTATGTTTTTTTTCATTTTTTGGCGAAAAATTAAGTTTCTCCAATCTTCTCAAAACTCTGGATTCTGATAGAGGGCCATGACACTTAGACCTGAGTGCAAAAATGGAGACTCTAGACCCTTTCAGAGCTGAGATATCAAAACTCAAAATTTTGTCCAGAAAAAAAACGACAGTGTTACCCCTTATGTTTTTTTCATTTTTTGGCAAAAAATTAAGTTTCTCCAATCTTCTCAAAACTCTGGATTCTGATAGAGGGCCATGACACTTAGACCTGAGTGCAAAAATGGAGGCTCTAGACCCTTCCAGAGCTGAGATATCGAAACTCAAAATTTTGTCCAGAAAAAAAAACGACAGTGTTACCCCTTATGTTTTTTTCATTTTTTGGCAAAAAATTAAGTTTCTCCAATCTTCTCAAAACTCTGGATTCTGATAGAGAGCCATGACACTTAGACCTGAGTGCAAAAATGGAGGCTCTAGACCCTTCCAGAGCTGAGATATCGAAACTCAAAATTTTGTCCAGAAAAAAAACCCACAGTGTTACCCCTTATGTTTTTTTCATTTTTTGGCAAAAAATTAAGTTTCTCCAATCTTCTCAAAACTCTGGATTCTGATAGAGGGCCATGACACTTAGACCTGAGTGCAAAAATGGAGGCTTTAGACCCTTCCAGAGCTGAGATATCAAAACTCAAAATTTTGTCCAGAAAAAAAAATGACAGTGTTACCCCTTATGTTTTTTTCATTTTTTGGCAAAAAATTAAGTTTCTCCAATCTTCTCAAAACTCTGGATTCTGATAGAGGGCCATGACACTTAGACCTGAGTGCAAAAATGGAGGCTCTAGACCCTTCCAGAGCTGAGATATTGAAACTCAAAATTTTGTCCAGAAAAAAAAATGACAGTGTTACCCCTTATGTTTTTTTTCATTTTTTGGCGAAAAATTAAGTTTCTCCAATCTTCTCAAAACTCTGGATTCTGATAGAGGGCCATGACACTTAGACCTGAGTGCAAAAATGGAGGCTCTAGACCCTTCCAGAGCTGAGATATCGAAACTCAAAATTTTGTCCAGAAAAAAAAACGACAGTGTTACCCCTTATGTTTTTTTCATTTTTTGGCAAAAAATTAAGTTTCTCCAATCTTCTCAAAACTCTGGATTCTGATAGAGGGCCATGACACTTAGACCTGAGTGCAAAAATGGAGGCTCTAGACCCTTCCAGAGCTGAGATATTGAAACTCAAAATTTTGTCCAGAAAAAAAACCCACAGTGTTACCCCTTATGTTTTTTTCATTTTTTGGCAAAAAATTAAGTTTCTCCAATCTTCTCAAAACTCTGGATTCTGATAGAGGGCCATGACACTTAGACCTGAGTGCAAAAATGGAGGCTCTAGACCCTTCCAGAGCTGAGATATCGAAACTCAAAATTTTGTCCAGAAAAAAAAATGACAGTGTTACCCCTTATGTTTTTTTCATTTTTTGGCAAAAAAATAAGTTTCTCCAATCTTCTCAAAACTCTGGATTCTGATAGAGGGCCATGACACTTAGACCTGAGTGCAAAAATGGAGGCTCTAGACCCTTCCAGAGTTGAGATATCGAAACTCAAAATTTTGTCCAGAAAAAAAACCCACAGTGTTACCCCTTATGTTTTTTTCATTTTTTGGCAAAAAATTAAGTTTCTCCAATCTTCTCAAAACTCTGGATTCTGATAGAGGGCCATGAAAACTTAGACCTGAGTGCAAAAATGGAGGCTCTAGACCCTTCCAGAGCTGAGATATCGAAACTCAAAATTTTGTCCAGAAAAAAAACACACAGTGTTACCCCTTATGTTTTTTTCATTTTTTGGCAAAAAATTAAGTTTCTCCAATCTTCTCAAAACTCTGGATTCTGATAGAGGGCCATGACACTTAGACCTGAGTGCAAAAATGGAGGCTCTAGACCCTTCCAGAGCTGAGATATCGAAACTCAAAATTTTGTCCAGAAAAAAAAACGACAGTGTTACCCCTTATGTTTTTTTCATTTTTTGGCAAAAAATTAAGTTTCTCCAATCTTCTCAAAACTCTGGATTCTGATAGAGGGCCATGACACTTAGACCTGAGTGCAAAAATGGAGGCTCTAGACCCTTCCAGAGCTGAGATATTGAAACTCAAAATTTTGTCCAGAAAAAAAACCCACAGTGTTACCCCTTATGTTTTTTTCATTTTTTGGCAAAAAATTAAGTTTCTCCAATCTTCTCAAAACTCTGGATTCTGATAGAGGGCCATGACACTTAGACCTGAGTGCAAAAATGGAGGCTCTAGACCCTTCCAGAGCTGAGATATCAAAACTCAAAATTTTGTCCAGAAAAAAAATGACAGTGTTACCCCTTATGTTTTTTTCATTTTTTGGCAAAAAATTAAGTTTCTCCAATCTTCTCAAAACTCTGGATTCTGATAGAGAGCCATGACACTTAGACCTGAGTGCAAAAATGGAGGCTCTAGACCCTTCCAGAGCTGAGATATCGAAACTCAAAATTTTGTCCAGAAAAAAAACCCACAGTGTTACCCCTTATGTTTTTTTCATTTTTTGGCAAAAAATTAAGTTTCTCCAATCTTCTCAAAACTCTGGATTCTGATAGAGGGCCATGACACTTAGACCTGAGTGCAAAAATGGAGGCTCTAGACCCTTCCAGAGCTGAGATATCGAAACTCAAAATTTTATCCAGAAAAAAAAACGACAGTGTTACCCCTTATGTTTTTTTCATTTTTTGGCGAAAAATGAAGTTTCTCCAATCTTCTCAAAACTCTGGATTCTGATAGAGGGCCATGACACTTAGACCTGAGTGCAAAAATGGAGGCTCTAGACCCTTCCAGAGCTGAGATATCGAAACTCAAAATTTTGTCCAGAAAAAAAAAACACAGTGTTACCCCTTATGTTTTTTTCATTTTTTGGCGAAAAATTAAGTTTCTCCAATCTTCTCAAAACTCTGGATTCTGATAGAGGGCCATGACACTTAGACCTGAGTGCAAAAATGGAGGCTCTAGACCCTTCCAGAGCTGAGATATCAAAACTCAAAATTTTGTCCAGAAAAAAAACGACAGTGTTACCCCTTATGTTTTTTTCATTTTTTTGGCAAAAAAATAAGTTTCTCCAATCTTCTCAAAACTCTGGATTCTGATAGAGGGCCATGACACTTAGACCTGAGTGCAAAAATGGAGGCTCTAGACCCTTCCAGAGCTGAGATATTGAAACTCAAAATTTTGTCCAGAAAAAAAACCCACAGTGTTACCCCTTATGTTTTTTTCATTTTTTGGCGAAAAATTAAGTTTCTCCAATCTTCTCAAAACTCTGGATTCTGATAGAGGGCCATGACACTTAGACCTGAGTGCAAAAATGGAGGCTCTAGACCCTTCCAGAGCTGAGATATCGAAACTCAAAATTTTGTCCAGAAAAAAAAACGACAGTGTTACCCCTTATGTTTTTTTCATTTTTTGGCGAAAAATTAAGTTTCTCCAATCTTCTCAAAACTCTGGATTCTGATAGAGGGCCATGACACTTAGACCTGAGTGCAAAAATGGAGGCTCTAGACCCTTCCAGAGCTGAGATATCGAAACTCAAAATTTTGTCCAGAAAAAAAACCCACAGTGTTACCCCTTATGTTTTTTTCATTTTTTGGCAAAAAATTAAGTTTCTCCAATCTTCTCAAAACTCTGGATTCTGATAGAGGGCCGTGACACTTAGACCTGAGTGCAAAAATGGAGGCTCTAGACCCTTCCAGAGCTGAGATATCGAAACTCAAAATTTTGTCCAGAAAAAAAAAACACAGTGTTACCCCTTATGTTTTTTTCATTTTTTGGCGAAAAATTAAGTTTCTCCAATCTTCTCAAAACTCTGGATTCTGATAGAGGGCCATGACACTTAGACCTGAGTGCAAAAATGGAGGCTCTAGACCCTTCCAGAGCTGAGATATCAAAACTCAAAATTTTGTCCAGAAAAAAAATGACAGTGTTACCCCTTATGTTTTTTTCATTTTTTGGCAAAAAAATTAAGTTTCTCCAATCTTCTCAAAACTCTGGATTCTGATAGAGGGCCATGACACTTAGACCTGAGTGCAAAAATGGAGGCTCTAGACCCTTCCAGAGCTGAGATATCAAAACTCAAAATTTTGTCCAGAAAAAAAAAAATGACAGTGTTACCCCTTATGTTTTTTTCATTTTTTGGCAAAAAATTAAGTTTCTCCAATCTTCTCAAAACTCTGGATTCTGATAGAGGGCCATGACACTTAGACCTGAGTGCAAAAATGGAGGCTCTAGACCCTTCCAGAGCTGAGATATCGAAACTCAAAATTTTGTCCAGAAAAAAAAACGACAGTGTTACCCCTTATGTTTTTTTTCATTTTTTGGCGAAAAATTAAGTTTCTCCAATCTTCTCAAAACTCTGGATTCTGATAGAGGGCCATGACACTTAGACCTGAGTGCAAAAATGGAGGCTCTAGACCCTTCCAGAGCTGAGATATCAAAACTCAAAATTTTGTCCAGAAAAAAAATGACAGTGTTACCCCTTATGTTTTTTTCATTTTTTGGCAAAAAATTAAGTTTCTCCAATCTTCTCAAAACTCTGGATTCTGATAGAGAGCCATGACACTTAGACCTGAGTGCAAAAATGGAGGCTCTAGACCCTTCCAGAGCTGAGATATCGAAACTCAAAATTTTGTCCAGAAAAAAAAAACGACAGTGTTACCCCTTATGTTTTTTTCATTTTTTGGCGAAAAATTAAGTTTCTCCAATCTTCTCAAAACTCTGGATTCTGATAGAGGGCCATGACACTTAGACCTGAGTGCAAAAATGGAGGCTCTAGACCCTTCCAGAGCTGAGATATCGAAACTCAAAATTTTGTCCAGAAAAAAACCCCACAGTGTTACCCCTTATGTTTTTTTCATTTTTTGGCAAAAAATTAAGTTTCTCCAATCTTCTCAAAACTCTGGATTCTGATAGAGGGCCATGACACTTAGACCTGAGTGCAAAAATGGAGGCTCTAGACCCTTCCAGAGCTGAGATATCGAAACTCAAAATTTTGTCCAGAAAAAAAAAACACAGTGTTACTACCCCTTATGTTTTTTTCATTTTTTGGCGAAAAATTAAGTTTCTCCAATCTTCTCAAAACTCTGGATTCTGATAGAGGGCCATGACACTTAGACCTGAGTGCAAAAATGGAGGCTCTAGACCCTTCCAGAGCTGAGATATCGAAACTCAAAATTTTGTCCAGAAAAAAAAAACACAGTGTTACCCCTTATGTTTTTTTCATTTTTTGGCGAAAAATTAAGTTTCTCCAATCTTCTCAAAACTCTGGATTCTGATAGAGGGCCATGACACTTAGACCTGAGTGCAAAAATGGAGGCTCTAGACCCTTCCAGAGCTGAGATATCAAAACTCAAAATTTTGTCCAGAAAAAAAAATGACAGTGTTACCCCTTATGTTTTTTTCATTTTTTGGCAAAAAATTAAGTTTCTCCAATCTTCTCAAAACTCTGGATTCTGATAGAGGGCCATGACACTTAGACCTGAGTGCAAAAATGGAGGCTCTAGACCCTTCCAGAGCTGAGATATTGAAACTCAAAATTTTGTCCAGAAAAAAAAACCACAGTGTTACCCCTTATGTTTTTTTCATTTTTTGGCGAAAAATTAAGTTTCTCCAATCTTCTCAAAACTCTGGATTCTGATAGAGGGCCATGACACTTAGACCTGAGTGCAAAAATGGAGGCTCTAGACCCTTCCAGAGCTGAGATATCGAAACTCAAAATTTTGTCCAGAAAAAAAAAACGACAGTGTTACCCCTTATGTTTTTTTCATTTTTTGGCAAAAAATTAAGTTTCTCCAATCTTCTCAAAACTCTGGATTCTGATAGAGGGCCATGACACTTAGACCTGAGTGCAAAAATGGAGGCTCTAGACCCTTCCAGAGCTGAGATATTGAAACTCAAAATTTTGTCCAGAAAAAAACCCCACAGTGTTACCCCTTATGTTTTTTTCATTTTTTGGCAAAAAATTAAGTTTCTCCAATCTTCTCAAAACTCTGGATTCTGATAGAGGGCCATGACACTTAGACCTGAGTGCAAAAATGGAGGCTCTAGACCCTTCCAGAGCTGAGATATCGAAACTCAAAATTTTGTCCAGAAAAAAAAACGACAGTGTTACCCCTTATGTTTTTTTCATTTTTTGGCAAAAAATTAAGTTTCTCCAATCTTCTCAAAACTCTGGATTCTGATAGAGGGCCATGACACTTAGACCTGAGTGCAAAAATGGAGGCTCTAGACCCTTCCAGAGCTGAGATATTGAAACTCAAAATTTTGTCCAGAAAAAAAACCCACAGTGTTACCCCTTATGTTTTTTTCATTTTTTGGCAAAAAATTAAGTTTCTCCAATCTTCTCAAAACTCTGGATTCTGATAGAGGGCCATGACACTTAGACCTGAGTGCAAAAATGGAGGCTCTAGACCCTTCCAGAGCTGAGATATCGAAACTCAAAATTTTGTCCAGAAAAAAAAATGACAGTGTTACCCCTTATGTTTTTTTCATTTTTTGGCAAAAAATTAAGTTTCTCCAATCTTCTCAAAACTCTGGATTCTGATAGAGGGCCATGACACTTAGACCTGAGTGCAAAAATGGAGGCTCTAGACCCTTCCAGAGCTGAGATATCAAAACTCAAAATTTTGTCCAGAAAAAAAATGACAGTGTTACCCCTTATGTTTTTTTCATTTTTTGGCAAAAAATTAAGTTTCTCCAATCTTCTCAAAACTCTGGATTCTGATAGAGGGCCATGACACTTAGACCTGAGTGCAAAAATGGAGGCTCTAGACCCTTCCAGAGCTGAGATATCGAAACTCAAAATTTTGTCCAGAAAAAAAAAACACAGTGTTACCCCTTATGTTTTTTTCATTTTTTGGCGAAAAATTAAGTTTCTCCAATCTTCTCAAAACTCTGGATTCTGATAGAGGGCCATGACACTTAGACCTGAGTGCAAAAATGGAGGCTTTAGACCCTTCCAGAGCTGAGATATCGAAACTCAAAATTTTGTCCAGAAAAAAACCCGACAGTGTTACCCCTTATGTTTTTTTCATTTTTTGGCGAAAAATTAAGTTTCTCCAATCTTCTCAAAACTCTGGATTCTGATAGAGGGCCATGACACTTAGACCTGAGTGCAAAAATGGAGGCTCTAGACCCTTCCAGAGCTGAGATATCGAAACTCAAAATTTTGTCCAGAAAAAAAACCCACAGTGTTACCCCTTATGTTTTTTTCATTTTTTGGCAAAAAATTAAGTTTCTCCAATCTTCTCAAAACTCTGGATTCTGATAGAGGGCCATGACACTTAGACCTGAGTGCAAAAATGGAGGCTCTAGACCCTTCCAGAGCTGAGATATCGAAACTCAAAATTTTGTCCAGAAAAAAAAAAACACAGTGTTACCCCTTATGTTTTTTTCATTTTTTGGCGAAAAATTAAGTTTCTCCAATCTTCTCAAAACTCTGGATTCTGATAGAGGGCCATGACACTTAGACCTGAGTGCAAAAATGGAGGCTCTAGACCCTTCCAGAGCTGAGATATCAAAACTCAAAATTTTGTCCAGAAAAAAAACGACAGTGTTACCCCTTATGTTTTTTTTATTTTTTTGGCGAAAAATTAAGTTTCTCCAATCTTCTCAAAACTCTGGATTCTGATAGAGGGCCATGACACTTAGACCTGAGTGCAAAAATGGAGGCTCTAGACCCTTCCAGAGCTGAGATATCAAAACTCAAAATTTTGTCCAGAAAAAAAAAACACAGTGTTACCCCTTATGTTTTTTTCATTTTTTTTGCGAAAAATTAAGTTTCTCCAATCTTCTCAAAACTCTGGATTCTTATAGAGAGCCATGACACTTAGACCTGAGTGCAAAAATGGAGGCTCTAGACCCTTCCAGAGCTGAGATATCGAAACTCAAAATTTTGTCCAGAAAAAAAAAACACAGTGTTACCCCTTATGTTTTTTTCATTTTTTGGCAAAAAATTAAGTTTCTCCAATCTTCTCAAAACTCTGGATTCTGATAGAGGGCCATGACACTTAGACCTGAGTGCAAAAATGGAGGCTCTAGACCCTTCCAGAGCTGAGATATCAAAACACAAAATTTTGTCCAGAAAAAAAATGACAGTGTTACCCCTTATGTTTTTTTATTTTTTTGGCGAAAAATTAAGTTTCTCCAATCTTCTCAAAACTCTGGATTCTGATAGAGGGCCATGACACTTAGACCTGAGTGCAAAAATGGAGGCTCTAGACCCTTCCAGAGCTGAGATATCGAAACTCAAAAATTTTTTCCAGAAAAAAAAACCACAGTGTTACCCCTTATGTTTTTTTCATTTTTTGGCGAAAAATTAAGTTTCTCCAATCTTCTCAAAACTCTGGATTCTGATAGAGGGCCATGACACTTAGACCTGAGTGCAAAAATGGAGGCTCTAGACCCTTCCAGAGCTGAGATATCAAAACTCAAAATTTTGTCCAGAAAAAAAATGACAGTGTTACCCCTTATGTTTTTTTTATTTTTTTGGCGAAAAATTAAGTTTCTCCAATCTTCTCAAAACTCTGGATTCTGATAGAGGGCCATGACACTTAGACCTGAGTGCAAAAATTGAGGCTCTAGACCCTTCCAGAGCTGAGATATAAAAACTCAAAATTTTGTCCAGAAAAAAAAAACACAGTGTTACCCCTTATGTTTTTTTCATTTTTTGGCGAAAAATTAAGTTTCTCCAATATTCTCAAAACTCTGGATTCTGATAGAGAGCCATGACACTTAGACCTGAGTGCAAAAATGGAGGCTCTAGACCCTTCCAGAGCTGAGATATCGAAACTCAAAATTTTTTTCCAGAAAAAAAACCCACAGTGTTACCCCTTATGTTTTTTTCATTTTTTGGCGAAAAATTAAGTTTCTCCAATCTTCTCAAAACTCTGGATTCTGATAGAGGGCCATGACACTTAGACCTGAGTGCAAAAATGGAGGCTCTAGACCCTTCCAGAGCTGAGATATCGAAACTCAAAATTTTGTCCAGAAAAAAAAACGACAGTGTTACCCCTTATGTTTTTTTCATTTTTTTGGCGAAAAATTAAGTTTCTCCAATCTTCTCAAAACTCTGGATTCTGATAGAGGGCCATGACACTTAGACCTGAGTGCAAAAATGGAGGCTCTAGACCCTTCCAGAGCTGAGATATCGAAACTCAAAATTTTGTCCAGAAAAAAAAAACACAGTGTTACCCCTTATGTTTTTTTCATTTTTTGGCGAAAAATTAAGTTTCTCCAATCTTCTCAAAACTCTGGATTCTGATAGAGGGCCATGACACTTAGACCTGAGTGCAAAAATGGAGGCTCTAGACCCTTCCAGAGCTGAGATATCAAAACTCAAAATTTTGTCCAGAAAAAAAAACGACAGTGTTACCCCTTATGTTTTTTTCATTTTTTGGTAAAAAATTAAGTTTCTCCAATCTTCTCAAAACTCTGGATTTTGATAGAGAGCCATGACACTTAGACCTGAGTGCAAAAATGGAGGCTCTAGACCCTTCCAGAGCTGAGATATCGAAACTCAAAATTTTGTCCAGAAAAAAAACGACAGTGTTACCCCTTATGTTTTTTTCATTTTTTTGGCGAAAAATTAAGTTTCTCCAATCTTCTCAAAACTCTGGATTCTGATAGAGGGCCATGACACTTAGACCTGAGTGCAAAAATGGAGGCTCTAGACCCTTCCAGAGCTGAGATATTGAAACTCAAAATTTTGTCCAGAAAAAAAACGACAGTGTTACCCCTTATGTTTTTTTTTTTTTTTTTCATTTTTTGGCGAAAAATTAAGTTTCTCCAATCTTCTCAAAACTCTGGATTCTGATAGAGGGCCATGACACTTAGACCTGAGTGCAAAAATGGAGGCTCTAGACCCTTCCAGAGCTGAGATATCAAAACTCAAAATTTTGTCCAGAAAAAAAACGACAGTGTTACCCCTTATGTTTTTTTTATTTTTTTGGCGAAAAATTAAGTTTCTCCAATCTTCTCAAAACTCTGGATTCTGATAGAGGGCCATGACACTTAGACCTGAGTGCAAAAATGGAGGCTCTAGACCCTTCCAGAGCTGAGATATCAAAACTCAAAATTTTGTCCAGAAAAAAAAAACACAGTGTTACCCCTTATGTTTTTTTCATTTTTTTTGCGAAAAATTAAGTTTCTCCAATCTTCTCAAAACTCTGGATTCTTATAGAGAGCCATGACACTTAGACCTGAGTGCAAAAATGGAGGCTCTAGACCCTTCCAGAGCTGAGATATCGAAACTCAAAATTTTGTCCAGAAAAAAAAAACACAGTGTTACCCCTTATGTTTTTTTCATTTTTTGGCAAAAAATTAAGTTTCTCCAATCTTCTCAAAACTCTGGATTCTGATAGAGGGCCATGACACTTAGACCTGAGTGCAAAAATGGAGGCTCTAGACCCTTCCAGAGCTGAGATATCAAAACTCAAAATTTTGTCCAGAAAAAAAATGACAGTGTTACCCCTTATGTTTTTTTATTTTTTTGGCGAAAAATTAAGTTTCTCCAATCTTCTCAAAACTCTGGATTCTGATAGAGGGCCATGACACTTAGACCTGAGTGCAAAAATTGAGGCTCTAGACCCTTCCAGAGCTGAGATATAAAAACTCAAAATTTTGTCCAGAAAAAAAAAACACAGTGTTACCCCTTATGTTTTTTTCATTTTTTGGCGAAAAATTAAGTTTCTCCAATATTCTCAAAACTCTGGATTCTGATAGAGAGCCATGACACTTAGACCTGAGTGCAAAAATGGAGGCTCTAGACCCTTCCAGAGCTGAGATATCGAAACTCAAAATTTTTTTCCAGAAAAAAAACCCACAGTGTTACCCCTTATGTTTTTTTCATTTTTTGGCGAAAAATTAAGTTTCTCCAATCTTCTCAAAACTCTGGATTCTGATAGAGGGCCATGACACTTAGACCTGAGTGCAAAAATGGAGGCTCTAGACCCTTCCAGAGCTGAGATATCGAAACTCAAAATTTTGTCCAGAAAAAAAAACGACAGTGTTACCCCTTATGTTTTTTTCATTTTTTTGGCGAAAAATTAAGTTTCTCCAATCTTCTCAAAACTCTGGATTCTGATAGAGGGCCATGACACTTAGACCTGAGTGCAAAAATGGAGGCTCTAGACCCTTCCAGAGCTGAGATATCGAAACTCAAAATTTTGTCCAGAAAAAAAAAACACAGTGTTACCCCTTATGTTTTTTTCATTTTTTGGCGAAAAATTAAGTTTCTCCAATCTTCTCAAAACTCTGGATTCTGATAGAGGGCCATGACACTTAGACCTGAGTGCAAAAATGGAGGCTCTAGACCCTTCCAGAGCTGAGATATCAAAACTCAAAATTTTGTCCAGAAAAAAAAACGACAGTGTTACCCCTTATGTTTTTTTCATTTTTTGGTAAAAAATTAAGTTTCTCCAATCTTCTCAAAACTCTGGATTTTGATAGAGAGCCATGACACTTAGACCTGAGTGCAAAAATGGAGGCTCTAGACCCTTCCAGAGCTGAGATATCGAAACTCAAAATTTTGTCCAGAAAAAAAACGACAGTGTTACCCCTTATGTTTTTTTCATTTTTTTGGCGAAAAATTAAGTTTCTCCAATCTTCTCAAAACTCTGGATTCTGATAGAGGGCCATGACACTTAGACCTGAGTGCAAAAATGGAGGCTCTAGACCCTTCCAGAGCTGAGATATTGAAACTCAAAATTTTGTCCAGAAAAAAAACGACAGTGTTACCCCTTATGTTTTTTTTTTTTTTTTCATTTTTTTGGCGAAAAATTAAGTTTCTCCAATCTTCTCAAAACTCTGGATTCTGATAGAGGGCCATGACACTTAGACCTGAGTGCAAAAATGGAGGCTCTAGACCCTTCCAGAGCTGAGATATGAAAACTCAAAATTTTGTCCAGAAAAAAAAAACGACAGTGTTACCCCTTATGTTTTTTTTCATTTTTTTGGTGAAAAATTAAGTTTCCCCAATCTTCTCAAAACTCTGGATTCTGATAGAGGGCCATGACACTTAGACCTGAGTGCAAAAATGGAGACTCTAGACCCTTCCTGAGCTGAGATATCGGAACTCAAAATTTCGACCAGAAAAAAAAACGACAGTGTTACCCCTTACGTTTTTTTTTTTGTTTGTTTGTTTTTTTTGGGCGACAAATTAAGTTTCCCCAATCTTCTCAAAACTCTGGATTCTTAGAAAGCATTTTAACAGAGAAAGCATTTTAATAGGCATAACATTCACATTCAATAAAGCATTTACCAAAATAAACAGCAAATATTTTATCACAGCTTTAATCCATCTGAATCTGATCTCCTTTCTGTCTCTTATTTCAGTCTTCTGACTGAAATATTCTGTGGTAATATATATATGGACTATACTGATTACCACATTACTACACAGCATATTTGAGTGACTGATAGGTAGAAATGAGATCAGATTCAGATGGATTAAAGCTGTGATTTTATATATATATATATATATATATATATATATATATATATATACAAATATATAAATATGAAAACCTCCTGCATCTGTTTTTTTTTTTTAAGATTAGCCTTTGAAAAATGTAAAAAAAAAAAAAAAAAAAACATTATGCTACATGTATTGATTTGGAGAGTGTTTTTTATGAACTGTGAGAACGTTGTTCATAGGGCAAAAAAATAACAGTAAAAACAATGATATTGGTCAAATTAAGACTATTGAATGTCTTTATATAGGCTAGCCTACAGTATTTCTGCTCTTTGAAAGTAAAACACACACAGGATTCAGGAGAAATGTTTTAGGCTACTGATGTTTTAGGGGTACAATATTTATATTTAGTGCCTTTCTTGTCCATTTATCATCTTTACACATAAGCTTGGATACTTGCAAAAAACAGCTAATTTCAAGACGCTGACGTCACGTCAGGTCGTCACGTGGGTCAACCCGCTCAGTCAGACGCTCAAAAGTACAACACGTTCGGACAGACGTTCGGTCGGTCGGTCGTTCGGATGTTTGATTTTGGCACGGAGTAAGCGCCATAGGCAAGCATGCGCATGTCACCCAGCACTCCTCAGGGCGTGCGCGCGCGTGTTTCCTCCTCCCTCTCTTCCGAAAACTCCTTTCTTTTCAGTCTATGGAAAACTCTAGAGGCATCCCGGTTTCCTGCTCTGCGAAGATGATCATACTTTGCTTAACAATATTTGCAAACGTTTTCAAGATGGGTAAGTAGTGCCTTATGGAAGTCTCAGTCGTTGTATGCTAAACACGTTTTTAAGTGATGGAACAACTCAAGTAGTCCTCATGTCGGCAGCTTATTTTAATTTATCTCGAGTTAGTGTTTGCTAGGCTATCAGATGCACACGTTAACGTTACAGCGCTACGCATGTGACGTTACGCCCATAGTGCTATGTTTTAGGAGAGGTTGTTGGGTATAAGGTGATGCGAAGTAAAAGCATGCATTAACGCAAGCATTACGCTGTGACACGCGGCCCAAAGACGTCATTCGTCTTCATAAATAGCAGGTTACCACCTAAAATGTATTTTGGGTCCTATTCTACTCTGTTAACGAATTAGCATGTGATATTAGTCAATGGTTGTTATTAACCTAAACATTAATAATCTGAGTAATAATAATAATAAAAAACCCGGTTAAGAGCATGTTTCCTCTCCTTGTACTTGACTTGATACTATTGTTCCTGCGATTGGTTCTTCAGTGTTTGCTGGCCCGTGATTGGTCCGTTGGTGTGCAGCAGTAGTGCGCCGCACACCTTATAATAATGGGGTCTAAAAGGTCCGACACAATAGAGCTCGCGTTCGCGGATTTACCGGCAAAACAACCGAGGATTATTGAATCAGGTGTGCAGAATAATATGTGATATTGTTAAATATGTAATATTTTGTTCTGCAGGGACCTTGAACAGTAACGTTAATTGATTGCGCTAAAACGGTATCGACTTATTGTTAACTTCTATACGCTTTTCATAGAGTTATGATCAAATTTATTTGCAAGTAAATGAAAATAATACATTTGAAATGGTACTGCGTTCTGAGTCATCGCCAGTTATTGTTGTGACCTACACAGGTGGCGAGGGCTAAGAGGTTTATGCTTCGGTATTAATAGGAGGATGTAGGGCATATTCTAATTTAATTTTTCATTTTTTTTTTTAAATATGTGTATATCGAGTATGATTTTATGCATATGTTAAGCAGTACCAATTGTAGCTGTACAATATATTTTTTTTATTAGGGACAATGTACAGCCCGTCAAATATATAACTAGGATATTTTCAGAATAAACAAATAAATGGAAATAAAATATTAATTTGTTTTATTAAATTGACTGCGGACAGATAGAGCGCAAGTTATTGGTCATTATTCACATACACAGTGTTGTGTTTTCGCGTTTTATCGTGACTTTCCATAGACATAATGGTTTTTATACTGTACAAACTATATATTCTATCCATTTACATTAACCCTACCCTTAAAGCTACCCATCCATCACAGAAAACTTTTGGATTTTTACATTTTCAGAAAACATCACGTAGTACGATTTATAAGCTGTTGTCGTCCCCACAAGGGAGTCTGATATTGACATTTTTTGTGGTGACAGTTTGTCCACATAATTGGCCAATTAGAATGGAGTATGTGTAATAAATTAGAATACCACTCAAACTAACTTCTCCAAGATCGACCTGTTTTTTTTTTTTTGTAATTAAGTACTTTAAAAAGCGATGGCATTGAGGGGGTTTAAAAGGGTTTAATTTCAGACACTGTATGTGTTTCAGGATGGACCGGCCCAAACGAGCGCACGTTCATCGCAGTGAAACCAGATGGTGTTCAGCGCAGACTGGTGGGTGAGATCATCCGACGCTTTGAACAAAAGGGTTTCAAACTGGTCGGCATGAAGTTCCTGCAGGTGATAACACCACTGGAATATCTTTCACTGAGCTTTCGAAAAAGAAAATAATACATCATAAGAAATATATCATATGCATTAATACAGTATAAACTCCTTGTAGGCGTCAGAGGAACAGCTCGCAGAGCACTACCGGGACCTGAGGGAGAGGCCTTTTTACAACGGCTTGGTTAAATACATGAGCTCAGGACCCATTGTTGCTATGGTAAGAAACACATTGTCCCCGTTTATAGGTTCAAAATGATTTCTGTACTTAAGCTGTTGCTATGAAGATGTCTAACTTCAACACTTTACGTGTGTCTATTTATATATGTTTTATTAGGCATGGCAAGGGCTCGATGTGGTTAAGACTGCCAGAAAGATGCTTGGAGAGACAAACCCAGCAAACTCTCTCCCAGGCACTATCAGAGGAGACTTTTCCGTGGAAACGGGCAGGTTAGTGTGAATGTGGATGTTTGACTGGATGGATGGACGACCGGATGGGTGGATGTTAAAATGTTTTTCTTGCGCAGGAATGTGATACATGGCAGTGATTCAGTTGCCAGTGCTCAGAGAGAGATCTCGCTGTGGTTCGCGAATCATGAGTTGGTCTGCTGGGAAGAGAGCACTCACCACTGGATCTACGCCTGAAAGCTATCTTGTTGCACTCATCGTAACATACAGTTTTTGCAGCTTTATCTGCATCTGATACCTGCTCCTCACAGAGGCTGCTCTGCTCAAGCCATAGTGACCAAAATATTAATAAAGCAAAAGATAGCTTATGTTAACATATGTCTGGATCACTGAAATCTAGTCATTGGTCAAGCTATTTTTGCTGTTTTATTTTATGCTGTTGTTAACATTTTTAGGGTTTATTTGCAGATATTCATTTTACTAATCTTTGGTGGGTTGATAAGTCAGACGCTACTCTAAAGTTAGTGTTTATATCCTTTTGAAAGACATTGTTTACATTTTCACATTCGACTTTTGATATGGGCATGCTTCTTGTCATCTTGATGCACTATGTAAAAATACATTTATTATTCATGACTAAAAAGGAAAGCAATAATGAATGAAAAAGAGCCAGCTTGCTCTGAAAAACTTAAATATCCCAATTTGCTCTAGTCCTGTGGTTGGAACTCACTTGAATAAACTTTACTCTACAAATAAATTAGTCCTTTGTTTTTTTTGGTCTTTGTGTGTATTATTTTGTGTAAACTATACCATTCAAAAGTTTGGAGGTTTTAAAAACATGTTTTTAAAACTTTCTCTTATGCTCACCAGAGCTGCATTTATTTGATCAAAAATACAATATAAACAGTAAAATTGTGGAGTATTATTAGAATGTAAAATTCTTTGATGAATGGAAAGTTTGAAAGATCAGCATCAATTTGAAATAAATCTTGTCACTTTTGATCAATTTAATGCGTCCTTGCTAAATTAAAGTATCAATTTATTTCAACAAAAAAACCTTGAAAGGTAAAGTATTTTACACGTTAATGCATTTGTGTTTATGAAGTTTTGATGAAATTAAATTATAGCATAGACAGAAGGATTGAGCACATAAACATTTATTTCTTAATACTTAACCTTACAGAGAACACATAGTGATGATTTACATACAAGGACATCCATCTCTTTCAAACCTGCAGCCAATCAAAGGCGTCAGTTCAGCTGTTAACCTCATGCTTAATCCAAAAGGGAAGTTAGCAGGTCCAGTCAGCACACATTTCACTTAGGTTGAAAAAGGGCTAGCTGCAACTGGTTAAAGTGATTTTGCATGCTTTTTTAAAAATCAATTTAGTTGGATATTCTTTTACATATTGAATAAACTGAAATGACATTGGGACATGTTTGGGTTGTGCTAGATTACCCACAAATCCTGGCCACCATTTATTTGATTATCCTCACATATGCAATCATTTATTTTACGCAGTGCATGATGTACTCCAGTATTTACATAAGTTACTTTTGCATTCCAAAATTCATCTAGCTGGTCTTTTTAAAATCATTCCTGAAACTCTTGAGATCACGATGAGTTCATTTCATTGAGTGATCTGTGTGCTGAGGGACTGTAAAAACAAAGGTCACTGTATTTGGCAAAAACTGGGTAGTTCTTTCAGGAACGTAGTTTGGTATTGTTTAAGCTGTTTATATGCATTTCATTTGAAATTGCCATTCAGTCATAAGTTGCAGGAAGTTCTTGAGTCATGTGTTTTTGTTGGAAAGGGAATGTTACAGGGTGGATTGAAGGATCGAACAGGTAGTTATAATTGAGAAGGGTAGGAAAATACAGGCTGAAGGGTTCAATATAAGACTTTAAAGGGGGTAGTTACAAGGCCGTGGTAGTTACATAGCTTAGGTACAGAATTCAGGGCATAGTTACAGAAAGGATTCATACTTTTATCTTTGGGGGTGGAAAGGGGGGCAAGGCAGGAGGTCTGTCTGTGTTACTCCGGAACATAGGACACTTGCCACACAATGATATGACTCCTCTCTGCTTTAGACAACGCTGGCTTCATCTGAGGAGCTTCACTATCCGCTTCCTCCGTCTCATCCTCACCATCACCTGAGAATGACAGAATGAATAAGTTATGGTTTTATGACCCAATGTACATGCTAATTTCACTTATCAACTGCTTCTCACCAATGCGGAAGTCAATATAACCCTCTCCTCCACTCAGCACCAGTACGTTTTGAAGACTCTGAGCTTCTGTGTCCGCTGGGGCTGAGGACCCCTGAGACTCTGATGGGCTGTCCAACACACTACCATTCAGGGTGGCCAGCACATTGCCTGAAAACAAAATATGACATATTTTGGGACTGATATGAATAGCATATAATATACTATTATTGATTTGACACTCACCTGGCACTGACACAAAGAACTTGACGGCATCTCGGTGTCCATGAAAACAGAGTTGAGCTTGGGCCATGGAACAGTAAGGTATGAAGCTACTCTTCTCAGAGTTACTGTCATCCGCATATACATGGATCACGCCCCCTGACGATGTGGGTGACACCTTATTGGCTACAAGGGAACAGAACCCAGCAATCATAAAGCGCAATGACCAATCACAGAAACTCATAGGAACTGCTAGAGCTTAAGTAAACAAATGAATCTGCAGAAGAGGAAAACTAATAAAGAGCTCACAGCATGCAAAAAAAAAAAAAAATCCATGGATAAAAATTACAACACTTAAAATGTAAAATGTGAAGATAGAAATGCACAGAGAAAATTCATTCATTACTAAAACATAAAACCACTAAAAATAGTTTACTGAAAAAAGTAATGAAAGAAGGCCATGGTGTATATACATGTATAGATTATAGTCTTTTGAATATACGTATTTTTGATTTAGCAATTATATTAGATTTATGTTCCGAAAGATATATTTATCTGAAAAAAATGTATATGTGAATTTACATTTATATGACTCTGCATTTTCCTGTTGAAAATAATGAAAAAATGAGCACAACATTTTAAATAAACAATAAATATAGTAATCTACAGAGAAATAAGTAATCATGACCAAAACATGCTAAAACCACTGACAGAAAGAAAGTTGATTGAATGATGGAATAAATGAAGGAAGACCAAGGAGTTCCCAAAAGAAGTGTGATGAAACTGATCTTACAAGAATGACAGTCGTAACGCTCCACACTTACCCCTCAGTCCCAGGAGCTGCCCTCGATGAAGAACTACGGCTACAAGAAGGAGGAAGTGGGAACAAGGCAGGGGAAAAGAGCAACACTCATAAGACAGAGCAAAAGAGGGTAGTGGTACAATAGAGAAAAAGGAACAAAGAAGAAAAGCTAGAAAGGAGATCACAAGAGGCAACACAGGGTTTGCTGGATAATTAATGGATTAAGGAGGTTGACCTAGCCGTTAGTGATCTGGGATGATGACATTAAAGTTTGCTGGTTAATCCCAGTGTGTTGGCAACCCAAAGAGCTGACGAGTTAGTGAGATTCAAGCCTCTTTACTAGCTTAACCGGCATTGGCTAACAAGCGTCCTGGTCGATCACCAAAGAAGAGCTAACCAGCATAAACCAATGACAGGGACATGTTTTGGTTGATCAATGGAAAGGGAAAAGTTTAGGATAATCATGTTAACACTGAAGTGTGTGTGCAAACAAACTCGCCCCAGACTTACTTTCAGTCAAAGGGATTGAGATGATGACACCATTTCCAGTCCCCACCCACAAGCGGTTTCCTCCAATCAGCAGGGCAGTTATCCTGACAAAAGAGAAGCCCAACTTTCCTGTACCTGTCAATCACAGACAACACAGCAGAATGTAAAACATTTATATTATGACTACCGATCTTTTATATATAATGTATTAGGCTAAATATTTCCATCAATAAATTCATATGATAATTAATTAACAATACATGAAAATAATAACAATAAAGTTATTTTACTACAGTGTAAACTTTCATTTTAAGACCTGGAGAAATAAAATACAATATTATTTTGCCAAGCTAAGCCTAAAATGCTAAGAGGAGGCAATTCAGCAAATATCTTATGTCACTAGTACTAAATTAATATTTAACCAGAACCTATAAATAAGAAGTGTTGAAGTCAAGTGTTACCCAGCATCTTGCTGACGTAAGGCTCGATATCCACGTCTTGTAGATGCTGGTGTGTGAGTGCGTGGTATAAGCGGAGTGTGGAATCCAAACGGATTGACACCCAGACACCATCACCAATCCATGCCAGCTGCCTCACCTGGCTCTCCTTGCGTGGGTGAGCGTCAAATGATTTCTATTTGAAAGAGAGAAAAACATCAAATAAAAGTCTAAAGACAAAGGTTATGATGAGGACATAACATTCTCCGTCTGAGACTCGCCTCAATCTGCATGCTCTTGGGCTGGATCACATGGATCTTGTTCTTGTTACCACACCAGACTTTGTCGTGAACCACAGCCATGCATCGAATGGAGTGGTGGGGTCTTCCCAGATCCATTAGATGATAGTTGGAGAGATCCCACTGTCCATCTATGTTTACATTTCACACAATGGAGAGCATGAATAAACATATTTAAAGCAAAACCCTGCTT
Organism: Cyprinella venusta; assembly: GCA_038021265.1. Classification (NCBI taxonomy): domain Eukaryota; kingdom Metazoa; phylum Chordata; class Actinopteri; order Cypriniformes; family Leuciscidae; genus Cyprinella; species Cyprinella venusta. The sequence goes on from CM075863.1 coordinate 38,933,732, forward strand.
TAATAATAAATGACCGTTCTTTTTCTAATAAGTTTAACAAGATGAAAACCTTCAGCTCTGTGGAAGATTGCAAGTGTTCCATCGGCTAATGCAACCAAAACTCTCCCCTTCACATGTCTGAAGCACAAAGAGACAAAGACAGAGGGAATTATTACACAATTTTTCATATACCATGTGATACTTGTTATTGGTCTATACTTGTTTTTGGTAAACATATAAAAAGTAGTATGTGTATGTGTGTGTGTGTATATATATATATATATAAATATGCATATGAACTTTATATTCATTAAAAGAATATAATGTTTATCAACAGTATCAGCATCATTTTATTCAATTTTGAGCAGTTTTATATCAATTTTATTCACCATTGCTAATAAGAATAATCAATGAGCAGCAAATCATCATATTAGAATGATTTCTGAAGGATCATGAGACACTGAAGACTGGGGTAATGATGCTGAAAATACAGCTTTACCATCACAAGGATAAATTACATTTTAAAGTAGAGTTCTTTTAAATTTGAATAATATTTCCCAATAGTACTGCTTTTACTGTATTTTTTGAGCGGCAGTGTACATGGTTCATTAGGATTCTACTTACACCAAACTCAGTACAGAGTCTTTGAGTTTGATTGAATGGAGGCATTTCTTCCAGTTGGACACTGCAGAGTGGACATAAAGCCTGTGGACAGAGTTCACAGTGTATTTTACAGGGTGTGCATAATGTTTAAAATGGAATTATGACTTTATAATGTGAAAATACATTAGAGGATGTAATGCCTACCAGCCATTTTGTGCTCCCAGCCACATGGTTGGAGCAGCACTTGTTCCTGCCCGATCGTCTCCTGCCTCTTCTGAGTCTGTGGGAGCTGATGTCACTTGCTCCTTTGGCACACCTGCCTCACTGATGGCAGAACACACAGAGTAGACCATTTCAACTCAACACATTCATGAAAGTCAAGGGCGTAGGTTTGATTTTGACATTGGTGGGGGGCATCACCATTTTTGCACATATGATAGATTTTTTTATAGATGTGGTAGCCAACACACTCATAACTCATAAAGGGAGTATTTTTTTATGCCATTAGTTTGCTACGACAATAATTACACAATTTTGACTATGTAAACAAACAACATTACAATTTAGTTTTCTTTACTTCATGATAGAAAATCTAAACAAGCACATTCAAAACAAAGCAATTCAGGTATTGACTTTCATTAATGAATTCATAGTGCAATTGTTAACATCGCTCATCAGAGTAATACATAATATATGGAGAGGGTTAAAATGAATTGGACCAATGATGATTCTGAAAGAAAAACCGTGCACATGTATTTTCAATACGCTTATACAAGGTTTTCTAGCATATTTTGTTTGACTTCTGATAATGTCAATGGTGTGACCCATTTCAGATGTGGCCAAAATTACAATTAACAGTGGTTATATTATAAATATGTGTTAATTGTGTGATCACAATTATTGCTAGGCACCATTCAGTAGTTGCTTGATATTTGCAGGAACATGTCTCTAGCGTCCCTCCTAAATTCTACGCCCTTGACTAAAGTATTCAGCAAATAAAAAAAAACATTTTGCCGTCAGAAAAATATAACAGGGATGAGTGGTTTAGGAAATTCTGCAAAAAGCTTTCAAAAATCTCAATTTAAGCATTTGCAAGGCACTTATCTAAAAGTAGGCTATATGTAAGGTACCTGTGTGTGTTGTCAGTAAAGACATGCTCGGTGAAAGAGCTGAGACTGATGTCCACGTTCTCACTTGGGCCCGTCTCCTCTGACACCTCAATGGCTTCTGTCGCTTCCTCCGCAGACTGTGACACAGCTAAGCTTCTGCACACTGGAGCTGTAGGAGCTAAACACCAAGCATATGATTACCAATATGTAGTCTCACAGATTCAGAACATACATTTTCAGTCAGTTTGCTCACCTTGGCTTCGGTCCTGCACGGGGGTGTCCGTGCGAGAGGAGCAGTTGCTGCGCACTACGCTGCAGTTAGTGGCACAGCCTACGATCGTGATCCCTGCCAACATGCCCTCCACTCCACCCTTGTCCTCTGAAGCCCCATCTCCACCCTGCTGCTCCAGAAATATCTCACCTGCTGGGTAGTCACTCTCACTGGCCGCTACATGCACACACATGGACAGTTAACTCAACTGCAACAGTGTTTGTTACAATCAACAGTGCATTTACTTGTATTCACAACTACACAAACCTGGTACGCTGGAGATGCACAGCACATGGGCATTGCACACGTTAAACTGGTCAACTAGGGAGCAGGGCTGGTTTGCATCGATAATGACCACTTTACTGGCGGAGTGAGTGCTGGTCAGAATCCACACACGGCTGTTCATAGAGTCAGTTTCATGCAGTTCCTTAGGCTGGAAGAGGGTGAAATATAATTGTTTAGATTTAATTCAGTTCATCATTCATGCTTAAAATTCACTTTCTACTGAATGAAAGATGGGAAAGCTGTGAAAATTTGAGACCCATTTTGAGAAGGTGACTTTTTGAATAAACAATTATATTAAATGAAATTAAAAAGTAATTAAACAGTAAATAAATTATACAGCATATTAAAAACTGTATTATTTGCATAACAAATTGAGTGATTTCTATTGTTTTGGTTTTCTCCCTTTTGCTTTCAATGTCACAAATTTGCTTAATTGATTAGTGAGTAGTCGTGACCAATAAAAAGTAGAGATTTGTAACTATTCCTTCATTCATTTTACATCACAATATTGATTTGTTTTAAATTCTGCAGCAAAATAACTTTCTAAATTTTTCAGGTTTAAATTTTGATTGAAATGAAATTTTCAATGTGGTCTCAGACTTTTTGATCCCTCTCTGTGTGTGTGTGTGTGTGTGTGTGTGTGTGGGTACTACTATTCAATAGTTTGGGGGTTGGTAAGATTTTGTATTGGTTTTGAGTCTCTTATGCTCACCAAATCTGCATTTATTTTCTTTATAAATATATTTTAAAATGTAATTTATTCCTGTGATGTCAAAGATGAATTGTCTGCATCATTACTCCAGTTTTCAGTGTCACATGATCCTTCAGAAATCATTCTAATAAGCTGTTTTGGTGCCCTTTTCTTGTCATTATCATTGTTGAGAAAATTACATTTACATTTGGCACACGCTTTAATCCATTGCATTCAAAGTAAATATTAACATTTGAATAGCTTATCAAAAACAGGTGTGCTGCTTATTATTTTTGTGGAAATTATGAGACTTATTTTCAGGATTCTTTGATAATAACACCATTATTTAAATTTGAAATATATTTCTTTTAATATTATAAATGTCTTTACAGTCACTTTTGATAAAAGGAATGTCTCCTTGAATGAAAGCGTTTCTTTCAAAGTATTACTGAACCCAAATTTATCTGATTATCTCTAACATGTCTTCAAAAGACATTTTTCTTTAATTACACATTTTATTCTTGTGTTTTTAATGAATCCATTTACCTTCTTTTTCTCTGGTGAGCTCTGCTCGCTCTTGTTGTCTCCACCTTCGTCTTCCCCAGTCAAGGGATCGGAGCCATTGGATGGCTTCCCAGCTGCAGCCTCCTGATTGGATGTCTTCCAGCCAGTGAGATCCACGCCAGCAGCACACCACAGCTGAGTCAGAAGAACAAGAGTCTGAGATCAGAACTTCACAACCTCAGAACTAATAGTCTGCGTGTGTTTGTTGCTCATCTTCTACCTTCCTGTTGGGGTCTTTCTCCACCAGAGGGCGGCAGTACACTGGCACAGGGACGTTTTTCATACGATTATCCTCTTTCTCATTGGCCTAAGAGAACACAGGAAGGCGGTGATGTTTACAAGGCATTTGTAAATAAGATCACTGCTACACATTTCAAGCAGAAAGATGCCATACTCCCATCATGCCCTGGTTAAGATTGCCTTTATCCAGGGCAGACAGAGAAAGGGGAAACCAAGAACAGCAAACCAGAGCAGCAGATCTAAGTCTGTTAAGAGGGTTACAAGGCAGATACATGCGCAATGACAGGAGTTAATCTACAGTACAGTCAGCAAACGCCTCTGAAAGACACACAGAGAGAGAGCAGCAAATCATGAAGTTTCTAAGATGAGGAAGGTTTGATATGGACCAGGAGGATGTCAAGTTACACAATGCTGAGAGAGTAATTAGAATTAATTTACTTTTATCAAGGACTGTTTCCTGTATACAGGATTTAAATTACTTTTATCAAGGACTATTTCATGTATACAGGATTTAAATTGTGTAACTATGAATTTTCAAAATGAGCTTTTGCTACATTTTAGACATCTGGAATTTGGTCTGAACTGTCACCACTAGAGTTCAATTAAACGTGGCTTATATTTTGGATTATTTATATTTATTATCTTTAAAAGGGCACCCTGGCGGTACCATCGGGTACAATATTGGTTTCAGATGGTACTTCAAAATACTATTGCATGTTTAATGCTGAACGATCATTGTTTTTGAATGAGATTTTGATAGTACTTTATTTTTAGTGTAAATAAAATGTTTACATTTAGCAATAATTATGATGTCTAGCTCATTTATGTTATTGTAGGTTGTAAGCAACTGAACAATCGGCCACATGTCTAAAATGCACTAAATATTGTGTTAACTTCATAGTGTTAGCAATAGCAAAGCATTGTTAGCAGGAAAGCATGTCGACAGCTGTAAATACCAGAGGTTTAATTCCTAAAGATAGATTCAGCTTCAGCAAAGAAATTTTCAGCTATATCAGTTTTCTGCTGTGTCTACGCTATGATTTGCTGACAGAGGCTGAGTCAGGTTTAGGGCCGGGGTTTAAAGGGGCAGTGTGGGAGAGGTGCATGCTGGTCCTCTGCCGCTCAGACTTGCCTGCGTCCTCTTCACTGTGGCATCTTGAGTGCTGTCCGCCTGGGAGCCATTCTGTGGGAGATTACAGTTAGCGCCACGGCGACACTGTCACCACGGCAACCCTAACAAACACACTGTCACCATGCCAACCCTAACACTGTTGTTACTTCTTTTTTGTTTTTACTTCGAACTTGACAAAGGTAGGCAAGAGCTTATAGGCTATCTGTATCACAGGCCCACTAATAAGTGTTCAGATGTGGCACGAACATGTTAAACCATTTATAATAGTTAAAAGTTGGGCAATAGAAGTTGCAATGTTTTTATTGTGACAAAATGCTACATCAGCATTTTCTCCACATTTTTCTGCGTTTACAGCTAAATAAATAACTGCGCACTATTCTCTCTTATTTACTATCGGGGAGCCCGATTCATTTTAGTAAATCAGTTAATTTGCACGGATCATGTACATAAATAATTCACTGATCAAATAAATAACAGTGCAAATAAACAACTCACCATTCAGTGTCATTTTCATAGTATTTATATAATAGTGTTTATTAATATTTTTCATTTGAGTTTAAGTTTTAATAATTTTGTTATGTGCTTTTGTCATTTTAAAAAAAAAAAACATTTCTGTTTAGCTTTTATTTATTTATTGTTAAATGTTAGCTGCCAAAGACATTTTTAATTTTCATTTATATTTACATAAATATGTTATATTTACATTTATATTTTTAATTTTATTTACATAAAATTATCAAAAAAGTTTATTTTTTTATAAAATATAAAACATTGCTTTATATTTAAATATAAATATAAAACATGGCTTTATTTAAATTAAATTTATTTATAAGATTGTATAAGATTTTTCAGATTTATTGCACAATTCAGTTCACTTTAATCCTGTCACCATTTATATTTTTTATCAGTGTGATAAACCATCTGATACTGTTACATACTTAGCTACTTTTGTTAGTTTTTTTTTGACAATTGCTCTCGCACATCTTCAACAAGCCATTCATATCATCATCTACATAAAATCAAACGCCCATGCCTAATCTTGGGAGGAGCTAAACTCTAAGACACGTCCCACCTGGGTGCATATCTAAAGTGCACTTTGCATATTTATTTTCTTTTTTCCTCTATTTTCCTTTATTTGTGGAGGGCGCTCTCTGCAAAACAGTGACACTCCAGTTTCTGTGTGGAGATGAATTGCTAACAGAGGTTAGGGGTGAAGGGTCAACATATGGGCAGATACCTGTTTGAATCGGGATGGGACACTCCAGCCACAGGTTTGCATGGGGCCGTCCTTGCGGCGCATGTGCTCACGCACCTGCCGGTACTGCTCTCGACGCTGCTCTCTGCGTGTACAGAGCGCAGAATCGCTGAGGAGAGACGCAACACCGTTACTGGGCATTCTACAGGGCGAAGAGAGAGAGAAAGAGAGAGAGAGGGAGGTGCAGTCAGCGAAAGAGCGAGAGAACCAGCCAGCGAGCAGAGGCCAAAAATAAATGCCACAGACACACGGCGTGATGTGAAAACATGATGTGATATATTTCCCTTACGTTTTCGCTTTTCGCAGATGCTATTTCATGCTAATGGACTGGCAAGCAGACTAAAAAATAACATCTAATATGTTGAAGTGAACTGAAGATTTAAAATGTTATTTAATTTATTTAAATAACTTATTTAATTTATTTAAATAATTTGTTTATTTAAAATGTTTAATTTAACTTAATAAATGAATGAATCAAATATTCACATTTATTCAGTTGGCAGCAATGTTATTGTTTACTAAAACTACAACTATTAAAAAATATTTTCTTTGTTAAAAAAATAAAACTGAAATAAAATAAGTTGAGGTAGTAATACAATTATTAAAACTAAACACTTTAATAAAAATATAAAAACTCACATCAAAAAAGCACATACCAAACTGAAAAAACTCAATTAAAATTGAGAAACTGAAAATTTAAAAACAAAAAGCAAATTAAAATATGAATAAATGATACAATAATAATAAAATAACAATATTTGGCAGATGCTTTTATGAAAAAATAATACACATTTATCATTATGTATGTTCCCTGAGAACTGAACCCCACAACCTAAATAAAGTAATTATTAGATAAATAAATACGATTTATTTTTATTCTAAAAATTAAGGAAACATATCCTTTTAGAGGTTATGTTAGAGTAGTTTTTATTATTAGTTAGTTTTATTTAAATGCAATATATTTCCTATGATATTTCCTTCTGTAAGCTAAGAAAACGTGTGAGTGTGCAACAGCTAACAGTCAAATGCAGCATTAGCACACACCATTTAGCAGGAGTCAGCTTGCCTGAGCAGAAGAAAGAGAGAGAATACAATTTGAGGACACAGAGAGAGGACAAACAGACAGACAGGTGGATGTGTGGATGAGGACATGAGGACATATGGGACAAAGACACAGACAGGTATGCATGTCTCTCCTCACTCTTCAGGCAGGAACTCCAGTATGCAGTTGGAAGTGGAGATCTGGCACATGGTTTGGGAGCGTCTCTGGTTGTAGCCAGCAGGAGAAGGAGACTTGTAGTGAATGTTGACACTGGTGTATGGGCGTTTCACTGGAGGAGGGCTCGCAGATGAACTAAAAAGACGTGCAAAGCTGGAGAGAGACACAGAGCAAAGTAAGTAGGTAAAGGAAGAGGAAAACACAGATGAAATGTAAATCATAACTTAAGTAACAAATCTCTATTTTAACATTTAGACATGAAATCCATCCACTTCCTTAAAGCTACACTGTGTAACTCTTTTAGTTCATTCTTAGCTAAAAACACTTAGTTCTTTCAAAAATATATGTGCTCATTAATGTATATTCACTTCGTTCAAGTAATAAAGTATTCTCATGGGTGTATAATATGCCATTGAAAATAAATACGGGTAAGGGGTTCTAATCTCGGTCGCCATGTTTCCCCTCCATCTTGAAAGTACATTAGCCAAAGAGGGACATACCCGTTAATTCAAGCTTCACCTTTCGCGTTTACGTTTGAGTTTACACTCATGGACGAGGTTGAACTGGAAGCCATGTTAATCTTGGACTACATTGGCCAGGTAGGAGTTAAAAGGAAATCGGAATTGAGAGGAACAGAAACTAATATTCACTGGATGGTCATATTTCACCTTTTCACCACTAGATGGGGTAAAAATCACACAGTGTAGCTTTAACATACTGATTTAAGTGTCAAAAACAATATGTCTAAATCCACTCACAATTGCCAGATGATAGATTTTTTCTTCTCTGGTAGAGCAGGACTCTCCCGAGATGCCCTGTGGAAGTGAAACGGTCAGAGAGAACATGTTTAAAGTTTGAAAAAAAAAAGTTTGCCCATGTAATCTTTAGGATTTTAAGCTTAAACATATTTGGTTTCCTGTGTACAGAGGAGGCGCTCGAGGAAACAGCTTCAACTCGAGCTTAGATTAGGGTGGTAAAAATATAATAAACAATTTTTTTTTTCAGGAATATCCCATTTCTTTTTTTCTTGTTGGTTTTAAGAATTTTGCAAGTCACTGTGCAGTACAGCCAAACTAATCTCCCTGTTTTAAACATTAGAAGGTCTTAGAAGGTCAGGGTTTAAACAGTATTCCTTAAGTTAAATTTACTACTTTTTAATACATTTTTTACTACCTTCAGAATTTTTTTTAAAACCATCACGACACTAAATTAAGTGTTAATCAGCAGCGACCTTTCTATTACTTACACAGATTTTGACATTTATGACATATAAAAATGGTAAAAGATCTGCTGCGTGACAGGATTTAATAGGGGAAACTGCGAAATGCGACTAAAACGAATAATTTTATCAATTTAAACTAAATGTTGGATTCAATATAGTGTTCCTTACAACTTACTAAAGATCCAGTGATCCGTGGATATTGACATGCAGCCAGGAATCGTGTTGCCTGACATTTATGTTTGCCTGATTTCGACACCGGGGAAATAAAAGCAATATAGACCTAAACATAAAGCAAATTTGCCTGTGAACGCTTTATGTAAATACAATATAGGTAGGTCTAAATCCGGGTGATCACTTGCTCACAGATGATGTCGATCGACCATTGAATATGGCGTCAGCATCAAACATAGACAGAGACAAAAGTTCTTTGATTGTGCCCAGATAAGCTAAAGACCATATTTAAAAGGACTAACGCAAACACAGAATAGGACACCTGACAGTCTGAAAAAAAAATAATACCTAATTTTAAAAAAATAATACCTCTCAGACTACATTTAACACTTTTAATGGCCTTAAATTTGACAAATTTGATTTATCACTTTTTAATACTTTTTAAAACCCCGCGGACACCCTGAAGGTATCAAAATATAAAAGAAAAATGAATGACAGACCATTTAGGCCAAATAAGTGATGGGGGCGAATATAAATCTTATTACACTTTATTTAATTTAATTATTTTATCTTTTCTATTGAAAATAAAAACAAAGAGCCACTGTCCTGCAGAGTTTAAATCCAACCCTGAAAGAAACTGGCCACCTGTAGCTTTACTAATCCTGAAGACATTGACTAGCTGGTTCAGATGTGTTTGACATGGGTTGGAGGGCTAAACTCTGCAGGACAGTCGCTTTCCAGGACTGACGTTTCCTTCCCCTGCCCCAGTGGGACTGCTAATGCTTGGAAGATGAGTATTGTAGAAAGATGGCTAATTTATGATGGTGGAGGTGGAAGGATACCAAAACAGCTGATGCCAGAACATAGTTTGTTTAAGCAGTTAATTGAATGATTAGATGGGTTCATTCAAATAGAAATCTTTTGAAATTTTAAAAAATTGTATCCGTCCATGCTGAATAAAACTATTAACTTTTTAAACAAAAAAATCTAACATTTGAATTGTAGCTTATGTAATCAGTTATGTACACTAGGGTGTTTTGTTCCATTTCATGCCTTTCATCAATATGCATCAATACATTTTACACCCCTATTGACCGTTTTTTGGGTGTTGTATTGATGAAGTCATTTAGATGTGCACATGTATGAGATTTTGTTCACATGCTTTGATGCATGATAACAGAAGCTTGTAAGTATCTAAAAGAAAGCTGATTTGGATGTGGCTGCTTCTACCTCACCTGATCATCTCGGTCCAGCGCACCGCTTCCTGAAGCTCCATCAGTCTCTCCTTGTACTGGTTGCGCTCCATCAGTACACGAGCCATCTCTACACGTGTGAACCGTCGTCTCTGCGTCATGGCGACATCGTCCTGCAGTGGAGATGAGTACTGCACCACAGAGCCACACAGAACAGAGCAGCACCACAAAACACAGCAGCAGTGAAGCAGAGGTTAGTGCATCAGCCCTTCAGCACTTCACAGCATCAAATATGTGGGTGGTGAAGCATTGTGAGAAGGTTGAAGGTTTGCTGTGCATTGCACTTTAATTAAAAACTGTTAGAGCAAAACAAAGCATGGCCGCTAGAAGTGATGGGTAATACACACAATTAACAACTGACTGTGTATTTGCATTTTGCATTAAAGTTAAAAAGTCATTAATGTTATTAATGATATAAGAAAAAACATCATTCCAAAGCGAAGTTCCAAAACCTAGTGAGAGTGATTGCCTTCTCCATGAAGGATACTATATGCTATGCTGCCTTTGATAAAACAACACTGCCCTAGTTAAAACAAGGTGTTCTCGTAGAAGACATAATTCAATTATCACTACCTTTCACATCGGTGAAGCAGTTCACTAGTTTTTGGAGCAGAGCAAAGGTGTTTGAAATAAGACTGAAGTGTTATACTCACATCCTCTCCACCCTCATCTTTAGAGTCCTGTGATGCTCCTAATGCTTCAGCCCTCAACCTTTTATCAAAGGGAGACATTTAGACTTAAATTAGAGTAGAGCAATTGAGACCTTTAGGCCATTTTTACACCTGGTAGTAAGATGCATTTTGTTCGATTGGATCACAAGTAGACGAGAGAGAAACACTCCCATTTACACCAGGGGCCTCATGTACAAAGACTTGCGTTGAATTCACTAAAACATTGTGTACGAACAAAGCTGTAAATGTGTGTACGCACAAAAAAAACATGTATGAACCAACTTGAAAACGTGTCTTTTTCAACTTTTTGTTATCCTAACATGCATAATGGAGTGCAGCAGATCTCCATACAATAATATCACATTTTGGGGAGACAACGTGGTCATATCTCATTATTGGATAAGCCTTGGCTTCAGCCTACTCCTTTTTTATGGTTATTTCATTGTAAATTTCCCAGAAAAATAAATAAATAAATAATAAATAATAAATAAATTGGGAGGATTCCCTCAATGTCCTAAGGACAAATCAATTGACAAATATCAATTTTTGGACAGAAAAACTCAAGAGACACAAACCCTTGCAAAGAAACACAGACAAAAGTTCCAGACCTCTTTAGATCCTCCTCCAGTTCTTTCACTCTCTGGTCCACTTTGATCTTGGACTGTTTCACTGTTTCCAGCTCTTCCCGGAGAACTTCCTGTTCACTCGACAGCTCGTCCACTTTAGCAATCAGGTCATTCTTCACAATATTTAGTGCATTCCTACACAAGGCAAATGACTTTGTCAGGCATGCGGACGTGTACATACATGTGCAAATACAAACAAAGTCTCTTTCTCTTACTTGGTCTCCAGTAGTTGTTTGTTCTCTGTTAGTAGATTTTCCACCTCTTTCCCCATTCCTGTGGGATATACAGTGTTAACAGGAGTACAGACCACCATGAACTGAATAGACTAAGGTATAGCTGATTCAAAACTACAAAATCACAATTGTTTGAAATTACACAACAAACACAAAGAATTACAGTACATTTATTAATAGGGCATAAATAAATAAAAAAAGGTGATTGAAAGGTGAGTGTCTTTATTGTTGCTTTAACTAATGACCTTTCAAGGTTTAATTTACGGGGACATAATCACAGTCTAACTTGATAAGTGGACTGTAGAACATCCCAACAGACTTGATTAAAATAATATGATTAATATGAGCCGATTAGCCATGCATTTGAAAGCACAGCACTGAGAAGCAGAAGATAATAGGATTAGAAGAGCAAAAGCACAGGAGAACATCTCACAAATAGCATCGCTACAAATCAGAAAAGTGTCACAATGTCTTACTGAAAACAACATGAGGGGGAAAAGGAGGCTATGAGCCTTACCAAAGAAATCATCCCGGACTGAAATAGAGAGCCGAGGAGGAAAGAGAGGGAAGGTGGCGAGGTAAGAGAAGGCAGCCAAAAGAAAGAAGGAGTAAAGGTGTGAATTTGAAGACAGAAGAGGATTTTAAAAGGAAAGAGGAAGATAATGATGAGGAAAAAAGAGAAGAAATTAAAAAAGATGGAGAGCAAGAGAGAAAGATGGACAAGCACATGTTAGATATTTATCATCACACACTTACAAATAGGCACACACACACACCTGATAAATTCTTTTTAAAGAAAATTAATAAAACAAATCATCAGCTGTCACTATTACACTAAAATGTATTTTTTATATATTAGACCTTCATCTTTCATTAAATAATTGTTATTAACAACTACAAATGAGCTATTGGTTTTAATACCATTCAAAAGTTTTGGGTTGGTAAGATTTTTAATGTTTTTGTCAAGTCTCTTATGCTCACCAAGGCTGCATTTTTGTGGAAACTGATACATTTTTCTCTAGGACTCTTTGATGAATAAAAAAATTAAATCGAATGTTTTGTAACAATCTAAATGCCTTTACTGTAGCGGTTCATTAATTAAAAGAGTCCTTGATGAATAAAAGCATTAATTTCTTTTAAATAAATTCTTACTGACCCCAAACTTTTGAAAAATATTGCACATTTTTAAGTGTTTTAAAAGTTTTTTTTTCCATTTTTTAATAATTATCCCTTTATTTTACAGTCCACTTGTTACTTATGTTACATGTAGTTCCTAGAGCAATAATTATAAAATATGCACAATTACATGCAACTAATCCTAAACCAATCATGACCCTAAAACTATTTTAAATACATGTAGTTAATTAATATTACTCAGTATTAAAAATGTATAAATACACTGTAACAATGACACTTTAAAATAAAGTGTAACCTTTTAATTTTATGTCTTTACAGTTCTTTAAAATCTCTAGGACACCTTTCTCAATATTTAGGTCACTTTTTCACAACTCTTCACAACTCATGTGGGCTAACCCGTGGATCATTTTATTTGGCACAAACACCACGAAAACGTTATGTATTACAGGCAAATTCACACATGTTAAAAACCTAGTACAACACAAATTTGCAGAAATTTGCAATCTACAGCAATACCATATTAAAATATATTCTGAATCTAAAAAAAAAATCAAATGCTATCCATTCAGTTAAGGGTAACTAAACACCTAGTCTTTCAATTTCATCACCATCCATTCACAATGAGAAAACTAAGGAAAAATGTTTGTAGTGTAATGTAAACATGGGCTATGTAACATATACTGCTGTGATTAATAAGCAGTAGAGAGTGTCATTCAAGTTTTGACAAGACATTTTACAAAAGAAAATATTATGTATAATGCATAAATATTATGTATAATGTTAGTGTTTTTTAGGGTTTATAAGTGACAGTGTGTTTGTTGGATGAAAACCATTGGATGAAATAGAGTGTTAAGGAGTAATGACTTGATTTTACACATGAAGTGTTTTGGCAGTTTTAGTGCATTTGAATGTAAAAAGGTGAAAGTTGGTTAGGAGAACTGTGTAAAGAGTTTCGCAAAAAGTATTAATAATAATAAAAGTATTGAGAAATGTGTCCTAGCAAAAAGAACTGTAATGTAATATGACTCATTGTGTTTTCTAATGTGTAATTTTATTTTAAATCCATGCAAAGGTCATGAGGAGCAAAAAAGAATGAGAAATAAAAATACCAACCAATCAGTGATCAGATACACACCTGAGAATTCCCCTAGGGGCGTGGCCGAGAGAAGCACACACGGGAAGGAAGCACAGAGAGGGGTCAAGGGTCAGTGAGTGAGACGGCCAATCAAAAGAAAGATCCACCTTCACACTGAGATAAACAAATCAACAGCTCTACCTTGATAATGAAACAAAACAAATCAGAAACCGCCAACGTAAATAACGGAAAGTACTCAAATTAAACAACTACATCACAGCAAAACTGCTTAGGGGCAGGAGATACAGCCAGAAAGCAAGCATGATATCCCAAGAGACCTTGCTTTGAGGATACATCCAGCAGTGTGGGCTTCCTGACAAAAGGCATGCAGTTCAAAGTGCAAGCAAGAAAAGCCCTAAACAACCATGCGCTTAGCAATGGTCCTTGAAATATATATTTAAAAAAATGTAAAAATCATTGATATTAAATGCAGGTCACATATAAAACAAGATAACCTCCTGCATTTATGAGAAAGTGTCAATCAACTGCTGAGGTAAAATGTTCAATGAACTATGAAGCTTACCGAGAAGTTCTGCTCCTGCGTCCACATCACCGATGATGTCAGACTTGGCGTCTTTGATCTCGTGGTACAGGGAGTCTGTATTGATGCCGAATGCCTCATTCACTATGCCCTGAGAAGGACTTCAAAGGAACAAGAGGTCTCGGCATTATTTCACTTCAAAGCTTGAATCCTTTACATTACACAAAGCACCTTTCTAAACGGCATTCTTTTATTTCGATGGTCCTTTTGTACATAAACTGGAGTATTTTGTACTGTTTGTTCACACTTTAATGGTATGAATGATGTGGATCAGTCTACCTGTTTCCTCTTTCGAAGTCTCGAGGGTCCAAGCGCATTTCTAGCTCTGGTGTTGAGTCTATAATTTCCTGAAACTCTGACCATTCATCACTACTGCCCATACCTACACACACACACACAATTGAAATAAAGAACACAGAATCATTGTCCTGTCAGGGAAAATTTGAATTTTGCATTGTTTGTAAATCTGTAGATGTAGTAAGATCAATTGAATCAATCAAAAATGTCAGTAAAGACATTTACACTGTTAGAAAAATAATATTATGTTGTTCTTTTGAACTTTCTATTTATTAAAGAATTCTGAAAAAAATATCAGTACTGTTTTCAACATTGATAATAATAAGAAATGTTTCGCAAGCATCAAATCAGCAAATTAGAATGATTTCTGAAGGGTCTTATGAAAGATTTTTTTTTTTTTACAAATTTTATTCAGTGATTATTCTTTGCCTCGGTTCTTCTCCCTCTCTCTCACCAATGCTGACGTTCCTGGTTTCCTGAGAGACCTGCACCTCCATGTTTCTACTAAGACGCTTTGCATTCTTGTGTCCCCGGCCCCGGGGCTTGTTGAACTCTTCCACCGACACCAGCCCATCGTGCAGAGGGGTAACTGTTGCCGAGGGAACAGACGAGGTGGGAGTGTTTGATTTGCTGCCTGTGCTGCTGGGCGTGGCTGCGACGGAGTCTGAATCAGAACCATCCTCCTTAAACGAAAGGGAACCACAAATCACACACGTTTTGATAATAAACATATTCTGCTTCTAAACTTAAAGGGATAGTTCACCCAAAAATTAAAATTAAGTCATTAATTACTCACCCCCATGCTGTATCAACCCCGTTCATCTTCGGAACGCAAATGAAGATATTTTTGATTAAATTTGAGAGGTGGATCACTACCACATAGGGTGCCTAAAGGATTGAAACTTGATGGCCCAGAAAGTCATATAACTTAAGTCACTTATAGGCCTGAGACGAGAGTTTAAGAGATTTCCACGACGCATGCGCGAGAACTGCAATCTTCTTCTACTCCTAGTTCAGTTCTCGCGCATGCGTCGTGGAAATCTCTTGAACTCTCGTCTCAGGCCTACAAGGAAGAAAAGGAATAGTCGAATAAAGTTGTTATTATTTTTTTGTTAGTTTTTTTTCCCACACAAAAAGTATTCTCACCGCTTGATAAACTTATACTTGAGCCACTGTAGTCACATGGAATATTTAAACATTTTCTTTAATGACTTTCTTGGCCGTGAAGTTTCAATCCCTATGGGTGCCTATGTGGTAGTGATCCACCTCTCAAATTTAATCAAAAATATCTTCATTTGCGCTTACGGGGTTGGTACAGCATGAGGGTGAGTAATTAATGACTTAATTTTCATTTTTGGGTGAACTATCCCTTTAAATCTTCTACACTCGTAAATTTGAAATTGCTTTGACTTGTTTGATAAACAAATATTTAGACTTACTAGCAAGCAAATATATTTTGTCATACAAATTCATACATGTAAAAATGTAAATTCAAAAATGTAAAACTGTTTATAAAACATTAATAAATAATAAAATGTCTGTGCATTACCACTTTATACTTTGAATAAAACGATATTTATCTTTGTGTCAAAAATCCTAGAAGCTGAAATGGCAACATGAAAGGTCCACAGATAAAAAGCTTTGTCAAGCAAACTCAAATTGCTTTATACTCATGTGACATGAGTCATTTAAAAAAAAGGAAGTGAAAAACTCATATCTTCTCTTCCTTCAAACAACAGATCATTAGTTGTGCGAGCACAGCTGTGAGATGTTTCAACTAGGTGAGATTCAGTTTCTTAAAATCATCTTGTTTTAAACACAACTGTTCATTTCAGATGGCTAAAATAAGACAAAAAAACATCAGAGAACAAGGCAAAATCATGGACCCTTGGAGGCCTGCTGGTGACCACCCATGAACCTGATCCTGACACAAGTAGGCTTAAGGGGGGAGTGTCTGACTCAATGATGGTTATCATAACTCCTCCCCTGGCGTTTTGGGTGGAGTCATAACTGTCACACCTGGTAGCCAGGGGCGTAGACAGGTCTGCTGAGATCGCTGGAATGCCAGACGTCTGACGAAACCATTCTAGCCCCCCCAAGACCCCCACGTACCATGCCATCTCCGCCAGGAAACAAACTCAGTGATGGGGGGCGCTCTGTTTTACTAGGACAAGAAACAGATAGATGTAGAGAGTCAAATATTTCCCACTAAACTAAATTGGCACATGAAAATGAGTAAAAAACTCAATGGACAGGGTGAAAACATATAAAGACACAAAACTACATAGGAGAAAGAGGTATAGGTTTCTCAGTCTCTGACTGCTAAACTAGGCAGGGCATTTGCATGAGCGGGCAGGGGGGTTATTTTTTATTTGAAAGGAGTAAAATGGGAGATAAAAGGACTGTAGAGACAGGGGTATGGGAAACTGTCAGAGAATGTGGGCATTTTTACCTTTTCCTCCAGTTGTGTCGTTTACTGCAGAGACACACAGCGGCACACGCACAGAAAGAAAGAAAGAGACAAAAAGAATGTGAACACAAACACTCACAAACACAGTGACATGATACTTACACGGGACATAAAGTCACGTTACATACAGTATACACTCCAGTATGTAAAAAAAAAACAAAATAGATGGGAATGATTAATGTTAAAAACATGATGAAAGTGCAAATAACACATTTATTATCTCAAAGAGGAATAACTTATTATTTTATTTCAAAAATATATATTTGTCCTTGAATAATTTATTATTTAATATTATTTTATTTTATATTAAATATAACATAAATACACAATTTTACACAAATATGTGTATATTCTGTGGGTAAATGATTAATAATCAGTGCAGATTCACTGATTATTATCAGATTTAGAGACTTATTATTATCAGACTCATTCAGCTCAGACATGTCAAGGTAAAACTCCTGAAGCTATTTAAAAGCTCCATCATTGATAAATTAATAATTCAATTATAATTTTTTTTTTTAATCTTGTTTATTCTTCAGTTCTGAATCGGTACCAAAATTTGAGCCTGTAAGTATGTCTATGAAAATGTTTAATTAGTTGAAATTAGCTGACTCACACATAGTGTGAAACTATGTGCATAATTGAGTATGACTACTAGCCAGCCACAACACTAGATCTGACTAAGCAAGACATGACAAACTGTGACTGAGCATCATCACCCAGTGCCTAGCAACGCTGTCTCCAAGACAACTGTTGCAATAATGGGCCATTTTGTATCATCAAAATCTAAACTATTCTAATACAGACACATTCAAACGTCATAGTTGTCCCAAAATAAGAGAATATTAGTTTGAAATGTACAAATATTTAATTGAACTGGATACCCACAAAACATGTTACTTATAGACACAACAAAAGAAAAATGAAAAACACAAATTGCACATTCCAAACTCTTAATTTAAACAAAGGCTTGGAATGGCTGCATCATGCTGATTATACAAGTTACTCACGACCGTCCGCAGCCTGTGGATTCAGACTGGATGCTGCCTGATTGTTGCATCTTTGAGCGCTCAATGTGTTCCACGTATGTCTGTATCATCTGGAGAAAAAAAAAAATCAAAGTTAGTGTTGATGCTGACTTTTTTTTCGAGAAGTGGAGCTCCGTATTTGTAACTTCTGAGTTATTGCTAATAATGGCCCCACACCTTTATGAATGGAATGAATTTCCATGATGTTACCATTCATTTTCCATGGCAAAAATCATTTTTATCAAGCAATTTTTAGCAGATAAAAAATTCTTCTGACCTCTGTATGACGCTGGTGAAGGGCGTTATACTCTTTCTTCATGTCTGATTCTCGTTCTTCCAGACGAGAGACTACAAGTGAAGGACATCACGGATGCATAGTGAGAAATTACTCAAATCTCTGTTAGTTGAGTTAGTTTAGTCTGAATATAGTTCAATGTAGTGCACTCACTCTGGTCAGCATAGTTCTTGGTCTTCAGCTCCAGTTGTTTTGTTTGTAGCTCCAATGTCTCCACCATGGACTGCAACTCCTTCTTATCTGCCTCCAAGGCATCTTCAAATTCAATAAACTTCTGTTACACAAACACACACACATTCACACAAGGTCAGATCCTTCAACTAACAGCTTGAATCAGGTGAAAGCCTGAGAAGGATGGATGGATGATGGGAGATGGATGGATGGATGATGGGATGGATGGATGGATGGATGGATGGACAAAAAGATGCATTTGGAGAACGGTTTGTTTTTTAAATACAACTCAATAACATTTACACACAGTTACAGGGTACATAACACATACATACACACACACTCCAAGTGCAGTGTGTGGTGACTTTGAGCTGCAAGGATTTAAGTGGAACACAATAGGCTCTTTCTGCAGTGCGGCCCAGCCACAAACAGCCTCCTGGAATTCAGTAATCCCAGCACTGCACAGAGAAGGAAAAACCAAACACACTACATCTAACACTATAAACTTCAAATCCCCTTCAATAAAAACATCAAGTCTGATCAAGTCCTTCTAATGAGTTTTTGACTGACAAAGTCATTTCTACAGTATTATATACACCCCATATTAGCAACATGTCTACATTTAGGATTATAGACATTTCACAAGATGTAAACAACACTGGTCCAGAAGCACTTCCTGTTTCAGATTGTAACTATTTTCTTTATTTCACATGTAAAGAAAACTTCTTAAAGATGCTTGTTTAACTTATTGATTCAGTTTTAAATGTTCTGTTGGTTGTATTTTATCCCAGCTTTTGTGTAGTGTTAAAAAACTGAAACAGGAAGTGCTTCTGGACCAGTGTTGTTTACATCTTGTGAAATGGTCTATACTGACATTAGGATGTTATGTAAAGATTTGTATAATGTAATCCCAGAATGCTAATTCGAGTTCTTGCTATACTTTGACATAAGATCCCTCATTCAATACTGCAGTTTAATCATGAAAAGCCATTACAGGTGAAATGTTTATTTTCGACATCACAAGATTCATGGTTAAATAGACAAAAATAATGAGTGTTTCCAAACTGGTCTCCCCATCTGCCATTGGTTGAGCTGACGTGTTAGGCTGGTTCAACAATATGACAATATGGCTAAACAATATGAATAAAGTGCAACGTCAAAGGTTTTTGCACTTTTTTGGGGGAAATATATTTCACACTTGCTTGCAGCTTTCTCTGCATATTAATTCAGGCATAGGAGATTTTAAAACTGAATACAATAGCCTCTATGCACGAACCCTGCTGACGTGTGTTCGAACAAATCTCAGTCAGCGTCTTTACTTCCGGAAGCGCGTTCTGCAGGCCAAGTGTACAGCGGCAAAACTGTAATAAAATCCGTTTTCTCAGAAACGGAGACAACGATTTTAGAAACGCTGATTCGCTAGTCGAATTTCGTACGATATGAGAGAATGCTAACACTCAAAGTTGTTGATTTGGCTTGAAATATATAATTTAAATAACTTCTCTTTTTTACTCTTGTGTGACAGCTAACTGCCTCACAGTGTTGTTAACATCATTCACGTTAACCGGAGGACGTTTTTATAAACAGCAAGTGTAATTTGACACTATCTCCTCCACCTATCGCAAAACCGGCTTCTGACCATAGACGGACGCAGCACCGGAAGTAGGTGGGCGTGCTGAGACAAATATGGAAGCGATCGTGCATAGAGACTATTATGTGCATTAACGCTGCAGTTGGGCGTTTTTCCTCTTTGTCACCATCTCTGTTCGAAATCTGCAATTGCAGTCATTCGCGGAATTATCAATTTTATGCAAGTTGTACTTAAACAACTTCGACATGCCACAGCGCGGATGAACACAATATTTGAGGACAGTGTGTGTCTGTCAGTCACCGTGCTGGTGTGGATACTGTCATTCAGAATCACAGATTATTCTTTTTGGAAGTATGACCAACATAATAATTTTCACCGGAAAATGTCATCTGAACTAGTAAGAAACATCCACTTTTGTTCTGGTTCTGACATTGCAGTAAATCTCACTGATTAAATCTAACAATATGTTATCATATCACGCAAAACCATGCAAATTACTTTGTTCTCAAATTGTTAATGTTAACAACGTCAGCATTGCGTGACTACACGTAATGTCCTTCCGATATGAATTCTTGGGTCTGTTTGCAGTCTCTTTTTTTCTGTAGCCACTCCGAAGTCCAAACAAAGTCTTTTGCATTTAACAGCGGGTGAATCTGTTGTCACTGGTGATTGTCGTTTGAACCTTTCTGGATCCGCCATCAAATTAATAAGTTTAATTATATCAAGTACTATGAGAAAAGTCTAGAAATCTCCACCTCCAACATCCTCACACGCAACATAACTTATACTAGCCGAGACTCCTTTATGTGTACAGATGTGACATAATGACGCAAAGACATGCTCGAAACTCCCGCGGAAATCCACCAGTGCCATTGGAATTAAACACATTATTACAAGCTTACTGCTTTGAATCGAGCTAAGGCAAGCATAAAATTTTCAACACTGGCTGGTTATGTATTTTCTCAAATATGTATTTTGGATCATTTTTAACCCCAAAAAAGCTAAGAACTGCAGCTTTAAATTGCATTTGACAAATTGGAGTAGAGCCAAGTCATCTGTTGTCACCATGGATTAGAAGGATATGAAGCAAAAGAAAAAAAAGACTTTGAAGAAAAAAACCTTCTTAAACATCATGAATTTAGATTTGTCGGTTTTTCTAAAGCTAAATTACATCTAAACTTGCAAGTTTATTTTAAAAAGCTTAATTATAGTCATTAAACATTCTGATTTCTCTCACAAGGATTGGTAATGATATAGCCTATACACAAGTTCAATGGGGTTCTATATAGAACCCTAGGGATCTGTTACAAGCCGTTTGATTCATATTCTAAATGTGGTTCTATGAAGTAGCCTGAAAGAACCCTTTAAGGTTCTATAGAACCTTTTCTTCTAAAAAATACAGGCTAGCGAGAAGGATGTTCTCACTGTGGCCACTATATTCAACTGCCATAATCCCAAAGGATGCGAAATTGGAGAATGATGTTTACTCTCTCTCTCTCTCTCTCTCTCTCTCTCTCTCTCTCTCACACCATCTCTCACTCTGTGCTTTCTGTCAGTCTCATAAAATGAGAATCGGGTTACAGCGTCAGCCAGCCTCCTTCTATGAGAAAATTGATTACCCATAATCACCCCCCCTGCCCATCATCCTCCCAGTTTTGTCCTCTAGACCCCAAGCAAATAATATTTGTGTTGCTGCATTAAAATGTGATACAGAAAATACCTATCCTTAACACTATTTGTATTCAAGGAATCACATTATTTTAAACCACAGCCTATTTCTTTCTGCTGTATAAACAAGCCTGCTACCTCCAAATTTACAAATTAAATTCTGTCTAGAGATAAAACAAAAAAAGAAAAAAAAACATTTAAAATGCTGCTTCTCTGGAATAAAAATTGTAAAAAAAAAAAAAAAAAAAAAATGTTGTGAAAATTATAAACATAAATCTAGGCAGAAGAAAAAATACACTATTACAAACATGTGTGGATCGACATAGCGAATCCCAGCATTCACACTGTAGAAACTGAAATAACCAAGTAATGAGAAGCATCACTGCAGTTTACTGCACTCCATAAGCACATATTCCTTCTCTGAATCATCTATGATACTGAAAAACAGCCTCTGTTTTCTCTTTTACTCTTTTATGCAATAAAACAGTTTGTTCTGTCTTTTACAATACAATAAATTCTGCTCTTAAATTTACATTTCTCAGTTTTGACCACTCTATCACCACTCTCCATTTTATTTTCACACACTGAACCTTTATACCAACAACCATAAAGCACTCACATTTTTATTACAGCTTACTTACACAGTTTCCACTCTGATATAAAACTTAACACAACAAGAATGCCAATAATGCTCTAGTCTAGTTGTGCAGTCGATAATATAGTTACATTTGGAAAATGTTTTGGCAGTGTTAGCATGTGGTTATGATGCTTTTGAAGGGTCATAAAGGGCATCTGTTCCCTACATAGTAGTAGTGCCTGTGCTGATGCACAAAGAAAAGATAAGATGTTTGTCTGCATATGACTCACTTATGTACAAACGTAGGTATGAGACAATCTTTTGAGTAACATTTTAAGATGTATTTTCAGCAGTAATAGGTAGAGCAACACATAATACATAATGGGATAAAACAGAGAGGTTAGAGGAACCCTAGTGCACATGACAGGACTGTATGAAGTTTAAAAACATGTTGCAAATAGTATACCACATTCCCTCAGTCATCTGATTGATATTTCATACATTTCTATTTCATACATTCCTAAGGCATATTTTTGGGAGATGTCGAGTGACAACTGATTTCTATATACATTTTATGTAAGTAGTCTACTATAGGGTACTCTTAGCTTTTGTTTATTATGATCAGATAACAAAACGTCTGCTTAAATAGGACAAGGAGAATGAAAATAATGAGCGATGAGATCATATATTTACCTCCTCCGCCTGTTTGCGCAGCGATTTCTCCCGTTCATACTGCGTGATGAGTTGCTCGTTGTCCTCCTTGAGAAGTTCCAGCTCCACCTCATGCTCCTGGTTCTCCGTTAGAACCGAGTCGAGGTTCTCCAGAACATTCACCACCAGCGGCATCAGCTCCTTCACCACCTCCTCATCGTAGCTCTTGATGAGGCGCTCGAACTCCCGATAAATGCTGCTGGCCAGGCCCGACACCCGCTCGGACATGACAGACACGGCCCCATAATCGTCCTGGTACACCACCTCGTCCAGCTCCATCATCTTGGCGACGTTTGATCGAAGCTCGTTATTAGAGAAAGAATAAATAAATCAGCGGCGACACGAATCGAAATGGCGAAATGTTTTCTATGAATTCATGACAATGTCATCAGGTGCACATGATGCCGCTGCGCTCCACGGCCCGGTTTCACCAGCAGCAACAGCCGGATTTCGGGACGCACGAACGTTTAATAGTCGATATTTGTTGATCAGACGGAGCGGTCGCGAGGGGACGAGCCCTCTTCCCCGCCCGTGCGTCCTGCGCCAGTGTCGGCAGCGCGATCACACGCTCCTCGCTATAGCACTCGATTATTCCCCGGTTGCGTCTGTCTCATCGCTGGGATGGAGCGAAATCCATCGCATCGCATCACGCCCAACGCGCGTCTGTCTCTGACGACGCACCTGCCTCTCAACAGCCGCAGCTCGCGAGCCCAGCCATTACTGAAAAATCAATGGAGGAAAATAAATAATTATAGACATAAATAAATAAATACGGGAGTAAATGGCTACCGCTAGCCCGCTACCGTAGCAAAATCGGATACTGCTTTCTAGCGTTATGACAGATTGCTAATTTTTGGCATTTTAAATCAATCCGGTGGTGGTTGACAGGGCGGCGGGGGTTCGTGATGCTGTTTCCGTCGGTGACTCTCTCTCGCAGGCTGATGATGATGATGGAGGGGCCAGCTGACGTCACAGCGCCTGCATGGAGCCAGCCAGGGAGAAGTGATGTCTTATTGTCATTGCTGCTATCAAACAGAAAACGACATTATTAATAGTAGACACAATTCTGTTGTTATATATAATACACCCCATCCCGCAAATAAGTAGCATATTCAATGCAAACATTAATGCATTAATAAATTCATAAAATGTTATGTATTTTTTAGCGTGCAATTGACACTAATAAATAAATCAGGGAATCGCACATAAGGTCACGCTCCCATTTTAAGATAATCGCTTTAAGGCATCACAAAAACATTTTTTTCAGAGCCGACCGCAAAAGTTCTTGCCAACCCCATTACAGAATGCACCATGTTGTTTGCTAGCCCCCACGTGGCTTCAAATGGCATTGCCATAAAGGCAATCGTCAACGTAAGTGGTGATAGAGCCAAATGACGTCCAGTCCAGCTCCACCTGTATGGGACCTAATGGGTGGAGCTTTTATAGTCCAGATCCACCTCTGTGCAAGTGATGCTCACTGTAGAGTCAAATGACATCCAACTCCACCTGTCTGGACACGAATGGGGTGGACCTGGGATAGTGGTGGGTAGGGTAGGTTGACATTCTAGCTCCACCCATTAAGCCCAAAGGACATTCACTCCTCCTCACTGGACATGGAGGAGCCAGATATAAGCACCATCCATTTGCTCCCTCTGGACCAAATGGCTAGAGCTTTTCGAGTCCAGATATGCCACTGTGGACCTATAATGGGTGGAGTTATGTTAAGCAATAGGGTTAGTATAATGGACCGTCCAGCTCAAAAGGCAATTATAAAACTAGATTATAGCTCAATATATCATGTGGAATACTGGCAATTATCAAAAATACAAATAAGTCATTAGTATCCTAACAGAAACAAATGTAAATGCTGTTTATTTAACCTTCTGGTGGTCTTTGTTCATTTTAGAATGAAGACAATATTATTTTTTGAGTGAACTAAACCTTTAAGTAAAGTGTACAAACCCTGCTCTAAAGAATCTTGACCCGATTCAGCAAGCATAAGCACAACTATTTAAACGAAGATTTCTGTTTATTGAGAGCAACATGGTAAAATATCTTACCGTCATGGAAAAAAAGCAACACAATACAGCATACAAATGAACAATACAGAAGTGTATTGTATGAAACAGGTCTCTGTGTGACATCATTACAGCCAGTCACATTTCCAAGCATCCACTGAAATATTTTGGGCAGGGATGGCACTAGTAATGTGGGAAATGCCCACACGTCATGACTTACTGACTGCCATGTAAAGAATAAAGCAGATGGCTAATGGGAACAAAGGCCAAATTCAGCATCATGGCGCAGCAACTCTTCAAGTACAGAATCAGGCATATCAGAGGATTCTTTTAAGGGTCTCTGATTACATTCAAATGCATGTATGGACACTGTAACAATGTGATATGTTAGTGATGTCTGATTGTACACATTCTCTACATTGCCATACATGTGTGCGTCGTGATTATCAATTACAACTCTGCATTTGGTTTCGCATCTGAGCTATTACGTTTACATTTGGCTTGGTGTCTTAAAAAAATATAATAGGGGAAAAAGGAGAAATGAAGTCACCTTATTGCACAAAAGTAAATTTTCCATAACCATCAGAAAACATTCACTGAGTTTCAAAGGAAGATCTGAACACACTGATACTGAAGAGCTTGCTTTGGCGACCAACAGTGGTTCCAGTTGAACACTGCATAGACTGTACTGAGTTTCTTGAGGCAAACTTGCATTTAATACATTAGCAAATTGAGAGAACATAATCATACAGAGAAACCACAGTATATGCAAACCATTTTAAAGGAAACATAACCCTTCTGTTATTGGAGTGACAGTTGATTCTAATTAGATGGAAAGGAGGAAGGGAAAGTGAGGAATGGATCAGAAAGTGCAAAAGCAATAAAGGAATGAAGAGTGACAGACTTTAGGGGAAAGAAATAACCAAAAGATAAAGTAAATGAGAGAGGATAAGTTTTAGTACAGGTTAAAAGGAGATGGAAGAAGGGTAGTGACAATGATAGAACGCAGCACTTGTGGCTAATAGAAAACCACACTGGACTTTCCACCTGGTGGGTTGAGCACTTTGTTGTGAGAGCGAGGTCGTGGTCCGAGGCGTGGCTCATGGTCTTTTTCTGTTGGTTGCTGTGTGGCTGGCTCAGATTTCTGATTGGCTGTTGGTGCAGGGGACGAGACAGGGGCGGGGGGAGAGACAGGGGCAGGGGCAGGAGCCGAGACAGCAGGAGGGGCTGCTGCCTCTTTTTCAGGTGTGGGTTGAGGAGACACTGGCTCCACCTTCACTTTTTCCTCAACTACAGTCGCCTCCTTAGCCACTGGGGCTGCAAGAGAGATTTAAATCCATGGGAAAAGGAATTGACCCTTCGCTAAGCCCCGCCCTCCCTAGTTACTGTTGCTACGCCTGTCAAGCTTTCGCGGCTGGCCCGTCTATTATAGTGTGGATGCACCCGGTGTCAGACATTCCCAATGAGATAATTAGTAATTTTCGGCGAATAAGTGAAATATCTGAGAGAGCAAGACAAAGGGGACTACAGTATGCATTCGAGGGATATATTCACGACATTATATGCAACCGATTAGAGAATAATTTCTTAAAAATTGAAGTTAAAGCCTAACGTTATTCCTAAGCAGCGCCTCACGCTGACCGTTCAAATGGAAAACACAAATTGAGGAACAGCTATGTTCCTACACTGCAGGGTATGTGAAAATAACCTTAATAATTATAAATCAAACAGCTTATCAATAAATCTTGTGGAATAACACTAATACCGGGAGAGCCGCGATCGGATTGGGTTAAGTTAAGGGGTAACGTTAGTAGGACGTCGATTAACAAAATGCTGAAATATATTTTAAAGTATGTCAGTGAGCCTTTGTCTTGTCTCTTTAATCGTCTTATTTTACGTTATATCATTATGACCAAAGAACCGTCAATATTTCCAAGCAATAGGTGTTTTTGTTAAGCATGTCGACATTTACCAGAATGGGTCTCGCACATAGATGCTAGATCACGCCAATCATTTCTCCCCTTGGCTTTTAGATTTTCTGGAAGGAAAACAATTCCTCTCCCCCGTCCAAACTTTTAGTATACCGGTATCAGTTTTGCACAATTCATACGCACAATGCTTCAGCATGTTCCCTCGTTCGAAAGCTTGACAGACCTCCTGCGCATAGTTACGGTTGCTAAGACATGATTGGCCAGTGGCGGTTTTCGGGCGTGGCTTAGCGAAGGGTCAATTGCTTGAGAAATTAACTAGGGCGTGAAGAACATGACGAATATTTTGTAAATCACAGGGTTTCTTTACCTGGTGGATCTGGAGTAGCAGGTACACCCACACCCAAGTTGTCCTACCAAGAAAAGAAGGGTGTTGGAGAAAAAAAATGGGTGAAAATTTAAATAGGTTTAATCATTCCTTTAGTTTATGGCCAAGAAAAGAATGGCTGTGTGTAATATCTGCAGTGCCAAGTGTTTCTTCGGCCTTCAAATTTAATTTTTGTCACTTTAATTTCAAGGTGAGATGTAAGTGGTTTTGATAGTTTTCAAGGTTTTCTGTGGAATCTATCTACTTCCAACTTAAAGTGTTAAGTGTAATTAAAGTGCTCAATATGTATATATTTTAAAATATCTTAAAATAACATTTATTGGGGCAAGTTTTTTTTTTTTACAGAAACTGGATGACATTTTTTTTTTTTTACAAGATGGGAAAAGTTTTATTAATTTTTTTTTAACTTGTGTTCATTTAGTTTATTTTTATTTTATAGCATTAATGATATGTTATTTGTTACACACACATTAATCAATTTATTTTTGTAAACCATCCAAGTCTAAATAAGTAATAAAAGTCCCAGAGTAAAAATAACAAACAAACAAACAAAAAAACAGGGATCTCCAATCCTGCACCTGGATGGCTTCTGTCCTGCAGACTTCAGTTCCAACGCACCTGCCTTTAATTATCAAGTAACCCTGAACAGCTGGTCCAGGTGTGTTTGATTAGGGTTGGAGCTGAAATCTGCAGGATAGTAGCTCTCCAGGAGCAGGGTTGGAGACCCCTGCAATAAAACAAACATACAAATGAAATAAACAGTGCATTTCAGTTTTTTTTTCAGGAAGGTCTAATAATGGGTTTCAGTTAGAGAAATTAAATTATCAAATCTAAAATAACACTGCATACATTTTAATGTGCATATTTATAATTAATATAAATATGCCATTAGATTAATGGCTTTAATGAATTACTTGTCTAGTCAAGCACATTCTGAGCGAGCATGTTCTCTAGAAAGACTTTCTCTGCTCTGGAAGAAAATTACTACTCACATGCTCTGGTGTGATAAAATGTGTTCTTCTGTAGTCTGATATTGTTGACTAACAGCTTTTATGTGTGTTATTGGCAGAGTCACCACTGCATCAGAACCGAATAATGGGGATTTTTTTAAAGACAATAAATGACACAACCTATTTGATATTCTATAATAAAATCAACTAATCGAATATTCGAAAATCGTGACATCGCTAATTTGGAATACTTTTAAAATGGAAACATTAAAATATCAATTCTGCTCAGAGTGAACAGATTTTTTTTTCACTTTTAAGCCCTGGCTAGGGATTGTCTACCTTTGGTTTGTTAGGATGACTTTTCAGAGAAGATGGGGTCGACTCTGCTCCCCCAAAGATGTTACTGGATCCTCCGCCATGGTGAGTTGCCCTACTCCGAGGCAAAGGAGCCTCTGGCTCCCCAAATATCCCACTGCTCTTTCCACCTGAGAAAATAAGAGACACAAATCAGACTTGTAAAGATACACTAATGCTAACTATGGCAATTACTGGAACATAATTTATACTCATCAATCCATTCAAACAATCATGTACAATTATAGTCTCAATGAAACAATATTCATTTACACAAGTGAATGACAGCTTTGCAGTAGTATTTTTGTATCACTGAGATACTATTATAGTTTTACAGTTTTTTTATTCGCTTTGGTACTATTTTCACAAGTAAGGTGTACATTTTCAAAACTCTTAGTACAAAAATCCAAACTGATCACACTTGTAACGCAGCTAGTCGTTCTTTCAAAACCTGATGTAATGCTTTCAGTCAGTTGCACATGTTTTCAGTCCACACAATCATTATTTCAAACACAAGATTATTGTAATATGTAATGAGAACATTTGGTTTAATCACTGAAACACAACAATATGATCTTATTTCAGTTTAGTACTTTTAACAATCAGTTCATCCAACAGCAAACAATGCAAGATACATGTTTCAAATCGGCCTTAGAAGTGCTGAAATTAATATGCTACAGTACTATAAAAGACAGATTACACAGTTTTACTGTAACAGGCAATACACTTACAGTACCCAACATTTACATAATCTACAATTTCCAAATATCCATCATATATGTAATCAAGTGAAGGATCAATGAAGACATCCTCTACAATCATTTAGGCAAATTACGTATAGTTTTTATTTTTCAGATATAATTGTAACATATACTTTCTATAATGAAATGTAACTAAATGAGGACAAAACATAACATTTAGTGCACACATTACAGTAAATTACTGTAATTTGGATCAAGCCTGTCCTGAGCATTTGACCATAGATTCTCATCCACATCACAATGAATGTTACAGTATATAGTGGCCAATTGTGGTTACCACTATGTGAAATCAATTAGCTATAACGAGTATTCATCATGTGTGGTAATTTAAATAATCATACAAACACACATTTTATTTCTATAGTTCTCAAAATCCATATACTGTATATTGCTGAAATGAAAATCTATAGGTTTACCAAATGATTAATTGATTAACCATTAAGATATGTTGGATTAAATAATAGACAAAAGTAGTAAACTTAACAAAAAAAGATGCAAATCAAAAGTTTGATAGTAAGAGCTTTATGAAAGGCAGTTACTGTGAATGAAACAATAATGTAGATGAAACACTTATTTTGTGTTGTGAAAAGGATACTTTGTGATTATGTGAATTGTACTAACACAGTAAACTAAAACATGATGAAATGTTTGAAAAAAGTGCACTTTTGATGATCTGTTGTGATATTAGCACTAAGAGTTTCGAAAATGTACACCTTACTTGTGAAAATAGTACCAAAGCGAATAAAAAAAAAAACTGTATTAATATTTAGAATTTGTTTTTCCATTTTCATTTTAGTTAATTAGAATTAACCATCATTGCATTAAAATAGATATTGCACAGTCCACAGTAAGTTTTCATGAATAAATAGTGGAAGATAGCCCTTAGTTTAGGGACTGGGTGGCAATTACTTTTGCTTTTGTTTAATTTACTTTTGTTTTTATTTCAGTAATTGCATTTTCAGGTAATAAAAATGTATCTTTATGACTTTAACTATAATAAACCTTTGCAGGATTTTTGGGTAACTTCTAAAACAGTGACAGTTTCTTCCTGTTCAATCACAAAACTCTATGCATGTCAGTGAGAAAAAAAAAAAAAAAGACATGCTCAGCAGCTGCTCCCTCAGGGCAAAGCATGCGAACAGCATGAAATATTCTTACTATTCTAACAGAAGAGGACCACACTTATAACTTCAGATCAATGCTTATCCTACAACAGAGCCTCTACTGTTTTAGCAATGTGACCTTTAACCTTATCTAGATGTGCAATTTCATCAGTTCAGACCTTGTATGATCTCAGAGAGTTAACTGACTGGTTCATTTACCAGACTGAGGTAAAAGGCTTTGATGCTGCTATTGATGACAAGATAACAAATGTAAATGTGCCCGTTTGCATAGTGGCTGAGAGAGAGACTCAAACACATAAAACTGAGTAACAGTGTGGTGATGAATTTGACTCAGAGAGTGCAAGAGGCCCAAGACAGAAAATACACTGTCTGATGAAAGCTCACCTGGAGGATTGGAGCGTTTGGGACTCCCCTGAGATTCTTCTGCAGGCGCAAAAATAGAGGAGGACATTTTGTTTGGCCGTCTGGAGGCAGAAGTGTCTTCTTCATAACCACCGAAGAGATTGCTGGACCCTCCACCAGGAGGTCTTAGTACCCTAAACACAGTTATAGAAATATTTGTACATGGATTCACACGAATATTGTATTTTATCCCAATACTGAGAATTGTAGATTAATAAAATGACCTAAAAACAACACGTAACTTTGCAGCACAGCGCCACCATATATGTGAGGCTGAACATCGCAACTGCAGTTGTGAGATTAGGCGGTCCGGCTTTTATGGGCCATAAAGTTTTACCCAACGTCAAACGCTGAATTTTAATATAATTCGTGCATTAATTCCCGAAAATGAAAGCCTACCACAATAAACAAAACGAAACCCTGCGGCATAATTTCGTTTCCGAAAAACAACGTTTCCAGGAAATGTGCCAACTTCAAAGTCTGCATTGTGCATAAATTCACACTTATTACTAAAAAAAGACCGTTTTCTTAAACGTAGCCACCATTTAAAACTGCAAATACGTATTTCATTAAAAGTAAAATACGTCTTTATGGCTGATAAAACTTATCATTGAGTCTCGGGACATTTGCCGCTAACGGCTAACAAACAATATTGACTGAATTATTAACAATATAGTCTGTAATATCGTATCTAACCACCTCACACAAATTACACGGCTGTTTGTTGTTTGTTTAAATTGTTATATACAGAAATGTGACCTCACTCGGTGCATTAAATACACGTTTAGACTCTTAGCTAATATGAGTTAGCATGTAACGTTAGCGCTTGGCCATGCTAAAGTTCCGCTCTCTTCCACCCCTAAATAATCATGATTAACTTCACTGATTCAGATAAATAGATGATTGAGTCAACACCAAGCTAACAATAAACACTGGTTTGATCGAGAAAAACTGTCAGCACACAAACCATACCTTGAACTTGGTTTGCCACTAGATTCAAGTCCCTGAAACATATTGGTTGAAGTCATGGTTACTTGTCTCGGTCTACTGCGACGTGACCCAATAACTTCAACAACAGACAACCCTCCAGAAACTAGTGCTCTGCTGCTGCCACAACTGCTGAACTAAAAGACTTTGCCAAAGAAAGAAGTGAAGTCTGGCTGACCACGCCCAGAGAGGATTGGGCAACTTCTTCTTCTTCTGTTGTTTAAATGGCGGTTGGCAAACCAACTTCAAGGTGCATTGTCCGCCATCTACTGGATTGGAGTATGGAGCACTACTTGATAGAATACACTTGCTTGAATATATATATATATATATATATATATATATATATATATATATATATATATATATATATATATATATATATATATATATAATAACTAAATTATATCTTTCTTACTAATTCTGTATCGTTTAAAAATTTTAATACTTTTTCGTGTATTGTATAATCTGTTCCTTCTAACAAATCCTTAAGTGTATAATTTCCCCTATCCTTTAAAGACTGAATTAATTCATGCCTTTCTCTGCTATATGCTACACATTCTAGTAATACATGTTTTACTGTTTCTGGATGTCCACATTTATCGCAATTACCACTTTCATGTTTTCCTATTCTATGTAAACTTTGATTCAGTGCTGTATGTCCAATACGCAGTCTTGTCATAATTACATCCTTTTTCCTATTATTAACGTTTGCTCTATCCACCCCCACCTTACTTTGTATACTATACAAATGTCTTCCTCTTAATTCATTGTCCCATATCCTCTGCCACCTCTTTTTCACTTCAGTCGCAATCAGCCCCTTAGTTTCTGCTTTACTCATCTGTACTCTTATTTTGATCTCAGGATCTTTCAACGACTCCTTTGCTAGTTTGTCAACTTCCTCGTTCCCCTTTACTCCGACATGTGCTGGCACCCATAAAAAAACTATCTCTTACGCCTAAGTGTTTTATGTTGAATAACTTCTGCAATATTTCATTTAATATATCTTGTCTTGTTGCAGAAGTTCCACTCTCTAGACTTTGCAGAGCTGATAGTGAGTCTGAACATATCACACTATTATTTGGCTGCCTTTCTTCAATCCATTGTAAAGCTAATGATATAGCTATTAGTTCTGTTGTGAAAACTGATAAATGATCTGTCACTCTTTTTGACATTTTAACACTGTGCTGTGGGATATATACTGCTGCAGCGGCTCTACCTGTTATTGGATCTTTTGATCCGTCTGTAAATATTTTTATCATGTTGTTATACATTTGATTAATATTGGACAGCTCAAATGCAGAGCTGCAAATATGATTATGGGAATGGCTCTGGTAGAAATCAATCCGACTGAAGAAGAATTCTATTGGCTGTCAGGTTATATATGACCAACAAAGTGAGTTGATTGGTCAGCTCAAAGTACGTCTTACTTCCCTGTTCGTCGTAAAATCGATTATTAAAAATACACCAATTCATAGAGAAAAAATATATAAATTATATGAACGTTTGTCAAGAAAAATTATGACAAGAGTGTTAAAATTACATATATGATATTAAAATAATACATTTTATATTCACATTATAGATGTGCTAAATATGATTTTTTTCTACATGATTTCTGTAAATTGTATCATAACCATCCAGTAATATTTTTTTTCCCAATATTTTTAAGATTTATGTAAAATGGGAAGACCTTGTTGTGCTTTATATTTTTGTTTAAAAATTGGATGTGTTATATTATATTGAATTATGCTATATTGTTATGAACATTTAAAATATAGAACATAATTAAAATAAATATGTACAATATTTTGTTCAGAACAACAATTAAAATGTTGAATGCTAATAATAAAATAAAATATTGAATATTAAAATTCATATATTACATATATTCAATAAAATATTGAATATATCAAGATTTAAAATATTGACTCTGATTCTCTCTCTCTCTCTCTCTCTCTCTCTCTATATATATATATATATATGTAGAGTTCAGATGCAAAAGCCTCTAAATGCCATTTGAAATTTTCTTCTAAAATGATCATTTTTATCAAGCTTGTATATAGTAATTTCACTTAAATGACAATTAATAGGTAATCTTCATTGCCATTTAAGTGAAATTACTGAACTTAAATATACAAGCTTGATAAAAATGATCATTTTAGAAGAAAATTTTAAATGGCACTTAGAGGCTTTTGCATCTGAACTCTTCATATATATTTATATTATATAAATTGTACATAATAAATTGAACAAAATATTGTATATATTTATTTTAATTAAATTTATATATATATATATATATATATATATATATATATATATATATATATATATATATATATATATATATATATATATATATATATATATATATATATATATATAGACGTGTATACACTTATATAACGACTTTCACTAACAATAATAACTGATTCCCTCGTGTTTTCCTTGAGTATCTGTCTTTGTTCATTTTGGGTGGGACCGTTATTTTAAAACATTTGCGAAATGAATGAAATGACGTTGCTTGAACGTAAGTTTTGATTGGATGCTTTGAAAAAACGCCCCTCTATTTTTAATGATTGACTGGATAACTCCTCCGTCAATCATTTTACGAACGCGTCGATGCGCATCCCATTGACCAATCAGATGATTTGTGTTTGAGTTGTGGTAGGCGTGCCTGACAGCAGAGGAAAACAGGAAGTTATGCACTTCAGTGGTTCTCATGCTACCCCTCTGTTTGGTCTTTCTGGATACCGTGGAGTTTCTCAAGGCCAATAAGAAATCTCCTAAACAGGTATAGAACTTGTAAAAATCATTTTTTTGTCAATACGTAATTATTGATTACATGTCTGAGCTGATTATATGACTTTACCGCAAACGAAACTGCAACTGTTTAGCTAGCAAGTTAGCGGAGCAACTTTGTCAATATGTGCAGCTGGCACTGCTGGTTTGGTGTCAGCTGTTGCAATTCGTTTATGGTGTTATCAGACTAACAGCCTCTCCTTCATGCATTATTTTAAGCCCATCAAAAGATGTTTGATTGATAAATAACCCGGATAATTGTGTAGTATTCACAACTGATAACTTACTGAATCAAGTTGACAATGTATTTCAGATTGTTTATTTGTAGCTACCTATCACAGTTGGTGCACAGTCACTGGGGTTCTTTGTAGGCAAACTAAATGTGATATGTTTTATTCTTGTTATAACGTCAACACTTTTGAGAAAATCTAACTTGAATCCCCTAAGAGGGGGAAAAAAGCATTTTTTTTCATCAAACTGCTCCCTTCAAACTGGACTGGACACGCAGGGACATTGACAGCTGCAGCTGTTGGTAGCAGTGGTTGAGCAGCTGAGATCGGCATTGCCTAACTGTATCTTATTTCATAAAGCCATTATGACAATGTAATTAATGGGATAAATCAAGCTAAAAGTTGTTTTGCACCCACAATATAGATGTCTCAGTCTTGACTGCAATAATGTTTAAAAAAAATAATAGGAAGCAACGTAACTCTAACGTCTAAACATGCATGTTTGCTATATTCATAGTGGAAAGCGTGTTTTGACATTTTTTGACAGTCTGTAATGTCAACAGATTTTAAGCTATTATGAGCCAAAGACACACCCTAATCAAGCAAAACATTGTCAAGTGATTTTTTATTTTAAAAAGTAGTAAAGATGAAAGATTCTAGAAGTAGTCAATGTTATATCTGCGATTGTTTAATTTATTGCTGTGTATTCAAAGCACCATCTCAACCACACCCCTTCTCGAGAACGTGATCTATATGTGCTCTGTCAAGTCTGTCCTGCTTGTTTTTGAGATTATAAAATCATTTAACACTGTTGCAATTTTATCTTAGGATGTATAGAGACTGTGGGTGTCACTGAGCAAAATGAAAATGTTACATGTTAAAATGCTTCTGCTCTGTTAGTTATGATGACGTATAGTGTAAGCAAAGTCCAGAGAGAGAATAGTAGCTGTGCGCGTGCATTGGTTAGGATTGACCGAAATGCCTCAAAAGCAGATCTGGTGAACAGTCAGATTCAAAGTTGGCGTCATCGTGCGGTGTTTTATCATAAACATATGCCAAATGACAGGTGTTTGT
Organism: Cyprinella venusta; assembly: GCA_038021265.1. Taxonomy (NCBI): domain Eukaryota; kingdom Metazoa; phylum Chordata; class Actinopteri; order Cypriniformes; family Leuciscidae; genus Cyprinella; species Cyprinella venusta. The sequence continues at coordinate 38,969,898 of CM075863.1, forward strand.
TGTTGTGATAAAACTAGTGAGTTTGTGAGTCAGAGTTGCTGTGGCTACGAGAGCTCCCAGTTGCGCTGCGCGGAGTTGAACCCCAGTAGGAGCAGCAGCCAGGAGAGGACGACTTTGCCTGACCTCGTTTGCGCTTTGAATATGTTCAAATTCGTCAAGTTTTGGCCTCGAAAATCTCCGAACTCATGGTGAAGAGAAAGAAGACGCCGTCTGCTTCCGAAGAGCTCGAGAATGGGTAAGAGTGCTGGAGAAACAAGCACTTTAGATAGAGGTCGAATGCGCGAAAGATTTGCGTTGTCGTCTGTCGTTTCTGCTGGGCGCTAAAGTGTAGGCGCTCGCGCTTGAATTTCAAGATAAATAAAGGACAGCTTGCAACTCGAGTCACGACAAACTACACAAAAAGGAGTCTGTGATGAGGGCAGAATAAATGTTTTTGGTCACATTCGTGAATAAGCGAGTGGATATTTTTCGATGCGATTTGTCGGGACGGTGAGAGGGGATTTGAAACAAACAGCGGCGGCCATGTTGAGTTGAGCAGAATGTCGTCTTTCCAAGTTGATCGTTGTTTTGAGTCGCGGAAAATGTTTACGAATATGCTTGGTTTATGTTTGCGCAGGATGACAGTGGGCCAAGGGGGCGGTTCGGGAGTCGAGGGGCCGAGCAAACCGGACCGAAAGCCCGAAGGAGGCGAGGATGGAGAGAGCGCAGATCAGGCGAGCGAGGAGAGTACAAAGAGAGTCGGAGAGGAAACACTTAATCCATCAAGCGCGGCCAGCCCCGGTTTGGCTCCGACTCTTTCCACCCAAACATCAAGCCCACCCGGAGTCCAGCTAAACCCGACAGCCCTTTCCCCGGCCCTGGCTGCCCCGAACAGCCAGGACCAGCATCATTTTCTTCGCTCCAGCGTGCGACCTCCGAGCAAGCGGATACGGAAAGATGCCTCGTCCCCGGCGCTGAACGGTCACGGCGGTGCAAAAGCGAAAGGTGAGTGGCCATCTCTCGACGTGTGTGCGATGCTGAAGTGTCAGTACATCCGTTCTCTGTACTTTTATCTCACTTCTGCTCGTGTTTTAAAGCATTTGTACAGTGACCTGTGAGTTTGTGTGCTGTTTTTGATTTGACGTAACGCGGGGAAGCTCTCACGCTTTCTGGAGTGAAAGTGACTTCAACTCCTCACACTGAAGCCTCTTAAATCTCAGCACTGGGATGTTGTGGTTGCTTTTAGCCATATTAAATGACTTAATAAGCATCAGTGCACTATTTTAAGTTAGCATACTCAATGGTTATTTATTTTCCTGTCATTCAGAAGGTGACAAATCACTGGCAGGAGTTTCTTTCTGATGCAAGAGCCAGCTGTGCATCTGATCAGGGGATGAGTGACCACTCAGGATCACAAGTCACAAGCTGGAATTATCTGTTTGTGATCTGAATGTACACAGGGGTTATAAGGGAATGTTTATTTAAAATGTAGCATGCTGTAATGTGTTCTGGGGTGCTCTTGTTGGATGCTCTTGAGTGTGTTTAAGTGGGGAGGGAGTCGGGACTCCAGACATACTTCCTGACATGCACAAATTTTAATTGTATGCAATTGAAATTTTTATTTGTTTGAGGTGATTATTTGCTTCTTTTTAAAGAGTGGTTGTGTTTCCTTGGTTTTGAATATCTGTTATGTTAAGCCATAATAAATTTAGCAACCCAAAATATTATGAATATATTGTAATTGGTTGCACAGCCATCCAAATTAAGCTTGATAATTTTATCACTCTTTATATTTTGTGTATTTATGACAGTTTGGTTATATATACACAAGTACTTTTTGATCTTGAACTTGTTGCAATACTTTTCTCTGCAAGAATTACAGCTTGTGTTAGAACTGACATACTAACCTTCTTTCTTTTCCCCTCTCTTCCTCAGGTGCAGAAGCAGGTCCCTCCGTGTGTTTGACAGCTTCTGCGGGTTCAGCCGGCTCCGGGGCAGCTGGAGCATCCAGATCGGCCCCAAAGGGCCAGGGCCCTGCAGAGAAGGAGGAAGGGGGGAGTCAGAAACGAGTGCGCAGACAGTGGGAGTCTTGGAGCACTGAGGACAAGAACAGTTTCTTTGAAGGACTTTATGAGGTAATTTATCAGTTTTAATGAAAATGAAACTTGCTGAAATCTTTTGGCAGCCCTCTGAACGTTCAGTAAACTGAAGGTTTTTTCAATGGAGATTTGAAAAAAAATTAAATTAGTTAATCATATGGGACAAAATAATTTTCAGTATTACTGAATAAGTTCCATTATTAAAGTTTCTGTCCTTCCTTGACTCGCAAGAGACAGACTGCTATTTAACTGTTCTAATAATTTCCGTTTATGTTCATGTCATCTCTAAAAGTACAGTTTTGGTCTGTGATATCTTATATTGATTTGTTTCTATCTACACTCTAATTTGTCATGTAAACGGAAGATTAATTTAATATATTTTGTATTTTATTTAAATCTACAACTATGGATAACTGTTTGTCATTGTCTCTCCTGTTCTTTCATAGCATGGCAAGGATTTTGAAGCTATTCAGAACAATATTGCTCTTAAATATAAGAAGAAGGGTAAACCGGCAAGTATGGTGAAGAACAAGGAGCAGGTGCGCCATTTCTACTACAGAACCTGGCACAAGATCTCTAAACACATCGATTTCACCAACGGTAAGATTGACAGATGCACAGTTTATACTCTGTATGACATTTATAGACTACAGTAGAGTCCTTTGATAGGAGCAGGTGGTTAGTTGTCCATACACTACCTATGAACCAATTTAAATTCATTCTGTCATGTTCATCTTTGAAGTTTAATCTTCTTGGCTGCCACCGCTTGCCACCGCTTGGTTTTTGTCAGTCAAGACATTATCAAATAATGAGTGTGTCCACATTATCCAAATTTGCTTGCTTGTTAATGGTTTTATATTGCATCCTTATTGTGATTTGAAGCGTACATGTTTAGCATGTATAAATGTATTATAAACGGCATTGAACTCTACTTGTATATTTATATACTTCTACATTTGTGGTACATTGTCTTTATCAGATTGATTGCTGATAATGATAAAAAAAGCATGCAGTACCGCTTAAAATTTTGGGGTCAGTTCGATTGATTTTTTTTTTTGTTTGTTTGGTTTAATAAAAATAAAAAACTTATATAATCAGAAACGTTTCATTAAATTGATCAAAAGTCATAGTAAAGAAATTTATAATGTTACAAAAATATTTCTATTTCAAATAAATGCTGTTCTCTATTTTCTATTCTTCCACAAATCCTGAAAACAATTAAATTATGTTTTACACAACTGTTTTCAGCATGATAATAATAAGAAATGTGTCTTGAGCATCAAATCATCATATTAGAATGATTGAATGATAAAGACTCAGCTTTAACATCACAGGAATAAATTACATTGTAAAATAATATATTCAAATAGAAAAGTTATTTTATATTGTAATAATTAATATTTAACTAAATATTTTTACTGTATTTTTTTTCATTCGACTTGCTCAATAATTTCATGTTCTTCTTTCTCCTATCATATTGCTTCATTTTAACAGTGTATTCACGTGTCCTGAAAAAGTCTTCTCAGGAGCTCTATGGCCTCATCTGTTATGCTGAACTCAGGAAGAAGGTCGGAGGCTGTAAGTATATTTGTCAAGTGGTTTTCTGGATTGGGGGGGGGGCAACCATTTTAAGTGGTTGCACATGGGGACATATCGAATGTAACATTCCCTGGTATCTTCCTGTTCCTTCTAGTGATGGATGACAAAAATGTAGCCAAACTTAATGAGCTCATCCAACAGGGGTAAGTGTGTGAGAAAAAGAAATTTCAGTAATACACAGTTGTGGTGATTTCTAATTGAAACATCTACTATACATTATCTTTATAGGTTGTAATAATTTTGGGGTACATCTATAATTTTGTGTGTATGTGTTTCAGGGCCACCACCGTGCGTTCCAAAGGCAGAAACCTGAGGATTAAAGCTCCAATGTGCCGCGCACTGAAGAAACTCTGCGATCCAGATGGTGTGTGTGTGTGAGAGAGAGAGAGAAAGCAAAAACACTCTTGAAAGATTGATTTAGTTAGCGAGTTAAATAGATTGAATAGAGGGTAACAAAAGAAAGCTGAAAAAATGGAGCACCATGGGTATTTAGGTGGACCGGGGCGACGGATGAGTGTGCCAAGGCTGCTCTCCAGGGTGTAGGAGGAGTGGTTTCCATGGTTTCAGGCTGTGGGACTGATTGGAAATGGGTGGTAATGCAGATTTAGGCCACCATCAAAATCATGGAGAATAGTTCATCATAGTTTTTCTTCCTTTCATTCTCTATTTCAGGTGTGAGTGATGAAGAGGATCAGAAGCCTGTTCGTTTACCTTTGAAGGTGGCCGTCGAACTTCAGCCACGAAGCAACCACTCCTGGTCTCGAGTTCAGAGTCTAGCCCATAATCCTCGGCTCAGGTGAGCTTCACCAGTACACAATAGGGCTGTGTATCAGCAAGAATCTATTTCGTTCTGTTGGTGAACAGCTAGATTTCTCCAATATTTTTGTCCACTTATTATACCCAGCCCTGCAAGCTTGCTTTTATTTGCTTCCATTCAGCAAATCCAATCATCAACTGATTCATAAAACCAAGAACCACATGTACGCCACCATACGGAAGAAAATATCTGTCTACTTCAATTCCATTGCAACATTAAAGTTTTGTAATATTCACCCGTGATGTTTTTGTAGGATGGTCGTCGAGTTGCACCGGAAGGTCTCCACTCTCATTGAATTCCTGAAGCAGAAGTGGGCTGTCCAGGATCAACGAATTGTATCCTTGCACTCAGATTTCAGATCTCAGCATGCAGTCAAAATTTTAATTTCCATCCTTTTTCCTTCCTCCTCTATGATAGAATTGTTAGCTTTGTTTGGGAAATTTGTCAGAGATGTCCATGTTAAAGCCACTACTCATGCTTTATAACAGTTATTCTCCTTAACTTGTCACGCACAGCGCAAGAGCCTAGCGGAACGAGAAGCTCTTGACAGCTTGGCCCAGTCTACTGAGTCGGAGGACCTGTTCCTATTTCCTGCCGAGAACAGTACAGTTACTACTTTGCCAGGTGTGGCTCGTGTTGTGCACTCCAAGGCTTCCTGCACGGTACACTGGCAGGAGAGTGGGCGTGGACGGACAGGTATTAGGGACTTGCCTGCAGCTCACATTCTGGGAATTCAGCCTGCTAGAGGAAAATCAGGCAAATCGGGCCCGGTGGGAGGAGACCCGAAAAGAAGTGATGGTCATCCTGTTGAAGGCCCTGATAGTGGCACTTCCGCTCCAGGTTTGGAAACCAGTGTAAATCCCACCCTGAACACTACCTCTCCAGTCAGTCCAACCATCAGTCCATCTCTCCCCGTTGGACAGGAGGGAAATGCAACGGGGACTGTGGAGCAAGAGGCAGTGAGTCAGACTGATGCTAGTGTGCGGGACAAAGAGACTGTCACTCAGGGAGAACCCACCCTTATAGAGGGTCGGATTGAGGAGCCTGGAACGGCAGGTGAAGTTGCATCAGAAAAAGCACTGCCGCAATCAGAACCTCAAGGGCGTGGTGAGGAAGTGGGCGGGACTGAACGATCTCCTCAACAAATCCGAGACGATGGTTGGAGCTCACAGGGCTCTGAGAATGTGACACTGGCAGAACTCTACCTCATGCTGGGCAAGCCTGGGAAACTACAGCTGGAGTATGAATGGCAACCTAAGCCCCAGCCCTCAGCCCTACCCAGCACTCAAAGTGTGCTTCGGTGTCTCCTGAGACTAGTGTCCTCAGAGGTCAACCCCAAACCAGTGAGTCTGTTTTTTTCTCTCTTAAACCTTAGATTTGAACTTTTCACCTCTACATTTACTCAAACACACCATAAAAGCTACAAAACAAGCTTTTGTTAGAAATTGCAAATGAGTACTGTGCATATAAATAAATATAAGACCAGTTTGCACTATAAGTTGCTCTTCTGTGATTCCGTTTATGTATTGAATTTACGTGTATTTATTTAATTCTTTTTTAAACTTTTATTTGTGTTTTTAAACTGAGATATGTTTAAATTAATTTACAAAAAGTGTTTTAATTTAATTATAATCATATGTTTTTATTTTCTCTGTCCTAGACCCCAGAAGTGTGTTCAGTGGGCACTTCACCATTTAAATCAGGTCAAGAGGAATCATCTGTGACACCTCCAGGCAGAACTCCAGCTGGAGCGACCCGCAGTCCTAGCTGGGGGAGACAGCAACATGCGGCACGCTCAAAAATTCTTCTGAATAATGCAGTCATCCCAGGTACAGAGACAAAATTGTGTCTATTAAGTTAAAGAGTGTCATTTCTGAAATCTGGAATTGTAGAAATAATGAATTTTCACAAATATTTGCCCCCATTTGCCTTTGTTTAGCAGATAGTTTCACATCAGCACTGGTTGAGCAGGTGCTGTGTATTTGGTTGTAAAGGTTTAATTAATTGCACATTAAACTGGTATAAAAGAAATATTTAAATATTGAAACAATTTAATTTTAAAGTGAGTATAATGAACATTATCCCAAAACTGAACAAAGTATATTGTTCCCAGATCAATAGACCAGCAACAGGTAACAGCTGAAGTTTCATACCATCTTTTGAATAAATAAATAATCATATTGACTCGCTATTGTGACAAAAGGGTATTGCAGTGCTCCTGCTCTGTGTCAGATTGACCTGCTGGAATTTAAATAGATGTGTTCTCGGCAGGAGGGAGGAACCTACCCCGTTCTCTGCTGGCCTCCGGAGGTGACAGCGAAGGGTTTGCTGTCCCAACGACCCTGCCTCCTAACAGCTCCCGCCAGTTGCGGATGTTCTCTCCTAATAAGGAGGCGGAGCTAGCCTTTCGCCAGCAGCTGGACTCCATCAGTGTGAGTAGTGTCAGTGTTTCTAGAGAGAAGTAGGACATGTGTACATAAGCTGGTCCAAAAAGTAATATAGTGAAATATTCTTACAATTTAAAGTAACTAGAAATTGAAATAGAAATGTATTTCTATTTAAAGCTCCAGTCCGTAACTTTTTTGGGTTAAAAATGTTAATGCTAGAACATTTCAGAGCAAGTACATAACTAGCCAGAGTTCAAAACTACCTTAGCTCGATTCAAAACGGTAAGCTTGTAATTAATGTTTTTAATTCCAGTGGTACTGGTGGATTTCGGTGGGAGTTTCGAGCATGTCTTTGCGTCATTACGTCACATCTGTACACATAAAGAAGGAGTCTCGGCTAGTATAAGATATGTTGCGTGTGAGGATGTTGGAGGTGGAGATTTATAGACTTTTCTCATAGTACTTGATATAATTAAACTTATTAATTTGATGGCGGATCCAGAAAGGTTCAAACGACAATCACTAGAGACACCAGATTCACCCGCTGTAAAATACAAAAGACGTCGTTCGGACTTTTGAGTGGCTACAGAAAAAAAGAGACTTCTATTTCCATCAACAGCCTTTTTCCTCTAATTATGTTTTTTTTTCTTCAGTCAGATATATTTTCAAAGCAGCGGAAAATAGGGAGGGGCCGTCCACTAAGGAAACCTCTTGTGGTTCAGGTGAGTGCCGATGGAAGGAAAAACTTGGAAGTAGGGCTTTTGCTTTCTTTAAACTCTTCATGTTAGAGCTGTATTCTGTTGTTTGTGTTTATTTAGATATTCTAATAGTATGTACATTAATTTTTTTTTTTACAGAGAACACTGCTGCCACGAACCACTGGAGACACTTCGCCTCATGTGTGCTCCTTCTCCATTCTCTCCAATTCATCTGCTACAGGTGATTAACCACACTAATCCATAACACTCTTTAAATGCACTTTTATTCACACATGACGTGGCCTTAGTATTTGGACACTTATGCCACACTTTATTGTTATTACATAACAAAATATCACACCAAGTCACATTTTATTAAAAAAAAGATACAAAATCTCTTTTCAAGCTAAGCATTTAATAAACAAAAAAGTTGGGGTTTTGGGCAAAAAAGTTTCTAAAAGTGACTTGAAGTCAAGCAGTGAGATATATATATATATATATATATATATATTGAGCGCAGCTGAAGTGTCCAAATACGTTCAGAATCACTGTATCTGTCTTAATTCCAACATTTTGTCTTTTTGTCAGGCACTGGTTCTTTTCGTCCAATACAAACTCGTCTCGCCCCATCCAACCGCCAACTTTCCTCAAAAGCTTTGTCCACTACAGCTAGTCCAGTGCCCGCTAGTCAGCTGTCCAGTAAGAATCAAATTAGAAACTAAATGATAAAAGATGCATTCATGCACAGAACATTTGAATCCCACAACTGCACACTCTTGAATTTCTCTTGCATTTGTTTCAGGTGCAATTGACCTGGCTGCAAAATCTGCAGGCATTATCCCTGGCAGTCCCTGTCGGGAAGTGGAGGCCCCTAGTATAGAAAAGGCCATTGTGGAGTCTGAGGAGGCCATGGACTCGGAACCTGCTGCATCTGAACTAGATCCTGATCTACTTGATCAGGATCCTTCTGAGGTAATAAATAATCCCCTCCCTAGATCTTCTTTCACTTTTGAATGCACAGTTGATCATATCTTGATCTGTTTGTTCTCTTTGTCTGCAGGAATCCCTGCAAAATGGTGTCTCTCCACCTTCTCCAGGGGGTGGGGACTCCCTCTTGGCCCCTCCCAGTGTTGCTTCCTTACTGGATATCTCTCTACCGGGCCCCCCAGAGGAGTCTCTTCCATCTGGAGAGCCGCAAACTCAAATCAGCGACTCTATTATTGAGCTCGCCATCAACTCGCACTATGGTACGACTTGTGGGATTGAACGTGGATATTAGAGAAATGCCTATCTTAATGGGTACTCTCTCACTTTTGGTCTCTCTGTCTCTTTCCAAGGTGATGGGTCATTGCTCTCACCTCCTAAACTGAATGGGAGTGATAGATCTAAGCTCCTTCCCTCTTCATGTGACAGCTGGATGCCGTCCCCTACACACGACCCTCAGTGGTACCCCAATGACTCTACTGATTCAAGTCTCGGCTGCCTGCTCTGTAAGTATCAAACACGTTTCGCCTCAATTCCCTGTCATCAATGGCTGTTTATTTTAGACATTATTTAGACCAGTAACACATTACGTTACAAAATGATAATGTACACATACACATTATCATGTATATATAGACTACAGTTCAAAAGTTTACTCTCAGTATTCAATTCTTAAAAAAAAAAATTACTTTTATTCAGCACTGACACATTGATCAGTAGCAGTAACCGTTTTCAACATTGATAATAATAAGAAATATTTCGTGAGCAGCAAATCAGCATATTTGAATTATTTCAGAAGGGTCATGTTTAAAATAGAAATACAGTTATTTTAAATTGTAATAATATTTGACCTTTTTAATGTTCTTGCTGTATTTTTTATTACTTACATGCAGCCATAGTGACATAAGAGACTCACAAAAAATGTACCAAACCTTAACATATAATATGAGCTCAATATTTGATGCTACTTGAAAAATATCAATGAGCAGTGCACTGTTACAGATATCTTTTGCTGTCTGGTGTCAAGAACTGATTTTAAAAATGTATTGATCATTATTATTGACATTGAATTATGTGGCAACCCTAGTTTAATTTAATTGTATATGTTGCTTAAGGTATTTATTTAGTATTGATGCTGAGATTACCAGAAGGCTGGTATCACACTGTAGCCAAAATGTTCAGAGTAACCTATCAGTGTTCCTACAGCAAAGTTTCATCGGTCTCAGCAATATTGACTAGCACATCCTTGTTTTCCTGATTTGCAGCAAGTCTGGCATCTCCTGATAAGACAAGAAGGACAGCCCTGCCCCCTTCGAGTAGCACAGCCTTACTTGGACCCAGTTTACTGGACAGCAACTCCCACGATTGTTTTCAGACCCGCGGCCTGCCGGATGCAGCTGAGGTGAGAGGAAACACAGAAAGTCCCCAACTGCTGTCTGGTAGCTTAATGTTATTTGATATGCAACATTATCGCCAAGTGTTCCTTCCTATACATTTTTTTTAGCATCCTGGCTCAAATTCGAGATAAACAATTTAGGGGGTTTGAAATTAGTAAAGAGTAATATTATATCTGAAATTTCTTCAGCAAGAACATATTAGGTTGGGTTAGGTAACTACTAGGGGTGGGGGAAAAATCCATTCTTAGATGCATCGCAATCCGGACGTGGACGATTCTGAATCGATTCACAAATGTCAAAAATCGATTTTCAAAAAAAATGTATTTTTTTTATATACATTTATAATAACGTAATATTTACGTTAACTCGAAAAGACGGAATTCTGAAGCAAACACCCTCCTCGTTGTGTGGTAATATTATGGCTTTTGAAGTTGAATGGGAAAAGATGACAAGAATGGAGAGAGATGGACAAGAGCCACTCTAGTTGTAAGGTTTGTAGAATAAAACTAAAATATTTCGGAAACATGACAAATATGAGAAGCCATGACACGTTTCCAGCCAGAGGAGGAAAAACACTCGACTGTACCGGTCGTTATAATATATATTAGGGCTGCACGATTAATCGCACGATGTTGTTATGCGCATCTAATCAGTAAAGCCGGTTCCTTGATTAGTAGTAAATCACCTTCACCTGCTTTCAGATGGAGCGGCATTTACTACAACGAGCCGTAGATCACTGACAAGCTGAGCCAAATCGAGTTAAAATCGAGGACAAATCGGCAACGATATTTAATGTGATTTGGCTCAGCTTGTCAGTGATCTACGGCTCGTTGTAGTAAATGCCGCTCCATCTGAAAGCAGGTGAAGGTGATTTACTACTAATCAAGGAACCGGCTTTATTGATTAGATGCGCATAACAACATCGTGCGATTAATCGTGCAGCCCTAATATATATAATAATAATATTATTATTATCAGCAGCCATATCACCCTCTCTTTAGTGCTCTCTCACTAAACAGCATTAATAACTGCATTAGTCTGCTATCAGTGGCTCAAGTCTCCGTTACTAGCTCTAAAATGACGTTTTGTAAGTAGCAATGGAGTCTTGGGATGAGAGATACTTAAGTTGTTTTGGGGTGTGGTAACCGTAGTAGAAGCGGAATAATTTACTCTGGGCCGTTAGAAAAATAACACTCATTACCACCTCGGGTGAGTATTATTTTTATAATAATTTAACGGCACAGAGTTAATTATTCCTTACATAACCCACTGTGTTTATGTGAATTCTTTCCAAAAAGGCATTTTGACATTTGTATTTAACCATGTATCCGAGGCCCATTTGCTTATCCGCGTTCATCTCCATCTCAGAGCACACACACAGAAAGCCTCCTGGGGAACGCTTTTCAATAACACTGTTTAATATCAAAAATGTCCCGTAGTTTAGCAACAGCAGACTGCATTTTGCAACACTCACGTATTTGGTTAATTTGGATGTTAAGTTTGGGCTTTTAGGGAGGTCCGAATGTGAAGAAAAGGAAGGTCCGCTGAACTGAATGCGGAAAAATACTTTTATTATCGAAAAAGACTATGGGGTTTTCAATCACTAATCATTTTACCTCGATTATCTTGTTTCCATAATCATTGTTAGCCGAAATCGAAAACCTATTACGATTAATCGTACGGCCATAATGTGGCATCCATAGTCATCTTTAAAAGCGTTTAATGTGAATTTTATCAGTAATTATAAATTAAATTGCTGCCTCTGATTATGGTTTTATTTTGATTAATTGTGCAGCCCTTGCTGTGGCCCCAAAAAGCATTTGGACATGTGCTGATAGGCTGTTTTCTTGCTACAGGTGGATACCCAGCTAGCCTGTATGATGAGCGAGAGCAGCGTCGACTACATCGCCCGGTTCAATGACCTCGCGCAGGAGCTCTCTGTCACAGAACCGACCCTCCCACCTCCTCCAGGCGACTGATGCACTGGGCGGAGTCTTTCACTGCCACGCCCCTTTCATTTTGGACAGAAGAATGTTAACCAGAGAGTGGTTCATCTGTAGGAAGTGCAATAGACTGGGTCCACAGCACCACAACAGCCTTTGGGCTTGTGTGCGTGAGCGTGTGTGTGAAAGAGAGAGAGTGTGCGTTTGTGAGTGTGCGTGTTGATTAATCTGTGGCTAATGTGTCATGAGCCACACCCAGGACACTTAAAAACTCCAGTTTACAGTGCAACCTCATGTACAGAGAAAATACGACCTGCCATATCTGAACAAATATAGTCTTCTCAGATCTGTATATCTGTCTCTAATGTCTTACATGTGCATGCATCTGTAAGTGGAGCCGTGGACTGTATGTGTTTTTGGTTTTGTTTCTTTCTATTGTACACAACTCATTTGTGCAAAACCCTCTAAAGCCATAGGAGTGCATCTGCACACAAAAGTGTCTGAGACCCCAGATTTTGGTTTCTTTTAATCATTTGAATGTTTTTAGTTGGTTAATGCCACACTACTAAAAAGGACAAGGGCTTCTTTTTCGTGAGATTGTTACAAGGACTGAATATCTAACACACACTAAACAAAATTACTGATAACAAAAATGCAGTGTAGTTACATCAACAGTGAGATTGAACATTTTCCCCTTCAATTTATAAGGGTATTTTCTTCTAAACACTAGGATTTTTATTTCCTATCGAATGAATATGAAGCCAATACGTGGTAGATTCTGAAACTGAATTTTCTAATGTGAGACTTTCTCGAGTGTGTGTGTGTGTGTGTGTGCATGCGTGTGTGTACATATGAGTGTTTGCACAGATGTAAATAGACAATAACAGACCCCAGTATTTACTGCTTTTGTAACATATTGTAAATTATTGTCATTTGGATTATTTATTGATAACTCACTGAGACAGTGTTTTTTTTGTTGTTGTTGTTTAACATGCCACATGTGGGCATTTAGGAGCTCCTCTCCTATGTTTTAAAGAGTTCTGTGTTGTTAAAATGGGGTTTTAAACCCAAAGTGTATAAATAGAGCTACAACAAACCCATTTGTGTCAGTGTTATTTGAGATGCTATTATAGTTTTTGATTTTAAAATTTTCCATTTTATTCCACTTTTAACGATTTAGTTGAACATTAGGAATCTTGCCTTGAACTTGTTGAAATTGAAAGAGAGAGGGAGAGAGAGAGCAATTTTAAGTAAAATATAATCTTTTTTTTTTGCAGTTCTCTCTTTTATTATTCAACAATTGCACAATTTATAGTACATACAGTATATGCGGGTATAGTACAGCATGAAACTATAATCTTGGTGTCTGTACCTTGTTGCTGGATTCGGTAGAGGGCGTTATCATATGGGCGTTATGGCCAGAATCACGTGGTGTTATTGACTTCCGGATTCTCCATTCAATCACAAGGGTCTCAACTTTCGGTAGGTAATTTCATTATCCTTTCAGGTTAATTTTATGTATTTACTGAACATTGCATGTTGATACAACAACCTTTAGAGAGAATGATTATTATGAGATACTGAGACGTTTGAAAAAAATAGGTATGTTTTATGAAAATTAATTCGGTTGCATGGCGCAATAAAACGTTTATTCGCGATTTAGGTTACTAGATAGTTGCTGTGGATTAGTTATAGGCTACTGCGTATTAACTTACACATCACATTATTGAAAACGTGGCTCTGTATTATTGAAGACTAAGGGGTTTTAAACAGGGTCATGACATGGATCTTTAATTATTTTAATATGCTTGAGATTCACGTACAATGTTAAAAGTTTTTTTTTTTTTTGCATTTGTGGAAGAATTAATATTTTCTTATAATTGTCTATTATGTTTCTATTTTCTTCTACATGTTATGTGTGGGGCTCGTAGAAGACCCTTTAGAATGATAAAACCTTTGTCTGAAATGATCCGTTTTTAAGCAGCGGATTGTCAGTAAACGGCCACTGTTATGATTGGCTTAACTCATTGCATAGGAACGCATACATTGCGTAAGCAAGTTTTTTTTTTCTAAACAATATCCATTTAAAACAGTCCTTTACAGACAAAGCATTATGAAATTGTTAACTTACGGTTTGTGATAGAGCTGCCGTGAGATCCGAAACAGTTGGTTGCTTCAACGTCCATTACACTGTACCTCGTTTACGGGACAATGCAGTCAAATGCCCTGAATAAACATAATATCACATCGTTATTTTTCATCACATGCCCTTCTAATTTTTTATCAAAAACATGAACATTCCCTCCCCCTAGAAACTGCATCTGTTTTCTTAACAATAAGTTACAAAAGTGTATTGAACCTCAACTTCATGAACCTCAACTTCATGCTAACTTTAATCTTTTGAGGGGTTCGCTGGTTAATTTTATAATGTCCTGCATGTAGTCTGCATTATTCAAGTAGTATTTTTCTTTCAAATATTGTTTACAATTTAGTTTTGGGCCAAGGTCAGTCTCACAGAATGCTGCCATGTTACTTCTATAAAGATGCTGGGTTGAGTTGAGTTGAGTTTTTTTATAAAAGTAAATTAATATACATGCATATTTGTACAGACACATGGAGCGTGTGTTAGGTTTAGGTGTTGGGCCACTTGCTGCTGGTACTGTCGGGCTGCTGATTTTGCTGAAAGTGATGCAGAGACTGAGACACAAGCAGAATCTACAGGATAAAGTGGTGGTGATCACTGGAGCCAGCTCAGGCCTGGGCAAAGGTTACATGAACATAAACTCTCTCATAATGCTTATCATAATCTCTTATCAATGCCATTTGACTGTTGATATTACTTCAATGTTTATTTAATATCTTAATCTGTCTTTTCACCCTCAGAGTGTGCACGGGTCTTCCATGCAGCGGGGGCCCGATTGATCCTTTGCGGACGGGACCAGAAGAGACTACAAGAGGTCGTTGAGGAGCTGAGAAATAGTAATAATAATGGAAAAATACAGGTGAAAGCCTTCAAGCAAATCTCTTATTCTCCTTTTTTGACTGTTCCGTTATCTTTTAGGGCTGTTATTGTGCTTATACAGTGAGGTTGGGGGGTAAATAAGGAAATCTCTTAAATATGTTTATTTATCCCTTTCTTTTTCAGACTTACACTCCCTGCACTGTCACCTTTGACCTCTCCAACACATCCCTGGTTTCCAGCGCTGCCAAGGATATTTTGAAGTGCCATGGTCACGTTGATGTCCTCATTAACAATGCAGGCATTAGTTACCGTGGCAACATCCTGGACACCCACGTCTCAGTTCAGCGAGATGTCATGGAGACCAACTACTTCGGTCCTGTTGCTCTTACACAAGGTGAGTGAATAGGAGTCAAAATAAGATATCAGGGAAATGATTATATAGTTTAAAGTTTGGGGTTGGAGTCTTATGCTCATTGAGGCTGGATTTATTTGATCAAAAATAATGTATCTTAAAAGGTAATTTATTCATGTGATGGCAAAGCGGTCGTCTAATAGAATGATTTAATTATCAAGAAACATTTCTTATTATTATCAATGTTGAAAACACTTAATGCTTAATGCTGAAATTTTAATAAAAACCTTTTTCAAGATTATTCAGTGAATCGGAAGTCCAAAAGTACAGAAATCTTTAAATAGAAATCTTCTGTAACATTATCAAATACATGTCTTTATGGTCATGTTTCATATAAAATTAATAAATTACTGACCACTACTTTTGAAAGTTAGTGTATTTGTATATACACTCACCTAAAGGATTATTAAGAACACCTGTTCAATTTCTCATTAATGCAATTATCTAATCAACCAATCATGTGGCAGTCAAGACAATCTCCTGAACTTTATTATCAAAAATGAAATGAAATGAAATATAATTTAAATATATGTTGTTGTTGTTTGTTTTTTTTTGTCCTGTCCAGCCATTCTGCCTTCAATGGTGGATAGACGAAGTGGACATATTGTTGTCATCAGCAGTGTGCAGGGAAAGATTTCAATACCGTACAGATCTGCATGTGAGTATACATACACAACAAATAGGTCTTCAGATGTAAGAAATTACAATGTCTGCCTTGACTTAGATTCCTCTCCAAGATAGGTGTTAGAACAAGCTCATCCCCCCAAATGGCTTAATTATCGTAGAGTTGAACAAAGTCAACTGTTTTATTGTTTCTGATTTCACATCGTGAGCAAATGATCATCGACTGAAAAATGGGAGCATGTGAGGGAGAGGGACCCTCAGAACCATCTCAAACTAACTCAACTTTATTAGCATACAGACCACAACAGGAGCAACTTCATTTTCATTAGGGCTGGTTAAATGTTATGGGATATTGGATCCTTCTTTGCTGTCCAAAGAAGGATCCAATAAGCGAATGCATTCAAGCAGTCAATCCAGAACAGCACTAATGCAGAGAAAACCCGACCGATTACATTTGAGATGGCGGAGAGACTCACTTCCAGTTTTCAAAAACTATTCACTTCAGAAACAACCTCTGATATTTAGAGGTTTCTGATCCATGCCAGTGTTGCATGAAATATAGACTGAATGACAGGTCAAAACAGGAGCATTATGATAGCAAACTGCATCTGGGTTGGATAAAGCAAACCACTTAGTAAAGTTTTGATGGATGACTTTTTGTAATCAAGGTAAAGACGATTGCAGTGACATGCAGGTGTCATAAATAAGGCATTATTGAATTATCGTCAAACTTAAACCAGAACCTGGAAAACATCTATCTTTATTTCAAATGTTTCAAAAGCCTTTCAAATCCTAGTTTTAATATTTTTTCTTGATAGAATATCATAAAAATGGTAGTCATTTATGAGCTTCTTTTACACTGTTCATGTACTACTATGAGACAAGAAACTGTGAATTGTCTGCTTCCAAACAAGACCAGGATATTAAGATGTTAGGGTTCAAAAGCTGTAGCCATTTCAGGCAGATTTTCGTGTTCTTGTTTTAATAATAAATGTATTTAATTTTGACCAATTTCACAGAAAACAAGACTTCATATTATATGTCATTTTTTATCTCTAGTGAATGCATCTTGATGTAAGAATCTTTTGCATTTGCACTGGAAAACAAAACAAAAATACTGAGGAAGAACATAGCTTTTTGCACTGTGATCAGAAGGTACAGTAAAAGATGTTTCCATAGTCTAATGGTTGGGAGCAGAGTGATTAAAGCTTTTTCTGAATTAAAAAGTAACTAATAGATATCTGTTGGAAGTTGTAATTTCAAACTTTGATAGTTCACTTTGAAATTAATTGTTGATATGTTTTAGCTTACCTCAAGGGCATCAAAGATGCAGGTGTCTTTGTTTCCACAGCATTTTCAATTTTGACATCTTTTGGTCAAACCGTTGTTGTCTGTCAGTCCTCTAATGCAGTTTTAGGGGGTCCACCTCAAAGAGCATGCACAGAGAAGTCAAAATTAAACATGATTTAATAGACAAGTTCGGTATTTTACAATTAAAGCCCTGTTTTAAGATCGTCCCTGATGAAATAGAATAGTTAAGATTGTTTTTGAGACAAATGCTCCTGTCACGAGAATTTTTGGATTCTGTGTTAGCACCCCCCACCTTTATAATGAAAGCATAGGTGCACTCGAACAATCATTCATAAAAACGCATAAAACTTTAGTTTAGCTACAAAGACGTGAAACTCACCGAGTGGTCTGGGGTGTTCACTGATATGCTCAAACAAAAATCGCTGCAAAAGATGCTTTCCAACAGGTTTTATCGTAGTTTTTGTCCGACTTCATTTTCTTCCTGTTTTTGGTTGAAGTCCACATTAGTCAATTGTCGAGTTCACGTGCGCGATCATTGGTAACTAGATAACTAAGGACTGCGCGCGGAAACTCGACAATTGACTACTCGACCAAAAACAGGAAGAAAATGGACTTGGACAAAAACTACGATAAAACCTGTTGGAAAGCATATTTTGCAGCGATTTTTTTGTGAGCATATCAGTGAACACCCCAGACCACTCGGTGAATTTTACGTCTTTGTAAACTAAAGTTTTATGCGTTTTTATGAATGATTGTTCCAGTGCACCTATGCTTTCATTATAAAGGTGGGGGGGTGCTAACACAGAATCCAAAAATTCTCGTGACAGGAGCGTTTGTCTCAAAAACAATCTTAACTATTCTATTTCATCAGGGACGATCTGTAACTCGTGTTTTTCCAACCTTATACCCGTGAAAGTGCACTGGAACGGCCGTTAAACCCGTGACTTACCACCCGTGAACTCGTACTAGATCGATGTACTCCCAATCATATGCTCCCAATAGAGAGCCTAAGTCCCGCCCCTTCCGGTCGGCCACCATGGGACCTAACTTCGGAAAAATATTGAATGGTAGTCAATGGCGAGTGACAACTTATTTTTTTATTCCGTCTGAACTGTGCCCTCAATTACACATATGATGTTTGCCAATTTAAAAGATACATTTTAAAGTAAAGAAAGTCGCAGTTTGATGTAAAAGCGTTGAGGTATAAGACTGTGAAAATACGTAATTACAAAGACTACAAACCCCAAAGGCGCACATTTTCTCTCAATGACTGAAGCTAACTTTACTGAGGCTGTCTGTCATTATTTCTACAGCCTTACGTTATAATCGTAACGTTACGCTGTCCTACCTGAGTGTTTTGTACCAGACTGCACACACACGAGCAGCGGATCTCGTTTCTCTTCATGGGAGATGTAGTTCACAGAGCGATTTTCACATAAAACTAAACGTTACTCTTCTGTTGTATGACAAACTGTGACGTTTTTGACTTTGAGAATCATCTTTTAAATTGACAAACATCATATGTGTAATTGAGGGCACAGTTCAGACTGAATAAAAAGATAAGTTGTCTCTCCCCATTGACTTCCATTCATATTTTTTCCGAAATAAGGTCCCATGAGCCGGAAGCGAAGAGGCGGGACTTAGGCTCTCTATTACGAGTTCTGACGTCACATAGCCTGCGAACCTATAGAAAACTACAATGACAGCCCCTACGATGCAGTGTTTCTGCAGGCACATTTCCAAATATACAAATAAAGTAAAATAAAAGGTATAACAGCTTATCTTGCCTCATGCGCTATTTTTCCTCCTCAGTTTCCTCAGTAAGCACCTTTGGTGTTAGAAATTATTACAAATGACGTGAATGACCTGGAATGCTACAAAGTAGTCGTGGTTTGAAGTCGTGATTTACGTGCTCAAAAACCTGTCTGGAACGCAGCATTAAAACAGGACTTTAATTGTAAAATACCGAACTTGTCCTTTAATCACACGAACGAGCGGTTTGTGTGAGAAAACTAACAGTATTTATATAGTTTTAACGTTACCTCTTGTTAACAGCTACGTACACTGACCTGAATCAGATGTCCGCCGGAAGTGATCTCTCACGCGTCTACATCAAGCATTGTTTACACTGAGGTAAGTTTTACCTTTCACTAAACTTATTTAGATGTACAGGACACGGCATGGTTTCGACATATCTAAATATGTTTAGTGAAAGGTAAAACTTTCGAAATCTCCGTGTAAACAATGCGTGATGTAGACGCGCGAGAGATCACTTCGGGCGGACATCTGATTCAGGTCAGTGTACGTAGCTGTTAACAAGAGGTAAAACTATATAAATACTGTTCGTTTTCTCACACAAACCGCTCGTTCGTGTGATTAAATCATGTTTAATTTTGACTTCTCTGTGCATGCTCTTTGAGGTGGACCCCCTAAAACTGCATTATAGGACTGACAGACAACAACAGTTTGACCAAAAGATGTCAAAATTGAAAATGCTGTGGAAACAAAGACACATCTTTGATGCCCTTGAGGTAAGCTAAAACATCAAAAATTAATTTCAAAGTGAACTATCCCTTTAGTACTACTCATTGTGTTTCTCCCTAGACATTTACATTTAGAAAACATATTGACTTATTGGTTTCCCCTTCAATTTATTCCTTACATTTTCTGAACTCGGTCTTAAAAAAGGTGTATTACAAGTGATCAGGTTGCATCTCTGTAATGCTTTTAATCAGATGCTGCATCTAAGCATGCGACGCAAGCCTACTTTGACTGTTTGAGGGCAGAGGTCGACAGGTTCGGCCTGCAGGTGTCTGTCATCAGCCCGGGCTACATCAGAACAAACCTGTCCATCAATGCAGTCACGGGGGACGGCTCTCAATATGGAGGTGAGAGAATGCTGTTCTTGTCAACCAAACTCTTATTCTCAGTCTCTTAAGAAGTGTTTCTTTTTGTTTTGTTCTTTTGCGTCTGTAGTAATGGACCAAACCACAGCAAAGGGGTGGGATCCAGTGGACGTGGCACGTGCCGTTCTGAAGGCTGTCTGTCACAAGCAGAAAGACGTGGTGTTGGCTGGGCCGCTGCCGACTGCAGCCGTCTATCTGCGCACACTCTGGCCTGCTCTCTACTTCAGACTGATGGCTTCACGGGCCATAAAAGAACAGAGAGTGAAAGAAGAATAAGACAAAACAGTATTAGAAACAAACTTTGCATCTTTCTTCTGAAGATTTCATCGGCAAAAACTTTAATTTGTATGTCTAAAGGTGAATACTCATGGAATGTATTTAATAAATATTTAAAATTGAATTGAATCGTCCCTGATATGGGAAGTCTTTTGATAAGCAGAGCAAACATTTATCACACAAAAACTAGATTATTTTTTATTCTATTATATTTATATTGTCCTGGATTAAATGGTTTGTTAATATATTAAACATTTATTAACCCTAATTTATTATAACCGCACCCTGTTGAAGGTCACATTTAATTGCCTAAAGTTATACATTTTAAAAATTAAATTAATTATCATCATAATGTTCTGGTGCCCCTTATGCTAACATGAAGTTGAAATCTGAACATGATTTTTGTTGTGATGAAGTTTTCAACTGCCTCTTGTCCCAAATAGGTCTCTATTTGAGCATCTTCAGTCTGCAAGGACCGCATCATGATAATCTGGTTATGACAGATGCTAATGACTCATTTTCGTTTTATAGTGATGCACCACACAAATGCCGCTCTCAATAAGATCCTGGGTGGTGGATTGCATGACAGTTGTGCTTTGGAGAAAAAACTAATTCTAAATTGTGCATTAATTGACATATAAAGGGATTTTTTTTCCTCAAGAGACCATGATGTTGGTCCAAATTAAAACTCTATATTTGCACCTTGCTATGCTTTACTGTTGAACAAAAAAATATTTGGAGTTTGCAGTGCCAGCCCAGGTGATTTTTGTTCCCAAATATGGTTGATGGAGGAAACTCACCAGACAGTTCTGTCAAGGCAATGCTATTTAAATGGTGTTCAAACAGTCAGTCTAAACAGAAGAAAATTTACTGCTATATTCATTCTTTCGTTTCCACCGATTCACATACAGCTCCAAACTCAGCGATTTAAAAAGATGTCCACGTGCATGAAATATATGGTATTTTATCAAATTCTTTTTACACAAGTTTACCTTTCAGATTCCTGAAGATGAGTTAAGCATTCTGTTTCAGACCTGGTTTCCTTTGAAAACTAGTAAGAACCTGTACAACTCCCCTGCACTTAAAGTTTAAAGAAAAGCCCCATTCCAGTCCCCTTAAAATCCTGCACTAATTAAATTAGATATGTAACAGTTTTAGTTTCATGTTCATTCTTTCTGAATAAGCTTTTTTTGTAAATAGATTTTTTTAAACAACATATAGACTCACCTTCTAACCTGGGAACTTTACCATCATGAGCTATAGTATATCTTTGTGATATAGAATTATATATAGTATTATACACTGAGCCAAAACATTATTAGCTCCTGTCTACATCACCAACCATCTGAGGCACAGACTCTATAAGACCCTTGAAGGTGTCCAGTGGTATCTGGCACTGAACATCCTTCAAGTCCTTTAGGTTACAAGGTGAAACTGCCATCGATTGAACTTGTTGGTTCACCACATCCCACCCAGAGCATCCATTTTTGCCCAGGAGTGATTAGGGTTAGGAATCTTGTTCAAGACATCTTAGTCATTTCCTGCCAGTATGGAGAATAAAAACCTGCAATCTGCGGGTTATGTTATGTTTTGACTCATCAGTATATATCTTTGTGCAATTCTGGTTAACCTGAAGAATGTGTCAGAAGGACAAAAAATGCCACATTTAAGAATCTGACACTGGACATCTATCTGAAATGTCAAAAGCACAAGATGCTATTATGGTTTTCTAATGTGGCTGTAAGAATGATAAGCACTTACTCCTAAAGGTGAAGTGTTGACCAACTGCAGAATTAGAGGACACCTGTTGGATTTTTTTTTTCCAAATTCTACCTAGCAAAAATCACACTTAAACCCACATACAATAAAGACTGAGCCAATTAAGCCTTACCATTTTCTCCGTGAATTTCCCATTTTAGATATTATACACTACAATATGAAAATAAAACATCAGATGACTCGTTTAAGCTCCACAGGCCAGATGCATTTGTAAAAACAGCATAAACATCATTTAACATGGTGCCATTAATACAAAATATCATTTGAAAACTATATTTCTCACAATTTCTCTGCAAATAGGCTGTGAATAACTGCTTGCTATATTGTAAATAAGTAAGTAAATTTCATTCAATTGCACTGGTTTGCCTGCAAATTCAGAGAATAGTTATAACCAAAAATGAAAAGTTAAGTAACAGCATATAGATCTAAAACAACATGAGTAAATGACAAAACTTCAATTTTGGGGTGAACTATCTCTTTCAGAGGAGTTAACATTAACTTTTTAGATTTATTTTTCTTAACTTCATCAGAAGGTCCAGATTTATACTGATCCATTACAAACCCTGACTTGAAAAATAAATCTGACTGCGAGATCTGCAACTTAGATGTGCAATAAGAAAGAATCCAAGCCCTTGAGGGTCAAAATAAAGGTCATCAGAGATACCAGTGAGGTTAAATCTCCTACTGTTTAATGAAAAGGTGACGCACCAAAGGCAGGGTACAGTAAAACTACACAGAGGGAGAAAAGAGAGGATTCAAAGGTCATTCTTAAAACACGTCTGTCTGTCCACCACACGTTCGGTCCGACAGGTCGCTACCCGGGTGCGGAAGCTCCATGTGGGTGGCAGGTGACCGTTGGGGGAGGGTCGCGGGACGAGGATAGGGCTGGACAGGTGCAGGGAAGAAGTGGGAAAGGGGGCTCAAGTGCACTGGTGATATCACTTTTAAAGTACAGAGAAAAGAGGAAGATTCATTCAGAACTATAAGCTCCCCCCCAACCGCTCCTCTCATACATCCATCCATCAATCTGTCCAGTTCAAATGAAAAATTGTGACAGAGAAAGCGTCGCGTATCCTTTTGTTTTCGATCACTCTCACTGTCGGTCCGTCCGTATGTTATTGTTTGGTGTGTACGTGCGTGTATCTGCCAGTGTCGGATGTTTAGTAGTGCTTCTCACCTCCTTGCCGCATGTTTTGTGTGTGTAGGTCAGTATCTGTATGCGTGTGTGTGTGGATGTGGCATAGCGCTCATACAGCGTACAATTCATAGATCCTCTTGGCACAGTACGCCAGGGCCGCCAACGCTATCGTGTTGTGCAGTCTCTTTCTGTGCACGTCGTCCCGTCGAACCAGAACCACCGGTGTAGAGGAGGTGAGCGTGTGCAGGGGCAGCCGCGAGAGCTTCTGACTGTCGTACTCTACCTGGTACTTGCAGCAGGGGTCGAACTGCCAAGAGATGCCGTAGAGTGCGGCGCAGGCCAGGCTCAGAGCGCCAGCCGGCAGCGCCACGTAACGGGAGTAGTCGGCGGGAAGGGCGAGCGGCGTCAGGAGGCACGCGGCCCCGGCCAGAACGGCGGATTTGTGGAGGCAGTTTCCCACGGCCACCCAGCGGGCTGTCTCGTCCCCGATGCGCGTGGGTTCGATCACGATGTAGCGGTACTGCGCCTCCAGAGCCTGTTCCAGCTCATATTCGAACTGCTCCTGTGCATTCTCGCCGTTGTAGATCTCGTGGACGATGTAACACTCCGTCGCCGCCATCACTCCCCTTGAGAGAGAGAGAAGAAGGAAGAGGATAACATGAGTTCGCCATACCAACCTCTGGTTTCACAGACCAGGCTTCAGCTAGTCCTAGACTAAAATGCATGTTTGAGTTTAGCAACAGTAATTTTTTTTTTTTTCTAATTCACATTTATAAAAGCTACTTAAACGTTCTAAATGAACTAAGGCCTAATCCTGGCTTAATCTAAACCCTGTCTGTCAAACCAGGCCCAAATTAATTTATTCAGATTTCACATTCTGAAAGTTCTGTTTATATAAAACCTAAACTTAGCAATGCGATTCAAAACAGTACAATATTGCCGCTGCAGTAACATAATTGCCATTTTTGTCTTGATGACATAGAAGAGCTTTTTAAATCAAATATATAGTAAATATTTAGTCTCCTCCACTGATCAACTTGTACGACATAACTAAACGCACACAACTGTTCATGTGCGGAAGACATTTTTTAAACTCGGATTGAGGAAAAAGCTTGGATTTAAGTGTTTAAATGCTTAACTTTTTTTCTATTGATATGATTAGTTCAGGTCTACACCACCCCTTCCAATACAATCGAAATTTCAGATCGAATAAGGTGTTTAAATTAAGGCTTTTCAGCCCGATTGAGCCATCAGTCTGATCTGATTATGTGTACAAGGCAAAAAGACAAAATGACAAGACAGATGCTTTAAGACCAGTCAATATTACTTCAGTTGGGACGGCATTTCCTGTGATTTTATTTGCCACATTTTTCTAAATTGTTTTAAAAATGGTAAAAGCTGATATATAAAAAAAAATCATTCGCTAACAATGACTGTATATTGTGGTCTTTAGACGAGACCTGTCTCGCGTTGCCCATATCAGCCAGAGCATCTGCGGCCTGGGTTCACGGAGTGTGAAAGAAAAAACTTCTTCGCTATGTTTGAATAAAAGTGGAAAAATCTGACGGTACATTTTCAAAAGTACAATGAAAGACGCTTTGCTCAGTTATGTTGCTAAAATCTTGTCATTTAAAACTAGATATTATATTAGAAAATACGGACTGTTAACCAACTTCATAAAATCAGGCGAGAGCGGTCCGCCTTAAATTTTAACGCATAACGTTACGTTACTGTCAGTTTAACAAGCTGTGCATTAAAAGGACATATTTTTGGGAGCAAAAACACAATTTTTTACTGTTTTCAAGACATTTACAGTACATGAAACTTAGTATAACAACTATAAATGCTTGCTAGCTGCACATATCTCCTTGAAACCCGCTGTCATGGGTGAAAAGCGCTGTTTTAACTTGTCTCTCTCTCTTGTCAAAATGGGTAACACATACTGCAAAAAACACGGAGGATCAATATCAAGATTTCAGATATAACTGCCATATAATTACATTTTTGGTGTTCTCTGAACTGCTAATCAGTAACGTTAAGCTAATCAAAACAACACATGAGCTCCATTCAGACTATGTTTCTGTAGAATTTGTGGCTTCACAAAACGTTAAAAGACCTGGTGTTTTAAAGATAGGAAACGAACTTAAAATGTGCACAAAGCTTAAACATTTCACGTCAAGTATTATGAAATAATGACAGGTTTTAGTCTAACTGACCTCTCCCTGTTGACTGGGACACCGCGCCTCCTTCCCAGCGACGCCATCTTGAAAAAGCAACGGACTAGACTTGACGCAAAACTTGTCGCGGTGCACTTTAGGTAATGTAGTTCGCGGCCTCAGCGCTAATGATAACCTTTGAAGCGTTCGAACACATGAAAGAGACTACAAATCCCGTGAATCTGAATTTAGTTGAGGACCCTACCACCTGAACAGAATCGGAAACGATATTAATATTTGCTTTAGTAAGTTAAAGACATTTGTTTGTAATGTATGGAACACATTATTTCGTACAACAAACAAGTAAATGCTTTTAATTATAGTTTGTCCGGCGAGGCTATATTATTTATGTTTTTGAATAGCGGAGGTGACCAATCGAAAGCAAGGACAACACTATGGGGCTTTCAGTAGGAGGACAAACCATTCCCACCGCGTTTGCAAACGTTGTATAAAGAATGTGATCTGACTAAATGATTTAGCTGTTTTGTACTGTGTCCAAAACTTTAAGTCATGTAAAACACGTGGATGCGAGGGTATTACAGAGAAGGCACTCACCCATAATGTGGTCGGTTCTCGTTTATGTAGTGAGTCCCGTCCTCGTATGGCGCTGGTGCATAGGAGGGAGGGGGGGAACCGTATACACGGTGCTCGGTAACACGTGCGTGGTTTGCGCTCTCTGTCTCCCCCAGTAGTGATGGATTGCATAACATATAAGCATTAACACCGTTCGTTTGATATATGTGCATTGATTAAACTGAGAAAATGCATTCAAATATTTTTTTTTAAGAAAGGGAATTAAAATCAAAGCAAAAGTTGTTGGCAGATGCTGTAGGTATCTTTAGAGTTGTAGATGCTTTAAATAAGAAAAAAAACACATTTTTAGATTTTTACAGAATTTTTTTCTAAAAAACATTTAAGAGTAGTTTCACTTTTAAAAAAAAACTTTTGCTGATAATTTACTCATCCCAATGTCAGAGATATACATGTCATTCTTTCTTCAAACGAAAAGAAATTGAGGTTTTTGATAACATTCCAGGATTTTTCTCCACATAATGGACTTCAATGGGAACCAAACGGTTCAAGGTCTAAAAGACAGTTTCAGTGTTAGTACTGTTCACTACACCCAATAGTTGGCAGAGTTCAGAAATAAGTATAGAAATGGCACAAACAACGAATTAATGAATACAAAATATTTCAATAATTAAAAAACTTTATTCAAAAGTACACACAATTAAAACACATCATACTTATGAACACAAACACTCATAAACCAAGTTTTATCTAAAATGTTTTATTCAAAACCAAGAATAGTAATATTAAGAGTACATAAGAGTGTAAAAACAGATGGGTGTCAGGCATCTTTAGTCTTTATTACATTATAAACTGACGTAACAGAGCCCAGTTTTACGTGAAAAAGATGACCATCATTATATCATCGCCAGGAATATCAGTCATTTATGGTGTCACAGATGTTTGTGTCAGCACAGAATATGAAATGCAAACAACCGATCTTACTCAAGGCAGTCCATCGACTGACTTTTAATAAGACCCCTGGGATATATGGGAGTAATTAACATACACTGATTCATACACTCATACTCTTGTCCATACACACACATCCAACCACTTGTAACAGAATCCTCTATGCAGAGGTGCTTTACTGTGTTTAAGTGTGTATCCTGAGAGGTTCAGCCCTGCGAATATATGGGCAGGCGATTGTCTCCAGAGTCTGAGCTCTTCACTGGCCATGGTATACACCGATACACACATGCAAAAGCACAAAACCAGCCTAGAACATGCACAGAAGAAAATAGCTGTTTTTGACAGGACAGTTACATTGGGATGTCCCTAAAACTCCTGTGCATGTGGGTACACAAGTGCACGTGTATCTCTCTCGTGAGCACCACTAAATCTGAAGGCGTAAGGCCAGAGAGGCATATGGAGTCTGACGTCACTCTTATGAACATATCAAACAGTTGATATTTTGACTTCATAATGGGTGTCATAATCCTCTCCCTTCTCTAGATTGGCTTGAAAGTCTGCTTGAGTTACGGGAAAACTTGCCCACCTCAAAGTCCACACTCTCATCTTTCCAAAGAAAATGTTTACATGGCTTTGTAGTTTCAGATCTCTCCCCTCCTTCGATCGCATTCACTCTCGCTCGCTCGCAAACATAAAAATAAATCTTTCTTTTGTGGACTTTCAAGCCCAGTCAGACGGATTAGGGACGCCCAAAAGATACCCATCCCACCCAATCCCAAATCATCCAATTAGATTCAAGAGATCCTCAATGCTCTCAATGGAGGATGCGCTCCAAGTAATGGGGATGAGGGTTTTCTTTGACGAACTTCTGGATGTACCAGCAGGTTAAATGGGCTTTCAGGTCCTCCTCTACCACGAAGTCCATTGCAGCCTAGCAAAAGAAAAAGAAAAATTTGAATGCATGCCAGCGAACAAGGTAATACCATTGTTCACATTGATTTTGAGTAATCTATAACCTTGGCCAGGTGTTTGGCGATCTCTCGTCCTCTGTAAGCTTCAGGAACCTCAGTATGCTGCAGATCCACCGTCTTCTTTCCCACATATTCATACAGCAGCACAGCCCTGTCATGGGAACCTTCAATGTGCAACAGAATAGATCATGCGAATATAGAAGTCAGCAAACAAACAGTAAACAATGTAATTCACGAACTGCGCTGATTAAACAGGATGCACGTCGCTTTCCGGGGAAATAGTCGCAAAGTCGTTGTGGGCTTGGTTTATGTCTCTATGAAAGCGTCATTTCAGTGAATACAAACCCTTTATTTTGAAGTGAAACCCCGCAATAAACAACGGGGTTTCTCCTACACAACGACAGAAACCAAACGACCTGTGTTTGTTTTGTACAGATAGAAATCAGTGGCGATGGTGGAACAGGAAGTAGCCTAAAAATAAAGTATGGATGGGGTGGCTAGCGGGTAGGCTAGCAATAGTTATTGATTCAGCCAGAGAAATCGAAAACAAAGCTCTCATTTTGAGAAAATGCACAAACTGTGGCTATAGTGACAGGCGAGATTTACTGCGGCTCTGTACGGAAAAACAAAACAGCTAAAACTGCAGCATCCATCGGATGAATCCTACTTATTAAACGCACTACACACCAGAAAGATAAAGAACAAGCTGATGGTGTATTAAAACAAAAAATGCTCGAGCAAAACAACTAGTTCATGTCATATCCAATTACCTACTGAGATCAAAGCATGTAACGACATTTACAATAACAACAAGGCAATTCCTACTACATATCAAGGACGGATTCAATTAGATAACATGTTTATCGTGCTGATAAGCTAAATATAATAAACAAAAGGCATATTTTGCAGGCGAGAGGACGGTGTTTTTCCTCCTCCCCCATCTCGTTATCTGACGCATTACTAACCGTTCAGTCGGATGCTGAATTGTCGTCTTTTCTTGTCGTGCTCCACTCTAAGAGGAGTGTTGATATCGAGGACGTTTATCTGTGCAGCCTGGGCCATAACGACAGTGAATCTACTGTCAGGGCAGGGAGGAGCTGTGTGTCAGTATGCCACGGCTGATTCCACTGCGATCATGAGAAGCGTATTCATGCCTCGCCGAGGTAAGGACGAACATCTGATCCTGCAAAAACACGCCATCCACGGAAATCAGCTGTGAAGTCACGTGCTCGCAGCTGACCAATGAGGAAGGAGTTATTGTTTTGATACGCGCGGTCTCTTTAAAAAGATCTCGCTATGCGGCCACCAGGTGGAGATGAATGTTTGCTGTTAGGTTTTACTTCTTGCTCGATATTTTCCAATGGCATGTGGGGCGTTTGTCCTGGCTAATATTTCCACTTTATTTAGCGGAGAATATCTCAACTGTTCTAGACTAATATGACTCAATTGAACAACATGTGATGTGTGCCAAAATCTCTAACCGAGGTGACACTATAATGACACCACAGGTGAATGGGACTTTTATTTCCCTTTATAGATATCCTCATACATTTATAAAAGATTTATCTTCATATTAAGATAAATACTTTTGTATTACACTTTGTCTAAATAAAATAGAATAAAATAAATTATGCAAATGCGCAAATCTCTCATTAAATATGCATTCATAAACCCTTGAAGTTGCATATTGTCTGAGGTGATCACAATGTTCACAATGACCATGATTGTAAGCTCATAGAAGAGTGTAAGCATTCTGATTTAATATAAAGAAAATGGCTAAAAAAACAGTCAACCTATTACATACAACTACCAACATACAGGAATTCACTACAACTGGTAAAGATGGTGCTATACATAGATGAATATCTCCTGAAGGTACGCAGTCCTCTATGAGACCATGTAACGCTTAAGAATGTTCTCAATGGAGAAATTGTGACCAACATACAGATGCAACTATCTGTTCATAGCAATTAAACCTATATTTTTAGTGTAATTTACTCAGATTCTGGTTATAAAAAAACAAGATGTATTGTGAAAAGTGTTAGACAAGACAACATGAATTGAGTTGATTCTGGAATTTGATTTCATTCATTATATCCTTAAAACCATGTAAGAAGACACATGACAGGTGTTGGGGTGAGGGGTCAAAACATACAAGACACAGATTTGAGTAAAATACTTTGCTGATGAGGTTAATTTATATCAGATCCATAGTCTGACAAACACACAACCAAACAAAGGTTAAAACAACTACAGAGCACTCCCAAGCAGAGGATGGGTTCAAATTTACTAATAAAATACATAGCATCTAATACATACAATATTTCAGTGGCGAATACTAACAATTTTATGTTATTTCCCATTAATAAGATGACCATTTTAGCATTCCTGGTCACATACGATAAAAAATAATAATAATAATTTAGGGAGATATTCTACTGGCCAATATTCATGCTAATACAATCAGAAAAACGTCTAAGAGATAGTCACACACACATATTCATGCTCATATCTGTAAATCTGAATATACTGTAGGTGCGCTTAAAGCTTTTAGATGCCTTGACATTTTCAAAGTACAGTTTATAGTAGTGTCATTTGAACTGCATACAGTCATTAACAGTGGATCTTATCCTTAACTCATTTTGTCATTAACAATGGAGTCATTGTTATGTGTCTGAATATGGCAGTTTCAATCAACAGGATTAAGGTGATATTATAGAGTTTGGAATGTAACAAGAAATCTGTGAACATATTGAGGGCCTTGTTTAGGTGTATTATATATTTAGGGCCTCTCTATTATCTTCCTCAGGGTGTTGATGACATCCTCTCCACTGTTCCAGGGCACCACACTTGCCTTGAACTCTCCAGGTTTGGCTTCCTCCATCTCTTGAATCAGTTTATGCATTGGGAAGTCCCGGCGTGGGAATGCTATATCACCCGGTGACATAGTGAGTGATGGGCAAAAGTCATTGGCCCCATCGCCCACATACAGAACCTTCTGAAAGGGCCGCCCGCCTCTCTCACGCATGCGCTGGGCCACGTACTGCCTTACCACCACCGCTTTGCACATGTTTGCTGGGCACCGCTGGCACTCATGGGAGTGGAAGGGCCGAAGCTGAAGCTGCCCATTATCATCAAAGTGAGCCGGGTTGGTGAAAATACGCAGAAACAGTGGGCGGAAGCCTAGGTGCTGCAGCCACGTCTCGATGAAGACAGTATTGGCATCAGACACGCAAACCACTTCAAAGTCCCTTGATGGCTGGGAAAGCAGGAATTGCATCAAAGTGGGGATGCCTGGGCAAGGAGGGAGCTTCGCCACTGTGTCTCGAATAGCTGCCGGGGTGATGCCCTGTTCGGCGAGGTAGGCCAGCACACGCTGCATGTACTCATTGTAGTGGCCAGAACGGTAAGTGTCCTTCAGCCAGCCGGGCAGGACTCCACCTGGCGCCACAGTCACTATAGAGTCGTCAGTGCACTCATCCACCAGAGTCTCATCAAAGTCAAAGAATATAAGGAAACGCCTATCATTAGGCGGCGGAGTATGAGCTCTGCTTCTATGTTGGTGGTGCTCCTCC
Organism: Cyprinella venusta; assembly: GCA_038021265.1. Taxonomy (NCBI): domain Eukaryota; kingdom Metazoa; phylum Chordata; class Actinopteri; order Cypriniformes; family Leuciscidae; genus Cyprinella; species Cyprinella venusta. The sequence goes on from CM075863.1 coordinate 39,001,453, forward strand.
ACTCCTCCAGGGGGATGGCCTGGGGAAACGCAGCAGTTGAAGACAGAGTCCCGCATCATGGACAGGAGGGAAGAACAGCACAGATGTCTTTTTCTTCTCTGTCTTCTCTGCAGAAGAAAAGAGCAATGCATAAAGCTTCAAGCAGACAAGCAGACAAAAAAATTATAAAGAAGCAGGAAGGGCAAACACTGAAAGTCAGCAGTGAAGTAGCCTAGATAAAACTTTAACCCTAATATTATATATATGCAATATATATATATATATATATATATATGCAATATATATATACATACAAAAATGTATTTATATTTCCAGCCATTGATGTTCCAAAGGTTTTAAGACTTAGTCTGTGGACTAAAATCAATTCATTCCATTCTCTTACAAACTTCTGTCAATATGGTTCTACATGGTCAGATACTGATGTCATTTATTTCATACATAGACAAATGTTAAATTAATTCTATGGTTTCAATCTGATTTTCTAATAATGCAATTATTTTTTGAAATGTCAAGGCAGTTCGTAGGTTTAACAGAACTTACACTATATTTTATTACATATAAAAGTCCTCCTTCAACCATTTTCTTTAAAAGATCCCATTTTTTTAAGTTAATATTTTTATTAATGTAAAGCCTTGATTATTGTCTGAGGACATGGTTTTAAGATGTAGCTTAGTAAACGACAACATTTTAATGTGTTGAAATATTGTCGATTTTAAATACTAAAATAATATGACGGTTTATTTGCCCCTCATGTAAACCAGTATCAGTGAATCGACTCACCGGAGTTTTTAATCTTTCAGTCTCAGTATGATTATTCAACTCACCGGTTTTCACCTTCAACGCGCCGCGGCACAGTGTCAACCTAACAGACAAATACAGGACAATATGACATTACAATTTCCAAATGCTCACTTAAAAATGTTTTAGTAGCCTAAAGCGAGAACAGTTTCTACAGAACGTTTACAAATTGTTGGCTAATGTTACAGTCATAACACAAGTTATTAAACAGCGTGATTATGTCATATTCTAATATAACCTTGCTTTCACTTTACATGCATTACAGTAGTACAGATACAGATTATGCAACAAATTGGAAATACCAGCTTTTTGGTGCGTTTCCAGGTATTGCCTTCAAGTTCAGCAAATCTTTAAATTGCAAAATATTTTAAAATATGCTTAAGAAGGTAGGCTATGTGGTAATAGCCACCACAGGATATAAATATACCAAAAAAAGGACAGGACGTAATGGAATTGCCCAGTAAATCAGCAAATTACCTTTCGCTGTTTAGTTGTTCATCACCTATCGCTGTTCCTGCGTCTGACCGCCCGGCTGCTCAAAAGTGCTTGGAGATGTATGGTCCGATCGTGCTTTATTCAACCACTGTGACGCGCGTCGTATGGGCCACGCCTCTCATACATCACTGCTCTGACATCCTGCTAAGCGATGCAAGACCTTTTGTAATGTATGCAGTCAAGGTCTAGCCTACCTCTTAGACTTACCTGAAAATCTTAAAGCTGTTTATAAAGTTACATCCAGTGCTTAATTTGTAAACAAATAATTGCCTGATCAAAAACAGCAATTAAAAGGCAGCTGTGACTAACGCGCTGACCACCTGTAAACTTGTCGCTACTCTCCAAATACGCTTTAGCCTACTGTTCAAAACAACATGCAATGATAGTAAATTCTGAACGTAAGACAGCTGATAAAAAATATATTTGCCGATAGCAAAACAACCTTCATATAGGCCTACATTTGCATTTACCCGCGCTTTGAAAGCAGCGTTTTCAATCAATTCTCATGGAAGTTGAGCTTTGCGCTCACTCACCAGAACTGAACTGAACACGCTCGCTTCACGCCAGTGTGCACGCACCGTCGCCATGCACTTGTTTGCTAGATCTTTTAAAAACCATGCCGAAACGCAAAAATCCAAATTTTGACATTTTTCTGAACAGGATACGGCTCAACACTGGTTACATATAACTTTTTTGTGGATATAGCATGTGATCTATCGAAGGGCACAGCTAAATGCGATGTTTTAAGTTCACTTGCGGTTATTTTTTTTGAAAAGTCTTAAATGTTAAAAATGATAGCTTGTTTTGTTGAACGACAAGGAATCCATTTAAGAGACAGTTTCACCACTGTTAATTCATTTACTGGCTTTTTTATTCATTATAAAAATTAACGTTTTATTCATTGTAAAAATAACGTATTAAAAATTTAATGTCAGGTATACGAATACGATAGCACACATACGTCTGCAAGACGTCTGTTAAAGATCACTTCATCTGGAAAGCATCTGCTGTTTACTAACCTCTGATAGACATCTTTAAGATGTCAGTTTAACATACATTCTAAATCATTACATCTTAAAGACATCTTTTAGACATCTATTTGATATCTGACAGGAAACGTCCAAGACGTATTGCAGATGAGCAAACACTCTAAAAAATATGTCTTTCCAGATGTAAACACACACACACACACACACACACACACACACACACACATCAAATAGTCTCTGTGATGTCAGGGGTAATTGTGATTAATTAGGCTACAGAAAAACGTGTTAATAGTTAATTTTAAATCAATTGACAGCACTACCCTTTTGCATAATCATAGGCTATAGGCTCTATGCACAGCTCCACTACTTCCTGAACTTCAGCCAGCTCCTTGTTTCCTGTCTGGCATTATTGGACACATTGATTAATTCAGGTGTGTTTGATTATTGTTGCCATGACTACTGAGGTTAAGCACACCTGAATTAATCAAATTGTCCAATAATGGTATACAGGAAACAAGGAGCTGGCTGAAGTTCAGGAAGTAGTGCAGTTGTGCATAGAGCCTATTGGTATATGTTACAACATTTGTTTTGAGAACATTGAGTACTTAAAAAAAATCGCAACAGTGAGTCGCTAAAGTGCGACTCATATGATCAGTAGGAATTACACGGTTCATCAACAAAACAAAAATACCAGTAGATATTCTGTCATTATTTGTGATTGAGCTAAATCTGAGAATTTGTAATGGGTAAAGATTTAATGTACGTAAAATGTAATCTTAGGCGAGCACAGGCAGGACGCAGTCAAGTTTAGTTGTGTAATAGCCTGTAGCTCTAGGATACTTCAGTTATTTCTGTAAAAACGCAAATGACAGCTTGTAAAAAAGAAAAGAAAAGAATTCTATTTTTGGGTGGAGTGAAAAAGAAACGTGTGTCATCAACATTCCTAAAACAAGAAAGTCTTGAAAGGATACTTGATGGCCATTTGTCAGCCTATAACAGACAGTCTATGTTAAATACAAATTAACTCTTCTCCAAGTCTAAGTGGGGCAGAAGAAACAAAAACAGAAAGACTATTGATTTATTCGGAGAGCATCTGTCAATGCAATCGAACACGTAAATCTACACAGATAACGATATCAAATGCATGACATTGTCAAGAACATTTAATGGAAATGTCCTCCATTTTGTTTTTCATCACTAGTTGTCAGGTGACTAATCAGTCAGGACTCTCTAATCACGTGCTTATGATGTCTGTTCAGCTTTCAACACCACACACCCACACACACACACACCCACACACACACACCTATGGGTTTATGTAAAACTAGCCCACTTTTTTTTTTTTGCAAAAAAAGTTTAATAGTTTAACATTTAAAAGTGCTTGTTTTTTAAAACATGATTTTAAAATATCAATGTGACACTAAACCCAAAGCAACTAGCATATAACTTTATCTAATCACATATTTCACTAGGCTAAACAAGGTCAAAGGTATAAAGAGATTGAGGTCATATCATGAAACAGGCCCATTCTAGTCATTAAAATGACCCACATTCCATATATACTGCTTTCTTTCTTTCTTTCTTTATGAAAAACAACCTTTACAATGTAAAAATGTAGACAAGTGGCTTGTGGCTAATTCATTTGTTTTTTACTAGTTTAAAGTTAGCAGAAAGTGTTAAATGCACAATATAAAAAATGCAGGTCAAACATGTTGTCTCAAAAACAAGAAAACAATATAAAACAGAACTTAATGAAGGTCAGACGTTTCTGTACCAGACACAAGGCTAAGAATAAAACGGCTGAAATTGAGAGGATAGACAGGTTGAAACAGACTAGCCGAGAAGAGATTTGATTAAAAACACCTCACAAGAATAGACATTATTATCGTCTGCTTATTTTTCTTATCTAGTAAGGTTTTATTAGAAAGTGCATTCCATCAACTGACGGAGAATGGAGAGAATCCAAGTAGCCCAAAACACACGGTTATAAAAGGACACGATTGACAGCCATCTGAACCGATGACAGTCTCAGGTAAAGAGGGCAGGGCATGAAGGCAAAACACAACTTCTTAAAGGAGAAAACGAATTATTTGATGTATAACAAGGGATCCCAACCAAATCCCCATGTGATTCTCCCCATTTTCCAACAGTCAGCCATCTTTCACGTGTCAGACACGTGATAAACAATTCTTTGTCAGATACGCAAACCATTTACTTGTCAGTAAAGTGCAGAGGACAGAGGGTCTAATGAGAGAGGACAAAAAAATTCACAATCAATCAAGTCCGATTGACTCAAAACTTCCCATCACTTTATCTGTGCTGCTCCTAACGTCACCATTTTAACACTCACTCACTCTCTCACACACACACTACTCATCAGCATGATAAAGAACCATGTACCAGGAAATACAGAGCAACTAAAAAGCAGCTTTTGATACCAGCACCACAGGCATATTATCAGCTACAAAGAGACACACGCACACACACACACACACTTTTTCATTTTTAAAGTCTCACAGAGAATCTTTATCTACATTATACAAATAAAAATATTGGTTAAGCGAGTTAGATTGTATGGAACTTACAGTAAAACAAATTAATGATTTTTTGATCACCATTAGTTGCAAACTACCTATGACACATCACAGCATCGGTCTTCCTTAACAGTCTCAACCTCCGACTGAACACGCCGGAGAGCTACAGGCATTACCCAGTAAGCATATTTTTATTGAATTAAAAAAAAAGAAAGAAAACTCCAATATTTTAATAAAATCACTGACAATCACAATCAGGCAACAGAAAAGTTTCAGTCATATAGACTACACTGAGTTTACTGCTTAAGTGCTGTATACTATGTTTGTGTGAGGACTTGTGCACTAGAATATCAATATTTTCAGTTGTCGGGAAGACCTGCATTTCTAAAGACACTGCATTTGTGAAATGTAGACCTTTAACTTGTGGACGTTTGAACCCGTAGAACCTTTGCAAAAGCAGCTGAGTCGATAAAGAGGCAGAGAAAAAGAAAGAAACGTGTTGTGCCATTGAAACCCCAATGGCATCTTGATCATTGCGACAAGAGTTTGAAGTGATGTGAAGTGAATCCTAGTAATGCTTTATGAAGTTCTTGAGTTCACAGAGAAGTTGTCTAACAATCCTGTTTGGTCACGAGTGCTAGTGGCAATTAGGTTTGTAGTTTCAGTTTTCTATCACACACACACACACTCACATACACATACATACATACATACATGTTGCATTTCACCGGTTTCCGATTCCAGTGAGAATTAAACTGACGTCAGTCTGTCCGCCCTATTCTCCAGCAAGCACCTGATTTCACATTAGTGAGTTTGTGTTCGAGAGAGTTTCAGTGGTGTTGCGGAGCGGCGCCCTGTCGCAGGTAGGCGTCCTCGTGGGCGCAGTGGTTTATTGGCTCGCTCTTAAATAGGGCGGGGGGCGGAGGCAGGACAGAAGGCTGCACTGAGATTGGCTGAGGGGCGTGGCTTGTCATGGGGGCGTGTCCTGTGTGATGGTGGGCAGGGTGATGTTGCGCGGGCACGGTCTGCATGTGCAAATGAGAGAAGCCATGAACGGTGACCGCACGTTGCGGCAGAGGCCCTCCCGTGGCAGGACTGACCATTACGGGGCCCACGGGCGTCGACTGAGCGGGCTGGGTTGGTGTAGGGGTGTGGCTTGAAGATGGGGTGTGGCCGGTAAGGTGAATGGAAAGCCCCATGCTGGCAGGCTGAAGGGTCACTGGACTGGTGACCCGGAAACACTTCTCTCGGTGCGCCTTAAGCATGTTGGAAAAGCGGAAACGCTGGCCGCAGATTTCGCAAGGGTACGGCTTTTCCCCGGTGTGTGTGCGCCGGTGCCGCTTCATATTGGGCCGACTGGTGAAACTCTTCCCACAGATCTCACAGATGAATGGCTTCTCACCTGAAGAGAAACAGAAGAATGGGAGAGAGAAACGAAATCTTGTTTCATTCACAGGCAATAAACCCACACGGACAAAAAGAGAGTTTGAGTTAAACGTGGTGTGTGCCGTTATTATAGAGAACATCTGGGAGTGTTTAACCACAAGAGTTTAAATGAGTCTGCTACAAGGTTAAACTCTAAAATTACACATGTAGATCTACCAGTAAGGCATTCGAAGAATATAAATCTTCAATAAACCTCACAGAAACTTTTTAATTTATATATTTTTAATTAGGTCTTTAAACAACACTAAATAAATTAATCTTTTTGAACGGAATTGTTGCAGTACAACTTTTACAAACTTCTTTTAATAGCAAATGGAATAAGTTTTATTTTACATTAAATGAATAAGGTTAACTTCAAAATAGTCAAGAATTGTGCTACATTAGTTCTTCATATTTAATAAAATTTAACAGTTTTTTGGAGTGCAATATAGAAATGCTCCACTTAGTGTAACATTAAAGGTCATTGCACACCGAGTCCGATTCGCGTCCAAAATTTCCGCACGTTAAAAAATAAATACAACCTCACGTTATGTCAATCACGCTTGCACACTGCCTCCGAAACTTTCGTCCGTCATAAAAAAAATAAAAAATAAAAAAAAAAATTAAAAAAAAAAATCGAATCAGGTTCGGTTTTCTGCGTTTTTCGCATCCGTAGCAAGCACTTTGAATGGAGTTTGTTCTGTTTTTTTTTTTTTGACAATTCAGAGCCACCGAATCACGAATACGAAAAAACGCATACGAAAATGTCGGACTCAGTGTGCAATGGACTTTAGAAAGTGTATAAGTAATTTTATTGTTGAAAACCTAACATTTTTTTCTAGTTTTGCTAGAAAAAAAAGTGTACTGCAAATTTAATTTGGTTTGTTATAAGACACAATGGCATTCATTTTTAAGTGTGCCCACATTTTGGGGGGAGCCACTGTAGATTAGAATAATCATTGTTATAGTAAACTTACTCACAAAATATGCTCAAAAGAGAACAAGAGAGACAGTCAATCTTTATTTACTCTCCACAATTTCTAAATGTTTGTGTTTGTGCACCTCACCTGTGTGTGTCTTCATGTGCTCATCGAAATACTGCTTCATGTTGAAGTCTTTGCCACACCACTGGCACATGAACTGCTTGTGTCCTATGTGAATGCTCATATGAGACCGCAGCTGGTATTTGTACTGGAACCTCTCGTCGCAGTTCTGCACACGCACAAACAGAAATAGACAGCATGTGGGTGGATGCTGGTTCAGCCTCACTTCAAATCAGGGCCAGACTGAAGCAATCCAAACTTTGTAATCTGATCATAATAACCTGTCATTACGGTTCATAAGCCTGTCATTAAAATACTATTTATAGGAAGCAGGGCAATCCCACTCATTCAGACTCTCTCATATGGCACCTTTAAGTGAAACCAATGAGCCCCACCCTGACCACCCTCACAAAATCATGTACACACCCCGTAATGCGTTATCATGGAAAAGATGCCCCCCAAAATTAAAAGAGAATACATAAAGTTCAGATTCAAAATGAACCTGTACAGAGCAAACTGAAGAGTGATGAAACTTGTTTCCACCGACAAGGATTTGTCTGTCCACAGTTTGACATTTTCACTTACATATTTGCAAAAGGTCCGTTTTACATGTGAAATTGAAAAAATATTTCAATTAGGTGGAAAAGATCAACAAACACCAGATTTTTTATCGACAATCCACAAGACGACACAATAAATACAAATCAAACAGCAACGTGTTACATTGATTAAAGCTATACTATGTAACTCTTTTGGGGGGGGATAAAATAACAAAATGTTACTAATGAGAGAATGCAAAAAAACAACAAAAAAAACATTTTCTAAACTGTTTCTTTACCAAGATACACTGACAAATCCATAATAATGATTTATATTTTAGAGCTGTGCTGCTATCAGGACATCAGGTCATATTTATACCCAGATAAAAGCAGCTCAGGCAGCAGGTAGCGTCAAGCTAAAAGTTTGTTGTCATAAATAAATGAGAAAAAAATTAAACCGCAAAATTCACAGGAATAACCGGCTGTAAAGACAAAGAAACCATGATTTATTTGTCCATCCACTCTAAGATGTCCAGTGCCTCGAACCACATTAATCCGTACAGAGACGAGCAGATCCACAACAAAAACATGACACATGCAATTTTACTTTTTAGCCGGTAAAGAACAAACATTTTAATTGTACATACAGTGGATACAATTGTAAAATCATACCTTTTGCAGTCCAAGAAAAATATCCTTTAAATTTAGTTAATATATAGTCAATATGCTCTTGTAATCTGTTTTTATCCCCCCAACCAATCAGGCATTGAAAAAAATGTGAATGTTAAAGGGATACTCATAGGCTCATTTATACAACTAATAGGCTCATTTTACAACTCCCTCAGAGTTAAACAGTCGAGTTTTACCGTTTTCGAATGTATTCAGCTGATTTTCTGATTTTTAGAAGAATATCAGTAACCAGACAGTTTCTGGTCTCATTGACTTCCATAGTAGGAAAAAATATACTATAGTAGTCAATGAGACCAGAAACTGTCTGGTTACTGATATTCTACTAAATATCAGAAAATCGGCTGAATACGTTCGATAATGGTAAAACTCAACTGCTCAACTCTGGGGGAGTTGTAAAATGAGCCTATTTCCAAAAAAAAAAAAGTGGAGTATCCCTTTAACGGCTAGTTTTCCAATCTCCTTGGTTAGGACAATCGCTAAAAAAGACCCAGAAGTATAATTTAATAGAAAAAAAATGATATTTCCCAAAATGCTAAAGTCCAAATGTATTTTCTGTTGTGTATTTATAAACAAGTGCTCGTCACAGACTGTCAAACAGCCCTTTCAGAAAAGCTCCAGTCTGGTTACATGAATGGGCCAAAAGACGTCAGTAAACAAATACAACAAACAAAATGTTAGAAACAGTAATAAGCGAATCTTTATTCACACTCTTTTTCAAATATACAGAAATACAGTGTTGTTTGTGCATGTCTATATTCTGCTGTGAATGTGGTGTTTTATAGCGTTCCCAAAAACAAATTGAAATTGTAAATATGGACAAGCAGGAAAATCAAACATTTATGAACATAATTATTTTAATACTGTTTGTTTAATACGTTATTACACTTCAGGAATGTATTTTAGAGTTTCAGATGACAGACACACACTCTCCTCAAACATTGTATTCATCTGCGCTGTGGTGTGTCGAGGGTGTCGAAGTACAACTCAAAAAAATTGATAATTTCGCAAATGACTGCAATTGCAGATTTCGAACAGAGATGGCGACAAAAAGGAAAAAAGCCGGACTGCAGCTTTAAGTGAAAAAGAGGATTTTCTGGAGCAGAAGAAGGGTTTATGTGGAGAAGTGGTTTACAACTGGTTCAGTACCCAGACCTTATATTGGACATCGAACAATGACTCAACACTATACCAACCTTGTAACCACAATTATGTCTTCTACCTAGCATAATCTAAGAATTTATAATTTTGTAATTTGTGGTTTTCAAGAATGAGCATGTCATTAAAGGGATAGTTCACCCAAAAATGTCCCACAGAGAAGGAAATTAATAGTTGAATAAAGGCGGGTTTTTTTGCTTGTTTTTTGTGCACTAAAAGTATTCCTGATGCTTGATAAACTTAAGGTTGAGCCACTATAGTCACTTGGACTATCTTGGACTATTTTAACGATGTTTTTCGAACTTTTCTGGGCGGCCAGTTTCGATCCCTTAGAAGCCTATGGAGGAATGATCCAGCTCTCAGATTTAATAAAAAATATCTTAATTTGTGTTTCGAAGATGAACAAAAGTTACGAGTTTGGAACAACATGAGGGTGAGTAATTACTCAGGGTATATGCAGGAATCTTGTTAAGTTAGTTAATTTTAATGCTTTTTCAAGACTTTCTCAATATTTTTTAATACCTCACCGCCACTTCAAGCTGTAACCATTTTAATATGGTTAAAATTCAGTGATACAGTGATAAAAATCAGTAGTCAGTGATACTATTAACTTTTTTAATTAAGTTTTAGTTTGTGATAAAGACTATAGACCACACCAGCAGCAGTTTTGTGGCTAGCACAACACATGTGGGACTTTAACGAGTTAATGCCCATTGACACAATACTTTTTTTTTTCTTGCATAATGTACAATATGCCTTCCTGACATTCCTCTCGACTGGCTGCAGCCACTTTTTGAAGTCCGGCATTTCCAGCCAGTATGCTGCAAATTTGCACTTCCCCATTCTGTTCATGCGTTCACCAACCTTCTCGTAAAACATATCGGTGCGTTGCAATACGCACTGGGAACTTCTGTGTGCTTTTGAACTTCTGTCCGCCTTCCCGCTCTGGTGCTCTCAGAGGCAATTTAGGAACGTACCCACAATAGCCTAGTTTTTTATGTACCACTGTTTTGTTTTAATAAAAATGACTAAATTAACACACTTTTACAATGTTTTTGGGACTCAAACGGTTGGACAGCTAATTCAGAAAAAAATACTTTCAAAATTTAAGACTTTATAAAGCTGTGATAAGAATTTTTAATACTTTTTATCACCTTTTACATTTCAAGACCCCGCGGATACCCTGTTACTGACAGAATTTTCATTTTTGGATGAACTAACCCTAACACATCCTTAATACATGATTATATGGTTAGTATTTTGCATTTAATTATTTCTATTTGTACTTTTACTTCTCTCAATCACAGTATCAGTTTTGGAGTGTGTCGTATGTGTTCATACCTCACAGCGGAAGGGCTTCTCTCCTGAATGCTGCAGTGAATGCACTTTCAGAGACATGCTGCGTTTAAAAGATTTTCCACAGGTTTCACAGGTAAATGGCATGTCCTTTGTGTGAGCTAGAGACAGACAAAAAAAAAACTATTGTATTAGGCACAAGTATGTCTCTCTAGTGTATTTTGTGACTATATAGACATTTGAAAAGATATCTTGAAGGTGTTTGAGATTGAAGTATTTACTAGGGCAGTGCTGAAGTGTGTCTGTGCGCATGTTTACTATACGTACCGACCATGTGCTTACGGACATGGGCCATGGTGTAGAACTTCTTCTCACAAATGTCACAGGCAAATTTCTTCTCTGCAAATCCATGGACAATCTTAATATGCTCGTGGAGGGACCACAGCTTCTTAAAGGACTTATTACATGACACACACTGAGACACAAAAAGATACATTACAAGAATTACATATTTAGTAGAAGGCCTATTTCTTCTCTCAGACCCATTTTCTTTGAGTCTCAATGACATTCTAAACAAGAATGAAGTCTCCCTCTGCTGGTCAGGACTGACATTAGCACATTTCTAACCTCTAAATGCACTTCATATTTAAAATCTACTTATTTACAGATCTGAGATTCATACATCAGTTATCAATTTATTTGGTTATTTATCTGTAATGGAATTTTAATTGTGCATATTAATTTCCTCTATTTTTACATTTAAATTACCTTTGGCGCCCGCCATCGAAACACCAATATACAGGGTACAAAGGGGCTAAATGCACACCTTAACAAAATAGTGATTTTCTTTCAAAATTGTGAGGAAAAAAAATCATAAATTTGGTGTGTTTGGTTTAAAAATCTATAAAAACAAATGTAAGAGATGGCAAGGTGTGCATTTTACTTCACCAGCAAATTCACCAGTAATTCACTTCTTCAATACACTTCTTCTGTATAACTTTCATATGGCTGAATTAAACCAGTATTTTCACTTGCCATCGTGCAGCTTTTACGACAGTAAAGTTGACCGAGTGCATCTCCGAGCTGGTGTGAGTGAGTGGAAATAAATTTCTCACAGGTTTAAATGTCATTTTAGTGATCAAAGATGAGTTTTTAAGGATCACATTTTTGGCCACAGGGTGGCTTTAATAAAACAGTTTTTTATTTCAGTACATATTTTAAAATGTAATTTATTCTTGTGATCAAAAATGAATTTTCAGCATCTTTACAGTCTTCAGTGTCTCATGATCTTTCGGTTATCATTTTAAAATGATGACCAAGAAACATTATTTAATTTAATAAAATTAATCATATTTAAAATTTTAAAATTTAATAAAAGTAATAACTTTTTTCTACAAAATTCAGTGAAATTGACCAAAAAGGCCTTATTTCTGCTTCCGTCTCATTAAATATGACCTCTTCCAGAACTAAAGATTATTAACAATATTAGTATTATTACTATTAAGAATACTCGTGAAAAGTGTACAGTGCCATGTCTTTTAATTGAGATCATTTCATAAAAATGAGGCATTTCCACGAAGAGTCGGGATGATCCTCTTACCTGGATGTTCTTCTCGCAGTCCGTCTGCTGGTGAAGAGCCAGTTCACTCTCCAGCACAAACTTCTTTCCGCACTTGTCGCAGATCTGCATGCGTCTGTGCGTCACATTCATGTGCTTCTCCAGGTACCAGCGGGTGTTGAACACACGTGGACATTTTTCACACACTAGCGTCTCTTTCTCCTCACCCTCTTCCTTGGCTCCAGAGGCAGAGGCGGTGGAGCCTTTGGCCTCCTTGGCAGGTCTACGCTTTTGGCGCGAAGAGTTTGCATTCTTCCTCCGCCCCCTGGTTGTCACACCGGCATTCGTTGTGGTTACGTTTCCTGTCGACGAAGGGGCTACACGACGACTCTTGCGTCGCGGCGAAGAAGCCGCTCTGCCCCTGTGTGCCCGTTGCGCTCTTGTTCGCCGATTGTTGTTCTCCTCCTCTTCATCTTGATCATCCTCATCGCTGTAGTCTTCTTCAATGCTGTCATCTTCTTCTTCGTCTTCTTCTTCCTCCTCCTCCTCCTCCTCATCATCATCTTCTTCTTCCTCACTATTGCTCTTATCATCTCCTGCAGTGTTCGTACTTTCCCCATCATCTCCTTTGGATACGTGCAGAGTCTGATTATTGAGGTTGACCTCTACGATGATCTGCCCCCGTTTAAATTCGTCCTCTGCCCCGGCTCCCTCTTCAGCTTCAGAATCTTCTGACGTCCCTCCGTTTCCACTCTTCGTCACAGTCGCTCCGGACCCTTCCCGGTAAAACGCTTGAGTCGGGGCAGGATGGGTATTCAAGTCTGAGGACATATGCGACTCTGGCCTCACAGCCGTGTGATCAATGACCACAGAGTAAGGTTTGGCCGTAGTTTCTCGCTTGTACAGTTTCGCCGATAGCTCTGCATCGGGAGCGGAGGCGTCGTGGAAGTACGTTTGGGAGGATTGAGTCATTTGGCCCTCTTCTTGCGACATCGTCTCTGAGCCGGACACCTCCTCCTTCAACGTCTGACGGGACTTCATCGGCAGCCGATTGCTTGCTTGAAGAGTGTTTGCCTCTTTACGTTTGAAATTTACCACTGTTTGCTGTCAAGGGTGGTACAGGAGGTAATGTACCCCTCCTCTCGAGAGAATGAGAGGAGGGCAAGAGAGTGTAAAGGGAGGAGTGAAGATCAGAGATGACTTAGCCTAGGCCAAACTGAGCCTCCATTACGTTCACTAGGGCATTAGATAAAAAGAAAGATAGAAAAAAGTGAGACTGGAAGACTAAGAACGTGAATAAGTCTTTCAACACAAAGTTCAACATGTTATAGGACTGCACAATTAATCGCGATAAAACTGTCACTATAAACTTTACGCATTATATCTTACCACCTATATTGAACCCCTTAATATAAAGCATCTCTCATATTTAGGACAAATAAGATGATGCACTTTCCCCGCAGCAGCTCACTCTGTGCTGTCCGATATTTTTTTTTTAGATGTGCTCGTATCAAACTACTGTATATCGATCTAAAGTGCATTGCCTCATTCATTTCATATCGTTTATTAAAATATAATATATATATTCCAAAACTCGAACCTCAAATTACTCACATGAAGTCTGCCTCACTGTGCAACTACATGCACATATTTCATCCTGATCCAAATGAAAGTTGTCTTAGCTTTAGATCCAAACTTCACTCTCTCAACAGCATCTCGGTTTCACTTGGAAAGACAATCGCGGCACCTCATCTGTAATCTCTGCTGATTCAGACACAAAAGCCGCCTCCTTTCAGTCAGTGATGTGATGGTGTCTCTGCTGCACCGCTGAACTCCAAAGCTTAGATCTTGCAGTCATTACCAGCTGCTCCAAATCAGCACCATGCAGCCAGACACCTGAAAGAGAGGAAGAAATGACGTAAAATGTTGTGGAGGGAATGAAAGACAATTGAAAGTAATTACCTCAGGAGTCAACTGAGACGTCACATTTATTTCGCTACATCAAAGCAGGTAAATGAACCACAACTACCATTGAAACTTTTTGTGTCATCAAACAACAAGATTTTCAAGAACGGTACAATACGGTTTTATACGTGGCAGCATAACACAACACCTCTGCAATTAAAGTTTTCACATTGACTGTTACCCGATAAAACCTTCTGGTCTCCTGGTGCCCTACATGTATGTATGTATGTATGTATGCCCTATGTATGTGTGAACGAGTGAGAGAGAGAAAGCAAGAGAATAAGAGAGGGAAAAGAAAGAGAAACGAAACTGCAGCCTGGTTAAGGTGTAGACATCTAGAATCTCACTACTAATCAGATACACATACCAGACCGCAACTGTTTCGCTTCTCAGCGCAAGTGTGTGTGAGCAACTCAAAATTAAACCACAAGAAGCCGAGTACAAAAAAACAGTCGCAAAATGAGTAAAAAAAAAACATTTTCATATTCTATACACTCTGGGACAACCTCACTTCGCAACAAGCCTCTTGCAGAAGAAATATCAGCAGAGCTTACCCATGCCGAAGTCGCGAGCATGATTTTTGCTATGTGACTGCTAAGTATTTGGATTGGTTGCTAAGTTTATTACCAAGTGGGTCTGTAGTGATTATTTGATCTGTTCACGAATGTTTAACTACGATTATAGTACACTTTAAATTACAGTCACATACTGCAGGCCATTTTTACAGCTCTCTTTCTGGTGCAATCGTGCACTACAAGTGCACCCAACACTTGAAAGTAAATATTTTAGGAAATAAATATTTTATGAACAACAGCAGAAGACCCCACTGGGTAAAACTCATCTCCACTACAAATTGGAAAACGAGGCTACAATTTGCAAGAGCTCACCAAATTTGGACAGTTGAAGACTGGAAAAATGTTGCCTGGTCTGATGAGTCTCGATTTCTGTTGAGACATTCAGATTGTAGAGTCAGAATTTGGCGTAAACAGAATGAGAACATGGATCCATCATGCCTTGTTACCACTGTGCAGGCTGGTGGTGGTGGTGTAATGGTGTGGTGGGGGATATTTTCTTGGCACTCTTTTCTTGGCACCCTTAGTGCCAATTGGGCATCGTTTAAATGCCACGGCCTACCTGAGCATTGTTTCTGATCATATCCATCCCTTTATGGCCACCATGTTCCCATCCTATGATGGCTACTTCCAGCAGGATAATGCACAATGTCACAAAGCTTGAATCATTTCAAATTGGTTTCTTTCACATGACAATGAGTTCACTGTACTAAAATGGCCCCCACAGTCACCAGATCTCAACCCAATAGAGCATCTTTGGGATGTGGTGGAACGGGAGCTTCATGCCCTGGATGTGCATCTCCAAATCTCCATCAACTGCAAGATGCTATCCTATCAATATGGGCCAACATTTCTAAAGAATGCTTTCAGTACCTTGTTGAATCAATGCCACGTATAATTAAGGCAGTTCTGAAGGCGAAAGGGGGCCAAACACAGTATTAGTACGGTGTTCCTAATAATCCTTTAGGTGAGTGTACGTACATGCATCCCTGTGCAAAAAATACACAAAATATTAAGCAGCTAAACTGTTTTTTTTTTAGCATTGATCATAATAATAATGTTTCTTGAGCATCAAATCATCATATTAGAAGGATTTCTGCGAGATCATGTGACACTGAAGACTGGAGAAGGATGCCGAAAATACAGCTTTTGAAAATTGGGGTGCAACGGATCACAAATCTTAGGGGTTTTAAACTCTGATCATATATGATTATATGATTATATATATTATGTTATTATATAACCATGAGATCGACGGTTAAAGTTGAACACCATGATTAGAACTCTATATCCGTTTTGACTTGGCAGAATGAAAGTTAAAGATATCTCAAACATCATTATGACAAGAGAAAATAATTTTCCATGAGGTTGCTCTATTTTAGATATCCATGAACGCCATAATCAAAAGAAGAAGTGGGTTAATTTCCTTATTTCTATGAATGGAAGAAGAAAGAAGCAGTCATGGCATTGGCTGCAAATGTTTCCAGCATGACACAAATTGTATTCATTAGCATTAGCCTGCGGGTCTCAAAAATATTGGCAACATGCAATGTTTGCCATGCATTTCTGTTCATGATCATGCTTAAAATTACTGTAGGTTATTGTTGATGTAGGATTAATGCATGAGAGAGATTCACACTAATTAACTTCCTTAGATGAGAAAAAAAGTTCTTAAGTTCAGATTACTTCTTATTTTATTTTTTAACAGCAAAAAAAACCTTAAAAAACATGTAGGTATTGATTTCAGGATAAAACTAGCTAACAGCATTAAAAACATGCTCTGCTCCCACCTAAAGAGGGACGCAGGCATAATTTGCAAACAGATATCTGCAACGTCATTTCGCCTGTTCAAAACTCTAATTCAAGATATCTGTAATTACATTTTGACTAGGCAGAATGAAAGTTACAGATATCTAAATTTCAAATATCTCTAATCAAAATTCATTTCAAGATATCTATGACTTGATAATAAATATCTACAATTAAATTATGACTATCCCTAACTCCAGTTTGAGATAATCTACAAACCCATTTTGACTAGTCAAAACTTAGTTTAAGATATCTGAAAAGAAACATACTGATATCTTGAATTGAGGTGAATTAAAGACATATAATTAAAGACTAGTCAGAATCAAATTCTAGATATCTCAAACTGGAATTACAGATATCTACAATTCAGTTGCAGATATCCGTAGTTGACATAGTAGATATCTCCAACTGAATTGCAGATATCTGTAATGTTAAACCCCACACAAATGAATGGCAAAAGTCATTCGTCCTAGGAAGAATGTAGCTGCGAATATCTGAAATGTTCTTGTTGACTATAGGCAAAACTGAATCCAGTCTCAACTAAATGTTTGAGCCATTTTTCTTTGATCTGTATGACATTCATTTAACAGTGAGATATTCGATCGAAACAGGAGACAGTTATGCACTCAAGAACCAAAATGAGACCACAAGTTTCAGTGTGAGTGATTTGTAACGGGTGTGGGGAGGGTGTGTGCGCTCAAGGAATGATCATCCCCAATCAATGGCTCTTTTATATGACAAAAATATGCAACAATATAGACCACAGAGGGATCAAAAATCAGAGTGACCCTATTGATTAATCAAGTTCAACACAATCTCACATGCTGACTCAAAACCGTCAAAAACAACACCTAAACAACAAGTAAACAGCAGCCACAAACAGGAAAAATATCTCCGTTTATGCACTGCTGCTCTTAACGGCTTCAACCTTGACTTCCTGGCTCTCTGTGAACATCTCTGTTCCGTTTGAGCGTGTGTGCGCCAGTCGTCTGTGTGAGCTGAACAATCGTTTCTGTGAAATATTCCAAGAGTCTTTTAATAGAACAATAATGCATTGTAAAGCATTGGCTGTGAACAACATGTATTACATGATAAAATCTACAGCCTCGTGACTAGTACTACCAAGACAATCACTGTCTAGTCAGGGTGCTGCATGCCACATCTGAGAAGAGACCAACAGTGTGACTCAGATTAACCCACCGCCATGCTAGGAAAGCATACCTTCAATTGTTTAAAGACTTTGAGTTCCAAGACATTGTTGGGATTTCTTTCTTTAAATGTTTGTCAGACACATGGCAACACTGGTGCCTTTGACTGTCTGAGAGCTGCACAGATGCAAACAGCACATTTTGTATTTAGAAAGTTACAGACGTATACATGGATCACAAGCCTTGTTGATTCAAGGTGCGTGCAAACATCTAGATAAAAGAAAGTGAGTTCACTCTATCCTGTGGCAGCAAGAAAGGATGTATGTATGACACTGCATATATGTGTGTGTGTGTGTGTGTGTGTGTGTACGCTCCTATAGTGAGCTATACTGTGAATGTATGCACTGTCTGAGAAAGGTCATGACTATCATGTGTCTGAGGGGGAGGGAGCAGCATCTGAATGATAAAAAGCGAAAAAAGAAACAGGCCAGTTAACAGAAATGTAAAGTCAGAAGAGAGCGGGTATAACGTTGAAACATATATAGGGTTGACCTTTGAGTCTCCTTTAGGACATGTAAGGCTACTTTACAACACATTAAACGCATACTATTACTATAAGTAAGGGAACACTTAAGGGATCTATTACTTTAAGTCCAGTATCTCCATATTCATGAATCATGTTTTAACTACACATTGTCATAAACCCTAATTCAAATCAATAAATAATGGTGAGTTGTTTTGACAAATGATTGATGTCGCACAAATAAAAGGTCACCCTATTTTCTAAATGCATGTTATTTATTCACCTTATAGCGAATGATTCATCCATGCATGCTTCTTTCTTTTAAACTTCTTTTGATTGTGGCATTTTTAATCAAAATATCTTCCAGTGAAACAAGACTTCTTTCTGTTGACTTCTCCATTCATTTAGTCAGTTTAAACCCGCCCCTTTCTTACAATCAACTGCGTCCTTGAATTCAGATCTGCCTCCATCCAATCAACAGCCAATGAATTTGACCAAAACCCTGCCTACATTTTGTTTTTCATTTTGATGCACCTCACAAGACGGAAGAAAAGATCTGTCGCTTCTTCCGTTGCATTTAGACTTTGAAAAGAAATCTGTTCACAAATCAGGTGTATGCTAGTTTTTGGATGCAGCCAGTAAAGCCCTCAAAATAGAACTATATTTTCTGTTTATACTCATTTTACTGTATTATTCCAGCCTTTTGTACCCAATTCATTCAACAGACTAACAACTCCAGTAACAATTTTTTCAGCTTTATATTCAATCGCAGTGCATGAAACTCAGATTTATGCTTCTGTTGTTCAAAAACAAAAATATTTAAAAACACACCGTTTAAAACCTTGCATGTTAACTATTAAGGGTGACTTAATTCATCTGAATCACACAGCTCTCCTGCAGTGTCAGTTTACATTCCTGAATTGGCCACACATACACGCGTATAAACCTACCCACACAAACAAACCATATACACAAACAAACGCCTACACGTATACAATTATACACACACAAACACATACCCACACAGATACCGCCATATACACACCTCCACCTTTCTTCCTGTGTGCATTGCAACTTTCTGAGAATTGGAAAGCTCAGCATATGTGACCACAGGATGGGTGCATAAGGGGTCACACACCTCAGAGCGTGTGCGTTGGAGTCATAGGAAAGTAGCCGGCACATATAACACACTTTTATGTACGTATATTTCAAAGACTGCCGTGGCACACTATCCACTATGTGTAAATACTGTTGTGTGCTTCAAATCAAGGCAAAATCGTCGCTTTAAATAACAAATGAAGCTCATCATTCAGGTTAAATAGACTTGTAATGTAAATTCTTTGCTAAAGATCTGCAAAAAGAGTTTTGTCACTCATAAATTGAGTGCACCCATCAGAAGGACGCCAGAAATGCAGATTCTCACGGTGCTCTGGGTGCTGCAACAGAATCTACCAACACATCTGTGGAGGAAAGGAAGGAAAAAGCACCACCTATTTTTACACGTGCACAAGAATTCAAGGTGCATGTGTCGCATCTACAAATCTATGATTACATCGATGTAAAGGCTTAGAGGTTGCATGCTGTGGTGCAATGAAGAAAAGCAGGGAGAAATTTGGCATGAAAGCATGAAGACAAACTCATGGTTTAATTTTTCTCATAACATGACTGACTTGTGCAACTGAAGTTTCGAAACGCATCATCTTGAGCAAGTAGGTGATGATAATGGTGACTAATCCTGGGTTTCCTCACACATGAAAAACAAGCTGCTTTGATGTGGGTGACAATCACAGAATTAAAATCTCTACGACCAATTAAATTACTCACCTTTTAGCATAAATATCCCAAGCAATTGTAACTGATTCAAGAATGTGACCCCATAAGCCCCCCTATCTCACACTGTCCAATCAAACATGAACAAATTAAACTCATTTAATTACCAAAACCAGTTTAAACTCTTTAATTGACATTGCAGCCAGAATAAACCTTTCATGGTCAGATTTTAAGGTGGATTTAGTGCACAAGAAATGACTTCAGGACTGGTTTATGCAGATTAGGCAAACTTTACATTCAAGTGACTGAAAGCGAAACAACTTGCAACAGCTAAACCTAAAAATGCACTTCATCTTTTCCTGTCTCCAACATCTCTGGCCAGTTGGCCTTGTGCTGAACTTGAATAGCAACAGACCCTTAATAATTTGATTCATTATTCAAATCAAGAGAGGTCAACCAAGACACCACTGAGAATCCACAATCTGACTTTCACTCAGAAAGGGCAGCCGGGTTCTTTGAGTGCTGTTATGCAACTGTATTAACCACAACCAATCTCAGTCACTCTATTCCAGGGATGCACTTAAACTAACAAACCAACTCAAGGCCTTTAATACAGGTCATTCTAATGCAGATAATATGAATGGCCCAGACAGTGAGAGAGCATAAAAACATTCGTCAGAATTAGTTGCAAATGAGATGACATCTTAAAGTCGAAAACAAAAATGAACCCTATCTATATTCTAAATGCAAGAACCAAGTCACTTCCTTATATTTTTCTTTTTTGAGAGTCTGTTAAACTTAAATATAGAGATGTCACTACTTCCTTTTACCCACGACTTTAATACTATAGCAAAGTGTGCATCAATACAATACTAAAGTCAATGGAATTTTAAAAGTAATATATACTGTCATAACGCAGTATATCTGCAAAGCTATGCATTCATGTGTTGCTGTAATGTCTGCGAGGAGATATAGAAACATCTTGAAGGGCAGTGAATGCAATGAATGAACATTTATTGGTCATGAAACTTCCAAAGAAGATATATATATATATACATGTGTTAATATTTAGGTCACTCTATTATTAATTGCAATCAGGATATAAAGAGAGTTTCAACCAGTATAACAAAAAGTTTTAATAAAACAAATAGCCTGCCCTACCTTTAATAATTGTATGGATAATTTAGTTTTTGTACAAACAGCAGAACTTCTCACAATTTTGAGCAGGGTTTCAAAACCAGAAGTAAAAAGCAGTGCAAATCCCGCTTTTTAAATTAAAAGTATGAAATGCTCCTTTACCCGGTGTTAAGAACACCGAACAACAATGACCTGGGGTTAAGCGCAGTGTGAAAAGCCCTTTTTGAATAAATTTTAGCACGGAAGTTATTGATGAATCATGTTCATGAAAACATTCACACACAAATTTGAGCATCCACCTGCTAAGTGAATAAGACTGGTATACTTTACATTTAATGATAAGTATTTTAACGTCAAAAATGGCACTTCACCTTCACCAAGTTCAGATATACCTTCGGTCTACAAAACGTTCTATCAACTGTGAGTCCATCAAGTCTTTTTGGTCATAAAACAATTTTTAAAGAGCTTTATTTCCAAAAATAATAAAGTAAAGAGGCGGTTTAGTATATTTAATATAATAATTTTAATAGCAGGAGGGCCCTGAATTAAACTTGAATATATTATACCTAGGATACATTAATTGGCATCTAACCACTACCACCACCACATTGCAGTCTGAATGTGTCAATGAAATGAAGACAGCATCGTGAAGATGTTTAGAAGAAAAAGATAGGGTGAACAAAACTAATACTAACTTAAAGGTTTCTGAATGGTTTATGGATGCTGAAAGACCTTGATTATTGGGTCTCACAGGACATTGTGAATTATACAAGCTATGAAGAAAATCTCTTCTCCAATGAAGTTGATGAGACTTCCATTACCAGCTAGAAAACTGGATAAGGGAAGCGGCGAAATAATCTCAAAAATAATGGGATTTCTGGCTTGTCAGGTACATAAATGCATCACGGCTGTTCCTGACTACGTTTAACATAAAAAGATACATCAAATTTCAAAAAAGGCGTAATTCCTTCGCCCCCGTTCTCCTAAAATCAGCGCTAGCAGCTCGAGCTAACGCTGCCATTTGAGAAGGGCCTAGCGCGCGCATCCACAACACACCTTCAAACTCCACTCCGTCCACCCCAAAAATGAGGGGGAAATACAGCAATACATCGTAGTTGGGTCAGCCTATACTGTCAGAACAATTAGAAAAGGAGCAAAGGGTGTGTGGCAACTCACTGGCAAAGAGTAACTTTTTTGGGAAAGCGACGCAAAGAAAGGGTTAAACAGAAGGAAACATTGGTTGGTCGGGACGGCAGGCGTGCAGGCCGTTCGGCTAGCAGAGCTAACAGCCCGAGTGCACGCGCACATACAGCTGCTTGCAACGGACTCCAACCACTGCAGGACCTGCTTTCGCAAAATTGTTAAATGTAATCGCAAAGAATCCCCACCGAGATGATTTTAATCGGCCTGCTTTATTAGGCGCATGCAGTGGCAATTAGGCTGTTTAAGACCGTGGCTCATAGCAAGCTAACATCCTCGTCGTGTTACGACTTTCACTTCTTTACATCCCCAAACCGCACAGATTTATACTCCTTCAGAGAGTTTTCTCATTCATACTGACATGCCCTCACGGTTTGCGAGCGGTTAGTTGCAGAAGAATCTCAATGTATTTGTATGCAAAACGCCATTTGCCAAGAAAACAATACCATTTCTGACGATTCATTTTCTTTGCAAAGCGAGCGGTAAAAATAAGTAGTGCCGTGCATTGCTTGTCACGGTGACAGCATCATACCTTGACAGATGTTCAAGGGATGGTATTATGCATGCGACAAACAACTGTCATCGCTGTAAATAAATGCAAAACCAGAAATTAACTTGTAGCGAAGAATAACAGTTACTTACCCGAGACACGAGCGCCCTCTCCCTCATACTGTGCACCTCAAGTTGTGTAGGGATCGGATAAAACACAAATCTACAACAACAAAAAAAACAACAAAACGATTTGCTTCAGATAAACTATTCTTCGGCGGCCACCGTGAGTTTTTACGAACAGCGAACAGTCGTATGCACGCGCAGACGAACTATCGTAAATCGCTCCGGTTTTCTTCTAGACGGTCCGAGAGCTCACCGCTTTTCTGGGTTTACAAGCCATCGCTACGTGGCTGGCCTAGGTCTCGCGCATCAACCATTCCCCGAGTTCATCCGAGGCGCCCGATCCGCCGCTGTCTGCACTGGAGAAAGCGCGCGTGGCGTTGGTTTTTTTTCTTCCCGTCCTCAAACAGCAAAACCAGACAGCGTTCAGTGCGCGCGCCCGCCTTCCTCCCTGCGGTGAAGCACTCCGACAAAAGTGACTTCTTCGTTTGATGGAACGTTTGCTTAACTAAATGAGAAAATGCAGCTGCCAGTATAACCCCGTGAGAAAGCACTAACAATTTTGAGAACTTTAATAAGCGGGTCTTGGTCTTTATCACCAAATTGTTATTGTGAACTGAAAACTGTCAGTAATACAAACGAAAAAAGTATTTGGGGCTATGCGTTTTTAGAGGTAAGCACTTTGCAATAACTCTAACCCCAGGCTAGAGACTAGTCCCAGTCCAAAATGCATTTTTGAGCTGTTTTAACTGAAAGCAACTTACACTGACATTTCTTGAAATATGTCAGTGCCATTGTTTTGTCTCAAGATGTCAATATCAGTAATGTTTTTTTTTTTTTTTCTAGGACACGTTTATAAAGCAAGCTAATTTCACTAAGGCCTAATCATAACCATGTCTGTGAAACTGGCCCCAATTCTTATTTTGTTTTATAGTTCTTGTATAGCTCAAACAGCATGGTTTGGGTTCAATGGGTTCGGTTCCCAGAAAATCCATGAACTCTTACAACAATGTGAGTGTAACGTGAGTTGCTTTGGATAAAAACATCTGTCAAAAATAATATAGCTAAATGTGAAATCTTCTAATCCTTAAATGTGATTGACAGAGCTAATGTTTCAAAGAGTTCCAGACCAGACTATGTGAGCTGTAGGCTTTTTGAAAATGTGTCTTAATCTCTTTCCCACAAAGACAGGAACGTTTTAGCAGTGATGCAACATAATAAAGAGCACTAAGTGTTTAATTGATTTGTTGTCTGTGTATGTTATCATTCATGTGCTTCCATAAATAGTTTGGTTGCATGTGTCTGTCTCCTCATATATAAGCTAATTTAGTTGAGTTTTTAGGCCTATATGTTCTGTGGGTGTGTTTGGCATTCTGGGACTGTTTGACTGTAGCATCTGCTGCACTAACACCCAGTGATGATGACCTCAGCTAAACATCTGAAATGATCTCCTGTCCTCATCTTCTTTCTTTCCATAGAGATGACTGACAAACTGGCCTGAGAGAGCAGCTGCTGTTTTCATTTACATCACAACGCTGATATAGGGATCAGCACTAATGGGAAGAGGCTCACTTCAAGAGTCAGACCAGTTCTCAACTGAGTGATTCTCTCAGCATGTCATCTCACAGTTAAACTTAGTTTATTCCAACTCCAACTTATTTGGCTTGCCTTAGATGAACATTTGTTTTGTAAGTGCCCACAAAAGTGTTTTGAGTGCAAGTGTAAAACAGGAAAGAAAAAATCGACATCCTGTGTATGAAGACTGCTGTGTCTGTGATATGTAAAAATAGTAAATACTATGATTTCCACTTCTCATTTATCTCTCTATTTATCATGCTTCTCTTTTCTATCCAAATATACAGTAATTTAATAGACGGAGCAATTCCAAGAGGGCACAGTTAGGCTACAGATTACTGTACTTGTGTTCCTGCAGTGAAGTTCTCTGTCTGTATTAAAGCTCTCTTTAAATTAATGACATTGGAGTTTATATTGTAGTATTTTTGATACCAAAAGCTTCTTTTACTCAGTAGAAGCATAATCAGTCCATGTTTGCAGAGATTAGTTTCCAGGCAAAAATGGAACAAAACAATGACAAAGAAGAATGAGAAAATAATTGCTCAGTCTTCAAAAGATCTGTTACAAAATGCACTTAAGATTTCTTGAAAAGAAGCTAGCTTATAGATTTGGCCTCAAAAATATGTGTGAAAATGAGAAAGGTAAAAAAAAAAAGTGCAGATGTTTTTATTCCCAATAAAGAAAATCTGTATGTCAAAGTAACCACAATTATTATTAGAAGGCCTATTATTATTTACAGTTCTTAACGTACAGGCTCCTTGCATTAAACTCAATATGGACATTTAGTCATTTCTTTATATTTCATGGTCTCTTGGGTGTATGCGGGTTATGATTTCAGATTTAAAAGCACTGATACCCTCTAGTGGACACTAAAAGGCATATTTCACCCTCATGTACTTTTGTTCATTTTCGGAACTTAAATTAAACTATTTTTAGTGAAATCTGAGAGCTTTTTGAGCCCTCCATTAACAGTTAAGCAACTGACACTTTGACACTTCAAAAATGAATAAAGAGATTGTAAAACTAATTTATGTGAATTGAGCAGTTTAGTCAAACTTTTCTGAAGAGACCTGGTTGCTTTATATGATGAACGGATTGAATTTAGGCTTTTATTCACATGGTCAAAGCATCAGTTGTGGTAAGCAAAAGCTCAAGAATGGTCGCTTGACGTGCGAGACCCAATGAGGTTCATTACAGCACATTTGAGCTTCAGCAAAGGTTTCTTGTGCGTCAAATACTATTGAGCTGATAAATGTTTATACTATGTGAATAGAACACTAAATTCAATCTGTTTATCATATAAATTAATCGTTTCTCTTCAGGAAGTAACTAAGACACCAAAACTAATATGGATTACTTTTAAGATCTGTTATTAACTTTTTTATGTAATTACAAATTTAGACTTTGTGAATTTGTTAGTAAAAATATTGGAACACAATTAAGGCCTAAGCAGTGAATAAGAAATTGGTCCATATGGTATTAAATTATAAATGAGTCATGACACATATATTTTGACTTCCTGTGTGTCTATAAATTAAAATAAAGGATCTCTCATTACTGTTTCTCATTTTCAAGTAATTTCTAAGACAAAAAAACATTGAATTTCATTTGAAATGAGACTCATTCAATTGTATTTTGGTTTAATATAAATGAATCACTGTTTATTGATTATTATATCAATTCGCCACTTGTAGAATACAAGAGCATTCCTTCTGCCACGTACATATAATAACAAAACATTTTCAAACCAAAAAAACAACACAGCCGGTCCTGCATTTGCAGAGAGTGAGATTGATGTCAATCATCCAGCAGCATGGCACACATTGACAGTGCAGTCTGTGTGTCACACTACACATGAAACTTAATTTCAAACAATGTCAACTCACATTTAGCAGAGAAAACATTTCAAATGCAAATATATATGCATCGCCAATACATTTGTATACACACAGACTCTTTTCAATTGCTGTAACCACCTTGTGGCAGTCCATACTTTCAGGAAGAGAGCAAGTAAATTCTTGGACTAAAAGAGAGAAAAACAAGTTGTCTTTGCCTCTATAAGGTTTGCCTATAGGCTGATCAGATATTTGTATGGGGTCTACAGACATCATCTTTTCCAAAAGTAGCCAAATTTGGAACAAAAAAGAGAAGTGAGTGTGTGTTTCTCTAGTTTCCCTGTCACTGTGGTAACTGGAGGAGAGTTCCCTGTCCAGATGGGAGGTAGGTAACATTGCGAGAGCGGCTGAGCTGGAAGGCGATGTCCTCAGCCGCCTCAAGCTTTCTCAGCTCCACCAGGCCGTCACCAGCTACTGCTAGAGAGTCAGCGATCAACAGCGCAGCCTGGGAGTCTCCTTCCGCTGATATAATGGCTGCCTGCTTCTGCTGTTCTGCCTGAGAGACAAGACAATTACAGAGACAAATGTTACTTCACCAATTACTTATTGGAAAAACGAAACATTTCACATTCTACATTTTAGACGGGAAAAAAAAAACTTTTTAATAATTATTTTTGCCTTTAAAATATTAATTAAAAAAATAAATATATAAATAAAATTCAAATATACCCTACCATTCAAACGTTTGGAGTAAGATTTATTTTTTAAAGGTAACAACCACATTTATTCAAGGAGGCAGATTTCTGTCAAAAAATCATTTTACAATTATTTCTGAAGGATCAATGTAATTTTTGATTAAATAATCGCAGACTTTTCTAAACCATTAAATCTAACCGACCACAAACTTCTGAATGGTATATTGAAAATGAGAAAAAAAATGCAATGGAATTATTTCGCCATTATCTTAATGCAGGGAGTATTCCACATACATTGCCACATTGTTCTGAGGGTAAAAATCAGATTCAATTTGCACATTTTATTTAGCAGGTGATTTTGATGTTAATAGTGCGCATAACTCATTGAGAGTTTATATAAACACCTAATGGGTTTGCTATCGAACTGGGGAGTAACTCAAAGACAATTTTTACTTGCATTTGGCAAGTGTTTATTTCAGACCATGCACTGCACTATTCCATTTTGAGGCTCTTACCTTTTCTACAACAAATCTGGCTCTCTCAGCCTCCTGCTGTGCAACCTGCTTCATCTCAACAGCCTCAGTGAACTCCTTGCCAAACGTCAGATGTGTCTGAGGGGAGAGAGACAAAAGGGTGAGACACTGGAGAAGGAAACAAACATCAATGGGGGGTTGGGGGGGGGTAGAAGAGGTCTTTACCAGAGAGACGTCATCTAGAATGAGACCGAAGGTGGATGCTCTTTCTGTCAGATCTTCACTGACCTGCCTGGAAACCAGCTCTCTCTGAGTGATGAGCTCACCAGCATCAAAACGGGCCTGCAGAAAATTAATACACCGTAGAATTCCAATTAATCCATGCCAGGTTTTAGTCTCATCTCATGTTCCCCAACCAACATCCAGCCATTTACACATTACCATACTGGTAATTGGGGAGGGTACAATTTTAAAAAATTTGTTTTTGAAAAAAGTATTTTATGCTCTGCATTTATTTAATCAAAAATACAGTAAAATCAGTGATATTATGAAATATTATTACAATTTAAAAGAACCGTTTTCTATTTTAAATCATTTCAAATATAATTTATTTGTGTGATATCAAAGTTGAATTTTCAGCATCATTACTAGTCTTCAGTGTCACATGACCCTTCAGAAATGAAATCATGTGCGCTTTGCAGCCCCTTTAAATAAAGTTTACAAGACCAAGCTTTCGATCTACTTCAGAGCTTTCACAAATCAAGAGCGAAATTTGACAGCCTCACCAATGGCTGTGATGAAAGCAGTTATGCTGCATAACATTTTTTTTATAAAAACATATGTTGATATGTTTTTTATAGCATTTATTTGAAATACAATTAATTTGTAACATTACAAATGTCTTCACTGTCACTTTAAATAAATTTAATGCACTCCTGGCTAAATCTTACAGACCCCAAACTTAAACGAGTAGTGTACATGTCTTCATAACGTCATGTATGACACTCACCACTACAGCCTTCAGAACCTCAGTGGTGATGGAGGGCAGCACTCTCTCATCATAGTCCTCTCCGATACTCATGAAAATACGTGGCAGTTGTCCAGCAACTGGTCTGAACAGGATTCTCAGCGTGATGTTCACATTCTGCAAATCTGAGAAGGACAAAGACATTCCATGAGCCAGTTTTCAGACAAAAGAATGAACAGAGCAGAGAAGCATGAAACCTCAACATATTGTGAGAGAAAAAGAATGAGATAAACATTAAAGAATAGACAGGGCAGACACATAAACATTCTAGAAGAAATGAAGAACAGAAGTCAGTGGCATAACTGTTTTAAAAAGTGGGTCGGGGTGCAAATACAATGATATGTACAATAACAATTGCAGAAAAAGCACATTACAATGTCCAGAAAATCAATTCCAATAGTAAATTTGAGTTTAATTTATCGATACAAAAGTCATGTTTAACATGATAGTTTCATCCTTATATTTACTATAAATATATATATATATATATATATATATATATATATATATATATATATATATATATATATATAGTATAATATTAGTCCGGATATTATTCACATCAGTCATCAGTGAATATAGATTCACATGAAACGCTCTTGCGCCTTAAGGGTCTGGTGGTAGAACTTTTGTCATAGGTTAGGAATTTTTAATCTTCCCAAGCTACAGTTTTATACAGTTTGTTTGTTATACAGTTTGGTTAACAGTTTGTCAGACAGAAAAAGTAAAAGAATGGCATGATGTACCTTTGCTACCAGTGATGACTGGCACGTTACGTGGACGGGACCTGCAGTCAAAGATGATTGGCTTCTGCACCCAGGGTATAAGGAAGTGTGTGCCCTCCCCAACAACATCATCCTGGACACCTCGAAACCTGTTGAAGATGACAGCCCTGTGTCCTGCATCCACTGCAATGAAAAAAAAACAAAAGATCTTAACATTTAAATTAAAACACCTAGCTTGACATATCAATTTTATAAACTCAAAACTGTTTTATTAAGCACATTACACAGAGTTTAAGTAGTCGAGCACTACTTGACTCACCATTAAATAGAGCAGAATTAACTACACCTCCTCCGATGGCCAAGGCCAATCCCAGCTTTCCAATCGACTCAAAGAGTTTCGCCATGGCAACAGTCCTGATGAGAGAAAGCACACTTATCTCAATCAACGCTTCATGAAGATCACTTATGAATGTAAAGCAGTTAAATAATCAAAACATTCCGTCCGTTTAGCCTTGACTCTTCAGCAGTGACATGACATGAATGAAACGTGCTAAGCTGTTACCTTTGAGAGGGTCAGAGAAAAGCTTTGGTAAAACAACCTTACACAATTATAAAACACTCCAGATAAATTGGCATTTGCCAACACAATAACTTATATGAGAAATATCAACAGGTACTAAAATACTTCCGTCGTAGTGAAGTTTAATTAATTAGCCTGCTACACGCTAATGTTGCAACTGACATGCAATCATGTCCTGCTGTCAACCTTCCCACAAAGATAAACCCATCATGCTCGTTTCCCTTTAAACAGTTATATTATAATTATTGGCGCTGTGTAAATAAATCAAATACATCAAATCCACAAAAACAATTTCTCCCAACGTAACCACTCACCCACTACGCTGTTAGATCACAGTGACCTCCACCAGAGCCTGCGCACGAGAAACACATGAGACGGTGACGTTTGGGCATGCGCAGAACCTTCAACAAAGACTAATCTGATTGGAGAGAGGGACACGGAAGAGAACGCCTCCGTGAGTAACAATAACTTTTATTGGGTGTATGATATGTCTGCTCGTTGCGATTATGTCTATGGTTGCGAATGATGGTTAGAATTAGGATTTTTTACAGTCCATGATGAAGATTTATGACATTGACATGTAGGTGTTTCTGTTGGACATTTGGCACTGACTGTTGGCTTTTTACATTTTAACTTAAAATATTTCATTAAACGTAGTAGCTGTAGTCTTCAATTGATCTGAAATTGTTTGAGGTTTTGTGGTGTTTGCTGTTCTGCTGCAGGTTTAGGTATACTGATGTTGCAAAAATAAAAAGGAAAAGAAAGAAAAAAATCACAGGAAGTTGTATTCTCATTGAAAGGATATAGGATATTCTCAATAATATAGTTATCTGTTATTATGTGTGTATTGTGTATATATATATATATATATATATATATATATATATATATATATATATATATATATATATATATATTGTGGGAACTACATTGGCATTGACAATCATTTGTACCTAGTTGGATGATTTATTAGGTAAATGAAATAAAACACTTGCTACAGCTACAGTAAGCCACGTGACACTATGACTCCTGCTCCGGGAAAAGCCCCACAGCGCCCTGCCCTCCTTCCCTGGATGACACACCTCTACCAGTGCGTTTTATGGTTATTGTAGAGCACTGCGCAGCATTCGTTCGTTGTCTTTAAACTGACGGATCCATCCAACCTCGGACTGGCAGTTTTAAGGAGGTATTCTTCTGAAACTGTAAGTCTCGTTAATTTTACAATAATTGGAAGACAAATCGCCATAACTTTGATGATTACTTATAGACAGCTTAAATAATCTAACTTAGTTAGTTGTGCATGTTGTTTAATTGGTTTTGAATCGCAATGACGTAAAAGGCGAAGCGCGGAGGACGATGCAAAAAAAAATGTAAACAATGCAGCACATAAGCAAAACATTAACCGTGTTCTCGTACTGTACTTGGACTTTAAATGAGCATAAAGTAATTCGGATCTTTACACACAGTATCAAATAGACTAACATTAGTTTAATTTGAGACGTACGTCGTTAATCACAGGCTTTATATATTGTGGTACCACGCTCAGGCAATTCTTTCAGATGTGATTCTTCAGATTATAATCGTCAATAAAATAAAAAAGCTGTCAGTGTCTAATTTCCGCATTCAGCCTCGGTGTTTTACGATTGGTGCACCTTGAACATCGACTGCCCTCATAGTGACGTCACAGCATGCGGAAGATGTGATTGATTGATTGATTCGAAGACAAATGTGTTTGCTTTACGGGTTGTTGCTGTCACAGCAATGCTGTGGTGCTGAAATCAAATGTGAGCTTGTTGTACAACACCCAATAAACAAACAAACAGAAAAAAAATACACGAAAGATAGTACCATGTTTTGTATCTATTTTAAATGCAGCTATTAAAAATACCCAAATCATTTACTTATGTTTAATTGTTTCTAATGTTAATTTATTCACTTTTGTCATGCATGACAAAAGAATTACATTTGGTCAGGGTCAGTCAAATATGTCCACTGTCTACGCAGACTATTACTAATGTCACATCTTGCAGTCTTGCCATATATAGGCATATACATTTGCTTACATTACATGTATTAGCCTACAATTAACATCAGTTTTTTAAAAAAAAAACCTGTGTAAAAAAATGAACTCATTGAACTAAGGTAACTTCTCTGCTTATCTTTAACAGTAAACTGTTACTGATAAAGTTTACATTTTTAATATATATAGGCTATAGTGGTGTTGGAATTATGCCATATTTTTCTGCCGTGTCACAGGCCATCTTACTTAATATCCAAATAATGTTCTTTGTCAATAAGCAACCTCCACCCATCCATCCTACTGAAAGATAACATTTTACTTCTTTAAATAACACTTAGATTACATGCGTACAAATTCAGTTATGCAATGCTACATTACCAGATATCACTGATTTAGGCAAG
The DNA here is from genome assembly GCA_038021265.1 of Cyprinella venusta. Taxonomy (NCBI): domain Eukaryota; kingdom Metazoa; phylum Chordata; class Actinopteri; order Cypriniformes; family Leuciscidae; genus Cyprinella; species Cyprinella venusta. The sequence goes on from CM075863.1 coordinate 39,034,042, forward strand.
GAGTGATGAAAGAGCAACATTCTTCGAGATTGGTGTTGTAATTGTGTCATTGTGTGAGAGAAGAGCTTTGATTGACAGAATTTCTGTTCCAAACTGAAATCCATATTTTATACTTGATGAAATCAACGATTTATCAACATGTTATCAGTCATAACCCCAATTTAAAAAGACAACTACCTAAGTTTTGTCATCTGACCCATAGCAGCATTATCATGAATGTGCCCTAAAGAGATAAGAACCTGAGGTGTGTTCGATCTTAAAAACTCTGCTGACCTTTATATTATTGGGTGTTTCATGCATAACACCAACTGACATAGCCAATAAAACTTTTTTTAGATATTGGAGGGCAAATTGAAGCTGTCATAAACATTTAATCACATTGTGGGAGTAATATCATTGTATTACACATGACCATGAATTTGATTTTATGTATTCTCTGGTCAATAATCTCTACATAATTCCACATTAAACTTTGTGCGGGTATGTTTGAAGGAACAAATATGGATGCTAATCAGCTGCTCGATGCCTCGATCATCAGGATCCCGCCTCACCACTATATCCATGTCTTGGATCAGAACACCAACATTGCACGGGTGGAGATCGGCCCTCTCACCTATATACGCCAGGACAATGAGAGGTAACTTAGTAAACTGCAGGTTAACTACTGTATTGTGCATGCTGTTGAAATACAGGTTCTGGCTGGCTTTAGCTTTAGCTTTTGACCTAAATAGATTTTTAATTTATTTTGTCTTCAAAGAAATTGCAGGGGCATTACTGGGGCATTAAATGTAGGGCATTTGCAAATTAGCAGTGTGTCCAATTTCAAACTGTGGTGAGGCAGAGAGTTGCTTGGAGACCATGTGTAATCAAGTCTATTTACATTCCTCTATTGCCCAGACAACAGCTGATATGAACTATTTATTAATAGTGTTTGGATTGATTTTTTTAATGGTTCATAGATTTATTTGTAGTCTACAGTTTTTCTCTTTTACTTTTACTTTATTTTAAAAACAGTATTTTTGTGGAAGCCATGATACATTTTATCGGGATTCTTTGATGAATAGAACGCATTTACAGCATTTATTTGAAATCGAAATTTCTATAACATTTAAAATGTCTTTACTGTTACTTTTACAGTATTCATTTCCATTTAAAAAAAAAATAATAAAATTCGTACTGACCCAAAACGTTTGATTGTAGTGTATGTATGCTGATTACTCAATATGATTGTGTTTACTTGCCCGAATCACTGAACTCATCCTCGCATTTTCTACCAGGGTTCTGTTTGCCCCTGTCCGCATGATCATGGTGCCACCCAGGCACTATTGTGTTGTGCTCAACCCTGTCACTCGTGATGATGAAGGCCGAGTTCAGTTTGACGCATCAGGGCAAGCTAAGCTCAGACACGCTGACCTGGAAATCCGCCTGACCCAGGATCCGTTCCCTCTTTACCCTGGTGAAGAAATTCAAAAGGTATGCAGTTATTGTATGTCTGGGAAACATGTTGCTTTGCAGCTTGTGGGTTAAGAGCTCAGGCATGTGGGTAGTTTCAACAGGTTGTGGTTTCCGTCATGAGTCGCAAATCTGTGTACCAATTCTTACGAATTTCCCATCAGGTCACATTGAGTAGGTCAAACCAAGCACCATTTTGCAGCATTTAATGTCTGCTTCTATCTCTTTAACATTTATTTTAATTATTAGGGTATATCATAATAAAATTATTAATTACACATTCGTTCTCTTTCTTTAACTCTCGCAGGATGTGACACCGCTGCAGATAGTGTACCCGGACACAGCTCTGCGTCTGCAGGCCCTGCTGGACTTTGAAGAGGAGGGAGGAGAGAAGAGAGTAGCAGGAGACGAGTGGCTGTTTGAGGGACCAGGTACCACTGCGGCATAACTAACTTTAGCTTTAACCAGCCTGGTGTAGTTTCCTGTTCTCAGTTGAAAATAACGAAGTTATAAAGTTATCAGGGGAAAATAAAAGGCAGTAAAGTTGTTCCTCAAAGGTGAATGCTACTGTATATAGAAGAGCATTCATTGTGGTTTTGTTCCCCACACATATTGAGTGAAGAGCAAATACATTTCAAGATTTATGTTTATTATGTTTAATTGAAAACGTGTTTGAGGAGGCGGCCATGAAATGGAAAGCGAGTTTATTCGGCATCATTTTTCAGATATTAACTACTTTATGTTAAAGGAAGGTAGCTTCAGATGCTGAAAAAATGATAGATTAAAATAAAAGCCAACATGAAATGCCCTTTGCAACACAATTTGCTTACATAATATGACATTTCTGAGTGAAACTTCATTAGGAATTGAGACCAGAATGAATCCAGATTATGAAGCTAGCTAAGAAAAGCTAATTTAATACAAAGATAGACATTTTTTTAATAGAATTCACAGATAAATTGTGCACAAAAAAACAGGAATATCTAGTAAATAGGAGTGAAATCGTAGTCCAATTGCTTGATCAAGAATTATGGTATAACTTACATAAACAATTCTACTTTTAATCTTATATGACAAAATTAGTCATTTTCTATAACAGTAATGGTAATCACAATATTAAATAGCTGATTTGAAACAAAGTGTATTGTAAAAACACTATACAAGTATACCTTAACTTGACTTAAATAGAATTTTGATTTCATGTTGACTTTGATTAGAAAAAGTGTGAAAGGAGAGATGCAAGTTACTCACAATCACAGTATAGTGTATTGCATCCATTATAATGCATTATTGATGACATCATATGATGTAAGATGTCTCACATGCTAAGCTTGTTTTTTCTGACAGGGACGTACATTCCCAGAAAGGAGGTGACGGTACTGGAAGTCATAAAGGCCACGGTGATCAGAGAGAATCAGGCCATTCGCCTCCGAGCACGGAAAGAGGGCCTGGACCGCAGTGGAGTCCAAAGAGTGACTGGTGCGTGAGACACACTTGCAGACATGCATACATAAATAAAAAATGTTATTGTCATAATACTCGCCATATTTACATATTTAATCGCCATCATGTTGTTCTTTTATTCTTCTGTGGCACTTAAAATAATATATTTAGAAAAATGACCATACAATGATAATCATTGAGCTCCAGTGTTGCTTTGTCTTTTTATGTGCAAACTTAGTTGACAGTTCATACTTTGCATGCATATTTAAAAACAAATGGCTGAAATTGTGTATATGTGTCTAAGGTGAGGAATGGCAGGTCAGTAAGGTGGGAGCTTATCTGCCTGGAGCTCACGAAGAGGTTGTGGATATTGTCAATGCTTTCATCCTCACGGACAAGGTACCCTCTTCTGTCCCTTTCTATACTATCACATGTTTTTCCTCTCTTGTTTCTCCATTCACACTTAAGTGTTCAGGTAATGAGGGATTGGGGGGGGTTAATTGTTTCAACAGTAAGGTTAACAAATAGCACACATTAATTAAGGATGAAAGCACTTCATTAATGAAGTCACAGCTTCAGATCACACTTTTGCCCCATATTTAATTATCAATGCCTGCTTGTCATTTCGTCCTTCACCAGAAAGCTTTGCATGTGCGCGCTATCCGGCCGTTCCGGGACGCCGGGAACCGAGAGCGCCGCACTGGAGAGGAGTGGCTGGTGACTGTGGCAGACAGAGAGGCTCACATACCCTCTGTTGCCGAGGAGGTTGTCGGGGTGGTTGACGTGACGACCCTGAACAGCAGGCAGTACTGTGTGGTCCTGGACCCCGTGGGGGCCGATGGAAAACCTCAGCTTGGACAGAAGAGAGTTGTGAAGGTAAATGAACACAGGACAATTAACATTTAGCATTGACAACAACTGACAACAGCATTTACATTTGCATTTATTCATTTAGCTGACGCTTTTATCCAAAGCGACTTACAATTGCTATATATGTCAATGTTACTAAGAGTTAAGTGTCTCGCAGTGGATTTGAAAATATATGAATGAAAATAGCATCTGCAAACTTTACTTAACCAATTTAGCAATTTTTGGCTACAATAAATGCAATGAAAAGGAGTTGAGAGAGTCTAGGGTTTTTATTCCTTTCAAGTAATATTAAGTGTGTATGTCAATGCAGGTGTGTGTGAGACGTGTGTGCAATTTTTAAAAAAAGTTTTTTAAGTAAAAAAAAACAGTACAATTGAGATTACATTTTAAAATACCTGTTTTCTATTTCGCATTTTAAAATATAATTTATTCCTGTGATGTCAAAGCTGAATTTTCATCATCATTACTCCAGTCTTCAGTGATCTTTTAGAAATCATTCTAATATGCTTATCAATGGTGAAAAGTTGTGCTGCATTATATTTTTTTTTTGTAGAATATGTACTAGAAAAATATTATTTGAAATGTTTTGTAACTTATTATATTACTTTCTGACCAACTTTTATATACTCTTATAGAAAAGCACGACTTTTGAATGAATATCGATATAGTATAGTTTTGAATGAATAGTTTTGAAACATATAGTTTTGAATGAATATCAATAGCAATTTTTTTTATTTAAAGTAATTTCAAGTGTTATATGCACTGACTCTCTTCCTTCCTTATTCTATCTCTCCTTGTCTCACAGGGTGAGCGTTCCTTCTTCCTCAGGCCCGGAGAGTATTTGGAAAACGGGATTCAGGATGTGTACGTGCTGTCTGAGGAGGAGGGGCTCGTGCTGCGTGCTGTCGAGGCCTTCATTGACACAGAGGGGGTATAGGACATCTTTAATCATCTATAATTACTTACAAAAAGAACCATTTTAGTACATGATTAACTAGACATTCAGTATATGAACAGCTGGTAGGGTTGTAGCATTTGCATACAGTGTTTAACAGATGTTCTGAACACCTGCGCCCTGTGAGAGAAAGGACAAAAGAGCTCTGATTCATTCAAATAGTATTTAAACAAGGAGAGAAACAGAGCGAGTATAGGGTGAAAATGAAGGGTGGAGACCTGTTTTTGGAGATTTCGGAACAAAAGAAAACAAATAGAGAGTGGGTGTATTGTGTTTGCCTAGTGTACACGGATATTGCCTGTTCAGTAAGGTGCTGCCTTTGCCCCTTGATCCCAATGGTTAATATGTCCTTTTCAGCATTCCTGAAATCTTTGTCCTCATGATAAGAAAGCACATGTCAGACAAGAGATTGCTTTTTCACCCACTCGTTCTCAGTTTGTGAATAGAGGGTTTCTGAAACTCGTAATCCACCTTTTCATAAATTGTGTGAACAGGAAGAACTTGATTCTGGATCACTGAATATACTGTGTGAATGCAAGTCCCCATTCTGACATTTAGAGCACTTTAATGATAGACAGAAGGGGAAATCACTTCCTTTATTAATTAATTCCCTTCCTCTCCCTCCCTGTTACAAATACTTTAATTCCCATCCTAATTTTTCTCATTAAATATGATTTCAATCTGTTGCATTTCTTTTATTTTTTTTTTTCTTATTATTCACTTTTGCTTATGCACACACACACAGTCTAAACGTATGCCACTTGTGCTGCAGAGTCCGTCCCCACCCTACACTAATGTTTGCCATTGTTACTCCCTCCTTCATTCTTTCACCCTATCTCTTCGCCCCGGTCCAATTCAGCAGGACGAGGTAGATGAAGAAGAAGGAGGGGAAAAGCGTACCAAAATAAGGGGAACACAACGTCGTCCAGGTGACCGTTGGATGCTGCGCGGGCCAGCCGAATATGTGCCGCCTGCCACCGTGGAGGTGGTCCTTAGACGAGAAGCGATCCCGCTGGATGAGAATGAGGGAATCTATGTCCGTGATATCAAATCTGGAAAGGCAAGATGAAAATGATCACATTTTATTTTCTTTGTTTTTCAGAATCTCGTCATAAGGATATTATTTATCTTGTAGGCCTGAGAGCAGTCAAAGAAATTGACATTTTGTCCATCTTCACAGTGACAAAAATGTCATTTTTCTTATTGCATCTAATGACATTTTATTTGATTTAAAAGCTACTGCGGAGGGGAAGATATTTTGTGAATATTGACTTAAATTTCGGCCTATTCCTCAGACAAAGCTGTCTTATGGCTTCAGAATATTATAGTAATAAATATACTAGTATAATAATAATTATAATTAAAATTTGGTGAACTATTCCTTAAATTCTTCTATTTCAGTTTAGTACATTCTGGAAATTATTTTAAGATAATAATTAAGACTCTAATCTTTCTAATTGTAGAACTATAGCTTAATTGATATTGACACAACAAAACAAACACAAGGGTAAATGGTTAAACCACACAAACAGCAACATAATGAAATTAAAGGGATACTCCACTTTTTTTGGAAATAGGCTCATTTTACCACTCCCCCAGAGTTAAACAGTTGAGTTTTACCGTTTTTGAATCCATTCAGACGATTTTCTGATATTTAGAAGAATATCAGTAATCAGACAGTTTCTGGTCTCATTGACTTCCATAGTATATATTTTTTCCTACTATGGAGGTCAATGAAACCAGAAACTGTCTGTTTGCTGATATTCTTCTAAAATATCAGAAAATCGGCTGAATGGATTCGAAAACGGTAAAACTCAACTGTTTAACTCTGGGGGAGTTGTAAAATGAGCCTATTTTTAAAAAAGTGGAGTATCCCTTTAAAGTGCTTCATATCCCAGCTGACTTTATGTCTGGTTTTCAGGTGCGTGCCGTGATTGGTCAGACGTACATGCTAACGCAGGATGAGGAATTGTGGGAGAAAGAGCTTCCAGCTAATGTAGAGACTCTTCTGGCCCAATCCCGTGACCCGTTAGCTGACCGCTCTGATCGAGGAAGGAGCTTTGTGCAATCTGAGAGAGACAAAACCAGAGTGGTATCTTATCGTATCCCACACAATGCGGCCGTGCAGGTGTACGACTACAGAGAGAAGAAGGCCAGGTAATGTAATGTAGTTTGTTTGAGTGACAGTCATATAGTTATGCAGTGTCTTTCCTAAGACATGCAATTTTGCTTAGTTTCTTTACAATTCTTCAAAATGAGTGTTTTCATTTGTTTCAACATCTTATGTGTGTTATTCATGTTGTGTATTTGTTACAGTTATAGGTTAAAAACAAATTTTCTCTTTCACATTCTGCATCTCTCACAGGGTGATGTTTGGGCCTGAGATGGTGATGCTGGGCCCTGATGAGCAGTTTACGATTCTCTCCCTTTCCGGAGACAAACCCAAACGTCCTAATGTCATCAAAACCATTTGTCTCTTGCTTGGCCCAGACTTCTGTACCGACATCATCACCATAGAGACAGCTGACCATGCCCGCTTGCAGCTGCAGCTCTCCTACAACTGGTACGTGGTGTGCGTGTGCTCTAAAACCTTATTCGAAACGTCTTGAGGAGTACAAATGGAGTGCAAATAAACTATATCATTAAGCTGAACAGAGCAGTGACCTTTCTTTCTTTCTTTCTCTCGGGTATCAGGCACTTTGACATCAAAATTCCTGCTGATGCGGCCCAGGCTGCGGCTCTTTTCTCAGTGCCAGACTTTGTGGGTGATGCATGCAAGGCCATCGCGTCCAGAATCAGAGGAGCAGTTGCCTCAGTGCAGTTTGACGACTTCCACAAGGTATGTGACACACCTTTAGAGCTTTATTGCACTGATATACTTCTCTTTCCTACATGTTTAGAGATGTGGCTCGGCTTCTCTCTCTTCACCCACAGATAGATATAGTTTCCACCCGAGATATGTCTCATCAGAGTATGATAATTTTTGCTTGGCTTTTGTGGACCCCACTAAATACTCTTCACAATGCGATAGTGGATTACTAGTACATTTACTTTATCCTTTTATAGTTCAGAAATCTTGTGAATATATTACTTCTCTAAACTAATCAATATTGTGTCAAATGACACACCGAAAAAGAAAGAGCCTCTTTAAAAGGATAATTCAAAATACTAATATCCAATAAATATCCAGATTGAAAAATTCTGGCTCAGTTGTTCAAATCCTGACTTTAAAAACATGCCCAAGTCTTATTTGTCCCTGTCTACATATGAATCTATTTCTCTTTCAGAACTCCATCAGGATCATCTGTTCGTCCGTCTTTGGTTTTGATGAAAAGCTTGCGGTGCGGTCCAGTCTGCGCTTTAACCAGAACGGGTTAGTTATCAGCAGTGTGGACATTCAGTCTGTGGAGCCGGTGGACCAGCGCACGCGCGACGCCTTGCAAAAGAGCGTGCAACTAGCCATCGAGATCACCACCAACTCACAGGAGGCTGCTGCACGGTACAAACCAAACACTTCAGCTCTTATTTTTTCATATTTTTCACATTATATTATATTATTTTATATATTATTTACAGAATTTTACATTATTACATATTTAATATCTTAAGGCCATTTCACACCCCACACATGGACAATGTTGTGTCAAATGACACACCGAAAAAGATAAGAATAAATTGTGAATGAGAGAGCTTGATCTCCCACAAACTATACTGAGCACTGCATGTTTCAGTCGGAAAACCTAACCAGAGAATTCCACAAACAGGATTCATGCAGTCAATAAGAAAGTGAAGTTTCATGAAGAAAAGTTGACAGCATTGTAGATGGCTATAATACTGCTGACAAGGTTAGAACCAAATATAAAACACATTCTGAAACGGTAATCCAGAATACTAATATCCAATAAACAGGTGAAGTAAAATCAAAATGTAGGAGCAGTCAAATCAGACAAAATAAACCCTTCCAGCTGCAGACACCTGGAAACAAAATCCAATGAAATATCAATATATAAATAATTACTGTTATGTCAGAAATAATAATTATAACAATTATAATATTTTACTTTTATTTTATTATTATGATTTTTTTCTCAATTTTGATCAAGTGATTTAAAGTGTAATTTTATTTATTTTATGTAAACATTATTTTATTACATAGTTATTTTATGACATATACGTAGTTATTTTATGTATAACAATCTTTTTGTAAACATTTTGTGAGACTTGGATATGTTTTGTATTGTATAAAAACTGCCACAAATAAAAATTAAAAAAAAGTATAATATTTTACATTGATTAGCCAAAGAAAAATAACTTTTTATTTTCATATTTATGAAGTTATCATTATAGTTCAATTCCCATGTATTTGTATAGCGCTTTGCACAATACACATCGTCTCAAAGCAGCTTTACAGAAAATGCTCGAGTCCACCTTACAATTTAGAGTGATCTGTTATCAGAGGTAACTGTCTGCATTTCAAAGTTAAGCATTTCAGAAAAGTACACATACAAAATCACAGTTAGCTAAAAAAATTATTAATTTAAACAATGTAATAATTTAAGGCAGAAACAATGACCTTACAATAAAGTAATGAATATTTGATTGAACAAATGATTATGACATTAAGAAAAATATTGCATTGGTGCATGTTGACTGCTGTGTTTCAATGGACAGCCTGATGGGTTTCTTTTAATCTAATTCTCAGTCTCTCCGTTTATCTTAATTTACATAAGCAATATTTACTCTTGTGTTTCACTTTGAGGAAAAATCGAGCTCCTGTTATCCTTCCAGCTTTCCACATTTGTGTTTCGTGCCTGTTAACACTCATTCCCCTTGTTTCAGACACGAAGCAGAGCGTCTGGAGCAGGAGGCTCGGGGTCGCCTGGAGAGGCAGAAGATCTCAGACCAGGCAGAGGCAGAGAAGGCGAGGAAGGAGCTGTTGGAGCTGGAGGCCCAGAGGTGACTTCACTGCTATGCTAAAGCTTGTGTGCTCATTTAACCTTTTCACGGATAATAACCAGTGTGTGTGCATCCCAGTGCTGCAGTGGAGAGCACAGGAGCAGCGAAGGCCGAGGCACAATCTAAAGCCGAGGCAGCTCGTATACATGGAGAGGCAGCGGTTGAAGAAGCCAAACTCCAAGCAGAGGCTCGGAAAATCGAGGCTGTATGTCATCCAAAATGTGCTAGATCTCATATTCTTACACTATTGGATTTTGACCGTTTTCCTCTCCTCTGTGTGTCAGGACTCTGAGTTGGCCCGTCTGTGTAAGGCACGTGAGCAGGAGCTGAACTACAAGAAGGAGATGGACCGAATGGAGGTGGAGAAGCGGCAGAAGCTGGCAGAGATTGAGAGTCTGCGTTTAAAGGAGTTGATCGCAAACCTGGGCACCGATACCCTGAAGGAAATGGCCCGAGCCGGGCCCGAACTACAGGTAAGTGAACTCAAGAACACTGAAATAGCAAATTAACATCTTTCTATGGAGGCTTTGCATCACAAATATTTTCATAATATCATTTTGAATGGGTGTGAGGTGTGAAAAGATTTTACTGTTTCAATATTTTGTCTTTTTTTTTGCAGGTGAAGCTCCTGCAGTCTTTGGGTCTGAAGTCTACTCTTATTACAGATGGCTCCTCTCCTATTAATCTCTTTTCTACTGCTAATGGCCTCCTGGGGGCTCTGCAGGGCAAAGACCAAGATGATTAAATAAAAAATTGGAGAGACAGAAGTTAAGAGGCCTTATACCACATGAAATGCATAAATAAAACTGTGATGTTATTCTCCATGTTGTAGTTTACCCTATTAATAGCTAATACATTAAACACATGGAAATGCAGCTTTAGCAGTACTCTTGTTGTCCCGTTTTTCATGTGAACTAATGTTCAAAAGATTTTTTTCCCTTTCGGTTTACTAACACATTTGCTTTTTCAAGTCTTTATTTTGTTTTATTGTGCTATGTTGAAATGTGCCTAGGTGTCTTTATACTGTTCATAATCAGTAGTTTAAGCCAAAGAACTTTCTAGAATTTTCTTTTTTTTTTACTCTGCTCTGCCTTTTCCAGCAATAAAACATTTTTTGTTGTCTGATAATGCCTTCTCAAATATAAAATAAAATATTTTGCATTTGTGTCAGCTGTCTTTCCAACGCTTGTTAATAAAGATGGCAGGGGTTATCAACTCTTGGCCTCAACGTCCTCTGTCTTGCAGAGTTTAGCTCTTACCCAGATCAAACTCAACTGCCTATATTAGTAATCCTGAAGACACCCTTGTTTAAATGTGTTTGATTAGGGCTGGAGCTGAACTGCAGGAAAGTGGAGCTCTAGGGCCGGAGTCGAGAAACCCTGAAATACGGGTTGTGAATGCTTGTGTTTCAGTGTTTGGCCACATGTCGGCGCTGCCATATAAAAAGTGGTGGTGGGGGATTTTCGTGACTCGAATCATGTTACTGACTCTCCCGAGTCTATGCATAATCTTTGATCATATTACAGATGAGAAAATCATTAAAGTGCAGTTAAAGGGTACCTATTTTCGGTTTTTGAAAATTGCCCTTCATGTAGTATTTAACATAGATCTAAGTGAACGAAAACATCCTGCAAAGTTTTAAACATGAAAGTTCATCGTATACAAAGTTATTGTCTCTCAAAAACAAGAGTCGACTCTGAGTCGCTGATATGAATCGTTCGAAAAACGATGCTTTCCCTTTGTCTAGTTGACGTCAACTTGACAAGTTATTTGAATAAGAAACGCCCACTTATTGCGCTCGGAGACGCCAGGGAAAACCGGAGCTCCAGGGGTGGCGGGCAAATCTGAAACTGGCCCAGGACGGGCCACCCTGCCTGGGCTGGCCAGGGAGGTCTGAGAGCATGGAGGTTTGGACCCACCGCACCTTTTTGGACTGTCGTTTTTCGAGATCTGGGCTTCGGAAAACAATCATGTCGACGAGACGCTGTGTTTTGAAGTGCGACGCAAAAGCGAACTTTTTTAACCTGCCAAGGGAGGAGTATTTGAAGACAAGTACTGCTATACCACACAAGTATAGCCCAAACCTTGTTCTGTGTTCGCGTCATTTTGAAGATGATTGCTTCACAAACCTAAACGCTATAAAGTATGGATTCGCGAGCCGGCTCTATCCTAACGAGCTGAGGATCAATATGCAGAGCAGTGGGTCGCGAGGACCGGAGTTGAGAACCCATTTAAGGTAATAGAGTTCCGTTTTTCTGCACAGAGAATACCAATCACAACTCACTAGGTCATCTGACCAATCAGCGCAGATTAGCGTCACGCAAAGGCGGGTCATGGACAAAGAACTCGCTAAAACGATTCATATGGGAGTCGGTGGGCAATTCAGGTAAAAATAAATGCATATTATAAGACAACAAAAGTGTTTTTTGTCATTGCATGCTTGTAAAACTGTTGTTGGGGACTCCCAGAACAATATTAGGAACATTTTACATGTCATAATAGGTACACTTTAAAGATAAGTGAGGAACACCCGATTTTACATCTCGAGTCTTTCATTTACATTACATTCATTTTTCACGCAACAGAATTAAGCCATCGCTTCTATTGGTTAATTAATGAATGACAAAATAACTCATGCCTCGATTGGGGGCTGTTCGTCAATGGCGACTTTCGTGTGGCTATTTTACTTGTGCGTTCTGCGAGCTTGTCATTGAATCAATAAACTTACTCAATCTATTGTTTATGATTCTTTATACCTACATTCGAATACGTATCCTTTAATGTAGCCGTGATTTTATTCAGTCATTCGACTCAAAAGATTCGAGTCACACTGGGATGAACCAAAATTCGCACGAATCGCACCACTATCCAGAGCTTCTCTACAACCACAAAAAAAAAAAAAAAAAGAAAAGAAAAAAGAAAGAAAAACGCGCACGCATACACAGAGTCGAGCACGCGCACACAGGTTCATGCAGATAGAAGAGAGGGAGTCATACAGGCAGAGGATCATATGCCGACACATCACCCCACGTTTTTATACTAACACACTGCAGCTTTGTATAGCGTAAATCAACATCTTTTTAAATCTTTATTCTGTGTCACCATCTGAAACTTTCGTATGCCTAGTGTTTATTTAAATTCAAAATGAGAAGGATTATAATGATTTTTGAATTTGTTTTGCACTAGATCAAGGTGAGTACGCTCGATCTGCATGCTGCTGTGGTTTATTACTGGCATTTTGATTAAGTCTTTGCATTAGTCTTTATCAGATCCTGTGGGTGTGTCACTTTTCACGATGTTATCGGTCACCATTATTCTCTTCCAATACATTGAACCTTAAAAAATTATATATATATATATATATATATATATATATATATATATATATATATATATATATATATATATATATATATATATGTGTGTGTGTGTGTGTGTGTGTGTGTGTGTGTGTGTGTGTGTGTGTGTGTATAGCCATTTGGCATTCGTGCAGAAGACGCGTGGCTGCGTGTGTGTCTGTTGTGTGCTCACCTCTAGACTTATACCTCTTTCATTTCAAATAGTGAGACAGATGACAGGAAAAGGGAAAAGTCTTTATTGATGGATTATTTCATTGATTTTAGCATTATGTTAAATGACCACATGGTGTAGCCTACAAGTCAGTTGCAGTGTTCATTTAGAATGTATCTGTCATAAATCATAAAAGGCTGTTTATATATAGTTGCAGATATGGGTGTGTCATTTGATGCTCTTTGTTTTCTAACAGACTTTAATACCTCTGATCCTCATGTGGATTTTAAAGTAATCAATATGTGATTTTATCTGATTGTAATGATTATTATTATTATTTAGTTTAAACCAAAGAACTTTCTAGAATTTTCTTTTTTTACTCTGCTCTGCTTTTTCCAGCAATTTATTACTATTTCTGGGATCTTGGGTGTGACAGAGTGCTAGTTTTTGAAGACATGCAATATGTTGTGCAGTTTTAGACAATCCAGCATTGATCGATAGCCCACTGTTCACAAAAAAGCTGTTGTGGTGGGTTTATGTTTCATTTATCAGGACAGATTCTGCTGTGAGGGAGATTCAGTGTATGCAGGTAAAAAGGTGCAGAGCCCCAAGACCAGTTGACTTGGAAAAATCATGCCAAAACCTGCTAAAATCATAGAGTAAAGAATATAGTGAATTTGATTACATATTATTTTCTTTAAATATTTTTTACCAGCAACTTAATGTAGGCTTAATGTTGGTGAAATCTTAAAGGTTTGTTAAAGGTCCTGTTCCAAATTAATATGCAGCAACAACAATTTGTTTCCCTTTAAAAATAATGTAGACTCTGTAGCTCTAGCAAATCAAATCATTGATCTGTAAGTTTTAGAAACCAAAATAATCACGTTAATTCAAACTGAGTTTGAGCCTTGACAATCTGTCTTTCAAACCAGTATGTGATACAAGGGTCCAAGAGTGTAATTTGATAACTTCTCCTTTAAGCAGGTAGACAGGACAGTGGTAAGGTTGAGGTCTGTAAGAGGTTGATAAGTCTCTTATGCTCACAAAGGCTGCATTTATTCAAACTAAAAAATACAGTAAAAACAGTAATATCGTGATTACAATTTAAAATAACTGTTTTCTATTTGAAAAAAAATTAAAAAAAATATTCCTGCGATATCAAAGCTGAATTTTACAGCATCATTACTTCAGTCTTTGGTGTCATGATCCTTTAGAAATCATTCTAATATGATGGCAAGTGTTGAAAGCAATTGTGCCAAAACCGTGATTGTTTGATGAATAGAAAGTTTAAAAGACCAGCATTTATTTGAAATTGATTTTTTTTTGTAACATAATAAATGTCTTAGCTGTCACGTGTAATCAATTTAATGTGTCATTAAAACAGCCCAGTCTTTTGAATGGTAGTTCATCATTGACTTCATTTTACAAGTGTAATGTGAATGAGCATTATATCATTTATGTGATGCCTTATATGTTTTCACTTGTTTTATTTTTACCCAACAGTTCTAAACAATTCAGAATCCGGACATAAAAGCTTGATTTTGCCATAAGTTGTCGTAAACACCTTGGGAATGGATTTGAATGCTGATGCCAGCATTCCCACTGCTGCCCCCGGTGCAGAAGAGGAAGAACATCAACAGAAACAATCGGAGCAAGAGACCAGTCAGCAACCAGGCACAGAGTCAGACCTCACCGCCATCTCCTCTCAGCCAATAAAAAATCAGCAGCAAGATCCAACACCTACTCCTGCTGTAGACTCCGCCCCCTCTCAGGATGCCCCACCCAAAGATCACCTGACAGTCATTGACGAGAAGATGGAAATAAGTAAAAAAAAACATTTTATTAACAAATATTTTATAGTCTAGCATTTTGCTTGTTTATTTAATTACGTGGTGGTGGTGGTGGTGTGTGTGTGTGTGTGTGTGTGTGTGTGTATGTTGGGGGGGGGGGGGGGTTAATGATCATGTACAAGCTGTCCCTTCTGTCTTTGAAGACTTTTTCGATGACCTTTCCCTGTATTTTTATTTCTCAATTTCCTTGAGTGTTAATCTCAGACTAGATAGAAAGACATGATTTAGAGTCTCACTCTACTTTCACTCCCTTTTCTTCTCAGGATTTATATCCTCCCCCACTCTCTTTTCTTGTCTGTTTTTCTCAACAAGTAGATGAGTCAAATGCAGCAATCTATCAATAAAATCTGAGACGTTTGTGCCCTTGGAAACAAACGGAGTAATCGCTTCTTTTAAAATGGACCCCTTGAAATGCAGTCTTACGTATCCGTCCATTGTCTGTGTTTCTCACATGTTCTTTCTCTCCCCATCACACAGGTAATGGCGTTTGCCCGGCTCCTATCGACAGTTGTCCCTCCGCTGCTTCTCCTCCTCGTCAACAGCATATCAAACCCAACCACGCACATGCAAACGGGCGCGCCAGGTTGAGCAGCCGCTCCGGGTCACTGAGTTACGCGGGGTCACCTCGACCATCGCTCACCCGTCAGCCCAGCGCAGCCACTGATGCTGGAGGAGACGGATCCAAACCCAACGACTATCTCATATGGGCTATTCTGGCCTGCCTCTGCCCTGTCTGGCCCATCAACATCGTCGGCTTGACCTTTTCAGTGATGGTGTGTGTGCTTGTGTTTGTGGGGTGGGATGTCTGGATACAGTTTCTGTCGAGTAAGGAGGGATTGTGGTTTCACTTGTGCATGCAAGAATCGTGCAACTCGGAAAGTGACTTTTTTGCCATTGGAGAGTAAACTGAAAACATCTCTTACTGGCAAAGAAACTGTATCTTGCATGATTCTTTCTTATATGATAATGGAATTATTTGTATATCTTTTCCTCCTGTTCATTCAACTTCTCTTTCCAATCTCAGTCTCGTAACAGTCTGCAGCAGGGCAACGTGGATGGCGCACGCCGTCTTGGCCGGAATGCAAAGGTCCTGTCTATCGTTTCGCTGGTGGGTGGGATTGTCATCATTATTGTTACTATCGTCATCAACTGGGGTGGTGAGTATCCGCATGAGCCCATGGGAAACTGAATGTAAGCCTAGAGCTGACTTTGTGATTTGGGTAAATGTCAGATTGATTTTAGCTTCTGAGGGTTTGAATTAGATCTGATTACAGGTCAATTTGATCATGGGCCTGTTGTGAATGTTTCTAAGTTTGTTGAGATCATTACAGGGACCAGATTAAAAATAATGTTTCTTTAGTTTGTAAATTAAGGGGTTTTTTTTACAGGTTTAAGGTCAACACATTTAAACATCCATTGGTTAAGATGTAATTTCTTGTCATTTGAAGAATTGAATATGACATACTAATGTTCAAATGTTTGGGGTTGGAAAGATTTGTAATGTTTTGAAAGAAGTCTCATGTTCACCAAGGCTGCATTTACAGCAAGAATTTACTAGCAAAAACAGAAATATTGTGAAATATTATCACAGTTTAAAGGCACTGTTTTCTATTTAAATATAATTTAAAACAGGGGTTCTCAACTCAAGTCCTCACAACCCACTGCTCTGCATATTCTCCCTTATTTAACACACCTGATTCAGATCCTCAGCTCGTTAGGATAGCTGAGGATCTGAATCAGGTGTGTTAAATAAGGGAGACATACACAATATGTATGTACGTGAGGTACAATGCGCGAGGACTGGAGTTGAGAACCCCTGATTTAAAATATAGTTTATTTCTGTGATGTAAAGCTGAATTTTCAGCATCATTACTCCAGTCTTCAGTGTCACATGATCCTTCAGAAATCTAATATGACAATTTGATGCTCAAGAAACATTTTTTTTATCATCAATGCTGAAAACAGTTGTGCTGCTTAATATTTTTGTTGATTTTTTTAGGATTGTTTGATTAATAGAATCTTTTGTAACATTATAAATGTCGGTTTTGATCAATTTGATGCCTCCTTGCTGAATAAAAGCATTAAGTTATTCCTTTCAACCAACAACTGACCCCAAACTCTTGAACAGTAGTGTATATAACATTGTATCCTGGTTTATTTTAAAAATGTTGAAAATCCATCTACAGTACAACTGCATATACTTATGCTTCAATAAATAAAAAGAAACACAATGCTAAAGAACAGAAACACCACAAGCTGACTTTGTTGTAACAGTTGAAAATTATTGAAATATATAATTAATAAAAGTCATTGCAATCAATTCATTATATTTGTATAAAGCAATCTTGTTTGTGTGTCTCCTCTTGTGTTTGAGCGAATGTTTTATATTTGAATTCTTATTGAGTTGGTGTTTTGTTTTGTTTGAATTCACTTTGCTTCACTCTTTGAACACCTCTTCTTCTCTTTCAGTCATACTTAAGACCTGACGGCCATCACAGCACTCAGGATGAAGAAAAATTCATGATTAAACTTCACACCGAACAACCAGTACATGATGACCATTTTCTTCTTCCATGCGTCATTCATCTTTCTACATCTGAATGCGTTTTCACCTGTTTTATACTCTGTCTGAAGACTCTAAAGCTGGATGTTACCTTTATCTTCTACCATGCCAGAACTTTCAGAAACAACACACTCAGCTGGATCACAAGTGAAGTGGCGAGGCATGCATATTTGTTTTTTTTTTATTTTCAACAAAGGACTCCTCGTTTTAGATGATGTCAGTAAGGAGACCGCAAAGATGATCTCATTTCATTCGCTCTGCACCCCTTGAGGATTTGAGGGAGGAAAAGAATCAGAGGGAATTGCTGGAGAGGATTTGTTTTTTGGACAAAGATTAGAAGTCTTTTAGACTTACTACACCTTGTTTACTCAGAAGTATGAATCCATAAAGAGAAGCTCAGATTAAAATTGATTGTATAAATCAGCAGATGCCTTCTGCATTGGCATCCATCAACAGATTTTTTTATCAGACATCATGGTGGTCTCAAAGGAAAGGAATGAAACGATGTGGAGGAACAGCACAGTCACCTCTCTATTTATCTCTTTCTGTTCTTAATATTCACACACAAAACAGGTATTAAGATGCAGGTTAATGCACAAAATGCACAAAAAATGAATCAGAAAATCCAACTGAGAGAGAAGGAGGGAGAGGTGAAGAGAAAGTGGGAGGGATCAAGACCAAGCTGCAGTCTTTTGTTTCCCACAGATGGAGGGAGAAGAGAGGAGGGGGGTGGTGGCTTCAGATGAAAAGATACCCCAGAGATGGGGAGATGTAGGGAATGCAGTAGTGCTGAGAGGGATGCTAGCCACCTCTGATTGGCTGCTTGTGTGTGTGTGTGTGTGGAAGCCAATATCTTAAGGCTTGCCAATATGCCCTCCCCTCTTCCTTACAGCTAAACTCGGCCAGATCCTTCAAGGCAAACAGAAAGCAAACCATTGATTTATTATTGTGTTTTATCAGTACGAGGCAGAATGATGATACTCATGTTTTTACATCGTAATGTTTACTATAGAATCAGACTCTTTAAGCACATTCAGCTGGAACGCTAGGACATTTGGATGATGACGAATCGTTTTACACGGCCCAAAGTCGTTTGCTTGGCGGAATGATTTGTTTTGCTTAACCTAATGAAACCTGATTCATACCTAGTTATCCCTCTGACCGTGCCAAAATTCAGATGCTGCTAAGACTCCAGCTTAGGTGGGCATGTGGGAAATAAGAGCATGAATGCATTTTTAAGAAGGCATTTATATGCAGGGATGCACCAATATTAAAATGTTAGAACATACTGATCATCTGATGATAGTTGGCTAATTTTCAAAATCAATACTATTTTATCGAAATAACTAAATAAAGAATAAAACGCTAAAAATACATTTAGGCTCAACAAAAAAAATGTGCTTAAATGAATAGTCAAGTTTACATATTAGAAATGTTATTTAATTATTATTGTTTTTAACTTTAAGTGGGACGACAAGGTTAGTCTAAAACTGACTAATAAAATACAATAACTGAAAAATTACATTTTAAAACAGAGGAAATGAGCCTGCACAATTAAATACTTAATATCAGGCAACAAATTTCCAATATTGACTGACCGATTAAAAACAACGACTGATAAATTAAATATAAAAACCAAGGGAATGAGCATTAAAATTCAAAATCATCCAAATAAAAAGATTGACTGATCAATGTAAATACTACCAAACGATAAAAAATATGATACCCAATTATAGTGCATCCCTTCATATTTGGAGTTCTTTTACTGATGAAATCCCAAATCCCTCATTTTCATGGCTGCAGGTCTCTTGCATGCAGAATGCGATTCTGTTTCATTGATGTCAACAGCTTTTTGATAGATATGGGGAGCGCTTGTTAAGACTCTGAAATCAAGTATTACTATTTGTTTACAAGACAATGCTAGCACTTTGTAAATGTTCTGTATCTAATGCAAATTATTTAGTATCAAAATCAGTATGATGTCGATAAGCATGCTGACTCAGTTTTGGGTAGTGAGAGGCCGCCATTTTGGGGTCTTGCAGTGGGCTAGGCTTGCGTCAACAGAACCAGCTACAGTTTGATACATTTCCATTTGCGGCCACTTCACATCCACACCACTCAAATAGGAATGACCTTAGCATGCACATTTGATCCAACTGCGTGCAGTCAGTGAATGCCAGCTTGACTTTTCTTCTCTTGAATTGTTCTGCTCAGCTATTTGTATTTAACCCGCTTCCAATTCATGCTTGTATATATATATATGTATATGTATATATGTGTCTGTACATATTTGTACCGCTTCCAATTGCATCTGGTAATCTGAATCTCTTTGATGGACATGAACAGTGTTCGTAATGCAACTCTTGACTGTTAACACTGCAGTGCTTTCACAAATTTTCTCACTCTTGAGTATTTTTATTGGTATGTATTTTGAAATCAGCCCATTTGTTTTCTATGCCATTTGTGCTTTCCTGAAACTTTGACCTTATACAAGCATGTTTGCTTACTGATGACAGATTGCCTGTGCTGCATAATATAATTCTGAGACAAATGTTTCAGAGACAACAGCCGAGTCCAATTCTCTGGGTTACAAGTTCTACCTGCTGTTTTGGTTTTTTTGGTATGAAGAATAAACAGTAGGGGTTCAATCTTCAACTGGCTGGCAGGAGCCGCCACTGGCAGGTCACGTGACCTGTCAGTGGCTGACTGGCAGCTGCCAGTGGCTGGCTGGCGGCTGCCAGTCGCTGCCAGTGGCTGACTGGCGGCTGCCAGTGGCTGGCTGGCGGCTGCCAGTGGCTGGCTGGCATGTTACGTGACCTGCCAGTGGCTGGCTATAGTTGTCTGTCAGTCTGCCTTTGGTAAGTTTCAGAAACCATTGATTTTTGACAGTTTTTGTGTTTTGTGTTCCTCCCTCTATAGCTCATTTATTATGAATCTGTTGATATGAATTATGTTCTTTATTTATGATTGCTATTTTGTGGACTGTTATTCCAATTTAACCAGTCAATTGGCCATGATCAGACTGGCAGTTTACAGACGCTCATCCACTTAGCCGCGGCTGAGACTGCGAGTCTAACGCGTCACCTGACACTCTCGCTACAAGGAAATAAATTGTTTTCTTATTACGAATATGTTGTCATGCATTTATTCTTGCGTATGATTGATGTTTTGGGGACTGTTATCCCAATTAAACCATTCAAATGTGCATGATCACGGCCATTTGACTGGTTTAATCGGGATAAACGGCCCCAAAATACCAATCATACACAAGAATAAAGGCATGACATTATATTCATCATAATAAGAAAACAATTCATTTCCTTTTAGCGAGAGTGTCAGGCAACGCGAGTAATTCGCTGATCAGCGCGGTTGACTGGATGAGCGTCCAGCAAGCGTCTTTAAGCTGCCAGTCGGATCACGGTCATTTGACTGGTTTAATCGGGACAACAGTACCCAAAACACTAATCATACACAAGAATAAAGGCATGACATTATATTCATCATAATAAGAAAACAATTTATTTCCTTTTAGCGAGAGTGTCAGGCAACGCGAGTAATTCGCTGATCAGCGCGGTTGACTGGATGAGCGTCCAGCAAGCGTCTTTAAGCTGCCAGTCGGATCACGGCCATTTGACTAGTTTAATCGGGACAACAGTACCCAAAACACTAATCATACACAAGAATAAAGGCATTACATTATATTCATAACAAGAAAACATTTTATTTCCTTTTAGTGAGAGTGTCAGGCAACGCGTTAGACTCGCAGTCTCAGCCTCGGTTGACTGGATGAGCGTCCAGCAAGCGTCTGTTAGCTGCCAGTCGGATCACGGCCATTTGACTAGTTAAATTGGGATCCTACTACTAAATAACAATAATTGCAACAGATGCATAATAAATGAGCTATAAAGGGAGGAACACAAAACACAAAAACTGACAAAAATCAATGGTTTCTGAAACTTGCCAAAGGCAGACTGACAGACAACCACTGGCAGCTGCCAGTCAGCCACTGGCAGCTGCCAGTCAGTCACTGACAGGTCACGTGACCTGCCAGTGGCAGCTCCTGCCAGCCAGTTGAAGATTGAACCCCCACTCAGAATAAATCCGTTATTTCTCTTTATTAAACATTCCCTTACAAATTCATCAGCATTTTGGTGAAAGCACCCGTGCTACTCAAGATTCCTCTGTGACATGAAATGATTTGAGAGGCATTATGATAACTCTTGTTGCTAATATAATCCTGATTTTGTGCAGATTTGCCTGTGCATGCCTTAATGAATTGCTTTGGAACAATAATATGTGATGTACGCTGTATCTGAACCGAAGCGTTTGATAGATCTTGCATTATTGATCCTTATTCTGCTCTGTACCAACACTGATTATGCATCAATGAGTCCAGTGAATAAACTGTCCCTTATTATGCCACTCCTCAGTCATTTGAGACTCCGTGTGCCTGTTGTTGGATCACACACTCTTTTCCTCTCCGCTGTTTCCTTGCTCCCGCTACCGCATATGTCTCCAGGACGTTACAGTTTCCAGGGCAACGGTTGTTAGGCGAGGAGGACAGTGAGGGACCGGGATGCAGCAGGATGTAGGGAGAAAGAGTGCGCGCTCAGACTTCACACTGGTGTGTTTAAAAATCTATCTCATTTGAATTTTATAGCAGCATGCATTATTAAAAGGCTCTGGAGGATTGGAGACAGTGAGGAAAAGTGTGTGTGTGAGTGAATCAGGTTAATGGGAGCTGCAGAGACAGACTGGTTTAGACCGTGAAAAAGGGATATTTTGTGCAGCAGACGGAAAAAGGAGGGGCCGGTTGAATATATGCTTTCTAAAGAGGGGGGGAGTGAAATGAACGAGAAGAAACGGCAGAGACACTAACATAGCATAAGGACATGTTTTAGCCAACATGCTTGGCATATAGCCTATGGTTGTGTAAGTGAGCATAATAAGAAAATCAAGTAATATGTTAAAAAGTGAAACTGAATCATAATGCAGCCAGACAGAGGGAAGGGTGGGCCAGGGGCAGCCAAAACAAAACATTAGCATTTGAATTTTCTATTTTTCAAAGAATCCTGAAAAATGTATCTGTTTCCACAAAATAAGCGGCACAACTGTGTTTAACCTTGATAATGACAAGAAATGTTTCTTGAGCATCAAATCATCATATTAGAATGATTTCTGAAGGATCATAAGACAAGACTGGAGTAATGAGTAATGATGATAAAAATTCAGTTTTGACATCATAAGACTATTTTAATATATTAAAGAAAACTGTTTTTTCAAATTTTAATTTTACAATATAATTTAATCAAATAAATGCAGCCTTGGTGAGCATAAGAGACTTAAAATCGTTATACGGTAATAACCAGCAATTTCATTATTTTACCTCAGAGCCCCCATTTAAAGCTTTAGATTTGCTAAATGGATCCCTGCTGCTAACAAATAGGCAATAAGGCTTCAATGAACAGTTCATTTAAATGTACCTAATGCAAATAAACTAGTCCCTTACTTCCAAATGAGTGAGAGAGACCAGTGAAGGTTAAATGTAAAGAAAAGAGTAGTGAAGACGACAAGATGTAGTGCACACTTAACCTTGTGGATTTAATTACACAATCTAATCAAATAACATAATTGCTAAATCTGATCTAAGTGGGGAGAGGTTGTGTCTCTGTCTGCTTGGCAAGCCTCTTGTTTGACTGTGATGGTAATAGCACTTGAGAACCAGATAAGGATGGGAGTAAAATCGACTCCCAACTCACATTTAACCTTTTTGATGCAAGTTCATTCAAGTGGAGGTCCATAAAAGCAGATAAAAAAGCTATATGACATAGCAAAACTCTTTCCTATATCATCATATTTTGCTACTAATGTTTTTACTACATTGTTTCTGTCACTAAATACCAGATTCCATGACACCCGGGGCCTGGTGTCATTTATTGTGAAGTTCAGGACCTTTGGAATAAAAACTAAAAAGACAGAGACTTCTGTGTGTCCTTATGAGCCACAGCCAGACTACAAACTCTTTCACAGGCACAAGCTGTTTTAGATAAGGGCTACTGCGCTTAGAACCTAATTAATACCTAAGACAAGATGTGATTACATGCACTGCAATCAGCCATCTTATGATTAAAGACTAAGCCATTAAATGCAAAGAAACATCTGTTCCTTTGAGACTGATGAAGTTTGCCTATAATTAAACTAATGAGTTACTCGAAGGCTTAACAAACTAAGCAATATTCCAGAATCATGAAAGTTTAGAGAGTAACTGCTCAGCAATGGATATATCCAATTTTCAGAAGACTACTGCGGCTCATTTTCTATCTGTGACTCACGATATTTCCTCCTTACGTTTTTGTGGGAGTGAAAATGTGCGGGCGCCACCTAGAGATGGTGATATTGAATTGCGCTTTCAGAGCAGCATTCTTTAGAAATGTTGGCCCATATTGATGGGATAGCAGCATCTTGCAGTTGATGGAGATTTGGGGAGGCACATCTAGGTCACAATGCTCCCATTCCGCCATCCCAAAGATACTTTATTGGGTTGAGACCCGATGACTGTGGGGACCATTTTAGAGCAATGAACTCAATGTCATGTTAAAGAATTTGAAATGATTCAAGCTTTGCATGGTGCATTATCCTGCTGGAAGTAGCCATCAGAGGATGGGTACATGGTGGCCATAAAGGGATGGACATGGTCAGAAACAATGCTCAGGTAGGCCGTGGCATTTAAACGATGCCCAACTGGCACTAAGTGCCCTAAAGTGTGCCAAGAAAACATAAACCCCTCACTTTATATGGATTAGTTTTACAATCTCTTAATGAACTTCAGTGTCAAAGTGGTGTGTATATATATATATATATATATATATATATATATATATATAGTGGTGTGTATATATATATATATATATACATCTTTCAACAGTTTTGCATGAAACAATACCCGTTCTTGTCTTAGGGCAACTTTGATGAACTTTTTTGATCCAAAAAGGACTATATATTGAAGAATGTTGGTAAGAAAATAGTTTTAGCGACCATTGACTTTCATTGTATGGACCAAAAAAAGGAAGACATATCAAAATGTTCCACAGAAGAAAGTTACACGGTTTAGAATGACATGTGGATGAAACTGTACAAGTATCTCAGCTAATTATAATTCAGTTAATTTGTTTCTATTTGGTTTGTTTTTATTATTACTATTTGGTTTGTCTCCTTCACCCAGACTGCTGTAACCACACTTTGGCATCAATAAAATGTTATTTTACCTTCATGTTATGTAAGCTATTTATTTAGAGCCTTTATGTATTTCACTGTTGAGAAACTATATAATAATGTATAACTGTATGATATCATTGGAAATAGAGTGTGCCTTGTCCTACAATATAACATGTTTAATCAATTTTAGAAAAGAAACATAAAAAACAGTCTATTAACAACAGTTTTTTTGTTTTTTTTAAATATAGTTTATTGAAAAAGTTAAGAGACAAACCTTTTAAAAAGTTAACAGTCTTAATGGACTCTTTCATATAGAACATCGCACAATATGCCTACAACTGGAATATACACATTTCAACAGTCAGTATGTTCAAATTCTATTCATTTCTTAACATGCAAATGAAACATTAAATAACATCATGCATATTTCATAAGAATCTTCCAACGGCAATACTGGCAAAACTATTATATATTCAACAATATTATAATATTGTACTCAAATACATATAAAAGCAGCATACAGTACCACAGTAAAAAAAAAATCAGGAGTGCTCCACATAATGTCCAAATAAATGGTCCAAAAAAATCTTATAATACTCTTATAAATATAATAAATGATGTAAATTGAATTACAAAGGAACCTAACCAATCAGTCCTATTGCCCATCTCATACCTAATCCACCTCCTCAATAGTGGGCCCCTGAGCACCAGCCCCTGAGCTGGCACGTGCCTGATCCCCACAGCTTCCTGTTGCCATCCCACCCTGATAAAGCTTAGTGATGATTGGGTTGCAGACTTTCTCCAGCTCCTTCAGCTGATGTTCATACTCCTCTTTATCAGCCAGCTGGTTGTTCTCGAGCCAGCTGATGGCGGCGTTGCATTTCTCAATAACTTTCTTCTTGTCATCCTCGCTGATCTTGCCTTTCAGGTTCTCATCTTCCACACTGCTCTTCATGTTGAAGGCGTAAGACTCCAGGGAGTTTTTGGCAGCAATCTTCTCTCTTTGCAGATCATCTTCAGCTTTGTACTTGTCTGCGTCCTGCACCATTCTCTCGATCTCCTCTTTGCTCAGTCTGCCCTTGTCATTGGTGATGGTGATCTTGTTCTCTTTTCCAGTGCTTTTGTCCACCGCTGACACATTCAGGATTCCATTGGCGTCAATGTCAAAGGTCACTTCAATCTGCGGGACTCCCCGTGGTGCAGGTGGAATTCCTGTGAGCTCAAATTTACCCAGGCCAGCAGGTTGTTGTCTTTTGTCATGGCCCTCTCTCCCTCATACACCTGGATCAGGACACCGGGCTGGTTGTCTGAGTAGGTGCTGAAGGTCTGGGTCTGTTTGGTGGGGATGGTGGTGTTGCGTTTGATGAGGGCCGCCATGACTCCACCTGCAGTCTCGATGCCCAAAGACAGTGGCGCAACATCCAGCAGCAGCAGGTCCTGGACATTTCCAGATGCGTCACCCATGAGGATGGCAGCTTGCACCGCTGCACCATAAGCCACTGCCTCATCTGGGTTGATGCTCTTGTTCAAGTCCCTGCCGTTGAAGAAATCCTGCAGGAGCTTCTGGATCTTTGGGATTCTTGTTGATCCACCAACCAGAACGACATCATGGATCTGAGACTTGTCCATCTTGGCGTCTCTCAGGGCTTTCTCCACAGGCTCAAGTGTTCCCCTGAAGAGGTCTGAGCACATCTCTTCAAAGCGTGCTCTGGTGATGGACGTGTAGAAGTCGATGCCCTCGTACAGCGAGTCGATCTCAATGCTGGCCTGAGAGCTGGAGGAGAGGGTTCTCTTGGCTCGCTCGCACGCTGTACGCAGCCTCCTCAGTGCCCTCTTGTTCTGACTGATGTCCTTCTTGTGCTTCCTCTTGAATTCTTCTACAAAGTGATTCACCATGCGGTTGTCAAAGTCCTCGCCACCCAGATGAGTGTCTCCGGCTGTGGCCTTCACCTCAAAGATGCCATCTTCAATGGTCAGGATGGACACGTCAAAGGTGCCTCCACCCAGGTCAAAGATCAGGACGTTGCGTTCTGCTCCTTTGCCTTTGTCAAGGCCATAGGCGATGGCTGCTGCCGTGGGCTCGTTGATGATTCTGAGGACATTGAGCCCAGCGATCACTCCAGCGTCTTTAGTGGCTTGCCTCTGCGAGTCATTGAAATACGCAGGAACTGTGATAACTGCATTTGTCACCTTCTGCCCCAGATAAGCTTCAGCAATCTCCTTCATCTTCACCAGGACCATTGAGGAAATTTCTTCAGGATTAAATGTCTTGTTTTCTCCTTTGTATTCGACTTTAACCTTTGGCTTTCCGCTATCACTGATGACTCGGAAGGACCAGTGCTTCATGTCAGACTGCACTACTGGATCATCAAATTTCCTTCCAATCAGCCTCTTGGCATCAAACACGGTGTTGTTGGGGTTCATGGCCACCTGGTTTTTAGCTGCATCTCCAATGAGCCTCTCAGTGTCAGTGAAGGCAACATAGCTGGGTGTTGTTCTGTTCCCCTGGTCATTGGCGATGATCTCCACTTTTCCATGCTGGAACACCCCCACACAGGAGTAGGTGGTGCCCAGGTCAATTCCAATGGCTACTCCTTTTGCTGATGACATTTTTTTTCACGGGTAGTTAACAGATTACTGTAAGAAAACAGAAATCAAATAAATGTTTATAATTAAATAAAACATTTAGATATTGTACAAAAAAGCAGCAGGCAAAAATAAATTAACAGCAATATTTAATTATTTAATCAATATTTAATTATTTTATAGAGCACTAATGTTTACATTAGAGTGTTACGAGTATCAATATTGGTACTGGAAACAGATTTACTTGATCTCTGAGACAAAACAGCAGAACACAATTAGTAGTAGCCTAAGTGAATCAATACAGTAAACCGCAAAAAGAAGAGTAATACAAAATATGCTTACTTTAAAATGCTTTAGTCGTGGTAGCAGGCCTCGTGTAGATTCTTCAACGGTCAATTTTTATTTCAAAAACTGTCGACAATTTCTTTCTTTTCGCCGTAGCTCAAATAAGTTCTGTTGAAACACTGATGTCCTGAAACTGCCATGCTGTTTATATACAGAGAGCGTTGCCCACATTCACATGTTCTACACAGTTCTGGAACACTCGTGCTGAGCTGACCAATGAAAGGCGAAAAACCCAGACAGTTCCGCCCATGCCTTTCTATGGGAGCCTATGGGCATCGTCATGCGCTTTCTGGAGCATTCGCTCAGATTCTAGTCATTATCAACTTGCTTAAACATACAAGTCGTAGACTAAGTTATGTTTTAGCTCGCTTAACTTTCAGTCATTTTCTGTAACTTAAACCTAGTTTGGATTTATTTCTGTTTGTCAATCCTAACACGTTGTGTATGGATTAATAACATTGAATGATAAAATGTATAATAATAAAAATGAAAACATTGGGCTATAGCATGCTGATTGACGCTACCCTGCTCTATAATCTCGATTTTAAGTATAATTCACATATCCTTATCATTACAGCCACTGATCTATAGCCACTGATCTATAGATCTATAGATCAGTGGTGATAGCCATAAAAAGTAGCCTACGCAATGCTTGAAATAATACAAGATTAATAGATTGAGATCAAATGTTGCTATTTTGCAATGGGCCTATAATGTTTTTCGTGAGAACTGTTGTTTTCCTGGTTAGAAATGGTAGGCTAGTCTTCAATGTAAAATATCTTGTAATGTTAAGCCGTAGTCAATAGAGGGCACTAAATGATTGTGATAGAGACATGTTTCTTTAGTCACACTGTTCAAGAAGGAAAATATTATCTCAAACTAAAACATGAGAGATTATTTATCGATTACAAAAATATGATTAGGGCTACTTGTAATTTTACAACTAATCGCACACAAATGTACTAATCGCACACAAATCCAGCTTTATATTAGTGGCTATTGCATTTTAAACTTGTCAAGGCTTCCCTAAGACATTAGCTATCTCATAAAAAAAGTATGTGGTCAGTAGACTGACCCTATTTACTGTCCATAAATATATCTAATTAAATATAAATATAATATAATCTATGGTCACGTAGAGTAAAACAGCACAAGGTGTTTAACTTTTCAGTTCAGTTTGTTAACATGGGGATGTTGTATTTTATGTATTATTTAAGATTTAAATACAGCACCGTATCAGAGTTAAAACAAACCTATTTTTAGCTGCAAAAATTAATAATAAATATTTTTTTAAAAGTTAGACCCAAGATGGTTTATACAGCTGTGCTCATTTGTTTCATGTAATTCCTGTTGCACTGTTCTCAACCATTCTCTGAATCTACTGTATCTCTCTGGTCATAAAAAGTGAAAGGAGCAAGTACTGCTTGCAAATAGCATACCGATTTTTAGAACAGTGATAATAAGCAGCCAGCTGCACATTTTCCAGGCTGAAATAATAGCAACAACAACAATAAAAATCCTATGGGTTAAAAAAAATAATTAACTGCTTAACAATGTAATTGTAGAATTGAACCATGATGCACTTACATAGGTATAAATTAGGCAAAATCGGTCTACTGTGTTTACTCAGTCTACTGAGACAGGGTTAAATCACAACAATATTCTTAAATCTCCCAAGAAAATGTCATAGATGGTCTCATAATTATTAAAGAAAAAATGCTATGGCTTAGATCATGAGTCTTTTGTTACTCAGAAATATTCTTTGACTATAATATTTAACAATGAATGCACAGCAGTCACAGAACCCTACTGATTTTTGATGATGACAAAATCATAAGTATAAACTATGGCTAAAGAAAATGGTATTTTGTGGAAAAGTATTGAACGTTTTTTTTGTGTACTGCTCTGCTGAGAGACTGCAATGTAAAAGCAGACTGCAAAAGAAGAAAGTGTACTTAGTCGCATTGGATACTTAAGTCTAATGAATGTTTGTGCTTTATTGCCCTTTAGGATGCAAATTCTTTGCCTCTTTGATGTAAACAAAAATAAACACAATCGTCTATTGACGTTTTCCTGCAAATTTTTTCGCCACACAGAAACAGACTCTGAATACACAGGATGTAAAAGGGGGAGTTGAAGCAAACAGGCCCTATATGTTGGAGGACAGTTACAACTATTGTAACTTTTGAAGTAAAATAAAATAACAGCTCAAACTTGATACTATAGTCTCAACATTAGACAGTCTATGACATTTTCTTGAAAGATTTAATAGTATTTTGTTTTAACCATAGTCTTGATAAGTAGACTGATTCTGCCCATTTAATTCAAGTCATTCTTCAATGCTGTAATTGGTGACCTTTTTTTTTTTTACATGTAGGATTTTATTATTTTTTTTATGAATACTTTTGATCATTTTGGAAAATGTGTTGCAGGATGCTTGTAGTCACTGCTTATCTCTGCTATTTGCAAGCAGTAAATTTGCCTTTCACTTGTAATGACCAGAGAACCTGAAATATTCAGATAGTTCAAGAAGAGAGCAAAAAAAAAAAAAAAAAAAAAACAACAACAAAAAAACAAATTTCATGCAACAAATGATATCAATTGTTATAAATATATAACTAATATTATGATTTTTACAGTTAAAAAAATTTAATATTAATTTTTAACTCACAATAGGTACTTTATGGAAAAGTAAAGTCTAAACTTTGATAGCATTTTTCATTTCCAGTCCTCGAATGGCTTTCAGTGAGCACAGATTCTCTCACTGGAATAATCAAATAATCTCAAGTTCAATGTATTACAGCCTCCAAACATATTACTCAGCCATCAGCCAGCCACAGCAACATCCAACCTAGTTTTACTTTTTTTACACAACTGTCCATTGTGGCTCCTCCAAAAAGTGCACATC
This sequence comes from Cyprinella venusta, assembly GCA_038021265.1. NCBI lineage: Eukaryota > Metazoa > Chordata > Actinopteri > Cypriniformes > Leuciscidae > Cyprinella > Cyprinella venusta. Next base: position 39,064,695 of record CM075863.1, read on the forward strand.
CCTCTTCCTCGGTTTTTTTTCTCCCATTGAAAATCCCCCTTCTCCAACACTCCCTGTCCCCCCAACCTACACCCTCTCCCACTATATCGCGAGAGACTGATTGGGACAGCAGGCAGAGAAATATCCATATACCTGCAACAAGAGCAGTTGTAAAGCCTTTATGAATAAATAGATACCATATGATTCATCAATAAGTTTAGCATCGACGGGGGACAGATAGACGGAGAGGAATGAATACTAGTGTTAACATTGGCAGGCAAACTGCCTGCTTAGCAATACAGCCAGCTAGCTGACCAGCAGCTCAAACTTGATAATTTATTAGCAGTGCTGGGTTAGCTAGTTAGCACCAGGCTAGTTCAATATTTGCACTTAAACTTTTTCGAATTTCACCCACGCCAGAGAACAAATTGCGTCTTTTGTGCAAAAAGGTGAGTTCATATGACATTTCTTTCTATTGCTTAAGCTCTATAGCAAACTAGCCACCGTTTTATGAGCTAAAGTTAACTGGCTAGTCCGAGTTAGCTTGGTGTGTTGACATTATCAGCGTGAGAGCGTATTATGACAATAAAATTTATGTCAGACAACTAACTAGGCGAAACGAGTTGTTAGACCTTGTATGGTTTCCTATATCACATAATTTTATCGTAACTACAACTGACAGGCCTTTACGCTTTATGTGTCTTTCTTTACAGCTAACGTTAACTGCACCGGCTTCGAGTTACACACTGGCCTGAAGATGGTGAGTTATCATCGGGGCTCATGAGCATCATTTCTGCATCTTCCGCTGGTGTAAATCGTTTAAACTGATTTCATATCATTGTCTTGGTTTCGATTAGTTTGAGTTCAAATGCTCAAGAAGCTCCAGTTGTTTGTTATATTTGGCTTAATAATAAAATAAATGAGAAATTAGCGTTTAGCACGTTCTTCAAATATCAGGTGGAGAATTGGATCTCACTAATCAAAGCAAAACAACGCTTCTCTGTTTCATGCGCGACACTTACAACAAAATATAAATGTGTATATATATATATATATATATATATATATATATATATATATATATATATATATATAATTCACATACACAAACACAAAATCTCTAATAATTATTCACTTTCTGATGTTTCGAAACCTGTATGACTTTCTTCTGTGGAAGAGATGCTAGGCAGAAAGACAGCCTCGTATTCTATTCACTTTTGATAAGAATGACAAGTTGTCATTATCTGCCATTTCCTCATACAGTTTTGAGAGTAAATGACAGAAGTTTCATTTTTGGGTAAAGCATCTCTTTAACTTCAATATTGTTACAATTTCTTTGTTTGAATGGTTTGTTTTTTGTTAAGACATTGTTATTATATACTGTTATAATTTTTCGAAAATAACTTCAAAATAATTAATCACGTTTTTTCCTCTCTGTATTCATCATTTAGGTCACAAATCCCTACCACAGGATCCTCGCAAAGCCTTAAAACTGGAGGCCACCTGAGAACTAACATCAGCTCAGCCGGCCAAATGTTATGTTGTTACTCACCATACATACATTTACACATTATTTTGTGTAGAATGTGAGCTATTTTTGAGCACCAAACATTGACATTACAGAGTTATATCTTTTCTTTTTCTTTTCTTTTTTCTTTTAAAAATGGGGGAAGACAATTACCAATCACTGTCAGGCCACATTTTTTGGTCAGGTTTTCCAAATTCATTTTAATTGTGAAACCGTAGCCTGATGAGCAGATTGCGCGTTTCCCATACGCACATAGATCACAACGATCCTGACATCTTTGATGATTGTTTGGTCTTAAATCGGTCACCTATTTGTCAGTCATGAACGGCTCCCTTTTAACCCCGCCCAGCCCACGGGCTGCAGCAAATTCATCTCCCCTTCCACCCTCCCCATCTCCATCACCTTCTCCTCCATCTCCTTCACTGTTGCCCCTCTCAACGAGACCCCCACCTTTGCCACCTCCAGCTCCTGCCAGTCAGCCCTTGTCGTCATTATCCGACACACCCACACCGTCTCCATCTCCCTGCCTTAGTTGGACCGAGTTCTGTGAGCTCCATGCCCGCGTAGCCGCCGGTGACTTTGCCCGCCATTTCCGGGCCTTCCTGCTGGAGAACCCGCATTACTCCCCTGATTCAGCAGCTGCTTTTTGCCAGCGCTTCACCGATAGATTTGTTCGTCATTTCGAGAGCGAGCTCGAAGGGACAGGCGTCGGTAGGGAAGGAACAGTGAACTGGGTCGCCCAGTCGGATGTTACGTCGCTGGAGGACGATGCAGCGTCTCCGTCCCTGCTGCCACCAGAAGCCTCCACCCCCTGCCCACCCACTCACACACGGGCTATGCCCAAACCGGTCTTGATCCAGGATGGCCGCGGCGCAGAACAATTCCAGAATACAGGAGCGTTTCAGGATTTGTATGCTCATACGCAGATTCTCCCACCATCCTCTTCTTCGTCGTGCTCTTCCTCTATGGGTGGGAATAATGGGCGGAGGGAGGAGAGGGGAAGTGCAGTCAAACACAATCCATCTGGCTACAATGACCTGGAGGAAGAGGACGACAGCTGGGCTGGGCCCGTGGCTGGAGAGGTTGTGGAGACGGACATAGTAGAAAGGGACGATGAGGGCGAGAGTGAATTGACCTCGGAAAGAGCCGATCTCAGCCAGACTCTGACATGCCCCAACTCCTCTGGCACACCAGCAAATTCTGGGTCAAAGGGTAATGGGACACCCATTGGGGGTCACTCCAAAAATAAACTAAAAAAGCGGTTCTCTCTGCGCAGCGTGGGGCGCAGTGTCAGAGGGAGCGTGCGAGGCATCTTGCACTGGCGCAGCTCCTCCAGCGACTCCCCTCAGAACTGCAGCGGGGGTAACGTCAACCCTCTTCCTTCCAGTTACAGCTATACTACAGGCCTGCAGGATGGCAAGAGGAACTCTGGCTCGCAGGGTGTTCCCTCTTCTCTCCCTGTGTCTCTCTCTCTTCCCCTCTCCCTCCCTCACTCGTCGTCCTCTTCATTGCCCCCATCATCCTCCAGTAGCGCCACCTCCCTTTCATTTTCCGAGGCCCGTGACTGGCGGAGGAGCAACGGCGATGGGGAAAAGGAGAAATGGAGTCACCGGTTGGAGAAACTGCGACTGTCTCGTTCACCCCCGCCGACGTTGTCCTCCGCAGCTCCTCCTTCATCGGTCGTGTCCCCCTCGGCACTACCACCAAGCAGCATCAGTGCCTCCAGGAAGATGGGTAGACTTGTACGGGAGGGAGGTGTGACCGTGTGCTCGTCTTCGGACGAGTTCGCCAGCACTCATGGTTTCCCAGGCTTTTCCTTTGGACTGCTGCACCATGGCATGGACAGCACGGCGTCAGGGCATCCCACGGCCACCGGGGGAGCTGCAATCGGACGGGGTATGCGTTGGCACAAGTGCCGTCTGGTTCTGAAAGAACGAGATAAGGATGGAGTGGATGGAGGGATGGAGTATTTCCTGGAGTTTTACATCCCGCCTAAGGTGAGTTACAGGATTTCTGCTAAATGCAAATTATTTTACTTCCATATATTTACACATATTTTATATATGTGCTGTCGTTCATAAGTTTTGGGTCTATAAATAATATATATAATTAAAAGTACCAGCTGACTACCTTAATTAAGTTATATGTAATTGGTATATTTTGACTTATTTGAATACTTCCAGTCCTCCAAGGCCAGACTGACTGTCCCATGCGGCTCTATTGTTGATGTAAGGAGTACTACAGCTATAGAGGTGCCAGACAAAGAGAACACCTTCCTTCTACAGGTACATCAGAACACCTTTTTTGTCTACAGTAGTTAGTCAAATCTTCAATAATGATGCAAGAACTTTACCTTAACTTTACTTTCATATGCATCATAGACAGTGTCATCAGTCATCTGATGTCTAATTAACAAGTATGCATGTCGTTGTTGTAGAGCTTTGTTGATAATTCCTTTTTTATCATATAAATTTGGCAAAACTGTACTTTTGTTTTATAGATAAATTACAGAAGGAAACATATTTAATGAATCTCATGTCATGTGTGACAAATGGTCACAATCACTAACCTTTTAAATAAATGTAATCTAATAAAGAGCTTTGGGGAATTTTAAGTATTTTATTCATATCTGTGATTGTAGTTCACTTTGCATTTAGCTGCATCCTGTGTTGTTGCACCCATCTCAAAGATCCTAATCATTGAAAACGAAACGCCTTGAACATCTGCACATTTGATCTCTTCTTGTTTTTCTCAGTTGGAAGGTCAGGCGCAGTACGTGATTGAGACCAGAGATGCCGTTCAGATGAGAGCTTGGCTCAGTGACATCAGAAATGCCATTTGTTTAAGGTAGGTCTTTGTGTTTTGAATCATTAAAAAGAGAAAGCACTTTGTGTTTGGAAAGGTTCGAGTTCTTAGTAGTTTGCTTGCTTGTATCACACCATGTGACAATCAAAACGCAGCAATGATCTCAAATGTACTTGTTGACCCTTCTCATCAGTGAGCAAGAGGATGTTGAGGGAGTGTGTGGCAGTGCTCTCAGTGTAACGCCAGAATTCAGCGACCGCCTGTCTCAAGGTAAGCGTTTGGAGATGATGTCACCATGATGTTGTCAGCTGCATTCAGGACAGTATGTGTACTAGGACATGTGCTTACATGATGTTTGGCAGTGTTAGAATGAGCCTACAAATCTCAAACTGGTGATTCTGTGATTGAACAGAAGTATTAAAACAGCTGATCCAGAATTGAAATATTTATATATAGCAGTAAAATAATTAGCAGTAACTGCAGATGGTGATGAATCAGGTATTTGATGTTTTCACTCTAGTGTGCTATGGTGGAGTTAGTGGTTCTCCCCAGCTGGAGCCTCTACCCCCTGAGTTACCACCCCGTGCCCCTCTTGACGAATCAGACAGTCGACTGCTTGGTGGGGGCGGAGGCGGTCTTGGCACACCTTTTGCTGAAACTCCTGATGCCACAGGTACAGTACTACACTAAACACACACTTATTTTGCCATGGATCATAGGCTGCATTTACACTGCAGGTCTTGATGCCCAAATCCGATTTTCTGACTATATCCGATTTTTTTGACGACCTGCTTACATCATCTTTTAAAAGTGACCCATATCTGATTTTTGCATTCACACTATACACTGCTGAAACTACCAAATGCAGACGTTCTGATGGTTCTGAACCGGGAAATTAAGCAAAACAGCATAAAAATATGCGAATAAAAATTTTTATTTCCACAATATTTCAATAAGTCGTCAAAACATTGGTCTCGTATGGCGGAGAAAAAAAGAGGAGAGGCTCTGGCCATGAGCACTTGAAACGATGTCTCATATCTCGTTAAATGTCTTCAAAAAACGGATTTATTTCTGTAACAACCCTGCATTTTTGCCTGCACTCTTCACCCCAAAACTCAAAAGACAAACCTCTGCATTGCTCCACTGTGTGTATCCTTTCTTCCATCGCGCGGCTCGCGCCTATAATCGTATGAATGAGGCCTGAATCCGATCTGAGAAAATCGGAATCCATGCGTTTTTTTCCTGCTTACACGTTCACCGATCATATCCGATCTGTGCCACATGAGAGAAGCACACTTTTGATGGACAAAATAAAAAAGATTTCACAAAAAAGTCCTCAAAATGCACGAAATAAGCACTTGTGGTGTGTTTTAAGAACTTGTAAGAAAAAATGATGTGGACGTCGAAGATCTCAAAAATGAAGTTTATTACATCATAGCAGTGGCAAGGCACACAAAGCACCTTGGGTTCACCGGCGTCAGAATGAACTCAGAAATAATCTCAGCTCAAACATTTTATACTGTATTCCATTTGTCTTCCCCCTCAGCATGTAAATGATGTACAGGAGTCAGCCCATTTCCCCAGTCCTAACCTCATCAGCATAACAGTCTCATTCACACCTTGATAATCCAATGAGCCCAACTGATTCATTTAACTTAAAATATAGAGAACAGGACTGGCAGAACTCTCATGCTTAACAGGTGACATCATCATCATCACAACTCCAAAGTGTAAAACACAATGTATCGCTTCAATGTAGAACGGTCAAATGTTAAGTTGGTAATATTTATTTGAAGTCCCCGTAATCAAGATGGTTATTGATTGCCTGCTGTCGCTCCCATGCTATAGGGGATATTACTCAGATTGGAATGAATTGTCTCTATGATAAAAAAGCTCTTTTAGTGAAGGAACATTTTCATATATACAGTGGGTACGGAAAGCATTCAGACCCCCTTAAATTTTTCTCTCTTTGCTATATTGCAGCCATTTGCACATTTATTAAAAAAGAAAAACTGAAATATCACATGGTCCTAAATATTCAGACCTTTTGCTTAGTATTTAGTAGAAGCACCCTTTTGATCTAATACAGCCTTTTTGATTTAATACAGTCTTTTTGGGAAAGATCCAAGAAGTTTTTCTCATCTGGATTTGGGTATCCTCTGCCATTCCTCCTCGCAGATCCTCTCCAGTTCTGTCAGGTTGGATGGTAAAGGTTGGTGGACAGCCATTTTCAGGTCTCTCTAGAGATGCTCAATTGGGTTTAAGTCAGGGCTCTGGTTGGGCCTTTCAAGAACAGCCACGGAGTTGTTGTGAAGCCACTCCTTCTTTATTTTAGTGGTGTGCTTAGAATACATACCGCTTAGAATTAAGGCCAAAAAGTTCTATCTTGGTTCCATCAGACCAGAGGATCTTATTTATCACCATCTTGGAGTCCTTCAGGTGTTTTTTTAGCAAACTTTGAGGAGAGGCTTCCGTCAGGCCACTCTGCCATAAAGCCCCGACTGGTGGATTGCTGCAGTGTTGGTTGACTTACTACAACTTTCTCCCACAGTGATCTTTGCGTTCTTCTTTACCTCTCTCACCAAGGCTCTTCTCCCCCGATAGCTCAGTTTGGCCGCACGGCCAGCTCTAGGAAGGGTTCTGGTCGTCCCAAACGTCTTCCATTTAAGGATTATGGAGGCCACTATGCTCTTAGGAACCTTAAGTGCAGCAGAATTTTTTTTGTAACCTTGACCAGATCTGTGCCTTGCCACAGTTCTGTCTCTGAGCTCTTCAGGCAGTTCCTTTGACTTCATGATTCTCATTTGCTCTGACATGCACTGTGAGCTGTAAGGTCTTATATAGACCTTATGTAGCCCCGCCCCTTTTCAGTGCTGCGCTCGTTGTCTTTTGACTTCCGGTCTGTATTTTGACAGCGATCTTGCATCGGTATGAATGAACTGCTCGTAAAAAATTTCCCGGTCGACATTTGTTAAGACATCTGCTTTACAATGCTTATGATAAACATTACAATGCTCTCTGGATAACTTTGGTTAACTCTACAATAAGTAAATCCACTTCACCAGCTAATTACTCCTCGACAGCGATGTCATAGAAATATACAGAGCGACCGCGAAACCGGAATTTCTGGTGTTTCTGTCACCAGTTTTAAGTAATTCAAAGCCATGAATTAATAAAGGCTTTTTTAACTTTTATACTTTAAATTCGAGTGCCTTGGATTATTACTTTGAATTCAGCATACAAATATCCCTAGCAACCAAAGAGCACCGAGATCTTACACCCTGTGCAGCACTTCAATTACACTTTCTGCTGTGATTTCAAAGACAATATTCTAAAGATGACGGCGCCCACTTTCTACATAGACAGGTGTGTGGCTTTCCTAACCAAGTACAATCAGTATAATCAAACACAGCTGGTCTCAAATGAAGGTGTAGAACCATCTCAAGGATGATCAGAAGAAATAGACAGCACCTGAGTTAAATATACGAGTGTCACAGCAAAGGGTCTGAATACTTGGGACCATGTGATATTTCAGGGTTTTTTTTTTTTTAATAAATGTGCAAAAATGTCAACAATTCTGTGTTTTTCTGTCAATATGGGATACTGTGTGTACAATAATGAGGGAAAAAAACGAACTTAAATGATTTCAGCAAATGGCTGCAAAATAACAAAGAGTGAAAAATTTAAGGGGGTCTGAATACTTTCCATACCCACTGTATATTTGAGTGGAAGTTGGATTGGAGCAGACTATAATTTCTTACAAACTGGACTGTCAAAAAAGAAATCGAAGATTAACAAAAATATTTGTAGAAGATTTACCCATTTTAACTTGTTTTAATTATTCCGTTCGGGTGAAAGTATGGTTATGATTATAAAAAATAGTGCACGCAGGCAGATGATGATGTACACCTGATGATATTGTTCCAATGTATTATTATTTAGTAACAGTGTTTTTCGTTTTGGAATAGTCGTTTTGGAAATTATATATATATATATATATATATTATGGTTTTACTATGCAGTAACCCAAAATTCAGGTAAAAATACATTGATGGAATCTCAGTTACTGAACTTAACTCTTACTCTTTTGATAGATCAAGATAAGAGGTATTGAGTTTATCCGTTTTTTTCTCAGGGTCGTTCCTGTTCTCTGAAGGTTCTGTGTCAGATACTGTGGAACATCCTCTGAGTGAGTGTCAGTGGTTCCACGGCACACTCTCCCGTCTTAAGGCAGCCCAGCTGGTGCTGGCGGGTGGGATGGCCAGCCATGGAGTGTTCCTTGTGCGGCAAAGTGAGACACGGCGCGGAGAGTATGTCCTCACCTTCAACTTCCAGGGCAAAGCGAAGGTAAATGCGTGAGGTGATGCTTATTTAACATTCAAACGGTTTGAGGTTGCTAAGATGTACTCTTATGTACGGAGCCCTTAAAGTGATCAATATGTCTTTAAACATGTCTTTACTCTCACTTGTGATCAATTTAATGCTTCCCTGCTGAATCAAAATATAAATTTCTTTTTTGTAAATTCAGGATTCTTGATGAATAGAAATAAATACCTCTTCCTTCTGCTCTGGCATTTTCCTCCCAGCACTTGCGTCTCTCCCTGAACGAGGATGGACAGTGTCGTGTGCAGCATCTCTGGTTCCAGTCCATTTTTGACATGCTGGAGCATTTCCGTGTGCACCCCATTCCCCTTGAATCTGGGGGCGCCTCTGATGTCACCCTCATCAGCTTTGTGGGGGCCACGAATGTCCGGCAACCAGGTATGGAAGGTTGGGCTCAGCTTTAAGGTGTGAAGGTTTACAAAAGAGCGTAGATAACAGGAAAATTCTTCATTTTTAGATGACAGGAAGGTAAGTGATCACAGGTGCCACTTGCATCTCCCTCGGAACAGCTGATTGGATTAGAAAATTTAAAAAATGTTTTGAAGGTAGAATATTTGTGGAATAAAACCATATTGGAAAGGTTCTCATCCTGATGTTAGAGTGAATCCATAATACTGGTAAACTTGTCTCCTTTCAAAGAACTATTGACAATAAAAAAACGATACATTGTACTACATCAGTACTTATTGATATTGTATACATTGTACTGTACATGGGGTTTTCAAATTGAACTGTTGTGAGTAAATGTTAATTTTTTTAACTATAGTTTTTAGCATTTATATAATTTGACTTAAATTATTAATTCTGTGCTGAGTTAATTTTTAAACAGATTTGAAATCCAAGTCATTATCCATCTTATTGTGCTCTGCAGTGGTAAACTATTTTCTGTGAATATGTGAGACTTCCGATTCATTCATTAGCTGCTAAAGGTAAATAAGAAGAATAACAAAATGCAGTAAACCGTAAAACTATTTTCGTTACAAACCAATGTTTAGAATTATGACAATACATAAAAAAATATGGTAAGATATACCAGTTTGCAATGTCAAGCAGAATAACAATCCTTTTTGTACAGCTAAAAATAACTGGAAGAGAATGAGACCAGAAGCCGGACACATTCAATTTAGAAATGATTGCGGCCGCTCTTATGTGAAAAAATAAGGTGGACCTCTCAACAAAGACCCTCTTTATAGTTAATTTATTTTTAAATGAAATCCAGATGGCATATTTTGCAAATGTAACATCATTTTCATTTGTAATATGGTGAAATTCAATTATCATTGATGCTCAATAAGAGAAATATCAATGCGTTAATGCGGACACCAGTCTACACCTTCACTAATGTGACAGTCACATTACATCCATTAAAGTATGTTTCAAGTTGTTTTATTAATTAATTATATCAAATTGTATCATATGTTTGCAGTTCCTGTGCATTTAATATCACTTGAGAAATACACTCTTTGTTTTTTGTGACTGCATCTGACTGTGTTAACAATGACAGAATTTTGTGGTTAATCCAATATTTTAATCAATTGGCCGCCATAATAAAGACAAAAATGTTTAGTAACAGCTGTTTTGGGGGAGATCCTGGAGGGCCTACGAAAGGAAAAAAAAAAACAAGAAGGATTCCTTAGAAGGCGTTTAGCTTCTGTCAGTTTGATTCTTGAATCATGGGTAGATTTTAGCGACGCACATGGTCTTTGGCAATGAGCTTGTGTGTGTCATGTGAGTGGGAAGAATCGAGAGTGATCATATGTGTGTATATTCATAAACAACATGGCCACTGCATGAGTTGTCAAAGACAAATTACTAAATGTGGGATCACCCTGTGTGTGAGATCACTTCCTGTCACAGCATGCTTTTAAAAGGACACTTTGTGCAAGCATCTGCTACGACTACTCGCACACACACAGATCCATCGCTGCTGCCAGAGTCTTCTGCGCATGGCTTTGCTGTTGATTTTTGATGATTATTGTCTCCTAATGTGATTTCTGTGTGCTTGACCTGACATATGACCCATGCCCCCTGTCCCCCTCCAAACTCCTCCTGAAATGTTCAAAACATTCATCAGCTCACCTTATCTACTATTTCCTCATCATGATCTATCCTGGATCCCCTCTTCATCAGTTTATTGCATCTATACTTTTCTATCACTGCATTTTTCCACTATTCTTTTACTATCCTTCATTCTTCTTTCGGACTTATACATATATTTCCTTCCATCTCCACTGCCTTCCTTCATTTTGATTTTCATTCACACACTATGTCATACTGTACTCCTGCTCCTCTCCCTCCTCTTGCCCCGCTTCAGCCTCTGGCCTTTCCCATAGTGCATATCAGAGCTCTGATTGGCTGTTTCTGTTGTTGTTTGTCGTTGGGTCATCTTCGCAGGCCGGGAAAGGGCAGGCAGCCGCCCCACAGTCTGTGATGTCATCACCACGCGCCACCCCGATTCTCCATCAACCCCCATCTCTGACTGTGTGTAAGTGAGACCAGATTCAACAGAGAGAGATAGACAGAGAAGGTCTGAAAGAAGGAAATAAAGTCATGCCGGTACATGAGCGTTAGCCAATCATAACTAAGGTCATTTACACATAAAAACTGGTGCGATCGATCTAACATAAAAGTTGTGTTTACATAATATGTGTGTGACATGTACATGTTTTTATATTATTAAATGTATATATGTATCATATGCATGTCTGTCTGTGTGTTTGTATATACAGTATACACACAGATATTTATACATATGTGTGTGTATATGTACATATAAACAGGCACGCACAAAACATAAATGTAATATACACACGCATATTATGAAAACACAAAGTTATGTTAGATGTGATTAATCGATTTGAAGACATTAAAGGCACAGTACCAACAACAGCTTGTTTGGCTCTTAAGTGTCAGAAAAAGGAAGGAAATTATCATGTAAAACTTACAACCCATTTAACTTTCAGTTAGTTCCTCTACTGTTCAGAAGTTTGGGGTCGGTAAGTGTGTTTTTGAAGGAAGTCTCTTATGCTCACCAAGGGTGCATTTATTTGACCAAAATTACAGTTAAAATTATTACCATTTAAAATGGCTGCTTTCTATTTGATCTGATTTTAAAGTGTCATTTATTCCTGTGATGGCAAAGCTGAATTACTCCAGTGTTCAGTAACATGACAAATGTCTTAACTAAACTTTTGATCAATTGAATGCATCTTTTCTGAATAAAAGTATTAGTTTCTTTTTAAAATCTTACTGACCCCAAACATTTGAATGGTAGTATGCATATTTCCAGTGAAATGGTAAATTCAAATGAGGAAAAGGTAGGGCGTGACAGAACTGGAAATCATTCCTGAGGTATAGAGATACTCCATGTTCCCAAATTATGCAAATATAGAAAACATTCAGTTTTTACATTTGCATAAGACAGGGAAACTGTATTTAGAATGAGGAATACAGGATGAACAGAAGAGGAAGCTGGTTAGAATAAGACAGAAAAGAGTAGCGACAGGTCATCTGTTTACATCTGTGCACATCTGTCTGCTTAACTTCCTCATTCACAGCTGGGTTTCAGTTGCACACATCCATCCTGAAATGTGTCGCAGGGTAACACTATCATTGAACATTTGCTCACTATAGCTGGCGTTAATCGTAATCTTTATTGAATGTCACACATTTATAGACGGTGAGCTCTGTCTCCATATAAACATAACTCAAGATTATACATTTCAATGAGTCCGTATGTAACGAACGAGTGGAGATTTATCAATCGATGACTCTGTACTGCTGTTTAGTGGAGGCAGGGTGTGAACAGTCTGTGAGCAATGTGTTGACCAATTCCATTTCTAGCATGCGTCATAGCTGAGAGCTTTCTCGTCAAACTTTGTGTATCTTGCATCTTATTTTCATTACTCTCGATTTGTTGTCACGTTTGATTCTCATCCGTCTCTCCTCCTGTACTGGTTCTCCTCTCTGTCGCTGTTCTCAGACTTGACCAGCAGACCCCGTAGTCCTCCTCAGCCGCCTCCTCCCCCTCTGCCTCCCGGACGCCCTCCGCCCCCGACCCCGCCGCAGGAACGAGGGAGCGAAACAGAGGCCGTCGCCGCCGGAGGAGGAGGCGGAGCGAGCAGCGGGGCAGAAGAGTGTGAGGAACACGAGCGGGACCCGCCGCTCCTCCAGCTGGAAGGGGTGGAGGGCGAGGAGAGGGAAGGAGGGAGGGCGAGAGCCATCGACAACCAGTACTCCTTCTTCTGAAAGGGGAAAACCACGAGGTGGGATAGAGGAGGAAGAGGAGAGCCCTTCACAATCAGTATTTTCAGTTTTCTCCAGTGGAAGAACTGACCGAGGGGGTCACAATCACACGGCCGAGTTAACACTATTAAACATGAGCTTACGAGAGAGTGATAGAGAGAGAGAGAGAGAGAGACACACCCATACACACAAGCATATATGATACTGACGGTACATCTTTAAAACACTAAGTAATGGTACTACACTAAATTGGAGGTGGATTGTGGAAATGTTGGTCAACTTTTACTAATTTGTTCTCCAGTGTTTGTCAGTGTGAAGGTTCCTCCTCTGGTGCTGCTGCATAGGAAGGTACGACAGTGTCAGCGCCACCACTGAGAGGGTGTCGTGATTTTAGCAGCTTATTTCTTGAAGAGTCCTTCTAGTCATTACATTCATTCAAATGTCTAGTATTCTTTGACCCTTCGCACTTATACAAAAGAGGTTTTTTTCCCCTCAGGTGAGCGGATATTTTTACTTGTTCAGAGATTGTTACCCACCAGCACTCTTGTTGTTGTTATTATTATTATTATTATTATTACTGGAACATTTTAGTTGTTTTGTTTTCTTCTTGTTCTGCCACTGACAAACTATGAATGTCGCAAAGTACTTTTCTTCCTTCCTGCTCATTTCAATTGTACTGATTTTGGTAGTTCAGTAGAAGGCATTGTCTTGGGCTGAACAATGTCTATTTTTGCAACAACAAAAAATCAAGCCCAGTCCTCTGAAGTCCATTAGTATTACTTCTTAAGGTTAATTACAATATTAAACAGCTCCATAGACTCCATTATTACCTCAGAGTCCTGATCTTTCACCCAGCTCCTCTGCTCCCCCCTATCTCTCTCTCTCTCTCTCTCTCTCTCTCTCTCTCTCACTCTTTCTGTTTTTACATCTTACCCTTCCTTTTAGCTTTACAATCTTTTTTATGGTGCGTTTATTTCAAAGCTAGAGTCCAGAGGAGGAAGAGAGAATGTCTTTCATTTAAAGAAAAGTTGTTATAGAGTACGAAAATGACAATAACTATGATTTTGATGATAATAATGAATTTAATAATTGTCCAAATAATAGTATTATTATTTTTTCACAATGCCTTTATTCTTGTTGTTTACTCTATGAACACAATATTTGTTCTCCAAAATCTGTTTTCTTTCTCTCTCTCTTTTTTTTTTTTTGCCTTTTTATATCTCTTCTAATCTCATTCTGTCACACTGCTGGCTCCTTCAAACTTTCCACGGATTTCAGGCAAACATTTGAAAAGAAAAATGTTAAAGAGCCCCTTTCTTCTTGTGCCTTTTCGTGTTGTTAATTGTCATTCCCTCTTGTTTTGTGCCAGTCATTCTTGATGTTGTGCCTCGATCAGTCTTTTTGCAGTGTCTGCCATCCAGTTCAGTGCCTGCATCTGTCTTCTGTTTTGGTTTTATTTCTCTTATCCGGTCTCTGGTATTTCAGTTCTTCTCTTCTTGGTCCTACAGATCATTCAGTATGATTTGTTCTCTATCCTCTTGCCCCTCCCTTTTACCCTTTATTTAAACCTCTTATTGTGCCTTCTCACTCTTTTCTCTTCTCTCTCTGTCTGTCTGTGCTGGGACCGTGTGTTAAGGTGGACACTGTTGCCCACTCTGTGTAATTAGAGTTTCAGGTACTACATTGAATTAAATGATGATGATGACGATGATGATGATGATGATATGATATAATATAATTATACTGAAACAATATGTGTGAGTTGTGTTTGTGTAATATAGATAGATAGATAGATAGATAGATAGATAGATAGATAGATAGATAGATAGATAGATAGATAGATAGATAGATAGATAGATAGATAGATAGATAGAATTTGATTTAATTATTTTTTTCTTCACTAAAGTATGAGCGATTCTTTCACCAAGCGTGCTTTACGTGTGGCTGTGTACGTGATACGGGTCTTGTGCGCCATTGCGTCATCACGCCATGTCGTCCAATGACAATCAAGGGTTTCTGAAAAAAACAGCCTTCGCGTTTATCGCTGGCTAATTCACGCGACGTGGTACCGGTAATATTTAATAGAAACATAAGTCTCATCTCTAAGTGTTCGTTCGTAACCGAATATCGGACTGAACTGGACTTCGGGCCGTAACGGAGATCGCGCTCGTGCGGATCTGAGAACGCTGCGGAAAATAAAAATAACACCGCAGGCAGGCTAGTCCACCTACTAGCTTGTCATAAGCAACAAGGAGAATTTAGCGGGCAACTCAGTTAGCGGCTAGATTATGTCTTTTCGGCGACAGAACGTGAGTACCACGTATACAAATTTTGATCAGTTTGTTTGATTTATACAATCTTTAATCGAGATTATTAAAGCTTTCAGGGTATAATTATTGTCGTCCTTAAGATTTCACATTCATATGTAACGTAACATGCTAGTAAACCAGCTAGGTGTCTTCTTAATACACGTAAATGTGATTAGTTCTTCATTTGTGTCGGCATTAACAATCGCTATGCTTTCCAACAGCAGCCTGGACCCGGTGGCCGCAAAACATCCAATGGAACTTCGGGGTCAATGGCTTCGTCGGTTACAGGGAGTAACTCTAACAGACCCACTCCGGGAAGGTAACGCACACGTTGGGTTGCCACATTCAGAAAGTCCGCGGATTGACATTTTAACATGAGGCCTACCGGCCAAAGTGGGCGTGTCAATAGAGCATATTTATTAGAGTCCGTTGAGCACCAATCGTTTCGAGCCTTGTTAAATTAGCAGGAGCACTAGCCAATCGCCACGAAGAATATTTGATGGACACAATTTTGGGCCAATGATTGACAGGATTGTCTAAAACGGCACACATCCGTCCAGAAAGAATTTTGCCAACCAATAGAGTTTAGCTCTTAATTGATTGACACATTTTTAAGCGTATGGCTGCTCCCAGAGGCGGGTCATGGGAAGGGATCAGCGGTGTTTTGTTGTTGTTTTCGATCCCATATGATTCAGTATTGTGTTAGACTTTCATCTTGACTTGAGCCATTTTACATACGCCTTTAAAGAAGAGCCGGGATGCATGTGACAAGAAAGTACAAACACTCGTAATGTATAATCGGTTTGATTGATTGTGGCGAGGGACACTAAATGTGTACATTGGCGCATGTTAATCTGTCAAGCTGTGTCTTGTCTTCGGCATTTGTTTCTTGTGTTGTTAGCCTGGTCCGCTAACCCGCTTTGTGGTCTGTCGTAATTTAAACACGCGCCTTGTTGCCATTGTTTACATATCCAATTTGATCAATCATGTTTGGTCGTTACGCACAACCAGATTCAATCCGATTGTTATTTTGTAACTCGTGTATGATTGTCCTTTTGTTTCAGCACGCGCTTCGCGGTGTCGTAATTGTTGTCCGCACATGTAACAGGAGAGCAACTCTTGTAATACCGGGCTGTTTCTCGTCCTAAACTGAGTGGAAAGACATCATATTTGGGCGCGTTCCCGAACATTTGATGCAGCTCATGTGTACAGAAAATACTCTCCCGATTCGTGTTATTGTCGTGTAAAAATACCGTTGAAATCTTTGTTTGTGGTTCAATTGCCATTAATATTCTTTCGATTGTTATTTATATGTAAATAAAGTATTGGTATTTCCTATTTTTTCCCAATAATTCTGTTTGTCAATTGTTGTTTATTTACCAATAAATACTAACGACTGTTTTTTTCCCTTAAGAAACAGAAATTCTGTGAAGATTCCTTCACAGTCACCACCTGTACGTAAATTCTTATGCGTTTTTAAACTAATTTTCCATTTCAAAATGACAAAATATTAATGAATATTTTTATGCTTTATTTGTAGGTTTTTGAGGGTGTGTACAATAACTCAAGGATGCTCCATTTCCTCACAGCCGTGGTGGTGAGTTTTAGCATGAAATAAATGTATTTGTGGCTGTTGAAAACACCCTTTTTTGATAGTTTTTGACCCCAAAGGTCCTCCGCAATATAACAATATTGACTTCTCCAGTTGTGTGTAATTTATTGGATAAGATTTTTTAAAAAATTATCAGTTTTTACCTGATAAAATATTTTAGAGCTTGGTATAACTAGAAAATGTATCCTTTTTAGGATTTGTTATAAATATGCCCATGGAATTGTGCAATTTTATTGATCTACATGATTTTTCTACACATTTAAACTTAAGCTATAGGGTTTTCTGGACAATGTGAACTTTTTTTCTTAAAAAAAAAAAAAGTTGGTCAGAGGGTAAATTGAAATGATGATGCATTATTACATTTACATTAAGGCTCCCTAGTTTTAGCCCTAACTAATTTGTTTTCAGCATTAAGCAATAATATAAATACCTTATGCAATCTTGATGCATTATGCAATCTTTCCCTCAGGGCTCCAGATGTGATGTTATGGTGAAGAATGGCAGTGTATATGAGGGGATCTTTAAGACATTAAGCTCACGTGTAAGTCTGTCCCTCCAAATCTACTGGCAGACACATCTGCATTGATTCTGCTTTCTGAATCTTGTGCTTGAAGCTGTTGTTTTTCAGTTAATTGATAAACCTACATTTTCTAGAATCTCAGGTTTTGTTCTCACTGACCAAGTTTAAATTTGTTTTTCCAAATTTGATATTTGAGATTAATCCAAATAGATGTATTTTTTTTGTGGCAAATGTGTATTTTTCTGAACAACTCCTCATTAAGTTTGACACATTGCTTAAATCCCACTCAATATCTGTGTGTGTTTAGTGTGAGCTGGCAGTGGATGCGGTGCACAAGGTGAAAAATGAGGAAGGAGATGGAGGCGGTGGTGGCGGCACACCTGTCCATCCCAGGAGAGAAGAGATCACAGACACCATGATCTTTGGTCCTAGTGACCTAGTCACTATGATCTGCAGAGATGTGGATCTCAACTACGCTATCCGCGGTGTGTACAAAGAGGTACGCTTGAGTGGCGTTGTGAGAAATAGAAATATTTTTAATGCTTTGTGTGTGCTTGTTTTCAGACACTTTTACAGACTCTGCTATTGGCTCAACAAGAATAAACGGTGACCACAGAGAGAAGGTCCTTCAAAGGTGGGATGGAGGCGATAGCAACGGAGAAAATTTTGACCTAGATGCAGATGCAGTGAGTTCGACCCACATGCTCGTATATACAACCGAATATGATCACAAATTAGTGTATTATTGCAATTAATGTCAGTAAGTGGAGGTTTTAAATGATTGAAACTCCTTTTCTCACTTTCAGTCTAATGGCTGGGACGCAAGCGAGATGTTCCGCTTTAATGAGGAGACCTATGGGGTGAAGTCCACCTATGACTCTAGTCTCGCCATGTACACGTACGTTGATGTCCTGCCAATTTTAGATGTTTTGATTTCTCTATGACCTTGAAAGTTGGAAGTGGAAAAGCCTTTTGTCCTTCAAACAGGCTTCTTAAAAAAAAGTAAAAAAAAAAAAAAGTAAGAAAACTTAATTTTAAGTTTGGAGATGGAAAAAACAGGAATGTGGCCCAATGTGATTTATTGATCTTTAAATGGCTATGATTTAATTAAATAAATGTGAGCACTGCATGGTTTACATTCTACAGGCTCATGGTTTCAAAGCATGTACAGTCAATGAGTGCCACTCATTTATGCCTAACAATTGCTTATGATTGGTGTCGAAGTAAACATTGTCACACTGTGCATATTGTATCTCATCTTTCTGAATGAGAGTCTGGTAGTAAAGCATAGGCGTTTTAAAATAGGAGTCCCGTTGTACTTTGACTTGGTTTACAGTTTATAATAAGTCCTGCATTATGCATTAGATTTCATACTAAACTATATCTGTCATATATATTTGACTAGTACTTTCACAATCAGTTTATTGCCTTGCTTCAAGCACATTTGTTTTTGCAAAATCCAGTATTGATCGACCTCTGATTTGTTTGATAAATTAGTACATAATCAAGTTTCAATACATATATACTGATTAAGATATATCTTGAATATATTTGTTGTAGAATGTGTGCCCCAACCCTTTTAATTAAGAAAAATAATTTTATATGGATTTATTTTGAGATTGTATGAACATGGATGTAAATTTTGTCCTGTTAGAAGAGTGTGATATTTACTTGATTTCCGGTCCCTTTCTCTGATAGGGTTCCTCTGGAGCGGGGCAGTTCTGAGGGCTTCAGGCAGCGAGAAGCTCGAGCCGCCCGATTGGCCAATGAGATTGAAGCTAGTTCACAGTATCGTCACCGGGTAGCGCTGGAGAATGATGATGGACGAACCGAGGAAGACAAATTCAGCGCTGTGGTTCGGGAAAGGGACCGTGATGGCGGAGAAAGGGAAAGGGGAAGGGATAGCCCGGGGTTCTCTAACAGGTTTGACTCAATGTTTTTCTTCCTTTCCCTCACTCTTGTCTTATGTGGTATTTCTCCTTAGTATACTGGTGATCATTGCTATCTTTATCTTTATTTTAGGGAGAGCAAGTACATTCCTCTACCGCAGAGGGAAAGAGAGCGACAAATGGGAGTTTCTGTAAGGGGAGAAAGAGGTGGAGCTGTTTCCACCCTGCCTAATCGAACAAATAGACCCGGCCCCCCAAGCTCCTCCCCTCGACCGCTCACTTCTGGGAGTGGTCAGCCTATTCCTCCCACTGATAGGAGCAGCCCTCTGTCTGTCAGAGGAGGATACTCTACACACCAGTCACAGAGTAGCTCACCTACACAGCCAGGCCACTCTAGCCCTCCTTCCCCACACACACTCCCACATTCACTCTCACACCCACAGTCTCTCTCAGACTCGGCCCGGCCCGTCAATGGAGGTAAGTTTTGTGTGCGTGAGGCCTTTTGCTTTCACTGTTTATGATGGTTACTGCCCTGTGTGTTACTAATGAACATTGCATTAATCTCTTTTAGTGTCATCCAGAATGTCACCCAAGTCTCAAAGGCCTGGACAGAACAACAGAAACCTGCGTACCTCAAATTCTCACTCCTCCCCTACAGGTCAATATGCATACACACACACACACAGGATTATGATGTCCTAGCTTTATGGCATACATTTATAACTGTCCATTATAGAGATCATGAAAAAATAAAACTACTATATGATGCATCAATGTTTTTGAAAATGAAACTGATCGTCTCAAATAACCCAGTCAAAATAATATTGTGCATTGCATATATATATATGTGTGTGTATATATATTTATATATATAGATCAAACATGCAGTAAAATTAAATAGAAAATATTATACAATTTTAATGTTTTAAAATGTAGTTCTCTGTCAAACCATTACTACAGTCTTCAGTGTCACATGATCCTTCAGAAATCATTATAAAATGATGATTTGGTGCACAGAAACCTTGTTCTAAAAAAAAAGTCTTGCTATGGTTTTTGTTTTACAAATATTCTTTTTAAACTTAAAAAGCTACTTAACCCAAACTTTTGACCGGTGTGTATATTAATTTCTATCCTCTGTTCCTTTTGTTTTTCTTAAATGTAACATTTTTGTCTCTCTCTCTCCAGTCTCTCGTTCCCCCAAACCAGATGCTCCTTCCCAGGACTCTCCTCTTGCTACTCCTACCTACGTGGATACCTCTTCAGTTACCATGGTCTCCCCTAAACCCACTGGCCCCACCCCTCTGTTCCCTGTAGATGGTGAGATGTTATAAATTTGAGTGGTTACAAACTGTTCATTTATACATGCGTCCGACAATCTTAACTCTTTCTTTCACTTTAGTGAATGAAATTCTGTCTAAGGAAAGGACAGAGAGTCCAGTTAGTCCTCAGGATGGCAAGAGCGGTAAAGGTAATCCTGAAGTTGTTATTCTTGGTAACTTCATTACATGCAATTGTCATTTAGCCAATAAATGTTCTCTCTCTCTTCATAGTCTCTACAGTCCAGCAGAGATCACAACACCTCGAGGAGCTTCGCAAGTTTGGTAATGATTTTAGGGTGAGTGTGTCAAAGGCTGCATCTGAAATTTTGAATACTCTGAGTACGTACTTCTTTTGAATATGAAATTACAACCCCATTTTCAGAAAACTTGGGTCACTTTGTAAAATGTATAATGAATACAAGCATATGTGGTTAGTTATTCTTTTTAAACCCAGTACAAAGAAAAGATTTCCAATGACCTTCTGAACTACTTACTGAATTGAATTGAATGTTTTGAATTGTTTGACAATTCTTTCATTAACATTTGGCACAAAGTGACGAGCCATAAACCATCTTTGCTTTCAAAGACTAAGATGCTCCTTTTATACTCCATCACGATACCCTCACTAATTACCAATTCACCTACTTATTGTGGACCATTTTCCATTCTATAACCTTTCCAATTTTTTTGCCAACCTTTTTTGGAGTGTTGCACCCAAAAAATTCAAAATTTGTTTATATTTACAAAATACAATTTTTTAGATTGGTGGAAACATTGCTAATCTTTTCTTTGTAGTTTTGTCAGTAAAATAAATGTTTAAGAGAATTAACAATTTTTAAAACTTTCTGATTTTTAGCTTCCATCTAGTTCCAGCCATTCCAACCCCAAAACTTCGGCCACTGACTCTTCTCAAACAAACCCCGCCCACAACACACAAACAGACTCCACCCCTCCTACAGAAGCTAAAGCAGCCCCGCCCACATCTCTGACCGCTGAGCTTCCAGCAGAAGAGAGAAGTAGAGAGACAAATGCAGAAGGGGCGGCAACCACCACCCCTCCACCAGCCACACCCATCTCTGCACCCTCTGCCCTATCTGGCACTGCCATGCAAAATCCAACTGCAGAAAGGCAAACAGCAGGGACGCCCCAACCCGGGACCCCAGGCAGTGAGGATGGCAAACCAGAGGGCGCTGAGAGGTCAGAGGGAATGACTGAGTAAGTACACCATTTTGGAATACTTGGCTTAATTGATTTTCTAATCACATATTAAGTCCGTTGGTAATCAACGCATTTCAAAACTCTTTCCGATGCAGTCAAGTGAAGAAATCTACACTCAACCCCAACGCCAAAGAGTTCAACCCCACTAAGGCTCCTCTCAGCATGGTGAGAGCATTGATTTTCACTGGTTAGTTTCCTTTATACAGTCGTTAAAAAGCTAAGTGTGCCATGTCTATTTTGCAGGTGAAGCCTTCAGCCGCTCCCACCCCGCCACGGCCAACTCCGCCCAGCCCAACAGTGGTGTTGCAGCCCCCACCAAACCAGGGACCCATTTACAACACCCAGTACCTGAGCTATGTCTCGCCCATCCAGATACAGGGTCACTCCGTACAGGTCTCTGTCCCTACTTCTCATTTTCAAAAACTTTTATAGAGTAGTTTGAAACGTAGGTGTTACATGTCCTTTTTTTTGACTCCTTTTTCTAGGCACCTCAGATGTACCCGTATCCCATGACAAATGTTGGTCAAGGGAAGTACCCAAGAGCAAAAGGTAATGCTTACGTTGAACTTTTCATTACTGATTGTACTTATTCTCTATAGTTTAATAGTAGTGATAATAATTGTATCGGTACAATTCAATGTATTCGGATCAATGCAGATTATTTTAAATGTTGTTAAAAAAACGAAACCGTAAAAACGACAACACCTACAATTCACACTTTGCAGTCACGTGACTATCATGGACATCTGGCGGTAGGGCTGGATGATTAAATGGATTAATTTCGGTTTCTTAATTAGTTAATTTTTGTTGTCTATAAATAAGAAAATTACTTCAATAACGGGGCCCGAAACTCTTAATTTGGATGGATTCTTATTAATAATGTTAATAACAAAATAGGGCATAAAACTATTATTTTTGCATTAGTCTTGTTGTATGGTATGTAATGTGTTTTATGGTAAAAATGTTGTATTTAAAATATAGATTTTTCTGATTGTATTTTTATATTATGTAATTTTATATTATCATTAATAATAAAGATTCAGGCCCTATTTTGCACTCCACTCATAAAAAGTGTTACATATTCATGTATTACTTCTGCCACCTGTCTCTCAGGTTCTGTGGCTTCTCGTCCAGACCACAGCTCTTCAGCGCCCCCTATGCTCCAGGCCGCGGCATCAGCAGCAGGACCTCCTCTGGTGGCATCTCCTTACCCTCCCTCATATCTGCAGTACAACCAGGTCATATCAGCAATGCCCCACTACCCTGGACAGGTACCAACCTTCACGTTTCCGGTAGAACAAATGCTTCTAGTATTTCAATCAAACAAGATTTTTTTAAATCCTATTGTGGATGGCTACCTTCACTAAAATAAAACCAAAACTGTTATTTCTCTCTCTCTTTCATAGATGTACTCAATGCTCCAGGGCGGACCACGAATGCTTGGATCGGGAGGGCACCCACAGACACTGGGTCCGCCAGGCCCACAGTACCCTGGTCAGACTGAAGGACCGCCGGCCCCTCAGCAGGGGATGTATGGTAAGCATTTCAATTTTTATTTTGTTTATTTTGTGGAATGCATTGATTTTTGGGGTTTTTATGTTGTCAACTATATACTTTTTTCTTTCTCCTTCAGCTCCGCAGTCATTCTCCCATCACTCTGGTTCCCTTCATCATCCTCAGCCCTCCAGCACCCCCACAGGCAGCCAGCCGCCCCAACATCCCGCCCCCAGTCCAGGACAGGTATGTCCACCTACCAATCAATAGCAACTACACACCTATTCCACAAACTCTCACTCAAAGAACTTAATCTTTTAAGTTAAAAAGAAATATTCTTCATTCAAGAAATACCCACTAAATTTCAGATGCCTTTGGTAGTGATACTAAATGTCCTGTGTTGACTGTCTTTTGTAGTCTGGTCAGTCTGGTCCTCAGCCTCAGTCTCTTTACCACTCTGGGCCGCTGTCAGCCCCTACACCCCCTAACATGCCCCCAGGACACAGCTCCCCACAGGCCTCCTACTCCCTTCAGGGCTACAGTCTGCCGGGACACCAGCCCCTGCCTCACCCGTACTCATCTCTAGGACAGCTGACACAGGTGATGACCAACCACACACAGACACTTCCACATCAGCAGTCACGTTTCTCAACAGTGCATGTCTGCTTTGAATGAATTTCAGTGTCACTTGATTTTATTTTTATTTTTGTTTATCCCAGTGTCAACTGGGGATGATACCACTTTTTCACTTCTGAGACCGATGCGCAGCTTTGGCTATTTGCCGATACCGATATCAATCCTAATTCTCCAGAAATTCTTCATTTACAAGCTTTAAAATTACCAATTGATCCGTGTACTTTTGCGTCCATATGATTTTTGAATTTGTATTTTTAAAAAATTGACTTATTTTCTTTCATTAAATAAATATTGGCTTTTACAAAAAATACTTTTCTTACATTTTTAAAGCACTATGCAAAAAGTGCTATGAGGGTGTTTCTAATACAGCTGTCGTGGGAGTGATTGTACAATTTAAATTCTTTCTATCTGACTGCCATGATATTTTTTTATTGGAAAGTCAAGGCAATTGTTGACTCTTTTTTTTCACCATTGGAGCAAATGGTAGTGCTAAAATTGTTTGCTACAGTCTCCTAAGATACATCTATTGACCTTTACCCTGCTATATTTCATTTAAACCCAGAAATGTGTTCATTCATAAATCTCTGAGCAGGGTGATTTTGTGTTCACATAAGTCAAAGGAAGTGGTGTGCAGGTATCAGCACTTCCATTTTAAAACCATTTTTAAGACCTTTCCAACGAATGTAAGACCTGCACACCTCTTCCTTTTTGAGTTTTATTGTTCAAAAAGTTTTTTCAACTTTTTTTTCAAAAGTCATTTATAATGTTACAAAAGATGCTGTTCCTTTTTTATGTATATTTTAGAGAAAATATAGTTCCTACATTATTTTTCTATACATTGACTCGTTGGGTCCTCTAACCTGCAATATGCCCTTTAAGCTTTGACATCACAGGAATACATTTTCTATTGTAATATTTTAAAATACAATTATACACAAACAGAATACAAATAAGTATATATTTTATTTCAGGCCCATGTTCAAGGCGCTCTCTCGGGCCCTCACCATTCTGGAGGTCACGGCCCACCACCTGTGATGTTGCTGCATGCCCCGCCCCCTCAGCAGGGTTCTGGCCCCCAGCACGGCCCTCCCCCACCCCAACAGGGGCCCCACCAGCACTACACCTACGTTGGACATCCTCAGGGTGAGTTTCCTGCATGAGCGTGCTATGTGACTGTAAATTTGCTATCTACAAATCTGTTTTCTATTACTAAAATCAGTATAATTATATAAATTTGATGTTAAATATAAAGCTATGTGCAGATATGTTTACAAAAGGTTTTTTTTTTTTTATTATTGATTTCTATTTTTCTCTGCTCTCATCAGTGTCGGTGCAGCCTCATCCTCCCCAGCAGATTCCATACCACCCTCCTGGAAACTGACAGTGTGACTTTTGAGATGGAGAATGAGCAGAGTGATCCTCCTGTGGGATCGCACATGTGTATATACCCTCCACCTGCTCTACGAATGGAGAAAAAAAAAAAGATTTTGTTTTTATTCACCTTTGGCAAGACTGAATGTGCTTGTTTTATCCCCCCCTCCCTTCCCCTCCCTTTTGCTATTTTTAATTTGAGTGGATGGGGACACAAGTGTCTAAATCAGAAAGAGGGAACGAGTGAGCAAGACAAAAAATGGAAAGAATGAGGGACATTTTTATAAAAATACAGTGACCTCTCCCTTTGTCCTCAACCCCCTTATTAAATAAGCAAATAAATGGTTAAAAAAAGAACAAAAAAATAAAAAAAGTTTATAAAAATAAATTTTTAAACTCTCTTTCGTTTTGTCTCATGATTTGTTTTAAATGTAATTCTTTTATAAAAAAAAGATTTTTATTGTTACTGCTCTACTCAGTGACTAGAAAATGCCTTTCAAGTTTTTCTTACATAACATTTCTGTCCATATCACAGCAACAGACACAATGTAAATTAGTGATTAACTTTATTTCCACATTTACAAGCCAATAACTAAATGTTATAAACATTTGACTGTATAAAAGCTGTATATTACAAAGAGTTTCTCTGCACTCCTTTTTGGCAGCAAAAGCCTGGATGTGTTGCGTAGTAAACAGCAAATATGTAAAAAAAAAAAAGAAATTCTCAGGTATCGTCAGCAAGATAGGGAGGAAGTGGAGTTTTCCGTGAGGTGGCAGCATAGGGGTGGCAGTGGTTCAATGCTTTCTTGGTGGTGCTCCACTTCAAAATTCAAAGCATGGGTATATCTGGAGACATGGGATGATTTTCAGGCCTCTAACCACCTCACTTGATAAAAGGTAAATCCTGGAGAAAATGTTTTATTGGTTCATTGAAAAATTCAAAAATGTCAGACAGGGAAGGACTGTAAATTTGAGAGCTGTGTTGTACCTGGATCATAATAAGTTAGGCTCTGTGTTGACATAATCAGAGCTGCCCCTATCATCATCACTGCTCACACTTCCACGGGACAGACCTGTTGGAGGGAAGGATTATGAAAATGAAAAATTATATTTATTAGGGTTAAGCATATATATATATATATATATATATATATATATATATATATATATATATATACACATAAATAAAAGTTAGACAAATTAATAAATACATATTGCTATTCATGTAACTGTATAATTCAGTTTTCAGTTCACTTGAACTTCAAGTATAGTGCTAAAGCTTATGAATTGATGTCACTTAATCATCAACATTTTGTTTGTCCACAGATTATCCATGTTAAAAAGAAAACTGTTAAGTGGAAGTTGTTTTTTTTAACAATCACTTACGAGAGGTTTGGTTATTGGGCTCTGCAGAATTCCGTAAATTTTCATAATCGTGACAGTCTGTAAAAACACCACAACATTCACACACTGTAAAAAGTTGCTGGCTTAAATTTTTAAGTACAATCAACTTTGATGTTTAAGTCACTTTAACTTAAATGTGACATATTATGCCCCTTTTCACAAGATGTAATATAAATCTAATGTGTCTGAAATTTCAGCTCAAAATACCCCCAGATCATTTATTGTAGCTTGTCAAATTTGCCCATTTTGGGTGTGAGCAAAAACGCTTCGTTTTTGAGTGTGTCCCTTTAAATGCAAATATGCTGCTACTCCTCGCCACAGTTCAGAAGATGGCGGATTTTCGGATAAAACACGCGAATTCTCTCTCATCCCAAATCCCAGTTCAGCCTTACAGCGAGATTCTGGAAGAGGTTGTGACTTGTAGACACACCAGGACGTTTCTGGAAGGTTAGTAGAGCATTTATTTATGTACCCATAGTTGTTGGTGTTACATTAGGGGCTTTCGCACCTGAGGAACCTTTTCATAGTTGGCGGAAGTTCCCGGCGCCGGTGTTTTGGCGCATTTGCAACGCAGGAACTAGGAACGAAACTAACGTTAACTCCAGAAACCAACTCTACCAAAATATAAAACAGTGATAGATGGACCTCTTAACCTTATGCTGAAGAGAAAAATCCAACTTGACTTTGAGGAGACATTGACAAACCAAACATTATGTATTTCTACTCAGCTCAGCAAGTGACCTCAACCACACACGGCTTATAAGCTAGTAATTTTTCATTACTGTCTATTTTATATATATATATAACAGTCAAATCTATTAACGTATTAGACGGGATTGTTAAACAGATCATAAATTAAGTTAATGGGAGCGCTGTTTTGCTCAGGCGTTCTCAGCGCCGTCAAAATAAAAGTTCTAAACTGGTTCTAAACAACAAGCGCGGCTTACGTCACTTTGAGTTCTTACTGGCGGTGTAAATGCAACCAGGAAAACCAAACGTTCCAATGGAACCACTAGTTATCGGGGAACCACCCTGGTGATAGTCCCTAGAACTATATTCCTTGAACTATCCGGTACGAAAGCCCCGATAGATTCATCTGTTTCTGGGGGATTTCCGTTGAAAATAAACTCAAAATAGTGTTATGTAGCCTACTCATCTGTACAGCCAATGACAGAACAGTTTGCATACTTTACTCAAACCTTTGCCATTGCAGTAGAACTGGTTACACTGTCGCTTGCGAAAGCCAAATGACGATTAAGGGGTGGTAATATTATAAAAGAATCCCCTTCCCAAGTCAGAAGGGGAGTGAAATCTGATCAGCTTATTTTCCTAGAGAGAAGGCTTACAACAAAGTTACAAGGTTGTCACTTTTCACGTTTTGTGGGTTGGGGAGATGCACCAGGGACCCAATATATATAGCACAATATTTTTATTATATGTCACCTTTAAATTAAATTGACTTTGAAAATGAGTTGAATCTTAAATAACTGTATATGTATTGCAGCGGTGCATTTATTTTCATCATGTAGTAAGCCTACCTGAGTTAGAGTCATCCTCAGAGCCACTTATCTCTTCATTGATATAAGTTTTTTCTACAAAATTAGATAAATTGTCAAATATGATTTTATTTAGATTTAAACAAACATAAATAAATTGCAATCCTTCTGTAATCTCAGATCTTTTACCTGAACTGTGGGATGAAGCCTGTGTGCCTGGGGATTCTGGAAGCACAGTACTGGAAGGACAAAAATATGTATTTTCCTTCAGTTTCATACGCATTTTTTTTTTTTTTTTTTTTTTTTAGATTTAGCCTAACTAATAGTTTGGCACAACTTGTGAAGATTTGGAATCAGGAATGAGTGCTATTCTTACATGTAGTTCCTGTTCAGTTCATCATCACTTTCTAGAGAAGAATCACATATTCTGGATTATTATCCAGTCAAACTCTAATGCACACACATTTGTTTACTCAAAAAGATATTCCAAGTCACCAATAACTCAGTTACATGTATAAGGCACAATTACAATACACTACATAACTACTCAAAAATGTGTAATTCGATTTCCTACCATGGTCTTCGACTTGATTGTTGCTTCCCTCCTCCCCGCTTTGATTCACATAACTGGCTTGACTTCCAGCTACAGAGACAAAAAATGGAAATGCGTGCCTTAATAATATTACTTCTCATCATTTACTTGCACAGCACCTTCTAGTCAATGGCAAACATTGTAAAGAGTAAAGAAAATACTTTACGGCGCTGTTATTATTTTATTATTACATTGCACATGAGCTGTTCGATTATCATATTGTCTCAAAGGCCATGACTGTATGTTACTCACTTTCTGAGGGAGGACAGGAGGGCAGCTTTGTGACAGTAATAGATGGGGAACTAAGTGAACTGAGGGAAGAGTGATTACTAACACACTGGAGCACAACACAGTCTGTGAGTATATCTTTGTTTGTGTGTAAACTCACTTGGCTAGTGGGTAAGGTATACTGCCAATCCTGTGAGTGTCTTGATGGGGCACATCTGAATAATAAGGGAGGATAAAAGCATGTATTTGTATGCAGATTATACAATAAGTTATGGGTTTTGTTGTGTATTAGAAGAAAGGACAAATTATTTACATGTCGACTGGGGATGCCGAATCACAAATCTGTTCGAAGAGAGACAATGTTGAGCAAACAGCTTCAAACACATTCAAAGAAAAACATTATGTAGATGTATATGATAATTATGACTGAAATAATAGTGTAGCAGACAAGATCCTTTATATGGCAAAATTTGTAAGATAGCTATGCAAGATTTTATTTCTTACGGTGCTGGACTGGAGTCACTTGACCTCTGAGGGATGGATGCTGTAAAGTGAATAAAATATATCACATAAACAAACTAAACAATGGCATGATACTTTTACAATGGATTTTAATTATTATGCATTCACCTTAAAAGTTAAATAGTTTTTTACAAAGTCGGGCTAACAGAATTAGATAATGATTTTAATGCACGACATGGAGGCATTAAGTACCGGCCGTGAACCGGAAGGTACGCTAAGTGCATGAAAATATTTTTATGCACAACTATCTGTGGATTATACAGCTTATACCATGGCCGTTTGTCAGCATTGACAACTTAAAGCTGTTATTGATGTTTGCAGAACAATAATTGACCGGGAGGGTAAAATTGACAGCTTATTTCCTCGGTTATGGCTTGTTAGATCTAGCAATCTGCCCACCTTTGAATCAGACACAGAGATAAAGTATAGTGATACCTTTATTTGAATGAGTAGATTATAGGATTTATTTGAATCAATTATCAAAAGAGCAAGGGATGAAAGATGAGTACCTGTATCTGTTCAGCGTCTCTCTCTCTTTTAAACAGAGCTGTGAGTTTAACTAATTAAGAATAGCTATGTAAATTTATTGTAGCGATTCAGTTTTATGTTATATTCTATATTATTTAATAAATTAATAATAAATTTGTGGGGCAGCGTTGATAAATTTCTGTGCTCCTGAATGTTTCTGTGAGTGTGCAGCGTGATCTCCGCTCTCTGTGTGCTAGTGACGTGTGTGTGCATGCTTCAATTAAGTTTTTTGGTTTTTATTATTAAAGGGTTAGTTCATCCAAAAATTAAAATTCTGTCAGTATTTATTCACCCTCATGTTGTTCCTGTCCACTGTAGTCACTTGGACTTTATTAACGATGTCTTTAATATTTTTTCAAGGTCGGCAAGTTTCAATCCCTCAAGAAGCCTATGGACCAATATGCAGGAGAGATCCAGCTCAAAAATATCTTAATTCGTGCTCTGCAGATGAATGAATGTCTTACGGGTTGGAACAACATGAGGGTGAGTAAATACTGACAGAATTTTCATTTTTGGGTGAACTATCCCTTTAATATTTTAGCCTTACTGTTATCTAGTGTGCTCCAAAACATTGACAAAATTCGCATTTAGAAGATATACGCATTCAAAACGTAGTCTCTCACTTCTGCAAATATGGATCAATGATTCTGATGACATCACTCTGATGACAACACTCAGCTTCTCATCAGATTTTCTGTCCAATCAAATGCTCTCTAGGATCTAAAGCGTCTAGCCCTTATACGTTAGAAACAGATGCTGAAGCTGCAGCTAAAATCAGTCATTTGTTCACACATTTACTATTTTCTTCATGGTATATGGCTCATAGTGCGCTATATATGGGATAGGGAACGATTCAGACAGTGTAAATGCTTTTCATTGGGGCAAAGAAAGTCTGGTTTCACATTAGCCATGCAAACTCCCGCAGTGCGCAAACAGTCTGCTCCGGTCCAGAGATACAGTAGATCACGTGTCGGCGCAGACCACAAAACATAATGGACCCATGCTGTATTTTAAAGCGATGAAAGAGAAATGGTTAGAGATTGGGAGGGAACTGCAGCTTTACCGAACTCAAAGGATCTGGCTGAGCTGTACAGTTTAATTGCGCACCTTTCAGCTAACCAGAATCAAGTATTCAGACAGCCTGTTGTTTAAAATACTAGCAGTGTAGAAAGCAGAGTCTAACTAACGAATCTATCTTACGAATCTATCTTGGGTCATTTGAGAGTTGTGCGAAGTCAGGTTGTACATTTTGTTTAATTGAAATATATAACAAAAACATCCTTTTTAGCATGAAGCTTTGACGATACAATTTTTTTTTATTATCATAGATAAAGAGAGTTAGGAGGACTTACTCGGTTGTTTATGCCGCCAGCAGTATGTACAAAGACTGGTCGCAAGTATGATTGACAGGAATAGAGCCCCGCCTACCACAGATAGCAGTGAAGTGGAGTCCATAACTGAGAAGACAATGTAATAACATCGATTATGGTAGTATTAGGTCATAACAGAGAGCAACAACCCCCTTCTGAATCTGTGGTTTCAGGTTAGTGTGACTAACACAGAGAAATGTTTGCTCATTTTGCACAAATGAAGCAGCATCAATTGAAAAGTTAGGTAAACTCATTTCATTCGGTTTGTATGAAACTGACCTATTTTGATTATACAAATGAAATAATAGTGAGATGATTTGTTTGGGTGCTATTTCATGTAGTGACACAAATTTTTAAAACAGCTTAAGATCCAGATCTTCCACAAGCTCTTGTAAAACATTACTCATAATTTATTTTTCTTGTTTTATCACTTAATATATTCTTCTCCGCCATGCACATTTACATCCCTTAACTAGCTTGCATCTCTCCGGGCGTACACAAACAAATAATCCTTATTTTTAAGATTTAAGCAAATGTAATTAATAATGCATCAATCCATCAGATTGAAGTGAATAATCCTTACGTATTTGGAGTAACTGACACAATCTTTAATCAATTAAAATACATAAGGATTATTCAATTCAATCTGATGGATTTTTTACTATTAATTAAATCTCATAAATCTTAAAAAAGGCTTAATTGTTTATTTAAAATATGCGTCTTTGTCTTTCAGAACTTCTAAAAGTGCTGTTGTTTTGACTAATCATTTGCTTGGACACTGGACAAATCCTATTCTTAATCAGTATCATCTCGTTTTTCAGTAAAAACATCTCAACGTCAATAAAACCAAAAATTAGGAGTCGTTTTTCGAGAAAACATATCTTGAAAATAAGATTGTTTCTGCAACTAGGACAGTTTCAGCCCAAATCCCAATTTTTAAACAAAATATGTACAATCCAGTTTCTCTTTTAGCTCTGTGATCTTTTAGAAAAACAAAAATTAGTCTAATTTGACTTTAGACAATGTCAAATAACATAAACAATAATCATATAAAAAAAACTCACCTGTAATGTCTATTGCATCTCAAATAATGTATTACGGTTGATAGTGTTTTGTGGAAATTACATTCGCAATTATTTTTGGAATAAAATGAACTCGCCGCCAAACTCCCGGCTAAAGATTATTTTATAGCTATAGCATTTTGTGCATCATAAGTTCACAAAGAGAATTATTTTCACACTTTGACTCATTATTAAAATATTTTAATAAGTGACATTTATCTTGATTTCTCTTTATTCTTCACATCTGATTTCGCCCTTCACTGATAATATTGACTTCATGATTATGATAATTTAATACAAATTTTAGGAAAAGAAACTCTTTTTTTTAGATTATTATAATTTCAAATATGTAATTCTCACATTTTGTTATGTATTTTTTTCATGTTTTAGGTTTAGACAAAGGTAAAAAAATCGAAGAATATACACACAAAAAAGAAACTTGATATGCATTAATATAAATCATGAAAGTACGATAAAATTTTCAAGACCATTTTAATGTGACCACATAAAAATAAATAAAGCTAAAAGCTAAAGTTAGTACTTAATATGTTAGTTTTAATAGAAATCTAGGACATGAAAGCACAGAAATTGAGCTCCTGTAAAGGTATTTTTTGAGATATTTGGCCTAAATAGCACTTAATATAAACTTGCTAATATAGACACACACACATAATGTATTCACTGCCGTTCAAAAGTTTGGGATCGGTACGATTTTTAATGTTGTTGAAAGAAGCCTCTTATGCTCACCAAGGCTACATTTATTTGGGGGAAAGAAAATTGTAATACTGTTAAAACATTATGACAATTCAAAATAATTTATGATAATTTATGCAAAGCTGAATTTTCAGCATCATTACGCCAAACTTCAGTGTCACACAATCCTTCAAAAATCATTCTAATATAATGATTTGAATGATTTGCTGATAAAAAAAAATATTCATGAATATAATTATAAATCTTAAACAGTTGTGTACATTGTTTTTTCAGTATTCTTTGAATGCCAGTGTGTGTGTGTGTGTATCAGCTAATATAACACCATTACGTATAACGATAGAGAACTAACTCCTGATTACCTCAGCATGAATCACTGTGTTCATTTTAGTGGAAACAGGCTCTTCTCTGTAACATTTCTAAAAATCTCTGAGAAGTCAGCTCCTTTCAGATGATGCGTTAAACTGATTTTAATCAGTCAAATTCTCAATCTGCGAAATTTCACTCGGCATCACCTTTCTTGCAAGTTTATACACACCTTTATATATGCAAGTGTGTGGCTGTCTGTGGTTGCATTCAGTGCCAGGAAACGGATTTCCTGTATTTTGCAGTTAGACGAAGAAAAAAACGACATATTATGAGAGGTTTGGGCCTCTCTTAATCCTAGAGCTGTCAAGTTATAGAGAGAAACTACAACCCAGAACCCCAAAAAGCAGGCCAGGCCTACACTATTTTAAGTACATTTAAATTTGGCATGTTCTTTGGCACCCAATACTTTATTATGGTCATGCAAATCATGACCTCATCCAACATAACAGGACTACTAATTAATAAGCATAAAATTATAAAAGTATCCGTAACTCCAATCCATGATCTACTGCATGCATTGAGAAAAGGCGTAAGAGCATAAATGTAATTGGCTTGACAACGGAAATTGAGTTTAATAACGAGGTTTCATTTGCGGTCGAAGACCCTTCGATCATTATCAAACTACAGCCATATAACAAGCCAGCTATACTGTATCAGTCAGTTTGTGACTGAGCTAAATTAAACTTCGAAATAATGTGATGTATGGACTAAAAAACTGTTTATTTTCTTAATATGAAGTCCACACCAAAAATTAAGAAAAGTCACCATTCAAATTCATTTTTAAGCTCTTCACGTTGGTGCTCAATAACATGTTACTTGCACAGAAGAAAACCAAAAGTTTGGACTGCAAAGTTCCTCATCTCCAATGATCATATCGGATCTCTAGAGTTTATGGCGTTTCAGTTTGTAGAAATTAAATGTAAATGAGTATTACTTTGCTCAAACTCAAGCTCTCTGTAGCGTATTCCACATATAATTGTGTCACAGTTTTACTTGGTGAACTTAAAAAGTAAAAAAGCTTACCTATAAGAAGCAGCAGTCAAATCAAATCAAGACACCACACTTTCTGCTCAGCAGAAACCTGCAACCAAACTGGAGACCAGTTCACACGCACGCTGTAGATGGTAAAAATCACACCTAACTCACAGCTCACTATGAAGGTGCCACCATTTTTTATTTTTCCTCCCACACAAATCACTATTTGTCCCTCCGTTTACTAAATGACCTCCCAGCCCAAACTTGAACAATCCCAGTAGTCAGTCTATTAATACGCTCATATCTGCCGAGAGGTTCCTTAGGTTTTATCAATTCATACGAGCTGTTGAGGTGCGTCCTGATCTACAGGGCCTTTGCTGCAAAGAACTTAACTTTTAGCTTTCTCTCCTCGCTGCACTTGCTCTCTGCCTCCTCATAGGCTCATTGAAAGCGCTGTTCCATCACTTGCACCAGTCAGCATCTTTTCTCCCCCCTTTTCATCTCTTTAACTGGCTGCTCTCTCGCTCATATCTGAAGGTTTGCTTTCTTGCTCTTCTGTTGTCATGCAGATGATTGCTCGTTTTAGTTTTCCTAGTTTTTATCATTTGTCAGATGTTAGAGAACATAACCCAGACCACTAAGGCCTGATTTTTTGTAAAACCTGTTTTCAGACATTGTAGATTATCAAAAGATCTTTCATTAGGATGAGAGTTTGAGCACATTAGAACAAAATCATACTTTTTTCAATGTCAAATAATAATATTAACTGGTCATTTTAAAGGACAATAGTAATGCTTTATAATGTCACAATAAAGTCAAACACAAGTTTTTTCCTTGACTTCACTATAAATATAAAACTGTCTGTGTAGAGCTGAAAGAGTTAACTCCGTGCCTCATTTATGGCGGCCAGTGAGTCATAATTTCTCAGTCTTGCCTCCCACTCTTGTGGCATTTTCTTGTAGCCTACACAAACACAATTGACAGGAATGACATATAGGTAAAAGTATATTCTCACAAGCACAACAACCAGCAAATGCTCCACTTCACGGAGAATGCATGTTTCGATTCAGGCTCTTCAGTTTTCATAAGTCATTCACGAGACTAATTTTCACAGCAAATTTACCAAACAGGCTTGGATCTCTATATCCCACCTACAAACAGGAAACCACAGCAACTGAAAAACCTTATGATCGTCATCGTTGCCACTGCAGAGAGAAAGAACGCAAACATGCAAGAGACAGAGAGAAAGATAATAAGAAGTTTTAAAAAAGTTGGACTTGCCATTTTTAAGATGTGCTGTAAGTAGAAATAAAGAGAGTCACAGATTTAAAGATTCAAAAAAAATCAAAAAGACACAAATAAGATTCCATTTCTAATTTAATATTTAGAAAAGTTCCAAAACAAGATTAGCAAGCAAGTTCGTAAATGATGTTAAAAGTATCCCCTGGGAAACAATCACAGCAGAGGGAATGCACTAAAAACTGCCTTCGTTTAAAAAAAAGAA
This sequence comes from Cyprinella venusta, assembly GCA_038021265.1. NCBI lineage: Eukaryota > Metazoa > Chordata > Actinopteri > Cypriniformes > Leuciscidae > Cyprinella > Cyprinella venusta. Next base: position 39,100,763 of record CM075863.1, read on the forward strand.
AAGAATAATTACAGTAAAAATGGCACATTAAAACATGCCATGAACCAGGCCATCGCAACAAAAATATATGTAACAACATTATTTAAAAAAATATCATCAAACTAATTAGTATCTGAATCATGCCATGGTAACATTAGTGTTTGTTTTCTTCATCCGTCCTAAAACGACTCAGACAGCTCAAGTGTAGTATTGAAGAAAACATTAAAACAAGAAAAGAAAGTGGAAAGTCAGATCTGCTAGTTTTGATGAAAACAGTTTGAGAGTGAGTGATTTGAAAAAAATCAATTCAGGTCCCCTCCAATAAAAAAGGTCAAAAAATGTCCTTTACACTCAAAATGTAAACCGTAGCTAGATGAGTTAATTAAAAGTGAAGAATATAACCTCTTCGTTCCATGTCCCATGTGTGCCTCTGTCTCCTCCCGCAGTACTTCTCCGGGTGAAAAGCAGGATGGTTGATGGCACACATGACTTCCAAGTATGATGTATGTTCCTGATTTTTTGTTAGTTCATAATGTTCCCAAAATCAATATTGGCGTTAAAGACGATAACAAAAAAGCATAATAAATTACTATAAAACTCCATATTGTGGAGATCGTCCAATCAGTGATTACATGTCTGACACTGCTCCAGGATTGGCTACTGACGGCACAGGCTCGTCTGCCAAAGCCAATCAGAATGTTGTTCCCCATGATAAAAAGCCTCCAAATTCTTGCATCACCTCAAATTAAAACACTTGACACTGACACTTTAGTGGACCTGCCTCTCTTTGGAACAACAATTGGTGCGTCATCTGGAAAACAAAAAGACATCAGTATATTAGATTTCTAAAGTGTCTGTATTGACCCTGAAAAATCAGCATGGGAATAAGAATTATAATAACAAATAAAGGATAAATGGGCTTGAAAGTAAACCACCAATCAGTATTTTGTCCAATAAAGGAGGAAAGAATGATATTTAAAGCTTGATTGCTGTGGACTGCATTTAAAACCATAAAAAAAGTGATATAAAATAAACATCAGTTGGCAAGACAACAATTTTCATTTTTATTTAGTATAACTACTCATTTAGCTATACATTTTCACTTAGTATAATACTAGAATAACTTAATCTAAACATTAATGCAATCTAGACTTAAAGTCTAATACAAAAACTCAAATTAATATGAAAATATGAATATAATAATTCAAAATAGTAATAAAAATAATAGTATCTCAGTTACACTAAAACAACACTGATGTCTGATAACTGACTAAATAAAACAATAAAACTAAATGTTAAATAAAACGATACTTTTTTTTCCCCCAGAGGAACTTTGTGTACAGAGTTAAGTCAGGACAGTCATCCACAACCTCAAATAAAAGGAGAAGGATAAAGTAACTGATTGGAGAACATGAAAGTTGAAAGAAAATATTCAGTGGTTCAAAATTGCTAAAATAACTTTTACTGTGCATACAAATGCAAATCTGAAAAAAAGCATACAAAAGGTGCTTTGAGTTAATGCTAATCCTAACATTATATCTTGACAAAGGCTACTAGTGCCGAAACATTGGTAATAAATGTGCAGTTATTTTTTAAGTTTTTCCCTTTAACTTTAACACCTCATAAGGTGTGCGTTTACTACTTTGCTGTTCTTTTGACAACCCTAACCCTACTTGCCACTACATTATGTTTAAGGTCACATAATTCACTATAAGACGGATCCAGGTGAGATTGAGACAGACAAACAAACATATTATGTATCATATCATACAAGGTTTAAAATATTTAAAAAGAAATAGCAGTAAAAAAAAAACTATGATTCAGTTTCAGTTGATATTACTCTTGCACCTTGCTGCACTCATTTAATTCATAGAGTTTACACTCATTCATGAATATATACAAGTTTAAAATGTTTAAATAGACATATAAAAAAAAGACCTTCATTCACTTCACAGACTCATTATTGTGTAGTGAATTTTGGAAGCATTTATATATATATATATATATATATTCATTGGAAATAATAATGGCCTTTAATCTAAGAGAAGACTGTGATGTCATTAGTGATATATCACTCACCAGAGGGGACGTAGTTCTCAGCCAGTTCTCGGTCTTTCTCAATGAAGAGGGCCGTAGCAAGGAAGAAAGCTCCGCCCCCCACAGCCACAAAAGAGCAGAGCAGGAGTGACATCTGAAGTGAACGAAACTCCCACATGTACGAGTCCGACTCCTTTATGGAGTCTGACACCTTAATAGGGGAAAAACAGAACACATGCAACCTCAAATGTCTTTCTAACAGAACTTTTCTGTGCATTTGTGAGATTGACGTACCACTCCTATGAGGTAAGGGCTAATAGCGTCCCCCAGTAAGTGCGAGAGCACAATCTGAAACGCTTCTGCGGTGGAGCGGCGTGTAGGGATCACAACATACTGAAAGAAAGAGAGAAACAAGGACATCAAGAAAGAGTCCTCGTGTTATTCCGCACATATTTCAAAGAAAATAATCGCTATTAATGGGGCAATAAAAGTTTACATCTTGATTTTTTCATTATTTTTCAGAATTGGTAGTGGATTAAATGGGAGGAAGGGAAACTCACCAGTAGGATATCTGCAACAATGGCCCAATTCATTGACAGGAATGTCTCACCCAGGAAGATAAAGACCTGATGAGAAAATAAAATAGTGGTGAAACCATTATTATGATCAGCATAAAACTGCCCTAGAATAGCCCCACTGATGTCAATAAAAAAACATTTCCTGGAATAGAAAAAAAGAACTTTCAGATTAAAACCAGGTCAGAGGAGAGGTCAGATGAGTGACTTACGTAAGTGGCTGAAGTGCTAGCCTGGGCAAACATGATGGACAGATAGAGAAAGGGAGCAGAGAGGAGGAGTCCTGCAGCACAGACTAGTGGATCAGCTCGAGGGGTTCTCGTCCTCAGCATCTTGCTGGCTTGCACTCCACTCGCTACGCCCAGGATGCCCGACAAAACTGTGATGCCGCCAAATATCAGACTGCAGAGCAGAAGATATTAGAAGAACATTGCCAGTGCATGTTCTTAACAGAAGTACATTTACAATACAGCATGTGCAAACGCAGTACTCTAAATGGTAATGTCATAACAGTACCATAATACTGCAAAGACATTAAAGGGGACATATCATGCAAAATCCACTTTTTAAGCCCTTAAATGCATTTTGTTGTATATTTGGAGTGTTTATAAGTACAGAAAAGATGAAATTATTCTCTTCAGGTGCTTTGTTTATATCTTTATATTCTGTTTTGGTCATATTTTTCAACCTGTTCGGATTTTCCTGTTGTCTATGACGTTTTTTGAACAATAACGTCACAGGATTTGCAGCGGAACTGCCAAATAAGGACATCGCCTACCGGTCCAACACTTCGAGCAATCCGCCATTATTATTTCTCGCTCCGATTTTGTAGTCCAAGCTCAATGATGCAGAAGTTACGAGAGGGCAAGTCAAAATGTTCGGTTGTTGGATGTAGTGACCTGAAGCACTTCAAGGATTCCCAATCCAACAACCTCCGCCAGTATAAAGAATGGTTTGCCGATCGACTTCGTCTGAATGAGGGGTAAATTCCTTCTATCATTTAGCTGCTGTGTTTGCTGATGCTTTTCTAAACGTAAGTTATCATATTATTATCAATACAGATTTTTAGTGGTAAGATTAGACTGTAGTCATTTATCTTGTCAGAGTGCTTGTTTTAACAAGAGAAATATTTGACTTTCACTAATAACACAACATAGTTAACTTAACTTTACATACCACAGCATCCATATGAAGACGTTGTTCTGCAGGTTCGTCGTCGTCTTTTTCAAATCGCTCGCTCTGGCTCGAATACGTAACGCTTGATGGACAAGTCTTTTGTTGACGTGTGAATAAAAATGTTCTTTGAAACTATAGTAATCGTTTATCTCTTATCAAACTACAATAATGGCCGAACGCGGGGAGTTGAACCGAACATGAACTCAGCGACCTGGAGAGCGGGCGGGGAAAGACGCAACTCCTTTTTATTTAAAGGGGACGCTTCGAAACGGGTTGCTCACAGAAGCACATCAGAAAAGGGGTAGAAAAGGGGCCTGTTGAGCTATAATAATGAGGAATTCAGACCCAAGCATTGCAGTTATGCTTTATATAGACCACAAATGAATGATTTATAAGTAAAATTTAATGATTTAAAAGCATGATATGTCCCCTTTAAAAATCAAAACAAAAGTTGGCGCAAATATCATGGAGTGTGTCTATAGAGAGAGAGATTTGTGTGTATGAGGGTCTGGTACCTGTCAGAGTTGTCACAGGGGATTTTTACACACGGCTGCTTCTCTCCTATGAAGACGCCTGCTCTGAATAAAAAGGCAGGGGCCCACAGGGCCAGTGATCCTGTCACAAAGGCCACAGCAGTGAAGCCAAACGTGGACAGAATAAAACTTGGACTGAGACAATAACAAAAAAAGAGGGAAATGGGAAAAAGCATTTAGTTCAGCAAAGAAACAAGCATTGTGTAACTGAAATTATATATATATGTATGTATATGTACGCACAATGAAAGTCAATGGGGTCCAATGTTGTTTTGGGCCCCACTGACTTTCGGGCTATTGCCGAAAAAATGGAAACCTCTGTCACCGAGAGCATTACTTAAGCTACAGATTTATGATAAAAATTACCCAGAAATCTGATAAAAATTGCTTGTGATTGCTAACGATTAGATATCTCAGCTGCAGTGTTATCAGCAGTATTAACTTAATAGCGGAGGAAAAAACCCTCAGTCAGGTCAAGCAGCATTATCAGATATTGAAAATTTCCCTGCGTGACATCTAAGGCAAAAGCCATGACTTATAAATGATGCTTTAAAGGCAACATGAGCTCTCAGTGACTCACTTCCTGCAGAGCGCTTTCATGTCCACGAGCCAGCTGGTTCTGTGCAGCGTGTGCTCCGGGCGAGCTTCGATGGCACCGCGCTTCGGTTCCTTAATCATAAACAACAAGAGGATCACGGCCAACAGTCCCAGACCAGGGGTCACCTAAGAAAGTGAAACAAACAAACAAAAAAAGGATATGAGAGTAAGTGGGAGAAAATTATCATCATATTTTATCTCCAAGTGTGATTTTGTGGTGAAAGCAGTGAGTATTATGCAGTCCACCCACAGACAGATAAACAGTAAAAGGTTTGGTGCTGCAGACGTACCCGAAGAGCCCAGTGCCAATCCCCAGCCATTTCATCCACTTTTGAGCCCACAATATAACCCAGACCACTGAGGAAAGAAAAGCCAGCAGATCTGAATGAGAATTGGGATGAAGTCTGGTCCACACTGCAGCTTATGCTGGCAGAGAAATGCCCATTAATTATTCTAACAACATTTAACAAATCCAGTGACTCATTTGCCCTTAGAAGTGCTCAACTGTAGCAGCCTGGAAACTTACAAATGCAACTTAATTTCCTGGTGTGAAATAAAACCGATAATGCAACAGTGTGTGACAGAGTGTGAGAATGTAACCATGCTGAGAATGTGCATAGAGCTAAAGTGTGAATAACCTAAATACCAGTTTTTCGACTGGCAGTTCTCTGTCTGTGTATGTGTTTGTGGTCCCACCTGCCCACTGGGATTGCAAAGTAGAACAAGGACAGCATGTTGGTCCTCTTCTCTTTGACAAACAGATCAGCGATGATGGTGGGAGCAATGGTGGAGTAACTGGCCTCTCCAACACCCACTAGCCCTCGAGTTAACAACAACGCCCAGAAATGCTGAAAGAGGATTTATCCTATTAGTTTACTCAACAAATCACATTTTAAAACATCAGAATATGGGACACCGAATCACAGACTGAAAGCTATTGCTTTGTCTTTGAGTAAAATGGTATTCAAATATAAGAGAGAGGTTTAACACTTAGGCATCTTGAAAGCCTAAAATGTTTTGTGTAGGACTTACTTCTTTGCCAATGAAGGAGCTGGCAAGTGTCACGAGACACCAGAAGAAAATGCCAACACTCATAATCAACTTCCTGTTGTACCTGTCACCCAGGTATCCAAACACGGGAGCCAAGAACATGTAGCTGCAGATGAAGACTTGAGGGCAATAAAGAATCGAACAAAGTGAATGAAAAAAATTAATAATTCAATAAATAATATTAAAACAAATTTTACATGGTATAAATCTGCTCACCTGTCTGAAGTAGCCCTGATTTTCCATCACTAATGCCAAAGAAACGCTCAATGTCTGGAAGTACACCTGAAAGAGAGGAAGTTTATTGTTTTCACAGCTTTAATACTGACCAATTCATAGGCTGTTGCACATTATATGTTTTTAAATCTTGAAATCAAACAAATCGAACATTAGGCAGCCAACAAGAAATCTCTTTTTGCTTTACTTTTGCTATTTTATTACTATCAAAAGAGCAGTGTTTTTATGGTTAACTAAAACTAATCAAATCATTTTAATTTATGGAATTAAAGCTAAAACAAAATAATCATGTAATAATGTGAATACAGTGATGAAGAAAGGGAGAAAAGTTGCGCAAAAAAAGTACACTATTAGCATTGAAATACATGTGTGCATGATTATTGATTATTATTGATTAATATTTTGATAAATAATATATGAACGAAAACGTTAAGGTCTGATTAATATAGTAATTAAGAATATTCTGCATATCAATAAATAAAAATTAGTTCCCCAAACCTAAAAAACCTTATTTGCACAAATGCAAACAAATATTAGATGATCAACTTAAACTTAAAATGAAAATTAGAAATGGTGCCAAGGCAAATAACTCTAAGCATTAAAATGACTAAAACTGATATAAACATAAATTAAATCTAAACAGAAATACATATATATATAAATGCCACAATTACATAACAAAAATGACTAAAACTTAAAATATAAAAATAAATCTAATTCGAAATTTGCATTAATACTACTATAACAGTTTATAAAAAACAAATACTAAAATAACACGGCATAGAATCAACACATAAAAACTGAATATGAATTTTCAGAATTAGTGATGTGATTTACAAGTGATTCAAAAACAACAATCTAGACTAGGATAATCTAATACCATGAACATAAAGCACACTAGCATGCTGTTATTGGTATTAGTGATTTGTGTCTGTCTTGTGCATTTGATCTGGATGAAAAGGAGGCCAGCGCTGTCTGGCAGCACTGATGAGCTGAGATCTAATAGCACTGGTTACCTGCCACAGTGAATCTGTCCATATAGTTCAGCAGGTTGATGTAGCAGAGTACAATCACAGTCAATGTAGCTCTCTTATCAGACACCCCACTGGCAGGCTCCTCCTCCTCGGGCTGAGGAGAACCCACCCCATTGTCAGTCGGCACTTCCTCCTCATTATAATCTGAGAAGAAGGGTGTGGTGTCCGCAACATCTGTCCGTGACATCACTGCTGCAAAAGAAATACATGTATAAAGATGACAAAAAGTGAAAGAGCCAGTACAAATCAAAGTCTTAGCAATAATACTGCATAAATGAAAATACAAACACTTCCTTAGAACATGGATGGTTTGATCTACCACAATCACATCCCATGGGGAAGTAAAACCATTGACATTAGCCTACAGGCTCAAGAGCAAAGTCTACTACTGATTAAACACAACGATTATTGATCACATTGTAATCTCACCACCTCAACATGCGAATGATGCAAATGCTTACAATTTGGTACAAAGCTTCTTTTATTTTGATTGTCTGAAAATTTGTATTACAAAATTCCATAATGATTTATTTCAGGGTTTAAATTGCATTTTAAACCAAGTTTTTAAACGTGGACTTTTGATCCCCACTGTTACTTTTGTGTGAGATAATCCATTTAAAATATAGACAAGCAAGACAAGGATGAATACTGAAAGAGCTCTTTGTTTAAAGCCCAGAAGACTTTTTTCTAGAATAGATTCCACTGTGACAGAACTTGTCGTGATTTATATTTATAATTTAGTTTGTCAGGAGTGTAGTTTAGATGTATTAGGAAGACACATGGAGAGGGAAGTAACGTTAGGTACAAGCTCGTGATGCGAATTAATCTCACAACAATGTCATGTGAGTGAATACAATGATGAGTAGAAAAAAAATGTAGCAAGAAAACTGTATGGACAATTGGGCAAACATTTGCATTAGTACACGATTTTGATAAGTAATATATGAACGTAAATGTTTAGGGTTGTTTAAAATAGTAAATAGATTAAAATCAGCACCAAAAGCTACATAATTTATGTGGGATAACGTGTCAGAAGAGTCTTTATCTACTTTCAGCAGATTGTCAGCTGAATCAAAGTAAAACTGAACCGTTTTTTGCTGACAGATGATATCTGATGCCTGGTGTTGACCAATAGCACCTACTAGTCTATGTACAGACATGATGATGATTAAGCAACATATTCCAATGACAGCAGCAAAAACACACACACAGCGCGGTATTTCATGTAGTTATTTTAGAAAAGGCAAAGAAAACGTTTTTTTCTTTCTTTTAAAAAACACAACATTGGAAAAGAAAAACATTCAATTACAAAATAAGGAACAACCTTTCATTTAGCATTGTTGACAGACCCTAACGTTAAACAAAAGAGCGATATAAACTGTCTCCCATCTGATCTATCCGAGACTGTTTACTGGTCGGTATACAGTGTTGTTTACCTGGAAAATGCAAAGCGACGTCAGAGGAGTCTTCAAAGTTCTTCTTCTGGACGCTGCCGTGCTCCCTCTGGCTTGTAGTGACGTTTCAGGATCTTTACCTTACCTCCTGTGTGAACATTTTTGGATTGCAGTTGAGAGTATCGAAGCGAACTGCGTGCAGCTGACCGACTTACAGTTTAGTTTGTGATCTACAAGCTCAGTGCGACGCCATGTTGGGATGACGCAGTACTTCCGCTGCACACAGTCATGTGAGCGCTCCCCCCTTCCCGACAGTTGCTGTCAAAACATTTTCACCCTCTATCACTACCTGATCACTACACTATTTTCAAAAGATTAAAAATAAATACGATTCTAAACCGTGAGTGATAAGGATATTCTAATTTGTGCATATAACTAGCACTTTAATTCATTTTATGTATTTGTAATTCTGTCTGTGAATGTATGGCACGGTATCTATAAATTGTATAAAACTTTATTCCGCTCTTTATGCAATTTACTTTTAAGACAAATGATGTAAACAAAATCACTAGTGAATCGGAGTATTTCGTTAGTCTCTACTTTTTGTGCTGATGAATGCTGGTGCTTTATCAGCACAAACTAATGTAAAGCAGCTGATCAATGACCCGAGATAACATGGGTTTACATAAAAGTGTGAAGCTAATATTTGCTGCATTTAATATAGGTTGTTGCTGGGTCAGATAAGTCTCTGTAAAGTAACAAAATTCCCAACATATCAGGGTATTAATTGAATTGTTAATTCCTAAATGTATTTATCAAATGTTAGATACATTTCCACACTCTGAGGCGAATGTTGGCCTACTTACTGCTCCTTTTGCATTTGATTTTTAGGTAACATCTATAATTGTTCAATAATTTCTTTTATTTTAAATAAATTAGTGTGTTATTGTTTTATAGATTTTTTAAATCTAGATTTTAATAGTATGCTCTAATAAAAGTAAAATGCCCCTAAAAGGCAATTCTAGTGACACAACAAGTACTGCATACAAAAAAAAAAACACATCTTACAAATTTATAATTTTATTATATTCCATTCAATCATTTTTTTTTCATCAAAAAATGTAATTTTAAATAATTCTGGTGTATTTACACAATGTAAAACAGTTTTTATATTGTTTTTGCATGTCCTCAAACATAAGTCAAATGTATGCTGTTAATGAAACCTAAAAAAACCCCACTTGTCTGTGGTCTGTTTTTCAGCACAAGTGAAGGTCTAAACCAGGGGTAGGCAACGTCAGTCCCGAAGAAACACTGTCCTGCAGTTTAGCTCCAACCCTAATCAAACTCCTGAACCAGCTAGTCAATAAAGCTACAGGAAGGTGAGTTTTTTCAGGGTTGGAGCTAAACTCCAAGCTAAGCTAAGCTCCAAGGCTCTCCGAGACTGACGCTGCCTACCCCTGGTTTAAACAAATGTCAGACGTCCTTTACAAATCTTTTTCTTCCTCCTTGCATACAGAACATGGTGTTGAAAAAGTACAGAACTCCCAACAACATCAATAGTGTCCGTCGTTTAGATCCAGACTTCAATGACGTCACCGTCCTCCATGTCCAGGTCAGCTGGAGTCTGATCATGTGTGACCCTTGACCCATCAAAGAGAAATTTAGCTCTCCTTTTAGCACTGGCAGCCATACCAGAGACATACTGAGAGAGGATGGACCCTAGAGGAGCATCCTTAATAAAAAATAAAAAGGTACAATGAAAATTGAGCACTAATTGTCCTTCACAAAAACAGAAGTTGCACAAAGGCACAAGAAAAACATCCAAATAGACATACAGTACAGACCTTTTGTAGGGAATACTCCTGCACAGACGCTTTCTCTTTGCCTTGCAGTCGCACAGTAATAAGATTACGTTTGTCACTCACTTCTTGTTTATTCTCTGTTACTACACAATCTGGAAGAGACAGAAGGTACAAAAAGGATTTGCAAGAAGTGTCATTTATAGAATGTTTCCAATTAAAAACATTGATTCAAAAACAATGGAATAAATGCACTGCGATGAATGCTAATCAATTCAGCTCAAAATTCCCACTGTTTTCTATTACCTATAATGTCAGCTATGCCGAGACCCAGCTCACTGACAGACGAGTGAATAGGGAGATCTATATCTTTCTTTAATAACAGAATTTGGCTGCTTGTGACATTGAGTTTGATGGCCAGCTGTTCTACAGCTTTACTCAAAGGGGCCGTCTGCAATCGAAAGACACATTTATTTAATGACAAGTATTTAAATTTAAAAAACATTCATTTGCCAGTTTAAATAAAAAGGTAAATGTATTCATATATTTTATTATACCAAACAAATGTGTCTTAAAGAAAACGTGTTTATTCCACTTACAGAGAGTATTGGGATTTTGTACAACTCTGTTCGGCAGCGAAACTTTAGTGAAATTTCTCGTGCAGAGTCTCTGCCCTCAGTATTCAGGGGACGTCTTTTCTGTTTGCTGTCAGAAGAAATGATGATGATGTCGTCATCATCATCATAGTCATTCACAGGAGATGGAGAGTTTCTGTATTCAATGACAGGTTCTAGATGCTCAGGGGACAGACACACAAGAGAGCCGATCGCATCCAGTTTCCTGTTGATTTCTCTGGGACAGAGATGGAGAAAGAGAACAAGAAAATATCAAACCTCTCTGGACTTACTTTTAATATTGTTATCCATTTCTGTATCCTCCTAACCTAAACTTAATTTTGCATAAGAAAAGAGCAAGAGAGATCAGGACACATGTATTTTTCTTCACTGATGATGTCACTCACTGTAGTTTTTGGTTTGCTCGTCTGCTCCGTTTCACTGGTGGACTACATGGTGGTGGGGGTGGAGAGGGAGAACGAAGAATTTCTCTAAAGGTGAGGAAGAAAGGTGGTTAGATGAAAGGATACAACTTTGAGTAAGCTAATCAATCAGCCAATTAACTGGCCTAGCTATAGGTGTGTTAAATCCATGTGGTAATTACTGTAATTACGAGATTCCAACATGTAAGAAGCATTTACGTCCTCATAGAACTCGTTATTATAACTTGGGAATTATCTGAGAGCTCCGACTTGTACCATGTGGCCACTGCATTTATTTAGGAGTTATGTGTTGTATACAGATTTATTTATTAGGCGTTTGTCATAAAATGGCATAATTGCGTCATCATGGCATTCATTTGTATGTCAAGAAGCAATATTTGAGGCAGCTGTCACAAAAAACAAGTAACATTTATATTGGGCACATAATGACTCACTTTTTATAGAAACTAAACTAAAGACACTACACTAAAGTCAGTCTGTGTACTTACTGAGCTTCACTCTGTTCTGGCTCCTCCTCTGAGCCACTCAGATCAATGCTGATTGGCCGTTTCACTGCACGGGGTGGGGAAGGAGACCAAAGAGGGCCACCCTTTTCCTCATCTGGTATGGTAAATAAAAATAGTGAGGATACCATTGGATTAATCCTACTAACAAAATGATAAATATCTATAATAAAGAGTCCACACGTAATGAGAAACCTTCACTCACAGGTAGCAAATATTACATAGATATACACAACTATTCAAGAGTTTGGCGCTGGTATGATATTTTTTTATGTAGAAAGAAAAGTAGTCTCTTATAATAATGATATTATGAACAGCATTTATTTGATCAAAAATACATTTAAACAGTAATATTGTGAAATATTATTACAATCTAAAACAACTGTTTTTTATTCCTGTGATACAAGGCTGAATTTTCAGCAGAAAATCATGATCATTCAGAAATCATTCTAATATGATGATTTCCTGCTCAAGAAAAAAATATTTTAATATCATTGCTGAAAACAGTTGTGCTGCTTGATTTGTAAAAAAATATATATATATATATATATAAAGTTCAAAACCACCCATCCCCCCAAAACAATTATTGTTAGTGTATAAAATGTGATATACTCATAGGTAACAGTAGTCTGAAAGTTTTGATACCTGTGAGACTGCTGTTTTTGAAGGTTATTGGCTTCAGATTTAACGAGCTGTTAACCTGAAACACAATAATACAACATCTGAATCACCTTTGTTTGCCCCTTGCAACATATCAATTCCAATGCATCTAGATTACAGTCATATTTTAAAACGTGGTAAAGGTCATCAACTATATTTTGTAAGCCTTCACTGACAATGTTGTTAAGCAGGCAAGATGCACCCACCTTGTTGGAGTAAACAGGCACGTTCATGATGGACGAGGCGTCGATGATGCGTCGGCGTTTGGGAGGATGTTGCTTTGGAGGGTCTGACTCTGAAATGGAAACACTCTTATCCCCGACACTGTCTGATACCTGGAATAGGGAGAACAAGACAGTATATTTCCCATTACATCTCATTTTGAGTTTCAATACTTGTTATAACAGTAAAAGTAGATTTAGGTACCTGTCTAATAATCAAATGGTTTGTTTTGCACTGACTTGTCTTAAAGCTACAGTCGAAACTGTTCGGTAAACGGGATAAAACAATGTTTAAATGACCTAAGCATTGTTAATAATAACTCCAAATGAGGCTGATTTAAGTTTATTTATGGTTTTTGAATGTAATATAACCGTATGAAATATCTCTGAGTACAACTAACGTGAGCCTAAAACTTACACGTTTACTTGAATAAAACCTTTGAAAGTGGTTTACATTTTCTATGTTGTTGTTGTTGTATACATTAATCAATATGACAACTGATTAGCTAGCCAGCGGTGCTATTGCACAACACGACAGGCAGTTAACGTTATAGATTACATTTTCAGATAGGTTTCTGACAAGAACTCTTCAAACCTCGTGTCCATTCAAAATGTACAGAGTAGCAGTAACTCTTTAAATTTAATCCTGAATAAATGTTGTACAAAAGATCTTACCATTTCAGCCATAGTCGGCTTCTGCGCGCTCATTTTTCCGTGCGCGCACTTGGCGAGTCAGAGTGACGTCACAGAACAAAGCCTGGGTTAGTAAATAAAAGTTACTAACACCCCTGATGTTTTGTAATATTTTTATTTGTTATAATTGATTGTGAGCTATGCCTTCTTATTTAGTTTTGTTTTGATTGTATATCTTCTGTTATCTTCTGTATGTTACCTTTTATGCAATAAAAAAAAAAAAAAAAAAAAAAAAAAAAAAATAAAAGTTACTAACTGCACACTTTACTCCATTGAGAAGTCTTCACTTTCACCCTTGATTCTTTTATTTATGAGGTGACAATTCAAAATTTTGTGTGATTTTTTTAAAAAAAAAAAATTTGAGACGAAAATGACTTAATTACAATGACAGCTTTATTCTATAATACAATACTAAAAGTGTTGAATTATAGAATGAATATACTAGAGAAAAGGTCAAGGAGGGGTGTAATGTTCATTTTCAAAAATACTTCATTTCAATATCTTTTTTTAACATTTAAAAACATGTTTTGCTCTGCCTTTATAAAATAAAAACAATAGATATTGTACGCCTTTTATTCACATGTAAAGGGTTTATTAACTTTTGCACAATTCATTTGCAGTTGGTCTCTTTGTATCCAGATCCACAAAAAACATAATACAAAAGATGCAGTAGAAAATATACCAACACTATATACATAAAAAGAGGAGAAAAGCACATAAAAACAGAATTGATGCTCAATATCCTGTTTTCAATCACAACAATCATGCAGGGTCTTTTTGCAAATAATGTCCCATTGTTTTATATTTCTGTCACTTCTTTTTGTTCTCTTTGCAGGCCACTACATATCGCTGAGCAACGTTGAGAGGTGGAGAATAGCCATCTGCATAAGATGTATCCTCAAACAGCACGGAGTAGTCATCCTGGGGCTGGAAAAGAAGTAAGACGTGTCATATAGTATGGAATCTATTCTTCTACTCATACACAGTGATGCCATAAAACCCATAATAGAGTTAAGAAATATTCTAATACGTTATCAACATTAATCCCAAGCGGGTTTAGAGAAGCATCTTTAGAAATCGCGATAACATTTCAGCCTTTTAACTCTTTTCATTCTCGTTGCACTCACCCGATGTGGCGGGGTGTGGATCAGAGCTCTGTAAAAGCAAGTGGTCTGTGGATAGAGGGCCAGCACCAGCTGATCTTTACTGAACAGGGCTTCCGGGTCGGACTCTGGGTTTGCTTTCCACTGTGGGAGAGGAATGATTCTTCTTCGACTCAATGTGTGTCTCCTAAATAACAGGGAAAAAGAGACGGTGAAAAAACAAGGGACAACGAACAGGTCATAGTTTGTTTTAAAGCACTCCTGGAATTAAACTACAGTTCAAATGTCTGAGGTCAGTTAGTTTTTATATTTTTTTGAAAGAAGGCTGCATTTATTTACAGTAAAACAGTAATATTGTGAAATATTATTACAATTTAAACATATATTTGAATGAATTTTCAGCATTTTTACTCTAGTGTTCAGTGTCACATGATCCTTTAGAATATAATTCTAATTATTTGATGCTCAAAAAACATTTATTATTATTATACAACTTGTGCAGCTTTTATTGTGAACACCATAATACCATTTTTTAGGCTTGAAACAACATAATTAATAGGAAATAGCAATCTTTGTTAACATTATAATGTCTTTGCTGTAACTTTTGATACATTTAAAGTGTCCTTGCTGATTAAATGTATCAACCTTTTAAACAGTAATGTATCAATTTAGATGTGGGTGAATATTCTTAAAAATGGCATTGTACTTACTCTTTACCCTCTTCATCAATGTCATCCACTTCATACCTGATAAAAGATTAAAAAGATTAGCTACATTATCATTTCACAACATCACGTTTTAAAGCTACAAGCACATATAAATAAATAGATCAACTGGGGATCAACTGGTAGATGATTACTTGTTAGTGGAGTGATTGTAGCTGACGACCTCTGCAAGAATCCACTGTTCATCCCCATCCACAGCCTTCACACGTGCCGCCACCTTGTCTCCCTGCTTCGCCACATAGTCACTGCTTGCTGGTATAGCACCACACAGTGGTGGTGGACTGAAGGAGAACGACGGGTATGAATTAGTGAAATGTAACAATCATTTTGACTCAATAAATGACCATTTCTAAAATGAAGGGAACATAAGAGATAACCCAGGAGGCACTGAATGGTACCTCTCGCCAGGTTTGCCAATCCAAAGAGGAAGGGTCATGGCTGACTGTTGTAACAGGGTCATCAGGACACCTCTGCGCATGGTCTTCCTGGGTGGGTCGGTGTCACTGTACACTCCTGCCATCCTGGCAGCTGCAGAAAGAGAAGGGGTCGATTAGCTTCCAGAACTGTTCAAATGCACGCAGATGCACAGGTTTACTAACTAACATTCAAAACTTACCAATCCGTCTTTCCTCCAAAAGAGATTTAATTTCGGCAATCTTGTCAAGTGCCCGGTGAAGAATACTGTGGGAGCGATGCAGATAAATATGATCATTTACACATGACATAAAAAAACACTATTTTTTAAATGGACCATTTATTGAAGCTTTGAGTGCCAAGTTTCATTTGATACAGAAGGTAGGAAATATGAGAACTTGGAATATGATTAATTAAGTAAGCCTAAGTTGCTTAAGTTCAGTAAGTGTTCATATTACTAACAATATAAAAGTTGTTCTTATATTTACTTTAATAAAATCAGAAAATATTTCACAGCAACAACAAAAAAGATGTGTCAGTAAAATGTATGTAGCAGACTGTGTACAATATTTTCTTCAGTAAAGCTTTGATCATGTTGATAACAATTTGAGAACCAAATAGGCTAGGCTTATAGGGTTAATAAATGTTCAAAAAGTCTGTCTTTGCAGTCAACACATTTGAAAGCCTTGGGCAAAATTACCACAAGATGGGGCTGTATAATCACAAGATGTTAAAGATGTTTCTTATGAAAAGAAAAACAAAAAGTCAACACAGAAAAAGATAAAGTCAAGAACGGATCATCTCGTGGTCATTACATATTTCTCACAGTGAAAATGCATGCTTTGCATTAAAGTAAAGCGGTGCAGCAAGGGAAACCAAAAGCAGCAACAGTCTTCAGCCTCAGCCTTACCCACATTCAGCCTCAGCATCAGCTTTAGCTGTAGTGTAAAGACCCCTCAGCTTTGTCCTATAATATGGAGAAGCTGAGAAGAAAGATATTGACAGTTTTAGTATGGAACAAAGATATCAGACAAGAAATAAAATTCAAATATATAAATATGAGAGAGATCCAGTTTGGAAATAATAACATGCTTTATCGCTTGAAAAAGTTCTGATTGTAGACAATGCAATAGGAAATCATGCCTTACTCTTATTTTCTGTCTGCATCCTTTCATGTGTTTTCTGGATGTTGAGAAGGTTGTGCTCACTTCTTGATCGTTCTTCCTGTGTATTTAAGAGAGATTAGTGTATAAACACTGAGTGAAGATTAGGGGTGTTTTCTGAGGCATATAAATAAACCCAAACTACAGTGATCATCCAAGGGAAACAGAGTGGTGCTCACCTGAGTTTGCTTTATAAGCTGATGCAGCTCATTCAGCAACTCTGCGATTTTTGTGTCTGCTGAAACTAAAGCCATTGTATCTGCAAGAAAAAAATAATTCCAGTTGAGTTTATATATGTATGTGTATATATATATATATATATATATATATATATATATATATATATATATATATATATATATATATTCTATGTTTATGTGTTTTGACCTCATTTCATTATGTTCCACAGTTTAATCCTTAAACAGCACCAGCACGCACATAGCACACAGCAAAGATAATGTTGTTATAATGCATTGATTCTAATAATAATGCATTTATGTTTACGTGATTTTTTTTTTATTAATCTAAAATCTACACACATAAGAGCGCCATGGATTGGATGGATCTCAGATCACACCCTCCGCGCGCTCACAGATAAGAAAGAAAAGCGTGAATCTCACCTTCAAACACACAGTTTCGCGATGCTCTCCAGATTCACCTTGTGTATAAGAACACGAACTATGATCAAAATACGTTTATTTATTAAAGTTTTGCTTTCCTTAACGAATTTTAGAATTTGTTTTCGCTTTGCATTGATTGGATAGCTCTGTAGCTAGGCCTCGTACGGACACACTGAGGGGACAAACTTCATGGCATGTTTACAAAACGCCTTATTGAAAAAGAACTACTGGATGGGGAGTGAGGAGTGGGGACCAGTGATCAAATTCATGTTTGAGATGTTTTAACTGAACGCATCTTGCATTGGCATTATCTTAAAATAATGACATTATTTTATTATTCATTATAATCATTATTCATAATGCCAAAAAATGTGTTTTATCTCAAGATGAACACCAGTTATTTTTTTTTTTTTTACTAAGGCACATTTATAGAAGCTGCTTAAATGCCCTAATTGAACTAAGGCCTAATCCAGGCTTAATATAAACCCTGTCTGTGAAACTAGTCCTCAGAGAGATACATAACAACTACCAATTGTAATTAGGCCTACATATTGTTACTTCAATATATTGTCACTATCATGCATTTTGGGCACATTAAATGATCGCCTAAAGATATGTGTAATGTGCAACAAAAGAGTATCACGAGTTATCTTCATCATTATCCCCACATTAACCTTGAAATAATTTTCACTGTTTGATTAGGTTGTAAAATATTTTATTATTGCTATAATTTTTACACAATTTAGCTGGTGTTATTTATGTTTAATACTTAAACCAACTTTGAAAAAAGTACCATCATGAGAGAATGAGGACAGAAAGAGACACGTCACATACATATGAGACCATATTGGGGGGGTGTGTGGGAGCTGTTAAAGATTAAATGAAAGAGGCAAACCATTCTGAAAGTACAAGCCCTTATGTGATAATGAGATAATATGGAGTTAATTTTCAACAGAGACACTTTGAGGGGAGGGTGAAAAACAAAAGAGACAGACGGCAATAAGTGGTGGTTTATCTAGCACAGAAATCCTGGTCTGGCAAGAAGAACGAAGAAATTTGTTATGTTGTCGAATGCATGTTGGCTCAGCCAATAACTTTGTAAATATTTACTGTACAGCACGCTGCACTCTCACATGATATTAATTTGAGAGCCAAGACAAACAGTGCAAGGCAAATAGGGGAATGGAAAGAAAAAGACCAAAAAATTAAAGAGATTAGGGAGAAAAAAAGGTTTTGTTTTATGAGAGAAAACAGAATAAGCTACTTTGGGTTTTACCCGTGTGCTAAATTCAATAGCCTATTGACTTTGGAAGTCAAGTCAAGTATTCGCTTCACTCATTTCGCATGCTCATGCACTCTGGTAACCAAAGAATACATCTTGGAATATTTGAGCACTGAATCTGTTGTATAGTCTCTCATTACAACAGCACAGATCCACGGGAGTCACTGTAAACGTCGACATTGCCCAAAAATATCCACAGCAGTTTGCCTGACAGCAAGGAACAAAACAGCTAGCAGCCGGACTCCGAAGAATCTTGAATGATGGATTGGGCTTTGCTTTGCCAGTGGAGGATGTGGATTTTGCCAATTGTGGCAGATTGCATCCTATGATCCTCTGTTCTGATGACCAGAATCCCAGTATGCAGTTTGTTATGCTTGGTTAAACACATTTCATGTGCCTGTATAGCACACAAGCACCACTGACAAAGAGAATAAACTGAATTAGAAAGGATAGGACACTGTGAATCTAGCACGATAATAAAGACAAAATACATTTCTTCTGCTGTTTTTTTCCCAGCATGTGCAATCCAAAAACAATTTTCCCTAATAGTCAGTGAAATTCGGCAACAACTAATCATAGATCTCCAACAACGAAGCAAAAAGAAAATGTAAATAGACATTTACAGTTCACACAAAAGGCTATTGAAATGAGCCTCACGTACTCCTAAAGACAAATGTGTTAAATATTTTCTTGAAAACACAGAAGCAGGTTAACGGGTCACAGTCCACAGAGGGACGTGAGAAGTCTGAACACAATGTCAGGTGTAAATAACACGGCGAGACAAACATTAACGGAATTAATCTAATCTTTCTACTCTTTATCAGATATGATCAAATGCACCCAGAGAAAGGGAGAGTTAATGCAAATAGGGATGTTAGACAAGGCCAAACTAATGAGCTATTTTGACTGAAATAAAAATGATCAGCATATATTCATTATGCGTAGACCTAAGTTTTGAGATCTTTTCCAGTGAAAAATATAAAACAAAAGCGCAAGTCAAAACAAAAACAATGCCCTGAAGGACATCTTGTCTGGCAGGCGAGGTCTACTGATCAAACATTAACCTCTCGATCTGATGCAACTTTCCCTCTGGTCATGTTGACCCATCCACAGGCCGCAGGCGGGGAGCTGAAGGAAACGAAGGCGGAGCCACGTCTTTAAAAGACGGCCACTTGCAGGCTTGTAAACAACGCTGAACCGAGCGAGGAGGACAAGAAAGAAGACACGCAGAAAGAGCTTAACTCGTCATCGCATTTATTTTGTCCAGAGCTAAACTTCTGTTCCGTTCTGATCCGGTTTTGCTATTCACTGTCAAAATGAGTAACCACGTTGAGGTGAAAAACATTGAACCGACCACTTTTGAGGACCGCTACTACGATGAATATGAATATTATAACTTAACAGACCGTTATACCGGTAGGTTGTCAACGAGCATTATTGTTGTAGTAATCATTTTTACTCTGTAACTTTTATGAACTTTACATAAAGTAGCCTTATTTTGAGAGTCGAGTCCAGTTACGGGTTTTGGTGATCTGGCGCTGATGACGCCGAGAACGGGCTGGGCAACACTGATTAGACTATTTCTTAAATCGCGTTCGTTCTTACTCCTCTACATATTTCAGAATGTTTGTTGGTTCTAACGTTGAACTCATTCTTGTTTTCTGTTCACTAGAGTGCACTACTCGCAAGGGCAGGACGAAGAAGGAGGCGAGTTGCAACACGAACAGACCCAACCCCGGTGGACACGAGCGCAAAATCGTGGAGAAACTCCAGAACGCTGAGAAGAAATCCAAAGAGTGACGCAACAGAGGTGTGTGTGTGTGTGTGTAAACATCGTTCCACATCAACATTGAAATGAAAATAAAAACTGAATCACATTGGTCTTCTAGATTCAATCGGACGGCTATAACTGGCAATCGACCACGGGTGCCTACGGGAAACGGACGCTGGGCTCCAGGAGAGACTTCACTTCGTGAATCTCCGCCTCAGGATCAGATGAGCGGGAGGAGGCTGAGAGAAGCTCTCGGTCCAGTGACTCGTGAAGTGGGAAGTTTTGTTAGGCGCGCACTGCTCTTGTGCAGAATGCGGTGGGCCCTGCAGAACGAGCACCTGTTCATAGGAACCGATATGCTTGTGGTGGTGAATATATGTTTTAAGTCAGAGCTTTGACCAAGTGTAGATTTTATTTCGTTTAGTGTTTTTAAATGGTACTCTTAAACGTTTTCCTTTAAATAAAGACACTTTTCCATCAAACTTGAGATTTTTGTTTGTGTGATCATTCGAGTCATGATAAAAATGCAGCTGATAGGCCTACCTTCAAATGAAAAAGGCCTACAAAATGGGCCAATAATAAAATCGTAATCGTAAAACAGATTTGGTAACAGTTGTAAGTGTTTTTGATAAACATATATAAATATAGTACAATCAATTTAAATTCAGTGGATTATGTAGGATAGATTAGACAATTGGTATAAAATGTATGCTTTAGGTTAATATGTTTATTAGAACAACAAAAACATTTTGTCCATTTAATGTTTATTTTCTAAAATGTTATGTATAATGGGATGCAAAATTAAGTACATTGTTTTCAAAGAATATGGGATGTAAAAAGCCCCTATTATGGATTTTTTGAAAATGACTGTTCATGTGGTGTGGAATATAGAATGAAAACATCCTGCAAAAGGTTTATATCTGAAAGTGCACCGTATATAAAGTTATTGTCTTTCAAAAGTGAGAGTCGACTCTGAGTCTATGAAATGAACTGTTTTTGAAACGAGTCATTAGCTGTTTCGTAGTGACGTAGAAACGAAACTTAAGCATATTGGCCACGCCCAGTTATTGCGCGCGCAGACGGAAGTGTAAACTTGAAGTCTAGAACACAAATACTTCAGCTGCATCATGTCTAGAAGACGCTGTGTTCTACTATGCAAAGAGAGTTCAGCCAATTTGTTTTCATTTATCAAGGAGCGAGCATGTGAAGAATCGGTAGTTAGAGTTCATATTTGCAACGATACCACAACAGTAGCCCGTTTAATGACGAATCATTCAAAAACTACAAATGTGGATTCGCAAGCTGGTTGTTCCTGAAGGAGGTCTCAGTACGCAGTGAATATATATCAACTTCCTCCTCCGAATCACAACATGTAAGTTTTATTAATAATTGTTGCTTTTATGGGTTTTGTAGCGTCGGGGCACGAGGAGGGAAGTCGCAATAAGTATGTGTGTGCGCGCGCGTGTGTGTGTGTATAAGTTACGCTCAGCGCAGCTTCTAGGTCTCCAATGTCATTTTTTTTAAATATGTGAAATGTTTGTCACTGTTATTGGAGTTGTCATAAAGAATAGAGCGTCTTGTAGTACTGTAGTGCTTTATCAACACAGTATGTTTATGCGTTGGGCTAACAAACAATAACTGACTGGGTTATCTGACCAATCACCGCCGATTAGCGTCACGCAAAGGAGTGGTTTGAAAAAATGAGTCGTACGAATCATTTGGGAGTCGGTGAGCAAATCAGGTAAAAATGAATGCATATTATAAGACAACAAAAGTGTTTTTTTTTTGTCATTGTATTCATGTAAAACTGTTGTTGGGGACTCCCAGAACAATTAGGAACATTTTAAATGCCATTTTAAGTGCCCTTTAATGGGTCTATCAAAGGTAGGATAGGTAATTTTGGAGAGGCCAACGCAGAAACGATTAAATCCAAATGATGAGGATGTGAACAGCCCCACTGTAATTTTGGTCATGGCATGAAAACACAAGTTTGTTGTTTTGGTTCAGGAGGAACTGTAAAAGGTGGCTCTTGCTTGTGGTGCTTGGAACTGACTGCATTAGACTAACTGACTAAACCTACCCATCACAGTTACCTTAACCAATGGAATTAGCTACAGGGTGGGATTTCCGCTGAACTGGTTGTGGGGGAAAAATCACGCGACATTGATTGGATCATTGCATTTGAAATTGCTCTCTGAAATTGCCTATTTTTAAACAAATTTAGCCTGTTTCGCATGATTGGTGGGCAATAAAATAGATGCAACCCCAAACTTTTACTAATGCCATACCTTGTATTTAAGAATTTACTATAAAGTGTATATGAAGTGCTCCAATGTGACCCAGCATAACACTAAATCTATTTAGCCAGTCATGTGTCTTGCCACATAGGTGAACACTCACAGCAGCTTAAAATCCTCACAGAGCAATAGCTCAGCTCGAGACAGACAGAGGGCAGTAGTGAAGCAGTAAAGAGATAGAAAGCTGAAAATGAGATGTGGAAATGAATTTTGCACAGAGGATTATCTAGAAGCACCATGTATCTCATTTCAGAGCATTTTGAAATGTTCAATATAGGGAGCAGTTCAAAGCAAGTATGACTGTTTTTATTAGTAGCCTTTTCAACAGAAGCGAGAAGAGGAATGATCAAACGCAATCACTACATTCGCACAACTCTTGATGCAGAGAATGTGAGCTCTTTGCATTTGCTATACTTCACAACATATTCTGTAAATTAAGTAAAATTATGGTAACACTGAAAAGAACAATTAAATAAACTCATGCTCGCGGGATGAATAGTCGGCTGACATTAAATCACAGGCAATTTCTTAAGCAAATCTGTTCAATAAACATGAACTGAAGAGGAAGCGAAGGAATACAAAATAGATTTTTTTTTTGTGGTTGCCTAGGGTGAGTTATGAAAGATTTATATTAGGCTAATTCAACACGTATAGATGCACAAAGAAGAACCAACGCATTTGATTAAAACTTAATCAGTAGGCCACAGGAATCGGGTGATCAGTTTTTAACTCATTTTCTTTTTCCAAACGTGCATTGTATGTTATCAGCACATGAGGGTCAAGAGTAAAGAGGTTTAGGCTAATGTGCAAAGATAACAATAACCTGATTAAAACAAAACAAACAAACAAAAAAAACAACAACGAAGAACGCTGAACAACAGAATGTATGGAATATCTTGTCTCACAGCAAAATGAGACCTTTAAAGTAGCAGCACTTAATAATTAATATAATAATAATAATGCAAAACTGTCTAAAATATACACAAGTTCAATTTGAGAGGGATGCCAATTATATTCATTATGACAACTTCATATTCATCCTGCTATACACACTGAAAGAACAGAAATCGTTTCCTCTTCACCTCCTCCTTGTACTTTGCTTGTACAGATAATCCATTTATGTCATTCTCCCACGGACACACTGCGCCAAGCGCAATCCTCTTTTTCTTCCTTTCCCATAATCACCGGAACAAACATGTACACATGGTTAGAAGATTTCATGGAAAAATCTTAATATGTAAATGAAGTCCTGATATGTGAATGCACAAATATCAGAAAGTTTTCAAAAAAGTCTATTAATTCACCTGAATTACTCAATAGGCCTAGATTTTTACTTATTATTATTAAACTCAGCACTAGACGTAATTTCAAATGTCAAATGGATAAATTGAAATAAACAAACTGTATTAAAATAGGTGCAAAAGTAAAAGGATATCAGTTTGTGGAGCAGTTTTAAAAATACATTTAAAGTATTGTGTTCACCCCCTCCATTTCTCAATCCTCTTCCCTCCATCGTATCAGTAGGGGTAGAGAAGCTCCTCTTGTTACCTAGCAACAAGCCTTTGGAAATTCCAAAAGAGACCACAGAGACCATAGACTACCTCTCCTCACGGTGCATGTGTGTGTTTGTGTGTGGGTGAAGACGGATGGGTGTATAGTGTGTGCGTGGAGTCAAACTCTCTGTAAATCAGACATGCAGGTGCGCTAGTGTGTGTGTGTGTGTGCTTGTTTGTGCATTTGTATGAATTTCTCTTCAGTTTGAACATCTGGAGGGCCCCTGCTGTTGCAGTAAGAAGTGTGGCAGGGACGGTGCAAGTGTCAACTGGTGTGAGAGTGTGTTTGTATGTATTCATGCATGAGACTACTTGGGTCACCACTCATGGGCAAGTGTGTGTGTGTATGTGTGTGCAAGTAGGTGTTTAGATATTCATAGCACACTTTGATGATCCCTCTCTTTCTGCACACATGGTCAGTGTGCTAATGTGCCTGTCACCATATTTCTCATTATATGTTCATGTCTGTTAGTCTTCCTTTTTGTTTGTGTGGCGACTCCCAAATGACAGAGTGTATCCATCCATCCATCCATCCATCCATCCATCCATCCATCCATCCATCCATCCATCCATCCATCCATCCATCCATCCATCCATCCATCCACCCATCCATAACACACACACATATATTTATTTATTTATTACATAATATAATATATTTGCAATAATATATATACACACACCCTATATATTTACAGTCCTGGTCAGAATTATTGGCACCCTTGGAAAATATTAACAAAGAGGCCTGTGAAACTAAAAATGCATTGTTAATCCTTTCGATCTTTTATTAGAAAGTTCACAAAAATATAACCTTTCATTGAAGTAAAACCTTTGAAAATGGAGGTGGGAGTAGGGGGGGGGTCCTCTTTATTAAATAAATCTTTTTCTCCAATACTTTAGCCACAATTAATGTCAGCCGTCTATTCAATAGTTTGTTAAGTTTATATAGATATTATCTCAGAAAAAAACTTTACACTTTACATATGGAGAGGAGGAATCTCCTCAACCACCAACAATGTACAGCATCATACTGGATGATGCGATGGCAGCCATACTGCAACCGAACGCCCACCACACACCAGCTTATTGGTGGAGAGGAGATGAGTATATGGGGATATCAGAGGCCATGTTGATGGACAGAGGCCAAATTTGGCCAGGATGCTACTCTTTTTCAAATGACATCCTGGGATTTTTAATGACCACAGAGAGTCCTCAGTTTAGCGTCTCATCCAAAGGATACTTAGGAGGCTCAGAGTCTTCTTCTATGTGTAATGAGGTTGGAGAGCACTTGAAAAGAGGTCAGAAACCAAGTCCACGTTGGTGCCTCTGCTCTTCAGTTTTCCGGACTCATTTTCTGTAGGGTTCAGGTCAGGCATAGCAGAACCGTTCTTCATTTTTGGATCATTGTCCTTATGGAAGATCCAACAATGGCTCATTTTGGCCGGTGACCTTCAGGTTATTTTTACCTGTTGGTATTTGGGGATTTTACAGTTAAAGGCCCAAGGAGCAGATGAATGAAGAGTCAAAAGTACTGAAGAATAGTTTGCAGTTTGTAGGCCGCTCTGCCATACATTCATATTTCACAGAAATGAGAACTTTTCCACACATGGACTGATAGACAGAAGCATCTTCATCGATTACACGGCTGACCATGCGTTAGGCACGATGTGACCCGCCTAGGTCACAGAAATGTGTTTCTCGGCTCCAGTATGTTGGAGAAAAGTCATTCCATCTCCCAGGGTGTCAGTTGTTCCCCGCCCTCACCAATACTGATCTGTAAAAAGGAATACTATAGCGAACGTACACAGAAATGCAGCTTCTGGTTGAGGTTTTACATTTACATTTATTCATTTAGCTGACACTTTTATCCAAAGTGACTTACAATTGCTATATATGTCAGAGGTCGCACGCCTCTGGAGCAACTAGGGGTTAAGTGTCTTGCTCAGGGACACATTGGTGTCTCACAGTGGATTCGAACCCGGGTCTCTCAAACCAAGGGCATGTGTCTTATCCACTGCGTCATCACCACCACCCACCCTGAGCTCTTGCTCTAAACAGGAAACTTTCCGTTGAAACACTGATAACTCTTTCTCTCAGTAAGACGTACAGACAATATTCGTCATAATTCTCTAGTGATTGAAGATGAAAAGTAAAGCAAGTGCTTTAGAATCACATGTAAGGGACAGGCTGAAGAGACCCCAGTGACCTCGGATGTTTTGGTCAGGTGTCTGGGTGGTGGGTGTCACTCTCAAAAACACGGAGAGAGCACATTCCAGTAAACAAACAGGTAATTCTATGATTAAGTAAAATATCAGAAGCTTGAAGCAGTCATTAAAATCAATTAATATGTAGAGGATAAATATTGATTATTGACTAATACCTTGATTATAATCACTCATTAGATATACACTGAAGTGTCAGTGGATTCAAGACTGTGGATTGCAGCTCATGCTAATATATTCACAGCCAACACTGATATTGAAAAAAAAAACATGCACAAGTAATATGTGTTTATTTTGTTATGCTTTAATGCCACTTAGTCATTCCAATCTGCTTGCTGTTTTCTGCTCACCTTCTGGCTCTGGTCTTCCCATACCTTACTTTTTTTCCACCTGGTGCTCTTTCTTACAAGTAATTTGTACCAAACCAATTATCCATCAATTTCTCTCATAATAGTCGCCTGTAACTTGTTTTCTTTCTGCTCAATGAGCCACTGGTTAACAGCACGAGCTGAATAATGAGACTCGGCCCTATTAGTGTCTAATGGCCTTTAATTATTCGAGAGGATAACAATCCAGTTTTAATTTCATACACATTAATGTGCACTGTTCTTAGACCCTTCAGGCTTCTCCTTCTTCCCACTCAGAAATCCCCACCCTCTCCCTGAATGTTTGAAGGTGCTTTATTTTCTTATCCTCTCTGACAAGACAGGAATTCAGATGCCTGGAGTCCAATTAAATCTCAATTTGAGTTTTGTTTGACTAAACGAGAAACGTGAGAAAGTGAAGCGAATGGCATGTATTCTAGTGCACTTCAATAACAATTGGTAGTCTTGTGCAGCAACTCATTACCATGGTGACAGCCAGGTCGGGTTTAGGGGATATGACATCATCACTTAGATGTCTGTTAGTGTCAGTGTCACTGTCACTCAAAAGAAACAGCAGCTCTCCTCTATATATCTCTTTTGATCTTTCTTTATTTTCACTTGTACAACACTGAAAGCTTACATTCAAACATTCCTCTTTTATTTTCATTTAAACGTCCACTTAAACATTAATAATAAAAAAAAAACATGTTAAGCAAATCAACCCGTGTGTCAATCTCCTGTTTTGAAGGCACATTTGTCTTTAGGTAAATGTGTTTTGGAATCAGTCGCACTTGATCTAAAATCTAAAATCTAAATTATCACAGAAATTCTTTTGTATCCTCTAACTAGAATACGGTTTTCCAAGAGTAAGGTAGAAGAGAGAATATGTTAACATTTTGTTTTACATGTCTGTATCTTTCTGTGTGTGTTTTTTGTACTACATGTCTCAAATGTGGATATAATATACCAATATTGTCTGCTTAAAGTGAACTAAAAGTACACTAAATTATGCCTGATGCAGATTAATGTACAAGTTCGTACAAGTACGAAGAGTGCTCCCCTCCCGCCCCATCTCCTCAGCAATGATATTCCTCATTTAAATGATTTGTTAATATAAATTTAAACTTGCTGATTCAGAAAATACTAGATATATCATTTAATATTGACATGATTATTTGCAATTATTATAAATTTCATTATAAACCAGGAGTGAATTTTTTGTATAATACCTTAAATTTGTCTTACAACCTCAGAAGCTGGTGCTCCTGTTTGCTTATTACTGATCTCTTCTACATAAAACAATATCTACAATGGCATTATGCATAATATAAAGCAGTCAAACTTAGATGTTAGTGACCTCCTGGTACCCAGTAAAACTTTAAAATGGGTAACTTCAGCCAATTATTACCGCTAATTCCTGTTTTAATGTGTTTGTTTTTTGGCAATTTAGAACACAACATAAAATAATTTTAATTGCAATGTCATCCCAAAAGGTAAAAATATACATTAATACCCAAAGTCCCTTACAGAAGGCATTGAAATCAGTTGTACATGTGTACAACTCAATATAAAAATCCAATAAAAGCAAGACAAAAGTCAATAGATTGGTGTCAGGAAGATGAAAATTCCTCTGGTTTCCCCAGACTAGGCCTATTTAGTTCAGTGTTAACAGAAATATAAGCCAAATCCCTATTTTAAATCCAAAATGAGAGGCATCAGCAAAATTCAAACATATCAAAACAGCTCTTAAAGAAGCGACAACATATTGTTTAATGTTTTGTGCGGCGTTTCAATGATAAGGCCTTCAACCCTCCGATAGCGATCATGTAATATCCGCCTTCAGCAAGTTATGAAATCTGAATCATGACTACCACAACAAAACCAGTTCCATGGCGCAAATGTTGCTGGCTTTTGAACTCCTAACTTGTTTTGTTTCTTCTTAATAGCAATTCCAGTCCTCCACAATCAGAAACTGCCCAGGGCCTTTTCTGATCAAGTGCCACTTGACCTCTACGCCTTACATTAAATGAATAGAACCAAATTAGAGCGGTTCAAAAAGACATTGATCCGAGTATGTTAATAACAGCCTGATCTCAGACAAAAAAGATCACGTAATGAGGCTGCGGGGCTGATGGGTAGCATGAGGCTGGTAAATTGGGACGGCGGGCCTGCGCGGTAACAGGAGGCGTTTTCCTCTGTGTGCTATCTATCTCTGCTATCTGCAAGGCGCTTAGCTCTGCTTTCATTACATCTGGACCACAGAGCCTCTGATCAGCACGATAGCTTGCTAAAAAGAGTTGCATTAAGAGAGGGGCACAAAATGAGTGATTTCATAAGCAGAAAATATAATATGCCACACACCTGTGATAGAGGCGGTCGAGCCAACGTGATGCACAAAGAAAGAGACGCACAAAAATATTCTGATTCGTTCCATCTCAATCACACATGTGTATTTTTAAGCATGCCAGAGGAAGAGACAAAAATCCTCTGGGTAAAGATGGAAAGAATAGGGGGGAGAGACAGGAGTGGGAGTGAGTGGGAAGAGTACGGGTGAAATGGATAGAAAAAAGAAAGGGATGAAGCCAGGGGAGATTTTTAATGAGGAAAAACAAAGAAATGAGAGACTGCTCATGCTACAGACCATCTTTAATCCCACTTTCTTGAGGAAGAGCGTTAGAAAGAGAGTCGAGGTGGAATAAGATCAGTGAGCCCTTGTAAAAAAAAAATATATGTGGAAGAGTGTGTTCTGATTTTACAATGTGTGTTCTGATATTGTATTGTGCAAGTGTGTGTGTAGGAGTGTGTTCTCACGCATGTATCATTAGGCATCATTAGAGCAAATTATATGGAGGGAGAGAGACAGATGCTTCCTTTGGCACATAGTGAGAACCCTCACACCACTGCAACGCCAGCAACTAAGACAATAGACACATAATATGGATAAATACATGCAAATCATGTATACTGCATTAAAAACAGCATGTGAAATACTTACAAACAGGGATAAAGAAATAGCTCTCACTCTTTTTCTCTCTACGTCACACTGTGTCATGTGTTTACAGTATTATTTTAGTGAACATAAATTCACTTGCCCTGTCAACATTAATAAGCAGGGCTTCTTAATCAGTGAATACATGAAGGATTAAGAATCCTCTTAAAGGGACAGTTAATCAAATCATTTTTGTCATCATTTACTTTTCTTACTCTCATGTCATTCAAAACCTGTACAACAATCCCACTTCTGTGGAACACAAACAAAGATATTTCAGTTTCAGTGGGTCCAGCATTGTTTTTTATAACATTGGAATAACACGAGAGTGAGAAAATTTTGACATGATTTTTTTGGGTGAACTATCCCTTTAAGGGGAATCTTAATCCTTCAGTCACTGATAACAGAGCCCTGCTTATTAATGTTGACAGTGCAAATGAAAACAGACTAAAATAATACTGCACAGTATGACAGAGAAAGAGAGCTAGTGACTACAACAACAAGCAGAAAACATGCCCACAGGAAAAGGAATTAGCCATTGTGCAAGTAAAATTGTAGCACATGTGGCTCAGTCCAAACAGTTTGTCTTTCCACATCCATCCCACTGTTTCTCCAGCCACTGCGCATTCTAACAAATTTCTCTTCCCATCTTCCCCTCCCTCTCTTCCTCCTCCTCCACTTCACATTTCTACATGTGTAATCCTATAGATTCTTTGATGTTTTGCTACACACTCACTCCTCAATATCTCTGCTTCTCCTCCTCCTCCTCTCTCTCTCTCCCTACCCCTCCTCCTCTTCTTTCTCTCTCTCTCTCCCCTTTCTCTATCTCTCTCTCTCGTGCACCACCTGTTAGTGCAGACCCCTGTGCTTTGGAATTCACTTGTTTATGAGGGAGTCTTTCACACTCACACAATCAAAGGTAAGAGAAAATCCTTCTTATTTATCTTTGCCTGGAACTTCCTAGTATCTGTTATGTAATTGAATCTCCCAGCATCCTCTTTTTTTTATTCATTTATTTGTTTGTCCCTCTCTTTGCAAACCCCTCGCTCGCTTTCTGGTAATTCTTGTTAACCCTTTCTTGCAGTGTTAATGTGTTCATATTTCTGGAAATTAAATTATCATAAAGTCCACTCTTTCTATTTACCGCCAGTCCCCTTAACCTCTATTTCTGTCCTTGTCCGTGCACCCCCCACAACCTGCACTCATTCTGCGTTAAGTATTAATGTACTCATGTATGCATGCACGTTAACCTTTTCACTCTCTTCCTGTCTCTCTCTCACCTTCCCTCCACCCCTCAACTCTCATTTGCCGATTTGTTTTTTGCATAATCTTAACTTTAGATGGAGAGAATTTACTTCATTCTGGCATAGAGCAGAAATATATGTGAATAATCTGACAATGTGAAACTGTGAAATACTGTGCATGCAATGTTTTTTTTTTTTAAATCTCCTTTGGAAAGCATGCAATGCAGACTTCTCTGGTAATCCATCAGTGTCTTAGTGACACAGTGACTGACTGTGAAACAGTGATGTGCTTCTCATCAGGACCACTGATCTTGTGTGAATAAAAGAGATCATGATACCACTGATGAGACACATGAGCGAGGATAGATAGATAGATAGATAGATAGATAGATAGATAGATAGATAGATAGATAGATAGATAGATAGATAGATAGATAGATAGATAGATAGATAGATAGATAGATAGATAGATAGATAGATAGATAGATAGATAGATAGATGGATAGATAGATAGACTCCAGGGAGAAGCAGTGAAGAACTGTACATTAATTTTATACACTGAATGAGACAAATGACAGAGATGATGAAAAAGTGAAAAGGGTCCGCATAACCAGATACATGTGTCTGTTACACAATTAAAGTATTGTGCAGTTTAGTCAGCTAGTTAATTTGATCAGCAAGAGAGTATGTTGACAGCAGTCCAAATCACATCAAGCCATTGTGTTTGGCTTCAAATGCCAACAGTGCCATTATGTACTGTGACAACCCACTGCCAAACATGACAGTAATATACAGTACTGGAATATCTCTCATCATTACTTCCTCTCACTCTCACATCCCACCCCCCAGTCCGAGGCGTCTTCTCAACAGCCTCTTCATGTCTTGCTGTGATCCAATCTCAAGCACTGACATTCATTCATTTTGTGACTGCACTCACAGAGTTAGCGGGTTATTGCGCAATGCGCACAGTTCACTTTGCAAAGCAGTAGGCGAGAGAATCTGCACTCTAAAAAAATGTCCATAAAAACAGGGTACAACGTACTGTATTGATCTAAAGGAATTTTCCATATTTGTTTTTTTTTTACTGTATTTTGAAATTTACACTACGTTGTGTTTTCGAGTTTTAGAGTAAATGTATGTAAAAAAAAAAAAAATCCCGGTAACGAGCTACCTTTTCTACTATTTTACAGATTTATTTCTTAGTGTGCACACTGCCATGACACACTGCAGAGCATGTTAGTTACGGCAAGTTTGTTTTTCTTTTTTATTGACGACATAAAAACAACAGTGCCAACATATTACTTAATTCTAGATTGACTTAACTAACATTGCACTAGCCATTTGGGTTGCTAAATAATAGATTTCCTAAAATATTGCACTATGAATGAGGTCTACAGTTGCCCACCAGAAGAAGCACACATCAAATCTAAGCAAACTAGATTGCATTTAAATCCGCCGCTGGCTTGGTAGTTTCTGAAAGACATAAAATCACTTTTGAATAGAAATGAGCCCACATAGTTACCTCAGAAGAAATTGTCTCAGAAGAAAAAAATATATGATACAATCACATTTAGTTCATAAAAATTATAATATTATTCAGATTTGTTCTAGTGTGCAGTATCCTTTCCAAAATCTAATTTCGTCATATAATGACTTTAGATACCAATTGACATTTCCCTCAGTCTGAGGGTTGAAAAATAATCCTTAGATTCCGGTCTACGCCAGTGATTTGCAAACCTTTGAAAATGTTCAAATAAATAATGAAATAAACAGGTTTCATAAACCATCACAGACACGTATTATTACGTACAGCAGGTGGTGGGAAGAGATTTGATTTGAAGTCTGAGAAAAAAAAATTCTGCTAAGCGTGAGGTACTGTGCTAATCGCTAATCTTGTTAGCGTCCATGTGTCATGATCTCATTAGCTGGGCTTCACCAATGCCATTATGACAACTTACCTGCCACCACCGTGGAGACAGCACGGTGCCTGTCAAAACAGTGCACGCCCTGATGGATTGACAAGTGAAAATCGCTGCAATAGCATGTAATCATGTGCTTTTTGGCCAAGTGATCCAAAATTACCCTAAAGGTCAGCTACTATATGTATGAGTATGTGTCCTATTCTCCTCTTGAAACTGCGGCTATGAGTGTCTCATTTGACAAGATTTTCTAATGATTTTGAAAGAAGTCTCTTCTGCTCAGCAAGGCTGCATTTATTGATCAAAAATAAATATATTGTGAAATATCATTGCAATTTAAAATAACAGTTTTTTTTAAAGGTATATGTAAACATGTAATTTATTTGTGTGATGGCAAAGCTGAATTTTAAGCATTATTATTTTAAGCATCATTTTTAAGCAGTTGAGCAGCTTGATATATTTATGAAAACCATGATTTTTTCAGGATTATTTTGAAAATAAAAGCATTTATTTGAAATAGAAATCCATTATATATTATAAATGTTTTAACTATAACTTTCGATCCTTCTCAATGTATCCTTGCTGAATAAAATTTTCAATTTCTTATTGACCCCCAAACTTCTGAAAAGCAGTGTATAATAAATAAATGATCAAACAAAAATATGATCGTTAAAATATTACTGTAAAATTATTAATATTTACTTATTTTATTATTAAAAAAAATGTTTCTACTGTCATTTGTACTGGGATTAGCGGCAAACGCCCTCAAACATTCTCAGGGGAGCTTTTGCAAATCAAATGTAACCATTGAAACAAGATGTTGTTGTGGCAAGAACCACAAATAAAGTCAAAAGTGCATTTCACTTCTTATCAAATTACACACTCCCTTTCTCTCTTTCTCTAACTCTACTACCCATCCTCTCCTCATTTTAGCACAGTAACTCTTAAAACGAATATTTTGTGGTCTGAAGCTCCTTCATTTGCACTTCTCAGTGGTGCTTTAAGCAAAGAGTTTAGTGAAGCCGACAAACCTTTACTGCTGCCCTGTTTTCCAGCTCGGCTCACGTTAAGGGTGAGGAGCAGGTTGAAATTGAATGTGTGCTGTGGCACACAGGTCCGGCAGCTCAGAAACAGTTTTGACAAGCCAGGTCATTTCATCTCAGTCTCTGGAGGTATTACAGATCAAATGCGTATCTGACAGTCTGTCAAAACAAACAGCAACAAACAAAGCTGTTAAGAGGTCTCTGGAAGAAGGTCTTTAATTTAGAAAGGAAGACACAAAGGCTTACCAGTGGTTTCAATTTACATCGTATAAAATTGAGTGAGCCTGCAGGGAAGAGGAAATCGGCCAAGCACTGCTTTTGGCTTCAAGCATAGATTTTTGCTCACGACTTCAAAATAAACCAAAGCAGGGCTTAGATGGCGAGTTCTTTAAGCTAGAGCTCAGCACAAACTTTTAAGCCGCAGCAGGCAAACGCCCACTCTCGTCCAACCCTGAACCTCCAGCCGCACTCTTTCCTCACTTCGCTTTGTACCTACTCATGCTCACAGCCTCTAGCCTATTGCTCTTATGCTGTAGTTTGCAGCTCCACTCAGCAGCTAAGTTGTAACTCTCATGTATATTTCTGTCTGTTCAACGTTTAAGCATTTAAAATAGGACACAACAAAGAAACTTTTGGTTTTGCACTCTAACACAGGTCTCTAGATCCAGTAAAATGTCTACAACTTTCAAGAACAAGAACATCTCTTTGGTTCGAATTCAAAGGCCTCAGCATTCAAAGGAGATTCTAAGACTAAATGCATTTCTGTGAAACCAAGTGCCCTCAAGATCTGAGTAGTGAATTTCTGCCATGCTGGGGCGGACTACATGAACATCTGTGCTCATGAAACTGCTTTGAATCTGCTTTTGAAATAATGGGAAGTTTGATGGTTATGGATTAAGTTGTTAACACCAAGTTCACATTTCTATCCCCAAGCCTATTAACACATGCCCTCGAGGAAGGCACTTAGGCCGTGTGTCCACCAAAGCATTTTTAGCCAGCTGAAAACGCTAGAGGCTATGCTGAAGACGCCGTGCTTCGGGCGCTGTATTATGCATTTTTCCGGAATATCCGCGGCAGAGTTTACTTGTAACTGATTTCGCAGGTAATTTGTTTCATACTAAAAATGTATTTTTTAGGGCTGTCAAAACGATCGCGATTAATCGCATCCAAAATAAAAGTTTGTGTTTACATAATATATGTGGGGCACTGTGTATAATTATTTTGTATATATATAAAAAACAAACATGCATAAGAAAAAAATATTATTTATATATAAAATATTTATATTTATATATAATTTAAATTATATATAACTCTATATACAGAATATACATGAAAATATTTCTTAAATATATACAAGCATGTGTGTGTATTTTTATTTATATATATATATATATATATATATATATATATATATATATATATATAATTATA
The DNA here is from genome assembly GCA_038021265.1 of Cyprinella venusta. Lineage (NCBI taxonomy): Eukaryota > Metazoa > Chordata > Actinopteri > Cypriniformes > Leuciscidae > Cyprinella > Cyprinella venusta. The sequence continues at coordinate 39,136,449 of CM075863.1, forward strand.
CACAGTGCACCCACATATATTATGCAAACACAAACTTTTATTTTGGATGCGATTAATCGTTTTGACAGCCCTAGTATTTTTCATCCATTTTACTCGTCTAGCTCTGTTGGTTGATGTAGATGTACAGAAAGAATGTTGTGACAGTTAGTCGGTGTAGTATTAGTCCCGCCCCTCCTCCACTGTGATTGGATGGATGGGTAAAAAGTGACAGTGATGAGTGCTGTGTTTTATCCAAAGTTTTTCAGCTCTCGGCGACCAGTAAGAAACGCTGGGCGCTCGGCACTATAGCGTGAAAAAACACTCAGCGCCTCGTTACGCTCATGGCGTTTAAAACACGTGGCGCTCCCATTGAAAACAATAGAAAACATACGCTTGGAAAAACCCTTTGGTGACCGAGAACGTTTTGGCCTTGGCTTCATTCAGACTGCAGGCAAAAGTGTCTTTTTTTTTTCAGTGTGAACAGCACATGCAATCTGGTATTTTTGATTCTGATTTATCGTACTAAACCAGATAAAGATTCAATCGTTCGCAATGTAACCTCAGTCTGAACAGTTATATCAGAATTCGACACTCGACATTCATCACAATCCTGTGTTGACTGGTAGTTTTTTGGTGGGAGATAGCTGCAAAAGTAGTCAGTACATGGACAGCGAGGCGTTAGAACTCAGCTCTATAAAAGCTAAATTCCTGGTCTTCATCCTCTTTGTCGCATGCACACAAATTTTTCTAAGGCCCATCACCTTATAAACAAATGTGTTAATATGAGCAGCAAATCAGAATCGAGTACTAAGGCTTGCTGTGTGAACGAAGCTAGGATAGTTCACGCAAAAATTAAAATTCTGTCATCATTTACTCACCCTCAGTCATTCCAATCCTGTATGATTTTCTTTCTTCTGTGATACATAAAAAGATATTCTGAAAAATGTAAATTCAGTGAAAGTCCAATTGTAAGAACAAAAAACAGTGTTCTGCAGGAGATGAAAGTTGTACACATTTGAAACAACATGAAGGTGAGTAAATGATGCATGAATTTTCACTTGAACTATCCTTGTAACAGCCGGTGACTCTGGTGGAACCGTCTGTGTATTTTAAGTCGCACATCTAAGTGTCAAAATATCTGTATTTCTCTCTGGTTTAGCTCTATGACGGTGCGTAAGGGAAAAAAGCTCACCATCTCCATCCAGGAACACATGGCCATTGACGTCTGTCCTGGACCCATACGACCAATTAGACAGATCTCTGCCTATTTCCCCCGACTCTCCCCGACCGCTGAGCCCATCTCTCCTAACCCTGCTTCCCCACTGGCTCTTAGCCCAGGGGTTGGAACCTCTGGAGGAACGAGGGGTAGTCTCTTGTCCCCTCTCCAGGCAGGGGCGAGGGGAGGGGGTGGGACTCTGTCAGCAGCAAGCAGCATTGAGACATCTGTGGACATCTGCAGTTCAGACAGCGATGACAGTAGTAAGTTTTGACATTTTATGCTTGCTTAAATACCACACACATCCAAAGGGAAACTGTTTAGTCACACATCAGCACTCGGCTGTAACTGTAAGGTAACATGAAAGTATAATAATGTTACATAAGTTGTACAGTCAGTGGCATCCGTCTTAGCACATAACCAATATGTGAGTGCAAGCATCATGGAAACTATCATTAGTGCAGAGGTAACTGACAAATAAGGGTGTGTTTTATTAGTCCTAGGACAACATTCATAGTTTGTAAATTATAGCTTGATAAGAATGTTGTTCAAACCTCATCCATAACCCCAAAAATTCCAAATATCCACATATTTTCGGCTCTCATAAAATATTGTTGGGATTGATTAATTATAGCCTATGGGGCTTTATAAGCACATGTGTGTGTATGTTCCAGGAAAACAAAGATGGGAATAGCTGATCACGACAGTTTATCAGCCTCCCTCCACCACATCATCTCCTAACTTCTAGTCCTAATTATTCTTATCACAACCGGGGGGATTGTCTCTGGTCGGGCCAAAATTCATAGATCGGAATCCTCCCTCCGCCCGGACAGTACGCCACATACGCATTACACTTGGGAACTCGCGAAGCTGGATATTGAGCAAGCTGAGCAAAGCGATTATGCGATTTATTTATTTTTACTGTTTTGTAGTTGTTAATTATTTCGAACAAAGTGTCAGGTTTTAATATCTTAATATCGCAAAATCCAAACATTTCGTACTTTTGAAGCTCATTAATGTGACGTCACGTGAAAGACCACTGGAGACGCTACAGTTAAAACATTAAAACGGCGAGCGGCCGGATATTCCTCCTTACCATTAGTAGCCTAGCCTAATAATCATCAGAAGGTGTTGAAAATATTCAGTAAAACTTCTTAAAAAGATTTCAGAAAAAGTAGCGTTTCAACCGTGGGAAAAGACACCAAAAACAATGCCACCTGTCCTCAGGCAAGTAAATTCATTGCTGTTCGTTAGTTTGCAACAACAACAACAACAAAAACAAAAAACTTAGGAGAAAATCAATTCGTGAAATCATACATTGTAAGTAATTAAAAAATAATTTAACTTAATCTTTTATAGCTTATGAGGTGTGGACTACAGTATATTTGAATACATATCCTTATGTCAAAAAATGATTGACAAAAAATCTCGTTTAAAAAAGCCTGAAAATAAACCCTTCATTTACCACAACAAACTAACAAGCAACTAAACAAACAAATATGTTATCAAATATAATTTATTGTTTTAATAAATATATTATCCATAGTGAAATGCAAATCCACAAAGGGGCATCCCACCTGCTATATTCCCTGCAGAAATACATAGCTATATTGAACATAGCAAAGTATTATGTTGATCGTATCACCTTCTTTAATTTTTTGTTGATTTTTCCCTAGAGTGCTTGGTAAAAATTATATGGGAATTATTATCTCTATAATTTAGCAATATTAAGCTTGTACTTTGCATTTGCAATAATATGCATAGGCTAGTACTGGCTTAATATTCCAATTTGTAATGTTGTTATCCATTTTACCATCGGTCAGATATGCACGCCTCCTAATTGTGTTTCATAATGGATTGTTTAATCTGCTTCCTGTCAGCTATTATGGTAGATACGGTAGTGATGTTATTAACATTTATACTATCATTCCTATGATTGTGTAGCAGCTCTCGGGACGTTAGAGTTTGAACTGAGGTATGAGAGAGCAACCAGTTCACTGCACTGTACCATCATCAGAGCCAAGGTAACGTCCATCTCACACCTCTGCAGTTCACTACACTCTCACACACCTATCTCTGACTCACACTGCAAAAACCCGCAGGTGATTTACCCTTTAGCAGTTTGTTCTACTTCAACAGGGCTCCTTACCTTTGTTTCTATATATATATATTGTATGTAGCATTCCTGTCCATTAAAATGGCTTGTTTTTTGTTTAGGGTCTGAAACCCATGGATTTTAATGGCCTGGCAGATCCGTATGTCAAACTTCATCTTCTACCAGGAGCCTGCAAGGTAAGATCCTGTTTGGAGTAATTCAACTTTTTATGGATAAACTATAAGGGACAGATTTGTATTAGTCATTTGAACGATTCAGGGCAGGGGTGTAGTTTGCGGGGGGATGTGGGGGAGGTAACCCACCAACAACCAAAACTAGCACCTATTACAACATAAAACGTGCGACCCATTTGATTCTACTGAGAACTTACTCCTCGATACACAAGTCAAACATGATCTAAAACAGCCACATAAACTATACAGACTGATGAGAAGAGAAGAAAACATCTTGTTGCATCAATATAAGCTTTTTAATGACCACCCATATTTTAGCAACAGTTATTGTGGTACATTTTTGTCTTGTAGAATTTATGATAGGGAATACATTTTTTACTATATATTTATATTACAGCTTTGGCATGCTGTAGCTATTGTTTCTAAATGCATAGGCGGTTATTTTTCACAACAAAAACTATAGAAAAAAAAAAAAAAAAAAAGAAAAATATCGACATTGGAGTATGCAGGGTAATGAGGAGCCACAATTGGTCTTATACTTTACCTGTGATTACTTTTTCATATAGGGGTAAATACATGTTAGAATCAAGAGCTTTCAAGTCTGAACGTTTTTGAATTATTGACCGGACAATAGCTGTTCCCCATGTGTAAAATGTTTTAATAGTGATTGATATTAGGAAAACCCTGGCCTTTGATTTGGCAAGAAATCACATAGCCGAAATCATTAAGAGCCTGATATGAACTGTTACAGAGTGGGACATAAACAATTTCAGTATAAGAAAATTTTAAGTAAACTTCCCATGGCACTTTCAAGTAGAAAATACTGTTAAACTGATAAGCTTCATGATGCTTAAATAATATAAAATACATCATAAATCCTATGTAAATAAGTCATAGTTAACTAGGCTATTACTTTATTGCAGTTACGTTATAAACCAATGCATGAGTGGATCTAATGCCCTAGGACTCGGTTCACACTTCAACCCCCCAACCAAATCTATGACCTTCATAGTTGTTATTTATCATCCAAACCACCATACCTCTGACCTAATCGACCTAATTATGCATGACTGTACTCTTTAAACACTATGGCCAAACATAAAAGGACACCCGAACAGCAAACCCATATGTGCTTGTTGTACTTTTAATCTCAAAACTGTGGGAAATAATGAAGAGTTGATCTTCCCTAACTGATGCCTCTTTTCTAGAGAGACTCTATTAGATGTTGGAGCAGGCACGCAGGGATTTGTTCCCATTCAGACAAAAGAGCATCAGAGAGGCATTGATGTTGGGTGATGGGGCCTGACTCACAGTTGGCATTCCAATTCATCCCAGTAGTGTTCAATGGGATTCAGGTTTAGGCTTTGTGCCTGTCACGATTTTTTTTACACCATTTCATTATAGATCTTGCTTTGTGCACAGCATTATCAAGCTGGAACAGAAAAGCACGCTCCTCAGACTGTTCCAAAAATTGTCTTCGGTTCTGTCATTAAGGAGTCTAGCCAAAAACATTTATTAAAAGGGGATGTCAACATATTTTTTGGGCATATTGTATTTTATTGATGAAAGTATCATTTAAAAATGATAAAACCTGACAAAGTGGTGTCACATTAAGTACCTCTGGAATACTGCAATTGTTTCTGGTTTAATCCAGAAACAGCTGCTACTAAAAATGTTTTATAGGATTTAAATTTGGAATAAGTTCAATATTTTTGAAAGAAGTCACTTATTCTCACCAAGGCAGCATTTTTTGATCAATCATACAGTAATATTGTTAAATATTATATAATTTTTAAATAACATATATATTTAAATGTAATTTACTTACATTACTCCAGATTTCAGTGTCACATGATTCTTCAAAAATCATTCCAATATGATGATTTGCTGCTCATTTCTCAATATCATCCATGTTTTGCTCAACAGTGCTGTTTAATATTCTTGTGGAACTGTGCTACAATTTTTACTGGATTCTTTCTGTTAGCATTTATTTAAATTCTTTTATAGTAGTATACATGTATTTACTGTCACTTTTGATCAATATATACTGTATATATGCATCAAAGAATGAAGGTATACCAAAAACTTTACTCTTTTAATTTATTTTCATTTATTTATTTATCATTTCTATAAATAATGTGACGGCAGTTAAAATGTTTTATACCCACAGGCCAATAAACTGAAAACCAAAACTGTACGTAATTCTCTAAATCCTGTTTGGAATGAGACTCTTTCTTACCTTGGCATCACGGAGGAGGATATGCACAGGAAGACTCTGAGGTTAGTGAAGACATCTATGCACCCGTGAGTCGCTCTTACTTTATTCGGCTGTAAATCTATTCTGGATATGTCTTAAAAATTCTTCCCTCTGAGAGCAGTGATTTGACAGTAGCCTGGATATCTTGCTTCGACAGTAGGTGTGTAGGTGTTTGACAGTGAGGGCTCCTGCTTAGCAGACCTTCCTTTCGCTTATGAACCTTCAGGAATGATCTAGTTTCTTGCTACAACTACTGTTGTGCACGTCTTGGAAATTCGCCATATATTTAGCCTGAATATTTTTGGAGCGCTGAAAGATGCTCTTCCTGACTGCTGTAGCACTCTGGTTTATCATGTGATTATCCACAGAAAATTGCCTGTGCACTCATGTTATAAATGAACAGTATCCTGGCAATATGAGACTGTGACTGCTGGTGTTTTCAGACTTGCCCTTTTTTCAGTGGCAAGGTGACAGTAGTCAGAGAAAAGTCATTTAGCCGGTTATCTCCAAGGGAGAGTACAGGAGCAGCGGAGAGTGTCGGTTCCACAAAAACGCTAGCAAAGCTTTGAAAAAAAAAAGGGCAGGCGCTTACTTCCGACCAAACTGGCGAAGCCAGAAATATCACCCTAATCCCATTCATAAATATACATTTCTGTCTGAGCCATTTCCAGCTCTTGCTGCTCTGCGGGTGGGTTTTTTTTTTACACTTTTTTTTTTTTTTATCACTTCCTGCCATACTACATTTGCAACTTTAATGTTTACCTTTGCTCTCCTTCCAGTATAATTGAATAATTCTCTCACTCTCTTTTTTATGTTGTTGTTTTTCTCAGGTTATCGGTGTGCGATGAGGATAAACTGACTCATAATGAGTTTATTGGAGAGTCTCGTGTGGCCCTACGTCGTGTGAAACCAGACCAGACAAAACGTTTCTACACCTGTTTAGAGCATCCACCACCTGTAAGACACACACACACAGTCAGTTTGAGTCTAAATGTCACGTCATTGTGATCAATGCCTGATCTAAATCTACTTAAAGGGTAACTAAACCCCTGGTCAGAGCCTGACTCCACCCACTGGCAATATTTGAAAAATGGTGATAAAGTGGGCAGACCCCTGCAGAGATAGAAGGGACGAAATAGATGCTAAAACACTCTATCCTGATCGTTTTCAATACTCGCTATTCCAACTCCTGACTGGTTTTGATGAAACAAGCTGTTTTTTATATTGCCAAAGAGCGTAGCTCGTACCAAGAGCGAGGTGAGCTGAAACCTGCGTACGTCAGAAAGTGCGGCACATCCAATAGGAAAATTCAACTGCAGTAGCCAGCGTTCAACCTGAAGAGGGCAGCACTAAGACGTTTTTACACCATATATTGTAGAAATAAAACACTTTATACACAAATGTCAAAAAAGGTACTCGAATCAATGACTGGTATTAATAAAGATCCATTCTTACAGATCATTAACTAAAAAAAGTTGGTTTAGGGTTTAGTTACTCTTTATAAGCTTGCTCTATCTAATCAAAAGAACTCAACCAGTTTTTGTTATAGATAGATAAAAAAAACGTAATTTTCTAGAATGCATTAACCGTGTTCAATTTTAATTCAGTAAATTCCAAATCATGCATTGAAAAGAAAACAATTGATTGAAAAGTTTTCAAAATTTAGCTTAACCCTGTTAAAAACACAGGGAAGAGGTCTAATTTGAACATTTTATGCTTTGATAATATAATGTGATATGTATTATACAACATGTAAATGAACACATTTTCATGTTAATTTGATGGTTAAGACTGATTCAAGGTGAATGCAAGTCATGTTGGAAATATCGCCATCAAGTACCCATAAAAAGCCAATGGAACTGCCTTGAGGGATCTTCCACAACACCTATAACAAAAACTAATCCACCAATAGGAGGAGAAAGAGATAATACTTCTGTCTTTCGGAGTTGCTTCCATCCATTTTGTGGCCAGTGCGTGACTCAAATGCTATGCTGTACACTAAATAAAGGATGCAAAAACTAAAAGCATCAACTATTTCCACTAAGCACTATACATATAGCGATAGCTGCTATTTCCTCTTACTTTAAATAGCAATAGATTATATTTACACCAAGTGAAAATAGTAGCATTTTATTTGCAATAAGTGTAAAATAGTTAGATGCTATTTATACTTATAAATGGAGGCAAATACTATTTGCACTTTGGTGTTGTTGTATATTAAACAGTATGCAATGAAAACAGAGTGTAAATGATTATATTTATTAAAATTATTAAATGGAAGCCGCCTTATTGGTACAATAAAAGTCCTCCTTACACCTGCCCCTCACCAATTAAAGGAGTAGTTCACTTTTAAAAAAACTTTTGCTGATAATTTACTCACCCTATGTCATCCAAGATAACCACGTCTTCCTTTCTTCAGTTGAAAAGAAATTAAGTTTTTGATGAAAACATTCCAGGATTTTCTCCATATAATGGACTTGCTTCGGGAACCAAGCGGTTCAAGGTCCAAATGAGAGTTTCAGTGCGGCTTCAAACGACACCAGACGATGAATAAGGGACTTATCTAGGACCCTTCGAGTCATGACTCGAAAAAAGATTTGTTCATTTTGATGAATGAGTTCGAACAGGAGAGTTACACACGCTCATCACGGAACAGAGCAAGGCGACCATTTGTGCTTATAAAACTTAAACTTTTTTATTTATTTTTGAAATGACCGATCGTTTCGCTAGATAAGGCCCTTATTCATCGTCTGGTGTCATTTAAAACCCTTTGAAGCTGCACTGAAACTCTCATTTGGACCTTGAACCGTTTGGTTCCCATTGAAGTCCATTATATGGAGGAAATCCTGGAATGCTTTCGTCAAAAACCTTAATTTCTTTTCGACTGAAGAAAGAACGACGTGGACATCTTGGATGACATGGAGGTGAGTAAATTATCAGCAAAAGTTTTTTTAAAAGTGAACTAATCCTTTAACACTTTATTATTGAACACATGTTACGCACTTTATTTCTAATATTTTCTTCCTTTAAAATAAATGCCTTTCCAATATGTGATGGGAAAAGGGAGTAGAGCGAGTTTGGCAAAAGGCGGATTTGAACTCTGGTAGGATCCTACCCCTACACAATTTCTACTGTTGACAATCCTACATCTTCCAAAGTTTTGTCCAGATGTCAGTTAGTGTAAATACCATTTGCCAAGGTGGGCTATTTGCACTTAGTGAAAAAAGCAATGGATTCCAAGTTGCTTTTGGTTAATTTCGAATTGATGGATGAACTTGCACCTGGACTAGACATGTTTATTAATTAACTTGTCAATTGTGATAAGATCTTCCTCAGTTACTAATGTCACTATCTTGTTTACTTTAATTAGTGTTAGAAAGTCACAGCTATTGCGAGATTAGAAAACAAGCTTAATTTTAACATATCAACCCCAAACACTGACTGTTTGAATGTAGCAAACTCTCCTCTCTTCATCTCGGTCTCCTTTATGTCTGTGTCTTCCAGCTTCCCTCTCCTACAGCCATGGGAGCAGCACTGCGAGGGATTTCCTGTTACCTACGAGAGGTACTCTACCCCAAAACCACCTGTTTTCTCTCCGTCTCTCTCACAGCGAAAAAGACCATTAATAAAGCACTGACATTTCCCGAAGAGAGTTCGCGATGACGTCTTAAATAATGCCTGCTGATTAATGCTCTCACACTCAAATGTTTTTACATTGGGATCTAAACTCATTTGCATTTCAATAAGAACATTGAGCACATTATGATAAGTGGGATGGAAGAAATTGATTAGCATTTTCATTACCATCCAAAATTGGTCTCAACATGCTAGGCACCCCACGATGAGAAATGCGGAAAGTAAAAAAGGACACAAGGAGGATGACAATGGGGTCGGTTAAGGAAATGGCAGGCATGTGGATGTGCTCTCTGCCCATTTCCGTGTTTAAAGCAAATCCCTTCTCTGTCTTACAACAAGAGCGAATGTGGCATCCATAAATTACGGATAAAATTAGCTTAACGACATTGTGGCCCCCAGAGAGATGAGATACAATTTGTTCTATTTAACTTGATGTTGTTGTAGAGCACTTATGTTGCCAAAGCTCAGTGTTGACAATTTCACGATAGAAACTGCTGAACAGTGAGCCAGAGAGAGATTTTAGATCTCATCAGGCTGGCTCATGAATAATAACTAGGTGACAGTATAGCAGTACTGAAAGCGTGCAAATGGACACTAGCCACATTAAGGTTATTGTTTGTTTACCCATTGAAATTGTGCATTCATTTGAATTAAGCATTCGTTTGATTATTGCTAAAAACACTTATTTTATATACATTCATCGCTCTGTTTCTCATTTCTGTTATTAATAAAATGATAAAAGATACATTTGAAAGGACAGAGGCAGAAGAACACTTTGCCTCCCACCTGAAAGCATCAGAGATTTCTGGAGACCAGAATAATAACATTTTCAAAGGAAGGGTAGTGATTATGTGGAAAAGACAGGAGAAAGCCGCAGACGGCATAAATAGGGAAAATGAAGAAAGGGAGCGAGAGGTTACAGGGTTATGAATGGACAGAGGGTGCTGGATGAGTGACAGACCACACACTCACAGGTCTCTGGAGGAAGAGAACAAGAACTGACAGGGGAAAACTGCTGAACTGCTTAGAGGGATCACAGAGACAGTGATGGCCAAATGAAATGATGGGACAGTTCACTCAAAAAATAAAATAATTTTATAGCAAATACAATCAATTACTCACCCTCTTTTGCCGTTCCAAATCTGACTTTCTACTGTAGAGAACAAAATGAGATGTTAGGCAAGATTTTAGTGGAAATCCAACAACTTTGTTTAGGCAACATGACATCATGACTTTTGCGTAAACTTATTATTTATACGCATTTTGAGCTATCCGCGTGTATGTCTACACCGTTAAATGTCCGAGTGATTCCGCGTGTATGTACATGCCGTTAAGTGTCCGAGCGAAACGAAGCAAAATGTAGATTTACATCTGGGGAGCGATATTTTTTTTCCTTGGATGGTTGGAGAAGACTCATAAATGGTATTAACCCCAGTGACGGGTAGGTTTAGGGACGGGGTTGGGGTAGGTCATATATTTATATATACAATAATGTAACGTTAAGTCAACAGCGTTCATAAACACGCTGAAAAGCGATTATGTGTGTTGATAGCACGCCAAAAATGGAAATACAAGTTGCCGAGTCATACACATGCCATTTCATGAGATCAGTCTGGTTTATTGAACAGACTGAAACTTAAGAAACTTTTAGCATACTTTTAAAAAGAGTACTTCAAAATAAAAATAACCTTTAAGTTCCCCTGTGGTGGAAATCCAGCTATGTGTGTTTATAATATGCTTTAAGACAAACCATGTGCAAATTCATAAGTCTAAACCATTGCTGAGTATTTTCTCTTTAAAACTGCGGTGAACCAAAGACAGTCTCAAAAACGTGGTTTGAAATTGCTGGTGTTTCTGACGTCACAACTACCTTGTAGCCAATCACGTCAATGGGTGGATCTCTGAGCTGGTGTGAGTGAGTGAGTGGAGATGGGGCAAATTTGCATATTCATAGAACCCTGTATACTAAATGAAGCAAGGGTGTAGTGTTATATTGAAGTTATTTAAGGCATTCAGGCATTTTTTTTTCAAGGAACATTTTTTAAATATGTAATTTTGGTGATCTAAGAGTGTTAATGAATAGAATTATTGGTACTTAAAGCTACACTGTGTAACTCTTTTAGTTTATTCTTTGCTAAAAACACTTAGTTATTTCAAAAATATATGTGGTCATTAATGTATATTTACTTCGTTCAAGTAATAAAGTATTCTTGTGAGTGTATAATATGCCTTTGAAAATACATACAGGTAAGGGGTTCTAATGACGGTCGCCATGTTGCCCCTCCATCTTGAAAGTACATTAGCCAAAGTCAAGCTTCGCCTTTCACGTTTACTTTTGAGTTTACACTCATGGACGAGGTCGAACTGGAAGCCATGTTAATCTTGGACTACACTGGCCACCGTAGGATTTAAAACGAAATCGGAATTGAGAGGAACAAAAACTAATATTCACTGGATGGTCATATACCTTTTCACCACTAGATGGGGCTCAAAATCACACAGTGTAGCTTTAAGAAACTTAGCCATTAAAGTGTAGTCTCTTTAATTTAATTATTTTCACTACAAGGGTACAATCAATACAGTTAAGCATACTTGTCCACAAGGGTGGTCACCGTTGAATTTTGTTGTATTAAAAAGAACAGCTTGGAAATTCTGCTAAACTTTTCCCTTTGTGTTATAGATTGGAAAGTCATGAGGGAGAGCCTAATGACAGATAATGATTAAAATTTTTAGATGCAGGAAAATTAACTGAGAGTTGGTAATGTTATAAAAAGAAAAAAGGTGGAGTAAGAGAACAAGTTCAAGTCATGAAGGTAGGATCACATGGTCACAAACAGAGTTTATGGCGCAACAGTCACAATGTTTATTTAAAGCTCTTGTATTGGTGTCATGATTGGCACACATACAGGTTCTGGTGGAGGCTGATGACTGGTGCCATGCCATCTGCTGCTAATCACGCAAATCTGAATATGAAAGCTGTGTGAGTGCGCACATGTGTGTGTGCGCTCGTGTGCCCAGCCTCATTGCACACCTGTTTACCTGCTGGATACACCCCCTCATTATCATTAGTGAGTCTGCTTGATGGAGGTCATTAGTTTGAAACCTCATGGAGCACAGCAGCCAAAAACCCAAGCAAATCACGCTACAACATTTAAACTGCGCTAAATTAATTTATCCCATTCAGAAATGCCATTGGCATTTTAATTAGTTTAAAAAACTTGCACTGTCATAGGAAAGCTGCTATGCCACCATCTGCTTCTTTGTAACTAATTTGCCTCAAAGAGTTTCTAGCAAAAACATCAAATCTTATTATATGCTGTTTGCATTTTATAGTAGTGACCTAATTGATTATACTGAAACATCGTTAGCATACCTATTATATGTTTGCAAATACCGGAAACAAAATCAATTCTTCCACTTCGAAGTGTATGCATTTCTATTTTAACATTGCATATTTATGTTTGCCCTAATGTACAAATACATGAGTGTGAAACTGCAAAAATTGCAACTAACCGCAACATCTAAGTGGCATTTCTTAGTGTAGTTGACCTCATGAGGCTGGGAATTATACAGTATGTGCAGCTATTTTTTCTGTCTCTTGAGCATTTGGCAGCTGGGTTGCCATCCTCGCTGTTTGCATTATGAGTTGTCTGTTTATAACGCAGGGGTCGCCCCTCATTCTGCAGACTATCTGTATGTGTCTCCTCACTGTTAAATTAATGAAGGTCTGGCAAAGCAACTTTCACTCACTCCACCTCTGTCTCGCACACACTCTCTCTCTCTCTATCTGTATCTATCCCCACACAATTACATTAATGAAACATCAGACTTGCCAGAAAACAGGTTTGGCATGGCATGCTTTTCACTAATGGGCATACACACCCGCAACCCTTGCACAGACAAACACACACAATGTGGCAAACAGGGCTGTAAGGGGAATTTCAAAGTGCAAGGTAAATAACTAGAAATAACAAGGCTCTTTTTAGAAAAACAAACAGAGGGAGCGAGACACTGTGATGATTACCCTATTGATCCTGTTCTTTTGCTGGTACTGTGGGTGCGGCTGATAGAGAGAAAAAGAGAGAGAGAGAGACAGCTTAAAACAAAGCAAGGCAGGAACAGAGTATGAATGAGATATAAAGCTTACGGCTCTCTTTGTGAATTTTCATATGCAAAGATATTACACTTTCCTCGTAAATGCATGGAAAATTATTTCCACTGTTACGTCACACTGCAAACGTTCAATGTGAAATCCTTTTAGTTTAAATATATATTGTTCCTTCCTGCTATGAAGTACTTTTTTAGATCCGTAACTTAGTATTTCTAAAAGAAAAAGGACATCAGACTAACAGAAGCTCAATTACATTTTATTCATTATGCCTTGATTACTTAAACAACAGCAAGAAAAATAACAGGATGGAAAGTGATTGAAATTAATTAGAAATTAATTAGGATTAATTATTGCTTAGTGAAGGATTGAGAGTTACATTGTTGGTAATTTTACCATTTGTATTATAGCCTATCATGCTGGTTTCTTTTATTTTATCAGACAAGATGGCAAATCAACTATTAACACAAAACAGAATTAATCAAATCATTATTAGTCCTTAATTTGTGTTTGTGCTGAAAAAGTGATGATTTAAGGGAATGAAAATATGAAAAACACTTGTAATGTTTCTTGCATATTAAATTACAATAAAAAAAAGCAGCATTTGTTCAAATCAACATGAAATTATATAAAATCTACCTCTGTGTGAAATTAAGAGAAGATTAAAAAGGAACTAATATAATTTACGTCTTTAAAAATAGTTTCATATTTTAATATATTCAGACATGCAGACGTGACACTGTGCTTTAAAACAGAAATGACACACATGGATGTGCTCTTTATTGCGTTTCCTCGATATCTCTGCATCAGTCTAAACTTTGATCTTCCCCATTACAATCATTTATAGCTCCTCCTGACCCAGATAACTAAAAAAATTAATGGTTTTAACCCATACAGAAGGTTTATCGAATATTTCATGTAAATATTGTTGCTCTTGTGGTGTAAGTGTTACATATTCGGTCACACTTGAGCATTCTCTGCATGCATTATTAATGTGAATTCAAATAAGCTTCTCTCAAGCCTTACTAATATGTGTGTGTGTGTGTGTGCAAGCGTTGCACCAAATCAAACAATTATGTCTCATTAACTCTCCAAATCACAAAATCCTGAAGAAGCTGTGCTTAGATCTTCCCACTTCCCCCTTTGAAAGCCATTGAAGCTGAGCTGAGCCTAAACAGACCAGAAAGAGAGAGTGATAATTTGCTGTCTGCATTCGGTAGAGGATGAGTGTGAATCATACAAGTCATCACAGAGCATTTACAGAAGACTACACAATTTTAAATGGATATTTTCCATTTTAAGGCAGAATAAACATCTTGTATTAGAATTAATATTAGTATTTTATTTATGGAAATACTTTTAATTGAATTTTCCAAAACAACAGATTGACATGATTAAAAAATGAGCCTAGTGCATTAGATGTCACATTACACTAACATCCTGACATGCTATAACCAGCTGTTTATAATTATTCTACATGATGAACATTCTCAGATTTTACCCAGAGGGAGTCCTTGTCATTGGTTCGGTTGTATGCCTTGTACCAAGTCTCCTACTCCGTCACTTTTCATATAGACGATTTATTACAAAGCTGTATTGATATTCCTGGTTAGGGTTTGTGCAAACGTCAAATTTACCACTGGTGCTAAATGCTTAATGTAGTTCAAATCAAAAACCTATATTTTAAGAAATTTAAGCACACAGAGTCAGCTATTTTTTTTGGTGTGTGTCATTGTCAAAATTGTTCCAAGGCATCAAAATGCACAAAAATTCCTACGAAATGAATTATGCGGAAAAACCATACCAGATAGTAATATGGAAACATGAAACCATGTCGTAGAAAACAAAATCATCAGCGTTCCATTGTTTAGTAGTAGATCAAGTCCCCGTCAAATTTGCATTCATGAGGTACTGATTCACAAGTCAAAAATTCACTCCTGTGCTTATTGAGACAGCCCAAGATTAAAGTTTCAAAATCTTCCATTGTATTACACATTCATAGAATGGTGAAATGTAACCAACAGCAAAGGTGTCATCCTAATATTTGCATACTGAACTGTGATTAGTCGTCTTTCTTACATTTATTTGCATACAGCATTTTGATTGTGTCTTCTTTTCATACATAGTTACCTGACTGTGCTGATTCTCGACTAACCGACTACAGACAAGATGTGATGTGACATTTCATATGTGGATCATTTAAGCCTTAAACCTAAGCCCACCTAAAATTGAGAACATTATTGTTGTGCTACCTTGCACAGGAAATTTTCTATTTTCTTCAGGAAATGCCTAATCTAGTTAAATTTTAGGATCTGACATACATTTGTTCTTTTTTTTATTTAATTTTTTTGCAGTGGGAGAATGAACAAATGACCAGTTTGGAAGAGAGGGGCCGAATGTTGCTTTCTCTGCAGTTCTTAACCCCGCCTGAAGAGGGCGAAGGAGAGGGCCGACGAGCGGGCTTGTGTGTCGGAGTGCTGCGCTGTGCCCATCTGGCCGCCATGGATGTCAACGGCTTCTCAGATCCCTATGTGAAAATGTGAGACTTCTGCAAAAACAACACTGAGAAAGCACAGACATTAAGCGAAAACGCACTTGCTTTGGAACTCGACGCCTCATGAGGAAGACGGAAAAGAAGAAAAAGGGCAAAAGAAAATGAACACCAGTTTGGAAGGAGGGTGACATAAACAGTTCTCAGAGGTGGTGAGCGATTAGGAGAAACTGTAAAAAATAGAGAGCGTAAAAGAGACAGATAGTATGTGGCTGAAAAAAATCTCTCCGCGTCCTACGTCTTTCCTCTGATGTGTCTTTGCATCTCACGCTCTCATTTGTGCCCCCCTCTAATCTCTCATTATTTTTCTCACATCATGTATTAAAATAAACGCTCCCAAACAGTTCTTCCTCCCCAGGCAAAATGGCATAAGAACAGACAGGTCCCCCACCCACGCTCACGTCCCTTCCAGTCACTCTCTCTCTTTCTCTCCTCCATTCCATTCCTTTCACAAACACACACATACTCATTCTCTCTTTTCCTCGGGATCAAAGCCATATTCGAACTACGTGTCTTGGGGAGGGTGGGGAAGAGTCAACAGCAGTACATAAAGCAAATCAGATTTTTATGGAAGCCAGTGGGATGTCACAGCAAAAGCCAAAAAAGCAAACAGCTTGGCACCAACGTGTCCGTTGTCCATTCCCTGTTTGTGCGACAGCAGCATCGCTTGTTTTAATCTCCTGCTCTTCCTACAGCCCTCACTTTGTTCCTCTATGTGCCTTTCTCTTTCCAGATACCTGAAGCCAGATGTGAAGAAGAAATCCAAACACAAAACGGCAGTGATTAAAAAGACTCTTAACCCAGAATTCAATGAGGTATGGATGTATGATAAGCTGAGCTGGTAGGGAGTGTATTTGGAGTGTTAATGAGATGTCTGGTCCAATATTTCTTTGCTCACTTCATATTCCCAGAAGTCCTCCGCCTAAACACACTTTCGTTTTTCACGTTGTACGTTTCATTTCCATCATGTCTCTGTTTCTCTTTTTTTTTACCTCTCCTCCTTCCCTTCTGTCTCACGCTCTCTCTGTCATGTGGGTGGTTGGCGGTCGCCAGTAAGGCTAAGTGTTTTGTTTCCATTCACTCAGAAGTAATACACACCCAGATTGGCCGTATAATTACTCCTTGGCTCAGACTCCTGCTCGCTCCAATCTTACACACCTCTATCTGCTTAAAAGCAGGTCTGCCCTCTGCTCCACAGGAACCCTCTCAACAAAACCATAATATCACATCAAATTAAAACGGTTCATGAGGGTGATAAAAATTCCTGGGGGGAATAACAGTGCTCCTCAATGTATCTGTGATACACAGAGAAGAGGCAGAAACATTCGGATCCATCTGCTATAATTTATTAACACAGGTAATGAAACAGGAGAAATTATATGTCAACCTCAGACAGGCATACAATGAAGGGACAATCTAGGAACAGAAGTGATACACAGGCAGGGGTCGAGGCATGCGGCGAAGGTTCAGAGTCCAGGCAAAGATCAAAGGTCCAGGGAAACGTATGGAAACGTATGGAAAAACAAGACTTCGTAAGAGAACAATGGAAGGAGCAATCCAGATGAAGGGTAGGTAATGCGATATATGGAGATGAGGGAAACCAGGCAGGGATGGAACCTAATAAGAGCAGAGGGGGATGATGGGAATTGCAGTTCTAGAACTCCGGAGAACGGGAGCGAGTCAGAACAGAGAGGGCTAGCGTGCTCCGTGACAGTATTATAATTAGAAAATGTTCCAATTTCGTTTTATGAACATGTGTGTCTGCCTTTGGCTCAGGAGAGAGGAATGGGTTGAGGTCAGAAGAGGAAGGTCCAGTGGTTTGATCCCAGCATGATTTAACTCGTATACCCGGGATACATTGCTATAAAGGAGCCAACATTTAGAGGCTTTCTATTGCATAAATGTTTTTTTTTCCTTCATTTATTCCGGCACACGCCAAGGTTCAGTCAGTGGGTGTGAAATCCCAGACTGGGACATCTGTTTAGCTGAACTACCAAATGTCATTTTTTTCTTGAAATTTATTTTTGAAGGGTGTTTAATATTTTAGTCATTCCTCAGGTTGCTCCTGAGCTATCAGGATGATGCATATATGAGATCCTTCAATGTTTAAAAATGCCCTTTAATATAAATTAGGTGAAATTTAAAAGAGGCAAAATAACATGTTGGCCAAGCCAATTGTTGATAAGATGAGAACCAGAGGCATTGTCTATTAATCTATTCTTCTGATAATGTAATTAAACGATTGAACCACTGAAATAATCCATAACATATTTTTACCACCTACAGGAGTTTTTCTATGAGATCCCTCTATCTGAACTGGTTCATAAGACACTGGAGGTCACAGTATGGGACTATGACCTGGGAAGATCTAATGATTTCATAGGTAAGAGCATGCAATTATGATTAAAAACAGTTTGGGGTTTTTTTGCATCCAACTAAGGCATTTTTGTGTCTCACTGTGCAGTTTTTTTTAATAGTTTTTCTGTGTAAACATGCGCTAGACAGAAGTGTTTGAGCATTGCAGTACTGCAAAGAGCTGTGTATAGACATTGTTGAAAGTTGATAATGAATAAATGTTACTAATCATGCTTAAATTCTAGGTTTGATGCAAGTTATAATAATAATTTTCTCTGACATTCACCTAGAAATTAATTAGATTGCCCTGCTAAATTACATTTATAATCCGTATATGTGCTGTTGAAGAATAAGGCATTGGCTCTGTTTGTAATAGCATACTGTCATACTATCAATTCAGATGAAGCGTACTCTGCAAATGAGCGAGACAAACGCTAGGAACACACAAACACACACACATATATATAGTATGTATACTGTGCACAGCATGTTAAGTTTCTGCATTAACAAAATACACAGATGACCTACTGCAGTTGCTAAATTATGCAGTATAAAACAGAGCACACTGTGTGAAATACTATGTCATAATGCAATACACTAGATTTGAAATTCTATTTCCAGTGTAATGAATTCACTATTTGAATGAATAAAATAGGCATTAATATAGCGCTTTCATATGTACTACTTTACACCCAAAGCGCTTTATAAAATTATGGGATCTCTCCTCAACCACCACCAGTCCTATTTGATAGGACTGCCAAGACAAAAAAGAATTGTTAGGGAAGCATAATAAGACGCTATGGTTGATGAATTTTACACTAAGATAAGTTTTATAATACTGTAAATTATAAATTTAATTCAATTACACTTACAGTTTGAAACTATATATTCATTTTGATATTAAATTATTTTTTATTTTGAAAGATTAAGCATGATAGCAAAGTTAACTTAAAAAAATTGTATGTAAAATTAAATATCCAAAAATAAGCCTTTATTTATACTTAACAAAAAAGATGCACTCTATTTTTAAATAGTAGGCAGTATTCAGTAAGCGGTACATTAGTATACCATTCTTAACATAGCCATCCAACCTTGATATTAAGACATGTAATTACAAAACAAAAACTGTATTCCTGAATGGTAGGTGGCGTGTGTCTGAGCTGTCACGTCCAAGGAGATGCTCTTCGCCACTGGATGGACTGCTTGAGGAACAAGGGTGAGAGAGTGGTGCGCTGGCATATTCTGGCCAATGAGCTGCCTCAGACCACCTGCCACGATTGAGGAAGAATCCTGTCAGGAACGAGGAAATCAGTCATGATAGATTATTGGATTTGATTGATTTGAGGTGGACATGGAGATAATTATATGAGCTAACTTGGGACTAAGATGTTGGAAGTAAATTACACACTTTGTGCTGTTTAAAAGGAGGGTGGGCCACCAGTCGTCTTCTGACTTGATGTCACTCAAAGCAAGTCCCCACCCCATTCACCCACTTCTCTCTTCCTCTCTCTCGCTCATTGCTGCATTGCTGCAAGTGTTTTCTACACATTTTGTAACGTTGAAGTGAATTTTACTCTTATGAAATCTTGTGTAGCACAATTCTCTTTTTGACTAACCGATTATAATGTATTTCAATGTTCAGTGCTTTCATAATGCTTGCAGACAAAGCTAAGACGCATCTTTATCAAAGTTTTAACAGGGGTGCATGAAAACTACCTGGTGTAAACGCATCAAAATTATATACACATATGGTATCACCATGACAACATGGGAAGGTCCTTGAGGGGATAGTTCACTTTGAAATTAATTTTTAAAATGTTTTAGCTTACCTCAAGGGCATCCAAGATGTAGGTGTCTTTGTTTCCACAGCATTTTCAATTTTGACATTTTTTTGGTCAAACCGTTGTTGTCTGTCAGTCATACACTGGAGGTTAAGGGGGTCCTCCCTCTGTCAAAATTAAAAGTCAAAATTAAATATGATTTAATAACTTATGAATGAAAGTACACATTGATGGCCTAAGACATGAAATGAGTGGTTTGTGTGAGAAAACGAAGAGTATTTTTGTAGTTTTTACCACTTAACAGCCGTCGAACTGATCTGAATCAGATGTCCAACTGAACCGAACTGAACCGTCTCCAGACGTTACTGTTTTTTTTATTGCATGAACAACAATTACAGAACATGAACAAAAAATAAATAAATAAAAAATACGAAAAAATACATAAATAAAAATGCCAGGGTTAAAGATACACAAATACATAATTGATTGGAATTGAATGGAAACAATACTAAATTGACCAAACAAACAATAAGGCTTTGACATTTCACAAAATCTGAAAAGTATTCAACAAATATATGGTTTTAACAGCTTTTTTGTTTGTACTGTCCTTAATGGAAACCATATAATTCTCTCATTCTTTCAATAGCACTGAAAAACGTTTCTGATGAATTTACTCCGATTAATATGAAATTTAACTAAAATAATCAAAATATTAATAATATATGATTCCTTTTCCATGCTCTTTTCATATTGTAAAAAACAAATATTAAAGTTACATGTTAGTATGTCTCCAAACTTTACGCCGGAAGTGATCTCTCCCGCGTCCATGATCTCTCCCCCGCGTCCACGTCACGCATTATATCGAAATCGTCTTCCTTTGCAATTTCCCGTATATCTAAATATTGCTGCGTCCCAATTCGCATACTATCCGTCCTAAATAGTATTTGAAAATAGAATTAGTGCGTCCCAAACCGTAGTAGGCTATGTTGAAATGAGTATTTCAAAGATACCCGGATGGTCTACTTTTTCCGGTCAGAATCCGAAGTGTGAATCGATGTACACTCATGTACACTCTAATAATAACGGCTGACATTGCCCACAACCCTTTGCGCGTTGAACGAGGATTCGGTTAGAAGGACGCGCGAGTCCCGTTGTTATGTTGAGAGGTTTAGATAAAGAGGTTTGAGTGATTAATTAACACTATCTGACCTGACGAAATTAATTTATTCAATGTTCTCCACATTATATTGCATCTGCAGCAGCATTGTGAACTTTTGTAAGGATACGTTTAGCCATTGCTTTTTAAATGCATCATTATTCAAATTGCAAAACACGAGGAAAGTATAGTATACATGAAAGACCCCTGACTGGCAGATTAACGTGCACCGATACGGTAGGAAATCAAATTAGATTGAATGGAGGATTTTAACTGTGACGAGATGATTGACAGGGCAGTTTATGGTGACAGGATGCACGCAGCACGCGACAGAGCCGTCCGTTAAAGATGACGTGATAGTATGTCCCAAAGCTTGCCTACTCTTTTGCTACATACTCAAAAGTATGTACTTTTTCTTCACAAAAAGAGTACATACTTTTAGGGCGCAGTATAGACGAATCCGGCGAAAAAACCGGAAGTAAGCGGGCGCCATTACTGAGATGTTACTGGGTAGCGTTGCTCCATTGCCTTCTATTGTTTTATTTGCAACTTGCGTCCACAGGAATAAACAGCCCGCGATTTACGACTGTCACTAACGTTACAACGTTACCCCTTGTATAGTGTCGAGTGGGTAAACAGTTTCCGTTATAAATTGTTTCAATGGTGGCAGTAAAATTTCAATTTTGAAGAGAAAACATTGTGAATACCCCGGGTCGACTGCCCCTGTCAGGTGCCGTACGGTTTACAAAGATTTCCTGGGCGAGTACAAGACGCGGACATTCGCGTATAATAATTATTTAATGACATAAGTAAAAAAAATATAATAAATGTGTGATATAGTGATCAGCAACATCTCCTCTCTTGCTATTTTTTCTATTTAATTAACATGCTATGGTCATAAATGGCTTTCCTGAGCTAAATGTAACGTTATGTGAAATAATTGTTCTCCTGCTGTTATATTGACCTCTTTCCATGGTTTAAAAACACTAGTTGGTCGATATTGTGTATACTTTCTAGCTGTAACGTTACCTTACTCATGCCCGTTGCAATGTAAAAATGAGATAAATAATGAACACAAATGAAAAACATGAATTTGTTTATTTGATTTAATTTATTTATTTATTTATTGTTGCCAAATGGACAGATCTTTTTTTAGTTTATTCGGTAGCAAACGTTAGCCTAGCTAGCTTGCCAAGCTATTTTCATAAATAATCTGTAAGATCGTTTGTACCTTCATCTGTGACTGGAGGCTAATGTCCAACATCATCAACCCAACAAGTCTGCCTGGCTGTAGCTGTCATCGAGGGTGCGTTATCATCTTATCTCCGAGGTTTGTTTACATACCGGTGCATATGTCTATGCCGGTGTGACAGCTCAGTAATGGCGTCGCCACAAGATGGCAGCCTACACAAGGACGCTCGTCGGATTCGTCTATATGTTTAGTGAAAGGTAAAACTTACGAAATCTCCGTAACAATGCGCGATGTAGACGCGCGAGAGATCACTTCCGGCGTAAAGTCTGGAGACTGTTCAGTTGGACATCTGATTCAGATAAGTTCGACGGCTGTTTGTTAACAGAGGTACAAACTATGTAATAAATACTGTTCGTTTTCTCACACAAACCGCTCATTTTGTTTCTTAGCCATCAATGTGTACTTACATTCACGAGTCATTAAATCATGTTTAATTTTGACTTCTCTGTGCATGCTCTTTGAGGTGGACCCACTAAAACGGCATAATAGGACTGACAGACAACAACGGTTTGACGAAAAAATGTCAAAATTGAAAATGCTGTGGAAACAAAGACACCTGCATCTTGGATGCCCTTGAGGTAAGCTAAAACATATATCAAAAATTAATTTCAAAGTGAACTATCCCTAAAGGCCTTAATGGAATTTCAAGAAGAGCAGGTTTATGTGTAACGTTACTACTAACAAATAGACTTATCCATTTTGTAGCATGATGCAATGTTTACATTTTTTACTTTGCACCAACTGTGTTTTCCAAGGTCTCAGATTTGGCAGTTTTTAATTTCCAGTTGTTACTTTTCTTTACAAAGGGGTTGTATGGACATGCTACAATTTGATATTGCATACATTTACTTGATATATTTTTGGAATCAAATGTTTATATGTTCCGTATTCTAGGGGTATCTGAAGTGCGTCTGCATGCGTATGCGTGTGTTTCGTCTGGTTGTTTTGTACCAAAAAAAGTGCTGTATTCTTGAGGGTTTGTGGTTTACATTTATATGAAGTGATTATGTACAAATTGGAAATACTTTTGAAATGCATTGCTCTTTAAAATGTGCATCATTTCCCTGCGTCCTCTCAAAGCAAACATATCAATAATTACAACTCATAATCGCTCCGGCAAACAGAACATTATGGTGCACCAATCAAAATAACCACTTCACCTAAATGATCTCATTCGCAAAGGTGAAAGATTGTAAATTTGGGTATCTTTACACAAATAAGCAATAAGATATTCTCTAAATGGGATTCCAAACCTAGATATTATCAGCTTTTCCTTCTTGAAAAACTACTGCACTGATGATTCTGTGGTTGTTCAAGATGTATCTGGTTGATTATGTGCTCAATGAGTAAATGATAATTAGATGACAAATTAACAGAACACCACACTGAGGTAAATGTCACTATATCTAGCCCAGGCCACTGACAGTGTACATTTTAGAGGGAGCTGATGAGTAGAATCAGGCTTCAAATATTTCTACCCGATAAAGTGTTCTAGAGCTTACCATAACACACACAAAAAAAATGTATATTCATCACAAAAATGCCCCAAATCACACTTTTAAAATTATGCTTCGTCACACTGTACTGGTTTTTCCAAGACGTTGGAAACTCTGGTCCTTAAATGAACAAAAAGGGGGTGTTGAGGGAGAGAACTAAAGTAGTTGTTTTGGCTTATTTTAAAACACTGAGCCTTAAAACTTATTTTGGAGGGTCATAGAAAGGCGAAGGGAGGGTCACGTCTATTTTGATAAAACTCAAGGTCTCAAAACTCATCAGGTAGCCCTTTAAATAAATAACAAACAGTCTCTAGACACTCTTTTCTGTAAATTATTCAGATATTGTTGTAGATAATGGAGATTTTTTTTTCTAAGATGAAACGTCGTTTAAAAAAGTAGTTTCATATATCCACGTGTTTAAATTAAATAGGCCTATGTGAACTTAGTACTGAAATTTAAAGTTAAAAAAAGACTCCAAGACTCATTGCTTGTACACTTGAAATGTTTTGTGTCCTCTTCTAATAATGCTCAACATTGCCACCTGGTGGGAACTAATGGGACCATTCCTCTTTCTTTTTTTTCTTTTGCCCCAAACATCTTTTAAAAAAAAATGAAAATTTAAGACATTACAAGACTTATGCATATATAATAATCATCTTCCCATATAGTTAAGTTAAAATCAAACCTAAAATGTCCATGTCACCCTGAAGAATTTGATACACTTGTTCAGGTATTTAAAGGGATTATCCACCCAAATATTTAAATTGTCATCATTTACTCACCCATAACAGATGATATTTTGAAGAATGATGGTAATCAAACAGTTTTGGTTCCCAATGACTTCTATTTTTTGTCAATACAATCAAAGTCAAAGGGAACTAAAACTGTTTGATTAGTTACCAACTTTTTGGATGGACTATCCCTTTAAGTTTTTAGACCTCTCTACCTCATGATAATGAAATCCAAAACAGTAAACACTCAATAAAATCTTTAATTTAGCATATTAAAAGAAGCAGAAAACAGTTAACACCACTGGCACTTGTTTGTTGTATCAATGAATTTAAACACCACCATCAAACACTGTACTCAAAAGATTTTCGGAGGACATCATCATGTGACTTATATTCTTCAGCATGTCTCAATCCTGCCCAGCATGACACATTTTAGATGTCTCTATAATCTTGAACGGCTGATTCAACTCTGATGTTCAGCGATCAGGAGCAGGTAAACTGTGACTGCATGTCACAATGAACAGGGAAATCATCCCATTAGTCTTTCATATACCTTCATTTCTTTTGAACTTTTCCTGCTGAGGCAGAAGCACCATAGCCTCACCTATTATGAACACGCATGTGATTCCGACAGGTGTAGGCGTCTTTAAAGCTACGCGCGCACACCGGACAGTCAAAAAGACGTAGCTGCAGATGCACTCGGCTGTGGTTCCTCAGAGTCCCGTCGTTGTTGAAGCGTTTCCCACACTGGGTGCAAGCGTACGGCTTCTCCCCTGTATGAATGAGCATGTGAACCTTTAGACGTGAGTGATGAGGGAAAAGTTTTCCACACTGTGGGCAAACGTGTGTCTCCGGACCACGGCCTCGTCCTCGTCCTTTTGCCCTACACTGCCTGACTTCTCTGCCGAACGGTGCGTGACGTAGGGGATTGACAGCAACGTTAGCAACATGTATACCAAGATGACCATTGCTGTCGTTCCTGACTGTTTCGAAGTCTGTGTTTTGATGAGTGGTGTTGTAGTTGACGTGAGCCATGCCTGATTCAGGACAAGAGGTCTTTGACACATTTGGGCTAATTGTACTGATGGACAGTTGCAAGGTTTTAGCCTTCAGCTTTATACGTTTAGCTGCTTGTAGTTGAGAGGAATTCGATGTATTGAAAACTTTAGGATCAGACTTGTGAGTAATATCAGTAGAAGCTGGTAACTGAGCAGAGCAATGAGGTAATGGACTGTAGACGGATGTGTTTGCATGGGTGGATTGAGAATTGACGCTTTCAAAAGGCTCAATTTTTACACCACAAGGCATTTCAGTTACAGTGGATGTCTCAAAGTCTTCATCTGTCTGAGCCAGTGTGTTTGGTATTGTGGGACAAGGTAAATCAAAGTCTGATTCGGTCATTAGAAGCGCATGGCCGGGGAACTCTTCCACTTTCGTCCCGGTGGGCTGTTCATTTTGTACCTGGTTCTGATAGATCTCTGTGGGCATTGTTTCTGTCTCAACGGTAGAGGTCCACTTTTGATGAAGAGGTGGAGATGATGGTGCGGGATTTGAAGCAGCTGGGCCTGTAAAAGATGAAGGGTCTGAAGAAATCAGGTGGAAACATAGTATTTAAGACACTTTGGTTCGTCTGAGTTAAAAATTGTGTAGCATATAATTCATCTAATACTATTCCAGATTCAGACATAACTTTGTACAACAAATATAAGTTACAGTTTAAGTCAGACTTTTGGACACACTAAAGTGTATGTATGTTTTTTTTAAAGACCTTTAAATCTTTTGTCTCACAGACAACACATTTTTTATGTTTCAGTTTAAGATATACAGAAAAATATGTTCCTTCAAGAGCAAATGATTTCATGGACAAATATTTTCACAACAAGGCCAAGTATTGTTTCTAGACATGGGTCTAGATTTGGACCCATTGGGCCTTTATTTACACATATAAATATTGATCTTAAAATATAAGCATTGAGTGTCCAATTTCATATGATCATGGGCAAAATCTTAAATATTAGCATTTTAGTCGGTACAATATTTTTATCTTAAAAGGCTCTACTTTGACAGTACTGGTGGCTATCCAGGAGAATTTTGAAGGACACAAGCATTACAATCATTTTATCATGTCGTGATTTTTTTTAATGGGTAAATGTAACCATATAGTGAAGGAACAGTCAAAAAGTAACCAGCTTACATTGGAACTATTACAAAAAAACATCCAAGGAAACATGAATAAGTGTGTAGAAGAACAGCTAAACAAGGTAAGGCAATTCTGAGTTTGTTTTTATTTTTCAGTCACTACATAATTCCCATACTTTTCTCTGTATTATTTCATGGTTTTGAGGACTTGTATTGTTCTGAAATAATTATACAAAACAACGAGGAGTTTTATTCTAACTGGTCATTTTGACAGTGTAAAATTGATGTACGTGATTAATTTGAGGTGAGTTATTGACGTATTCATATGAAACATTATAAATACTATTTATATTTAATATCTGTTAATTTATTGGTTAATAACTGTCCTTGCAAAACATTACAATGTAATCATTGTTTCCACAAAATTACTATTTAACGTACTACTGTAAAACCATAATTCATATAAGATCTCATTCAAAATGTACAAGAAGCGTTCCGAGTCTTTCTGTCATTGTGTTTAACTTTTTAATGAGAGGGTTGGTTGGCTGATGTATTTTACTGTTACCATGGCAAAAAGTATAGATTCCTGTAAGGAAAGTAAGTTAAATAAACCGTTATTGACAGAACACTTTTTATTGTTATTATTATGAAAGGGCTATGTACCGATTGACTCCACGATTTTCTCAATCTCCTTCAGTCTCCGTCTCAGATACTCGTTGTCCTTCTGCATGCTGTCCAGCTCTTTCTCATACTGCAGGACAGTCCCGCCGATCATATCCATAATTTCGTTGAGCGTCGCCATCAAGCGCTGCGTCAGAAACGTGTTGATGACCTGCAGCTTCGTCATCTTGACGTTGTTTCGCAGTAAATGTTGTTATTTTATGTTCGGCGTACAGTAAAACAGAATGTAAACAACACTTCTCTGTGGTCATATGACCACGTATTTGTTCCTGGTAACCACAGAAATAGACTAATTCAGCGCCTACCAAAGGAAAGGAGTGGTAAGTACAGAAAGGGCAGTCCACTCTGCCAGTTGTTTTTGGTGAAGATGGTACTGGATGGTACAATTTCCACCAAAACACTAAAGTTGCCAATATTTATGTTACTAGCAAAACTATAATTTCAGACCTCAGAGAATTCCTTCAAACAGTGAAAGAACATTTCAGTGCCTTAATAGTTTGCAAGAAAGCATTGTTTTATTTGCATATCATGGTCAGTCAGATATTTATCATATCTGATTGACCATGATGTTTTGGCGAAATATTATAATTCCCATGTCATGGTACATTTTTTTTTAAATATTATTTTGTAAGTCATAATTGAAAAGGAGGTTTGAGTGGGATGTGTAGGTGGCTTGAGACCATTGGAGGTGTCGATAAGGACAGTTTTGTCCAGTCATGCCTGGTTTCACAGACAAGGCTTAAAGGGTTAGTTCACCCAAAAATGAAAATTCTGTCAGTATTTACTCACACTCATGTTGTTCCAACCCTCTATGTGTTTATTTGTTCTGCTATACACAAAGGAAGATATTTGTATGTATTTTCCTACTATGGTAGTCAATGGGGAATGAGATCTGTTTGATTAAAACTTTCTTCCAAATATCTTCCTTTGTGTTCAGCAGAACAAATAAACACATAGATGTTTGGAACAACCTGAGGGTGAGTAAATACTGACAGAATTTTCATTTTTGGGTGAACTAACCCTTTAAGCATAGTCAGACTAAAATGCATATATTAGCTGTTTTAACTGAAAGCAACTTGCATGGTATGTCCAACGCGTATCTCAAGCTTATCAATGTTTTTTTTTTTTTCTAAGGCACATAACAGCTACTTAAATTCCCTAATTGAACTAAGGTCTAATCCTGGCTTAATCTAAACCCTGTCTGTGAAAGGCCAAAGTCATTATTATGAGAAATGTTCTTGTTGTTATGAGAAAATAAGTCATTATAAGAAGGTTGTGTGATACTGTGTGAATTTAGTCATCATTATGAGAGTTTAAGTCATTATTGAGAAAGTTTATCGTTATTTTGAGAAACCACGGAGCACTCAGGGTCATTGTTATGAGAACGTTTCTTGTTATTATGAGAAGCTACAGTATGTCAGTGTTATGGGAAACCAAGTCATTATTATGAGAATGTTTCTCATTATGAGATTATTTTTGTAATAATGTATTTCCCCCCATTTCCAGTTGTGAAAATATGATTTTGCAAGTCGTAATAATGAGAAACATTCTCATAATTATGACAGCATATAATTATGAGAAACTTTCTCAGAGTAAATTTGGGAGGGATTATTATGGCATCACATAATAAATCAGAAACAGTCATTATTAAGACATCATTACACAAATGTAGTTGCAATAATGCTTGAGATGTTCTTGATATTTCTTTAAATCCAAGATTTGTAATCTCATCTGAACAACGTTATTTTAAGGAGGCACACACTGAAACAACAACAAATAATATTCTCAAAATTAACCAGAATTCTTTTATTAGAAAAAAAAAAATAATATAAAAGACGAAATGAGTTCAAAACTTCAAACATAAACATCTTACATTTCTGTGGAGTGGTAAAATAGTCTCTAACATTCTCTTTATTACAGTTTCCTTTAATATTAATCATGCCCTTTCTAGTCCATTTCTATAACATCCCATTATTATTATTTTCTAAACAATGATGAAACACCCATTCACCAGTTACTTACAAGCTCAAAGTTTGTGACATTTTTCCAGCTGTATAATTTTACACTTTGTCTGTAAACATAATCAAAAGGTTTGGATGACCAATACGCCCATCTCAACCCATAGAATGTTGATTTTGATGAAACAATTCGTTTGAAAACACACCAAAATCAGAATGTTACACAACCACTGTGGTTCACTCAACGGTTCGCCATGACGCACAATAGCCAGTGTCCTTGCTGACTGCGAGCGGTTTAGAGGTTTTCACATAGTCTTTCTCGTAATCTCTTTCATTCGTCTCTTCTCGGCACTGCCGAAGATTAGCACATTTCCTGCAGGAATAACACAAAGATGATGTCTTGCTTTCCTCATACTTATCCGATTATGCAAGCACCATTAAGGCAGTTGAACAGACTGAGCAGAAATGTACTACAGCAAACATATATATATATATATATATATATACATAAAATCAGAGAAAAAAGGATAATGTCGTGATAATGTCAACATTTACCATGTTTCATCCGAAGGTGCTTTAGAAGGGCCGAAGTTGTGTACTCTTTGCGACCGCGCGATATGACGGCCCTGCACATAATGCACACTGCTTTGCTACAATCGCCTTCTTTCAGAGAGAAATACTTCCATACAGGGCTTGACTTGGCAATTGTCCTCTTTTGCATTTCACAGCATTTACTGCTACAGTACGCCCCGTTGGTGCATAGTATGTTGTGATATGAAACGTGATTGGCGTCATAAGATGAACTGCTATGCTGGGATACTGTGGGAGGAGCTTCACCGCTCGGGTATGTTGGCTGGTTTGG
Organism: Cyprinella venusta; assembly: GCA_038021265.1. Classification (NCBI taxonomy): domain Eukaryota; kingdom Metazoa; phylum Chordata; class Actinopteri; order Cypriniformes; family Leuciscidae; genus Cyprinella; species Cyprinella venusta. The sequence goes on from CM075863.1 coordinate 39,166,896, forward strand.
GTGTTGTGCTCTATAGGGGTCCGATGTCCCTAAAGGCAAATCTGGACTGCGTGGCGACCAGCTCTGATATACATCTTCAGTGCTCCCCATTGCATCGCCTGAACACAAGTTAGAGTTCATGAACTCAACTTTGATTTTAGTTGGGAAATGACAGCTTGCCGTCTCATCCTCAACCGGATGTGTACTCTGTTCGGTGTGATCAGTGCACATGTGTGAGCCCTCATTGTTGCTGGCTTCTGTTGACAAATCTACAGATTCCCGGTAAGCGTCGGCAGAGTATTCAGGCTTTTCCGGTTTTATGAGCGGATGTTGTTCGCTATGTCTCTGGCATCGGTCCTGATGGATCTCTTCAAAGGGTTCTGGCTCCTCATTCTGGCTGCAGATCCATCCAGGCTGCACAGGGGAGGTGGGCTGATAAGACTGCACAGGAGCTAAAAAATACAAAAACGAACATAAACATTTAAGATCCATGTAAACCTGTAATGTGACTACAGCTCCAATAACCTATCTATATTTTATTAAACACACCTTGATAACATTAGATTTAAAGATCCACAGATGTTTTTCCTGTGTTGATTTATTTCAAATTAAGAAGGGTAGCTGGGACAGAATTTATTTAAGTGCCGCTCTTCACCCATTTAATTTAATAGCCTTTAAATGAATAGCTTTAAAGTCAGAATGAAACAGAAGTATCAACATGTCTTTTCTTCTATATTGTGGCGTGCATCTGAGTGTAACGGATATATTCAAAAAGTTTTTTGATCATATATATTTGCTATATTCATAAAGGTCCATGTTTGTTAACACTTCCTCCAATACCATGTGTAATCATAAATAGATTAATTTATGATGAATAATCTCGTGGCTACGAATCACAGATGCGTGACCAATGGGCACTCCAATGGACTCCAATTTAGGTAAAGTTATAATGTAATGATCACTATAGAGAGATAGATCAATGATCATTAAGTCTTTTAAACATAATGGAAAAACAATAACCATGATATTATATTGAGTTTAATAGTTTAAGAGTCATACCAGCATTTGCGCGTTCACGGATGCACCCTGAGTCTCGTAACATTTGTTTCAGTCGCTCGTTCTCGCTCCTGATTCGCTCCGTTTCCTCCTCATACTCTCGAACCGTTCTGCCGACTGTAAAGAGGATCTCCTTCACAGCGGCCATTAAGCGCTCGGTCATGAAAGTATTCAGACGATCAAGTTTAGTCATTTTACTATATTTAGATCGCTGTATTTAAAAGATAAATACAGACAATACAGGTTCCGATTACGAGCGCGTGAAAGTCCCCCCTTTCAAATCAAACACATAAGGTTGGTTTGCTGTGCTAACAGAAGTGTCTCTAGCACCCCTCATAGGACAGGAGGAGGGAGTACAGCTACAACTCTCGTGTACAGTTTTTGATCAAATTACGTCGTCGTCATTCATATTATTTACACCAATGAGCAAAAACATTATGAGCAGCACCTGTGTAATAACGTTATGCTGTTGGTTCTCGGCGTACTGCCAAAACAGCATTTTTGGATAAATGTTTGTCTTAGAACAAAACCAAACCTGACATAACATTCATACCATTGTATGGATATTGCCAAACGAGTGAAAATAAAATTAGCTAAATGTACTTAAATATACAAAAGTAAAAAAATAAAAAAGTAAAACAAATGCTTTGAAGAATAACATTTCACAAGTTAATAAAACAACCTGATTAATCATAATATTCAGAGGTTTTTACAGAAACCAATATCATGAAATTAGCATTACCTTTTAAAAGTTTGGGGTCAGTACGATTGTTTTGAATATTTAAAATATTTAATAACAACTGATCAAGTGATATAAAGCAAAGACATAAAATATAAACTGTATTCATCAATACGTTCTGGAAAAAATGCATCACGTTTCCACAAACTTATTAAAATTGATGAGAATGTTTCTTGAGGACCAAGATTATTGCAATGATTGCTGAAGGACTCTGTGACACTGAAGACCAATATTATATAACTGTTTTTTTAACCATTTTTGACTAAATAAATGTAGTCTCACAGAACATAAACCAAAACTTCCGTTTTTAAACAAAAACTTCTATCAACCCCAAACTTTTGAACAGTAGTGTATGATAATGAACTATCAAACAATTCAATTTCTCAATAAATAATTCATTATGTCTAGTTTCTCAACTTTGGAATGAGATATTTATGAGCTTGCATTGTAAACTGTAAAAAGGGCCACGAAATCGATCTAAATCGCGGAATTCGATTCGTGGTGAAGGTCTCAAGCGTGTTCCGTCTTTTCCATGGCAAAGTGAATTTTAATGAAATGCAACACATTTAATCTTATGTATTAACTCGTTTCATCTGACTCTATAAAATGAAAAGGGTTTATCAATATCTGTGCATCATTAAATATGTTAATGCTTGACTATTCCTTTTAACTCTAATGAAAATAAAGTCAAAGTCTGTTAGAATAGCCAAATGTAACAATTTATTATGTCAGGTAAATGTATCATTGGAATTCCACAAGATAATCAATGCAAACCATCAATGTTTCTAGAACAAAGAAGAATCATTTTACCTGATGAGGCTACGCGAGGCTGGGAGTAAAACTCCCAACCTCACGGACTGTTCTGAATACAGAAAAGCAGCCCCGAACTCTTGTTACATCTTCCTTTATAACCAGACCTCCTTTCATATGCAAGTTCCAGTGGAAATTTACTGTATTCCCAGCCATGCTTACTGGGGGAAGGAGCTTAGAACAGTGGAAATTAGCATTTACACCTTTGGAGTCCCTAGAGACCACACCCTTTGTGTAACAGTAAACTTCTTGAAAAACCTTATTACCTTTTCTTTTATTACTTTGGGAATGAGACATTATTACCAGCCACCCTGAGACCATCAAAATGACTCCAAACACTTCTTAAAAATTATCACATTCACATTAAAAACATATATATTCTTTGAGTGAGTTTTTAGTGTTATTTACTGAAAGAGAGGGATGTTGATAAGATACTCAGAGAAAAGGGGGTAGGTGTTAATTTACAAGCAATGCCATTTGTCTTCAGAGGGGGCATTGGTCAGATATTTTCTTGGTCAGATATTTTCTCTTTAACCAGTTTTCCAGTCTTACAAAACAAACTGCCATAAGTTGCACCGATATGAGAGATTTGTCCCCAAACATGTAAAATCCAAAAAACAAAAAACAATACACCCTTTAGATTTCTCTAACCTTTGTCTTTATTCTCAATCTGGATTTAGTTAATAAACATATGCTATTATCTGTACAGGTTGAAATGAACCATTCCATAAAAGTATTTAATATTACTAGATTTATGCAAACACTGCAAAACATATTTTCAAAACAAATAAAACCAATATGTTGTAACTTAAAAAAAAATGCAACACCATAATGTAAACGATAACTTCTAGTAATCCGTGTCATAGTCTTTGACTTTGCTTTGTCCTGCTTCTTCCCAGTGGAACCCTCTCGCTTCTGTGTCTGAAACAAAAGCATATTCAGTCGGGTAAAAACAACAAAAGGGTTACAAACTGAGCAAAATATACTTTGGTTGCTGCAATTTTAGGCTTTTAAAAGACTTTTTTTTAAGACCTGAAGATATAAAAAAGAAGTAGTCTAAGGGTCCTAAGGATATTTACAGAAATTATCTATATTTTCTGGAATTTTGACAATAACGATAATTGGATGAGATTTTGGTGAGTGTGTCTGGTTTAGGCCTGTCGTGGACAGCTGACATAAATGAACTTTTCCATTAAGGGGAAATAATTGCCTCCTTAAATTGCTTTCCTGGGGTATTTTTACCTTTGTAAAAGGCAAAATTTCTAACCTTTTCAACAGTTATTTTTTTTAAAAACATTTTTCAACAGCTAATTCATTCAAATGCTGATTCATTCAGGAACGAAGTAAGTGAGGCTGTGTGTCCACCAAAGTGTTTTTTTCCCGAGGCTATCATGAGGACAGACTCAGGTGCCTTCTTCTAAACAGACTGCCTCCTCCTGAAAGCTTAACGTTTGCAGGCTCCATTGAACATGGAGCAAATATTCTATCCCGGAACGGACCGCTCCCAGGGGAATGGAGACTCCATCCTCTCACAGACACCTACTGCATTTTCAGCTAGGTGGAAGTGAAGAGAATACCCACTGTCTGATGATATTTTTGAAGGAAAAGGACGCATTGGCCCACAGATGGCCCCTTTTGCTCCTCTATGCCTTACCTCCGGTAGTTCTGCTCCCTCAGGAATCAGGGAATCAGGGAGGGCATGCTACTACAGCTAGGGATTTTTAGCGGGCTAAAACGCTTTTGTGGACACAAATCATTCATTCATTAAAGAAGCACTGCTATCTATTGTCCCGCAATGGTTCAGCATTTGGAATTTTCTGTTATAATTAATAATTATAAATGCCCCTACATGCATACCCTGAGTTTTGTAGGTATTCTAACTGCATAATAATAGGCTACATCACAGAGTGAATGATAAATGCACTCCTAATGTTTGGTTTTTGCAAAGTGAGTGACATATTGGATAAAGTCAGCATTTGATTAAAACTCAAAACACCATGTTTTACAGACTATTTTACACACCCTCCCCCACGCACCTCTGATGAGGAGCGCAAAATGTCACAAATCTCAAAATGTAATGCCTGGGAGAAAATAAATACACATATTTAAGACATTTTAAATGCCATTACAATCAGGAAATGTCTTTTTTTTTAATGACCCAGCAGAATCCTGTTATGCTTGGGACTTTTGATGCTCTTTATGCATGTTTCATGACAAGCAGAAACTTTACCTTGCTTTGTGGACGTAACCTTTCCCTCAGTGTCATCATTAACAGCATCTAGTAAATCCTTTGGACTCTCTGCTGATGGCTGTCAATAAAAGAAAATGTTTTCATTCTGTTCTCTAATAAGAAGTAAGTTCTATTTAAGAGGGGAAAAAATCACTTTACCTCAAGACTAGCTTCATCCTTCAGTGATGCCTCTCCACTTTGGATTCTTCTCTTTGGCCTTTTCAGTTTTTGTTGGTCTGTGCTAGTTAACGTGTCCCCTTGAAGATAACAACAAGAAAACAAACATGCAAATTCCTCATTTTGATGAATTTTGATTACATAAAACTAGGCTTCTGCAGGTTTTATGAAGGTAAATAATTTGTAAGGAATAAATTGTTCTCTAAATATAAGTGTATAAGGAGAAACAATGGCCCTCATTTACAAAACGAATGCATGACAAAAAACTGGGTGTACACTTATTTTCACACAAAACAGTGGCTACAATCAAATCCTTTTTAAATTAGCGTGAACTTGCATACAGCATAGTTAAGGCAGAGAACCGTTATGAGACCATTTTGACTGGAATGAAAACATTCATCATCTAAAAATGTGTTGCCAAAGGTAAAATATTCTATTGACAGTGTGTCATTTAGCCTATCCATAACATTAATAAAGTACTTATTTTATTAAATAGTTATATAATAATTTAATTTTAATGATTGAAACAACATCTGCCAATGGGCTCAGAAAAATCAACATAATTCAAATTTTCGTTACTCATTGACAGATATTTGTTCTTGTTTTAAGCATAAACTCACTTAACTTTGTTTAACTGTTTATTTTACATTTGCATCTCAAGTAAATGTATTTTGATTTAAAGATGTTTAGAAGTTTGTATTTGAAAACAGGACAAAATGCAATGCATACAGTATTTAAAGCCATAACTTTATGAATGTAAAGCCTGGGACACACCAAGCCGACTTCAGAGAACTAACGACGAAAACTGACGGTGTTGTCGCCTTACGTTGGCTGCGTCTGGACCAAAAAAAAAAAAAACACAGCAGACTTCAGCCAACTGCAAACTAGCATGCAAGTTCTGCGCTTCCATGCAAGAAATGAACTGTCTATATCAGAAGGTATCAATATTATATTCATTATTTAAAAGGAGAAACTGAAACAATGATATATGACATATACGAAACCTAAACAAAGCAGTGATCGCTTACCATTTTGAATATCAGCTATGTTGATAGTTTTCTTTATTTTAAGCAGCTCATGTTGTTATGAAAATATTCGCTTTTCCACACCCCGATGCCGATTGAACATGCTAAATTTTTGGCAAACTGCCGCCGATGTGTGGAGCACACCCCAAAAACTAGCCCGAAAGACCCGACGTTGGTTGACAACCGACCGTCAACTTGGTCCGTCCCAGCCTTAGGACTTTCTGTTCTAATTTAAATCCTTTTTAAGGCCTTGACTTGTGTTAGGGTAAATTAAGACTTTAAGACCTTTTCAGAAACCCTGATAAAAGTAAACAAAAAAATTTAGCAACAATCAAAACAACAACTAATAAATTCACCATGGTATGCAAATGTGTGCTTTAAAAGGCGATTCCTCTGGATGAATCCCACATTGCAGTGATGACACCAGAATGGCCTCTCACCTGTATGAAAAAAAAAACAGACATGAGAATGACCCTGGTTCTTGTCTGTGACTAGCTTGCTTTGAGTTGCAATTTTAGAATATGCGTGTTAAAAAGGGTTTTGCACACTGACCTGTGTGAGTGTATTCATGTCTGCGCAGCATGTAGGAGGTGCAGAAAGTTGCCCTACAGAGCTGGCAGACATGTTTTTTTGAATCGGGCCTCTCTCCTTCACCTAGCCAGTCATAATCCATGATCAGGGACTATACAATTAAAAGGAAACAAACAGAAAACATCAGCTTAACCTGTTCATCAAAAGTACTGTTATAGACATTTCATTCACATTCAGACAAGAAGAGCACTTTGACATTGGCTGTAGTCTTGTATGTAGCTCACTCAGATTTAATAAGCAAGGACATTTTCAAACTAGTAAATATATTTTTACATACCTAGGACGTTTAATAACCATCTGCGTTGTAAGAATATACAGGGAGACTCGTTGGCTAACGTTTGTTCATTGAACTTAGATGGCACAGTGGCTTCATTTCTTATGTGCGTCAAATTCAGTTCTTCATTATTGCGAATGGCATCTCAACTAGCAATGGGGTAGAATGTGTCAGAGTGGAAACGCAGTGAAGTTGCGCCTGGTCATAGTTTTAGTTGGTGCAACAGGTGTAAATATTTATCTGAAGGCTGGACTTGGGAACTTTTTTTACATAACAGTTTTAAACAACAACAAAAAAGTGAGTATGTCAATATGTGAACAATGCCACACTTAACAATGATATTTACCTCATTTTGGACACGTGAGCTCCTCTTCCTCTTTTTTCGTGATCCATAGGTTTGGGCTTTTATGCGGTCATTGGACACATTTTGGTTGCCGAGCGGTGGACTGAAATCATCACATGGATTTCGGAGAACGTCATTTTCTGTCATTGTCCTTTCTTGATCGACATCATGTATTGGGATACATATTTCTTCATTCTTGCAGTCTGTTGATTCTTGACCAGGGCTTGGATTTGAAAAATTATCCGACTTAAAATCATAGCTGGCTTCATATTCAGGGGAACGGTTGAATTGTAATTCAGCACCCTCTGTCTGCCCATCATTTCCAACCCCCATATTTGGACTTGAGACATCTGGTTTCCCAACACTGCATGTGACATCTTGATGGAAAGAACTTTCTTGTTCATTATACAAATTTAGCTGCTCTGATTCATAGGGGGTATTTAGGCAACAAAAACCTGATGGTTCTAGATTAGCATCAATCTCGTCTGAACTCCACAGGGAAGTGAGTGTGGAAGTTGAAGGAATGGGCCCAGGATCGGGAGGAATTTCACCACAACTATCCTCAGCTCTGTCAGTTGATTTGCCCTTGCACTGCTCTAAATGAGTAGCAAAAGACTTTTTGCTAAATAACACTAAACAATAGATGCAATAAACACTATCATCAAATGAGCAGTCTGAGGCAAACATCCTAAATGGTTTTAAATCGCGTTTTCTGCCGTGTAGAACATTTCCCTCAGTTTGAAGAAGGTTCAAGAGATGTTTCCTTTCTTGTGAGTGCTTGTCAAAGGTAAGAGCTTTTGCCACATCTGGCTCATTAGGATGAACTGACTGAAGATGATCCATCATTCTATAATGTGGTTGCTTGCAGTAACAGCAGTGATGTATCTTCAATAAGTCATCCGTGGAACTGCCATGGCATCCAGGAACCTGTTTTTACAAAGAAGCTGTAATTAATAAAAACATTAAAAGAGTATAATGAATTCAATTAATTAGTAGCACTCAATATCTGCACTTGTTTAGCACCTAAAATATACAGCAACAAAAACTTGCATCTAAAAAAAAACAAAACACAATTCAATAAAAAAGCAAACAACCTGAGAATGAGAACTTGGACAACTTTTCTTTGACTTCTTTTAGATGGCTGATCTGGGAGTCTTGTTTGATGGCTGATCTGGTAGATGGTAGATCTTCCTTGTTGTACTAAATGAAGATTCCAAATGAGGATAATTGTTTTAACACACTAGCAAGGATCTAGAGCAGGTGGACTTAAGGATTGGGCATCAATATCATTTTGAGCTGTGCTGCTGTCAGACAAGAGGCCCCTCCACTTTTGGATAATTGTTTTTTGAGGCAGCACTCTGGCAAGAGTCAAGATTGGGAGGGCTTGAGGGTTCCAGATCACAAATTTTCTATGCTGGGCTGTTACTAGAACTGGGGGACTTGTGTCTTGAGTATGGTTGTCCTTTGCTTCACATTTCCTAGGGTTTGGAATAGAGTGACCTGAATCTGAGATATTAGATAAGAAGCATTAGTTGGAGAAGTCTGGAGATGTTGATCACGTCTGGAGCTGGATTTGCCAATTCTGCATCAACAGCTTCCTGGGTTTTGCAAGAGTCAGCTGGGTTCCTGTTGTGCTTACAAATCAGAGCATGTTCCCGAAAAGTGTTCCATCAGTAAGAGTTCTGGCAAAAAATGTAGGTAACATCTGCATTACAATCCGTTTTAGAGTCTCTAGGTTAAGGCTTTCCTTTTTTTTACAGTCTTTGTCGATACACAGGTTCTCCTGTGTGATTACACTTTAAGTGCAGTTCTATCCTTCCCATTAGATCGACAATATAGAGCTTTATTTACTTTTTTGAGCAGTCTTGTAACTACCATCAGACTTGACGGGTTGTGGAAGAGTTTGGGAGCACACAAAATTCTTCAGAACTTTTTACAAAAAACTAACATTTTGTGCAGAAGGTTCATTTTTCCCTGAGATGTCAGTTCAAGCATCCAGAATAGATTCAGACAATTAAGAAACTTAAAAAAAACAGTATAGAATTCATTATAAATTTAGATTTCTCTTTTCATTTATTTACAGATCTCTTTAAATTTCCACAGATTGATTAAGAACAGATTTACTTTTGAGTCTGTGTTGTACTTTCCAATCTGCTACTATTGCATACCTGTCTGCTCACAGGTTTTAGTCTCATCGCCACTGACAAGTTCTAGCGGTTTCCTGTCATCATTAAGTTCTGATGTAGATGCTTGATCAGCAAATACCGTCACCGTTGTTTGACACGATCTATTCGCCATTGAACTCATGGGGCTGTCCTCTGTTTGTCTGATGGTATTAAAAGCCATCTGGTCTCTGGTGAGTTGGTCAGTAGAGTCACTCTGATCATTTCTTCCACTTGTTACAACCTCAGTATCAGTATGGTTTGAGGCACTCTCAATAAATTTGGCATGAACACAAGTGGACTCATCATTCTCGATTGATTCAATTGCATCTGATGCTGAAAAAATGAAGTTGCTGGAAGGATTTTCTCCAGGATTGCTGCCCACTACTGACTGTTCATTTTGAACGCTAGGCACTGAGGCAGTTTCCTTTTCATCTAAACCTCTGGAAGAATTCAGCACATCTTCAACATCATTTTCTTCAACATCTGAGAGGACAACAAAATCTGATTCTGAGGAAATTTTCTTCTGCATGTCACCAGAACTAGTTTCCTTGAACAAAGACCTTAAATCGCTAGTTGGTGGGATTACAGTTAATTTCATAGTAGAAATGTTATTACAATCACACTTCGAATCACACTTCATTCTTCCACATTCAGATGGAGCATGTTCAGCAGCAGGTCTTTCATTTGTCTGTTCTAGTTCATCATCAATTATGATCAGCGGTAGCTGGTTTATGGCTGTTTTCTTGGAAACACCAGAAAAATAACAGTCATAGTCCTCTTCTTGTTGACTTTTTGTGTTTTTCCCCTCAGAGGATTCAACGGCCAGTGGGCCCCCAAGGTTACCAAGCTCCACTTCTGATTGAGAATCATGCTGAGGAGATTCAACCTCTTCAGGGACTATTTCTGTCTCAGGAATATCACGTTGGCATTTTGCAGGCTTGTTCTGGATGCCATGTCCAGAGCATTCCACTGATATTATGTCATCCTTAGAACCCACAATTTCATCTTCCACAGCATCTACCATTTCATCAACCAATCCTGAGGATGGTGTTTCTTCATGCTCCAAGCCACTTCTTTTAGAACAACCTGATTTTAAGTCTCCAGACACTGAGCTCCTGTACTTAAATTCAGTCATAACTGGTTGTAGAACAATCCTTGGCTGTAAACTGAATTTGCTCAAGATATCTTTGATTATCTCAGATTTGGTTCTTTGATTATTCTTATCGCAGGTAATAGGCTTGTCAATAGCTGTCTGAGGTAGAAGGCTGAGGCTGCCAGTTTGGTCCTCCATTCCAGGGGTCTCAGTACCACTTGTGAGAGCTCCAGAAACGTCACGTGTTGTACTGCTGCTCAGATGTGTAGATTCGTCCTCGTTCCCTGTTTCTTCAACCATGGATTCTTCAGACTTGTCATTGTTGTTCTCTGGAGTCTGTATTGGGGGAAATCGACAATCAACCAATTTCATAATGACTTGAACCACAGCCTTTTGGGTCAACATGATCTAGGATTCATTGCACAAACAATTCCTCTTTTTTCCTTGATGAAATAAAACTGGAAGAATCAATCGGTCAAAATGATTATCGGATAGACTCTCCTACCTCCTGATTATGGTTTTTAGGGAGTTGGCCCCTTTTCAAGTCTCCATAAAACCGTTTCTTGCGCTGCCGATAGGGGTATGGTTTCTCGCCGCTATGAATCTGCATATGCATCAAAAGCCGCATTTCCCAAGCAAAAACTTTGCCACAAAATGGGCAGGTTAGTGGCCCTTGACCTCTGCTTTTGTCTTTCCGCAACTCTTTGTTTGGGGATCCTTGAGGTTTCTGCTGAAGGGGTACGAGAAAAAAAATTTAATACATATTTGTGCAGGGGCTAATCTATGTAATGAGTGCCTTCACGCAAAAAATTATTTCTAAAATAGGAAAATAAGTAAAAGTTCCTTCAGAAAGACATTATTAGCCTTGAAGGTGCTTATTGGGTTCCTGAATTTTCTGATTCTCTTCTGGTTGATCTAAAGTAAATTAAAACTATAAAAATGCAAAGACGGATGTGGATCATTCTTCAGGTTTTTGTGAGACACATACCGTATTTGGGTTGAGATTACTTGTTGATGTCTTATCAAGCTTCTTTTTCTTTTCCTCCCCCCATTTCATTCCTCCTTCTTCCATAAGCTTATCTTCCCCTAGATATTGCTCTCTTTTCCTTTTCTTTTCCTCCTGCAACCTACTTCCCTGGTGTTTCCTTGTGTGCTTCTTTAAATTCTTTTCATGAATGAACTCTTTGCCACATACTTTGCACAGAAACATCCTCTTCAGTTTTGTAGCACTTGATGAGTCTGAAGTGTCTTTATTTGATTGCTCAAGAGCGCACTTAGATTCATCTGTCCCCCTTTTAGGAAGATCAGTAGTGATTTGCGGCACATCAACAACCAGGTTAGATTCATCACTTGATGGACGTCGTTTATCTTTGAAATTTTTTGATTCTTCATTTTTTTGTTTCAACTCCTTAGGGACTTCCTGTGTCCCAGTTGTGCGCTTACGCAATTTCTTATCAATGAATAAAAAAAAAGGGAGTCTGGGTTATTATACAAAAAAAGGTTCAAAAATGTGTCTCAGCAACTATTCAATAACAATTTCATATTTAATTACAAATCTAAAAAAAAAAAAAAAGAAAAAAAAAAAACCAACCTGGAGGTAACCAGCAACAACCAGATTGGACTCATCACTTGATTGACTTGGTTTAGTGTTGACCTTTGATGATTCTTCACTCTTTTTTTTAGACTCCTGAGTGACTCCCTGTTTTACAGTTGTGCCATTACGCAATTGTTTAGCAATCAGTACAAAGGAATTTGGGTTATTATGTAGAAATAAAATCAAAACAATTATCAGTGTCCTAAATCTGCCGTCGGTAACTCTGGCTAATTGCGTGGATTTGGCAACATTTTGAATGTTTACAACTCATATGGCCCTCCCCCACTATCAACGGATACCCTCCCACAGAGTTCGTGCGCAAGTGCGTGCACACCAGGTTTTCTGTGAACGCGACGTCTCATCAGCATTCATCAACACCATGGATTATTTGAGGTATACTGCCCTGGCTAATATACCAATATATTGCAATTGCTAACGTCATTTATTCTCTAAATGAGCTTACTTGGTTTGTTAGTGTTCCGCCATCACTCTTCCTTACTGCGCGAACTTCAGGCGTGTGCATGTGATTGTAACATGCGCGAGGGGTGGCGTGTGCCCGTTCTGTGACTGACAGTCAGATCTCACACCCCCCTGCGCTGATTTGACACAGTGAACAGGGAGCGCAGGATTTTTGCAAAACAAATAACACGCTCCAGATGGAGTTAGAAGCTCGAGTTTTTTCTAAAACCACTTTATTTATGTTGTTCTGTCGGATTATAGTGTCGATTTCACGGAATAATATGGTCAAAAAAATGTTGCCGACGGCAGCTTTAAAAAGCATATTTTAACTTTTACCTTTTTAATAACAAATCTGAATACCAACCTGGTAGTAAGGATGTTGTGCTTTTTTCAGGCCACTGTCAAACTTGCCACGACTCTTATTTTTATTCCGGTGTTGAGTGCGAATGTGCGGCTTCAGCCATCCTTCACGGATAAACACTTTATCACAATGTGGGCAGGCGAACGTTTTCTTTAGCTCTTGCAAATTCTGTACTTCTGTAGTTTTAGGTACTGCCTCCATATTTTCTTCTTTAGATGGCTAAGAGAAATACAAACATCAGCAATTAATAGGAAAACATGAATTGAAATGATCACATATCCAGATCAAAATTATGCATTGTGTAAGGTGGTACCTCAGTCTGGATTGGCATCTGGGGAGTTGGCTGAGAACTTTCAGCCTTATGGGTCTTCATGTGGAAACGCAAATTGTTTGCCAATTTGAAGGCTTTGTCACACTTTGGACAATGGAACTCCCTTTTGCCCTTAACTTTGGCCTTCTTCACTGCATCATTTTTTAGTTTCTTCTGAAAGAAATGCAAGTCCAATTGACAATGAGAGGAGCAAGGAAATACACATGCAATGAGCTCCAAGTGTAATATGCCCTGGATGTGAAAGTGAATGAATGGCTGTGCGTTTTACAGAAGTCATACAAAGCCACCGCATATTTATACATTGTCTTTAAAAGTGGACCTGAAAGTAACATACACTGACACCAAAATCTCACAGCATTTCAATGAAAATATATTATTGTAAACCGCCAAACCACCCACAGAAATGACTCGAATGACTGAAAAACAATTCATTTCAAACTAATTTTATTAAAATCACAGCATTTCAACTGCACTGTATATATACACAAATGGTACATAAAAATAAAAAAAGGTTGTGATTTTCTATTTTGTATACATGTAAAACAGTGATTTTCTATTTTTATTATACATATATTTACAAATTTCCATTTTATGATTCTTCTGGCATCAAGACCTTCATTATCTCACTTTCTCCTTCTGCAACGTGTTCATCTGGCTCTAAAGGCTCCAATTTAATCTGTGTTGTATTGATCAGCATATTGACTGGCATATTGTATTGATCAGCATATTGTCGGCTGAACCCTTTCGCCTCTAAAAAGGCATGTCGATGGTTTATTCTAAGATGAGACCACAAATTAGAGGTGTTCTTCTGAGAAGCCTTGCTGGACCCCTGGCTAACTCTGGCTGCACATTGATGGCAGAAGACATCGCCAAATGCATCTTTTGAGAAGTAGTCCCAAACTTTGCTAAAACAGCGTTGTGGTCCATATGTCACCTGTGAATCAATGAGAAAAAACAGGCATAAGCTTTCTGTTAAACTTTAGCTGTGATACTTGATACATTGAATATGTTATAACAACATATTATAAAACATACTGAATCAGTTGTAGAAATGGCTTGAATTACTTAAATGCAGGGGTTAAAGTGGACATATAAAAATAAAATTATCCAAACATTTAATAATAATAATAATCGACTTGATAGTAGCAAAAAGAATTTAATAATAACAGTATGTTCTTCAGCTCACTGGTAATACTGCCTTAGTCAACATTTGCCTAACCCAAGTGGGTCGAAAAAGTAAATCAAAGTTGTCCGAAGACAACAGGTTTTGTTCAAAATTCAAGTATAACTTTGATGAAAGGTTTTGATCCACTTCAAATGTTGACTACTGTAGTTTTGATGGTTTATAGCCAGGGTATTCAACCAGGGGTCCCCCAGGATACACCACTGAAAATAACTATTTTCTCATAAATGGTCTTTGAAGCATTGCATGATTTAAAAACCTGTCAATGATAAACAGCAGTTGAATAATGCTATATATTACAACTCTAGGATAATCAATAGTGATTGATCCCTCTTCTCGCTAAAATCTACTGCTATAACCAGTCGGTGTTTTCAGATAAATGTAACTAATGTTATAATATTATTTCCTGTTTATTTCCATAGAATGCAAATGGCAGATTGCCTTGTAATGATAAACCTCCCTCAGTATTTCCTTCTTTCCATGTAGTAGACAACGAGCAATGTAGTATTATCAGCTGATAAAATTGGTACAATTACAGTACAATTTCATTGTTGTTCAATTCAGCTTTTGATAAACCCATAATCTACTCTTCAAGCTTGTTCCATAAAATACATTCTCTGGAAGAAAAATTAACATGATTACTTAGCTAGACCAATAGCTGATTTGATTGTTATGCACAAAGGCTCCAATCAATTTGATCCCAAATCATATAACAACTTCTTAGGTAACATAGCAGTCGCAGACATTTGTTTGCATAAACTGTGTGTTTCGAGCAACACACCAGCTCTTGTTTTCAGAACTTTCAATTTTGACCTCAAACTCACCGTTTAAACTGCATCCGCTTCAGTAGTTGCTTTCTTGTTCTCTTCGTAGATTGGCTGTAGCTGTACACACGTGTTCGCTTCATCCTAATATAAGCGCTCACTGTCTTAGAATTCATTGAGCTACTATGGAGAGGTCATTTTTCATACACTTTGGTACCAATTAGTTAACCTCTCAGAAATAATGGCAAAAACGTAAATATTGGCCAGAGCCAGGCCAATTGATTAACAACTATTTGCTTATTTTGAGATATCAACCAATAACTATGAAGTGCTTATCCCCCACAAATTCTGGATAGTAAATAAAGCCTATTAAATAAAATGTACAATTGTTTTGTTAATTTTGAGTAAATGTTGTGTAAAACAAGTTTTCTGCTCATTTCAGCAAGTTCTTGGACAATGTGTTATTATTGAATATCAGCCAACCTACTTTCTAGGTATCAGCACCAGCCATTAAAAAACTTGGTCAAACAATTAGGGATGGGGGAAAAAAATCGATTATTGACGGAACGCGTATTATTGACGGAACGCGAAAGACGGAAATTTGAAGCGCGGATGTGCAGTGCCCGGACCGTCTGTGGCGTGAAATCCAAACATCCTCTCGTTAAAAGCTGATGTATTTTGACTTCTGAAGTCGAAGGGGGGAAGGTTGTCACACTAGTTGTAAGCTTTGTAGATTAAAACTATAATATTTCGAAAACACAACAAATATGAGAAGCCATTTGACGCGTTTCCAGCCAGAGGAGGAAAAACACTCGGCTGTACCGGTCGTTGTTATATTATTACTTTACTACAAGTATGCTCCTAGTTCAGGCACACATTTATTTTCCCGTTGGTTCTTTGCAATTTTAATAAAATATATTGCACATTAATTCTTTATGGGTCATTACTTTGTACTTTTAAAAACAAAGTATTTATAGTCACACACACACACACAAAAAGATTCAGATAATCGTTAATCGCAGCTCTCCGAATCGTGAGGTGCCTAGAGATTCCCACCCCTACAAACAATACTTCGAACTGTGTGGTGTGTGAGATCTCTAGCTGTGCCTGTTTTACTTTTTTGACCTCTTATTGTATTAAATAACATTATATGGCAGTTTTAAAATTCAGTGATCAGTCACACAATGTTTACAAAGCCCAAATCTGTCCCACACATCACCCAAAATATTCAGAATAATGATAGCTTTTCAATGACTGATTTGTTTCTTTACATCCTTAATATGTGTGAGGGAAAGAAAATATCCATGTACTCATATCTACAAACACTATTTCTTATACTAGAGAACATGAAGTGCAATACCTTGGGTGGTTTCATCTTCACATCCATCATCTCATCCGGATGCTTTACAAGAGCTTTGTCCGTGTGGGTTCTCATGTGCATGGCTAACTGACAGGGCCGAGCGAACACCCGATTGGGGCAATGAGGGCACTGACACTCCATCCGGTTTGCTCTATGATTTTTTTTCCTTTTATGTTGCACAGGAGCAGTAGTTCTGTTTTCTGGTTCTTTATCACTGCTGTGGTCACTCTCAGTAGACATGCTGGCTGGCTTTTCTTTTTGGTCTGGTGCAGTAACTGCTAGCTGTTCAGGTGATGCGCTACTCCTGTTGGTTTGCTCAGAGCAATCCGACAGATCATCCACTATTCCTCTTGATAGCTGAAAGAGAGAAAAACAACATTGACATTAGGCATGCATTTATTAGTCCTCCCATATAGTAGAGTTTTTTCACACGGTATATGACTAATCTGCCATATTAGCACCTCTTCAACTTACAATTAAAGAACTTAAGATATTTAAAAATTCAATGTTAAATAAAAACTGATATACTATTTTGTCAAAATATGTTATTGTATAGGCATCACAACAACACAATAATGCTTTGCACACTATAATTCATTTCTGTATTCGCTGTGTTATTATTTTTTTTATGTAATCTACAGTAAAATGTAAATATTGGGGATGTGGGCATGTACAATTAAATGTAAAATGTCAGCTTATATGGATAAAAGTAAAATGCTGATACCCAATATGGTCCTGTTACATTGTTCCCTAACCCTAGTGAATAATAAATGCAATTTGCAAGGCATTTTACAACTTAAAACGACATATTTCAGAGTGAATCAGTATATTAAATGTGAAAAATGAGGCAGAAAAACAGAATGCTTCCGCTTCCCAAAGAGACAAAAAATGAAAAAGGGTAAATTCGGTCATGTTGACTTCAATTACTGTGCTGAAGTTTACCTGAGAAAGGGCTAGCTGTTTCTTCTTTTTCTTATTGTCACCGTAAAAGAACGCCTTGCGCCGGCGGTACTTGTACGGCCTCTCGGAGGAATGGATCCGCATATGAATCAACAGCCTCTGTTCCTTTCCAAAGACTTTACCACAGTCTGGACAGGCAAAGGACATCCTCTGCCTTCTGTTGTACCCTCTCCAGTGCCTGACCCTGGTGTTACCCGAAGTTGGATCAAAGTCCAGTGGGGCCATGTAACTTTGGCTTGAGTCCCAGGTCATACCGTCAGCCAGGCCATAGGAAATACCAGTGCTTGTCCCAGCAACGTCAGATCCCTGATCGATGTTTTGAGGTAATGTGGTGGCGCCGTGCAGCGGGTGATCAGCAGTCTCTGTTTTGACTATAGGTGCTTCTGACGCTTGTCCAAAGCCAAAGTTGACAGCACTCTCATCTTGTGGGGATGGATTGGACTCATCTGGGATGGAAACCGTAATGGGTTCTGATGGGCCTGAGAATTAAAAACAAACAAACAGCAACCATTTGATGAGATCAAGTACGGTTTCTGCCCAAGAAACTAAGAAGCTCTAGGAGATTAAATGTACTGATTCAATCAAAAAGGAAATGCAAAATATATTTAGTTTTTGATTGGAGAAGTTTTTTCCAGTGAACTCTAGAGGGGGGGTCTCTCTATTCTGCGCGCCACCGGCCTCAACGTTTTGGATGGAAAACAACAGGCATACAAAACACTATGTTTACTTCGGTCTAATGCAGCTGCGATCAATCATACGGACCTGATGGCAAATATTACACTTCCTGTATAATGATCATTGATTGCAGTGGAAAACGGGAAGCTAAATGCACGCGGACTATCTCACCAAAAAATAACACGCGGTAGTCCATAAGCTGAAGAGCACAACACTGTGTAGCAACTAGCAACCATGTCTCCGCCCCCAAAGTTTTCATCACATATTGCTATAAGTCTTTCACCATATTTTTCGTTAACAACTACTTTAATCCCGGGGTCGTCCTACCTGGCCAGTCCGCTTGATTGGCCCCCTCCATCCATCGGAGCCTCCGTCTCAGAATCTCATTTTCTTTCCGTGCCCGGATCGTCTCCTCCTCGTACTCCAGCACAGTCCCGCCAACCATATCCATGATCTGCTCCACCGCGGCCATCAGACGCTCGTTCAGCGCGCGGTGAAGAAGCTGCAGTTTCGTCATTGTAGCTGTTTTATCTTTGCAATTTAGCAGCAAAGAGAAAGCACAGAAACGGCTAACTATCCCAGTTGCATGAACACAGTTTGCCGTTCGCCTCCTCCTAATCTCAAAGGAAAAAGGCAGCAGGAAACGACTGACTGCCACCTACTGCACAGGAGAAGTAGTGCTACCGTCAGGCTGCAGAGCATAAGGCTTTATGCAAATTATTAGAGGGATGGGAGCAAACCTGCTCGAGTGGAAGTCAACACAAAACCATCGTATTTTTTAACGCTGTTCTTTTTAGATACAAGGTTAAGCATGGTTTTCAAATATTTCAATATTGTCTTAAGTTGTCTGTGGCCAAACAAACAAGTCAAGTTGGGTGGAGGTCAGGGGTTTTCAAACTGTGGCCTCGAGGGGGGTCCAGGGGCTCCACTAAAGAGTTCAAATATTGTAAAATAATAATAATAATGATGAGATTCATGGTGGCTCTTTAGTCTATATTTGTTTCTCTTGTTGGGTAAAATAAAGGACACAATTTCATCTTGAATGTACATATATTTACAACAACAACAGGTGGGACACAATCCTGAAGTGGAATGAAATTTATTGGATATTTCAAACTTTGGCCTGATACTCCTTCCATTTAAATATTATTGCTTGCACAGTTGCTCTTTGGGATGTTTAAAGCTTAGGAAATAGTGTATCCAAATCCGGATATAAACTTCTCTACAACATTATCTCGGACCTGTCTGGTGTGTTCATTGTTCTCCATGATGCTCTCTGTGCTTTAAATGGACCTCTGAGGCTATCACAGGGCAGGTGCATTTACAAGGAGACTCAATTACACACAGGGGGATTCTATTTATCATCTTTAGTCATTTAGGTCAACAATACATTGGATCATTCAGAGGTCCTCACTGAACTTCTGGAGAGAGTTTGCTGCACTGAAAGTAAAGAGGCTGAATAATTTTGCTCGGCCAATTTTTCAGTTTTTTATTTGTTAAAAAAGTTTGAAATATCTAATAAATTTCATTCCACTTGTGTCCCACCTGTTGTTGATTCTTCACAAAAAAATTACAGTTTTATATCTTTATGTTTGAAGCCTGAAATGTGGCAAAAGGTCGATAAGTTCAAGGGGCCGAATACTTTCGCAAGGCACTGTGTGTATATATATATGGTTAAGAAATTACCATATATATATATATATACGTTGTCCCCGTCCCCACCAAAATCAAAGCTACACCACTGGAAAATATCATATTTAACTCCAGGTCATTAAAAAGTTTTGAAAACCTCTAATCAACACAGTTCTATTGCAATTATTTTTCCATAGTGATTAGTTTTGGGCAGTACTTAAAAGTCATTGCAGATTTAAGTAAAACAATATGTTAAAATATTTAAGTAAAATATTTCCAAGATCCCTAGTTATGCACACATACAGTATCCTCACAATGTCCACATTAACATGTTCCTCAGATACAATAACTGAGATGTCAAATTACATTTCATCTAGTTTATTCAAGTGTTTGTTGTTACATACAACAAAGTTCATTGTTTACACATGTTAGAGAGTCATGATTTCCTCAAATTACATGATTTTCTTTTGACAATCTTTCAGTTTAAGTAAATGTTACTGTTCAGTCTACCACATTGATTCATTTCCTAATATGCTATTTTATATTTAACTTGTCCTCTCAGTGATTCCCGCAGTCACTAAAAACCTTGAATTTTAAAATCTTGTTGTGTAGGCCTTGAAAAATAATGGAAATAATACAATTTTAAAATTCATTCCTTTAAAGTGAATATACATTTTTATAGTTTTGTACTGCCTAAAAATATTTCAAACTAGATACTGCTCTCTGTGGAGTATTTATAATAGTCAAGATCAGTCTAGAGGTATGGTAACTCATGGCACTCTGTACAAAACACAAAGTGGTCTTCCTCAAAGTGGAAAAGCGAAGCCTTTCTTACATTGTTTTTTGGCTTCCTGGAGACATTTGTGCACACATATTAACTGGAAAGGTCATTAAATTGTTAGTCAAACAGCATATCGGCCTTCTGTGTTTTTTATGTAACATGGAAGCTTCTAATATCCTTAAAATAACAAATATCCTAGTATATCTATCACAATGAGGGGTTCTTTCTTGAGGTGCGCCTGCAGCGATCTGTCAACAATAATGCACTGGTCACTCTGCGGACAGTGGTTGGTCTTCTTCAAGAGTATGCGCTGCCTGTTCTTCATTGAATTTCTGACACGTGCGCTCATGTCTCCTCATGTTCCCGCTCTGGCTGAAGGTCTTTGAGCACCAGTTGCAGCGGTAAGGCCGTTCTCCGGTGTGTGTGCGCATATGCATCCGAAGGTAGTCGAACTTGGAGAAGTTTCTGCCGCACCAGTGACAGATAAAGGATCTATCGTGTAATTTCTTGTGGAGCTGCAGCTTTGCAAAGTCCTTCAACTGCCTTCCACATTTATTACACTTATAAGGCCCTTCGTGATCCTGATCTTTCGCTGATGCCCTCCTAGGTTTGGTGAATCGTGTCCGAAGGCGATCCTTTCGCTGCAGTCTCCTCAACGTGGTTGAGGTGTCACTGGCTGTTCTCAGCTGGTGAGCGGGCTCTAAGTCCTGACACGGACCGGCATGGACAGGGGTAGTAGTAACTGAAGAGGTTATTGTGATGATGGTGTCCTCGGGCTCGATCTTAATCCTTGGTGTTGAAACAGTGGGCAAGGTCACATCCCACGTCTCATCCGCACTCGAGCTGTCGAACTGAGGAAAGAGTCGTTCACCTGCATTTTTTTGATGGGTCGACTCCCTGTCCTCTGCCTCGGTCTTACAGGATGAAACGGCATCTAGTATGCGTGGCTTCAGTTCACTAGGTGAATCTTGACTCTGGTCATCGGCCTCCGTTTGCTGATCCTCTAGGTCTTCCGATTCAATTGGAGACGTGTACCCATGTGATGGCAATTCTGTGGATGAGGCTTCATCAGGAGAGACATAGTGGACTTGTCCTGTATGGTGAAAGCAAGAAAATATATATATATATATAAAAAACAGCATTCCCTAATAGTACTTACTTCAGTTCTTAGTTGCAGTATTGGTCATTTTAAGAGAAGCTAGGGTCATTATTATATTCAAGAAAAGCATACAAACACATGGATATTAGTTCTAAGCAACATAAGGATGTACAGAGTGACCTTTTTGGGCGTAGAAGAAGTAAATATTTGCAATGGCTGAAAGTTTTATCCAATTGAAACCCGTTTGACAGACTGCTTGTTGTCAAAGTTAAAAGCGCTACTGCGGAATTACATTTCACTAGGGGTGTAATAATATATCTTGCCACAATATATCGCAATACAAAAATGCAACAATATGTATCGTGGATAGTGACAAGATGTATTGTGTATAGGTCACACAAAATGAAAATTACTGTGCATGAAAAAAATCAAGTTTAAACTACTATATAATGTTGAATATGATGGAGGATAATGCAATAGGGGAATATTTATGGGTCCTGATAATGCCAAATGTCTTACGCTACCAGTAAAAAGTAGCCAACATTTTAAATATATCTAGTCAGTGACAGAGTGCAAGCATATTCGTCTAAAATAATTCTGTTATCAGCTTCAGAATCATAAATATTTTATATTCTGGTGTCACCATTGCCCTGTGCATTGGGTTACGAGCACCGAGCCCATTCATTTAGACTTAATGTCTAATACAACATACAACCATTCAATCAGAATCAGAAAGATTGCGAAGTGTACTTGCGCACACACAGGAATCTTTCTTGGTTAATCAAAAGTTAGGGGTTGCAATCTTTGTTTTTGAAATGAATGTCTTATGCTTACCACAGCTGCCTTTATTTGATCAGAAATACAGTAATATTATTAATAGTGTCAATTTATTGTTTTATATTGTAATATATTCTAAA
Organism: Cyprinella venusta; assembly: GCA_038021265.1. Taxonomy (NCBI): domain Eukaryota; kingdom Metazoa; phylum Chordata; class Actinopteri; order Cypriniformes; family Leuciscidae; genus Cyprinella; species Cyprinella venusta. The sequence continues at coordinate 39,189,494 of CM075863.1, forward strand.
ATTTAATTTATTCCTGTGATGTCAATGCTGAATTAACACTTTAATAATGCTGCTTAACACTTTTTCAGGATTTTTGATTAAAAAAGTTATATTTATACAAATATTAATTCATAATATTTTGTCACTTTTAACTAATTTAATGTGTTTGTGCTGAATAGAAGTATGAATTTCTATAAAAAATACTTTAATAACCCTTAATATTTGAAATGTAGTAGAATGTTCAGCAAACATTAATGTATGTTTGAATAGTTGTTTATAACTGTACATACCTGATTTGTTTGATTTCGTTACTCTATTCATTATTTATACATATAAAAAACAGATTTCTTTTCCACTCTGTCACCTCACTGGTCTTGTTGTATCTAGCAATCAAAATACATCATCATCACAATTAAACATATTAATGTATGGATTACAAATTCCTATAGGTTTACCTGCTTTTAATAAATTCATGTCCACACACTGACATTATATAACTGATAACTTAATAATACAAACAAAGAAATCAGTAAAAGCGACCATTTAACATCATATGGTTGTGTTGGACTAATCAAGTTTTCATAACATCTTTCCACTCCGCGTGGCCCTGCGGCTGTGGCCACTGTCCTCTCTCTCTCCCTCTCTCTTTTTCTGAATATATATGTGTTCTTATCCTCAATTAATTGATAAATATCCATTCAACAGACTATGTTAAAAAATCTATTATTGTTGTTGTATGATTGTAATTGCTGGACACGACAGTGAAGGGCTAGACCAATGAGGTGACAGAAACTTAGTGGTAAATAAATGCTTGAAAGCTTCTGTATCAGTAAGTTTCACTATTAAAATCCCGTTGACGGTAAAATGCACCCAGCCTGGGTTGTTAAAGAGTGAATTTACCGTTTAAATGCGCCTGATTCCTCCTCAGAACATCACTCAGCTGTTGTTTCAGCTTCGCGTTTTCTGATCGTGTTTGGGCTGCTTCCTTTTGATAGTCATTCACCGTCGCTTCCACCTCCACCCAAATCTCACGAATGATAATTGACATTCGCTTCATCAGGTTAGAATGTAACTTATCCAGTCTTGACATTTTACCGAAGTTTAAAAAGAAAACAAATTCGATAAAACACCCGAATAAAATCAACTCACTACACTTGCTTTTTCTTCTTTTGTTTTAGCGATACGCTGACTCTACAAGTAAATTACTGCCATCTAGTGTACTGTAGCATATGCACGATGGTAGACATATTCACAGCCCTGGATATGTTTAAATATCCTGATAAAAATAACCTGAAAATATTATAATGTTCATCTAACTTAATAAAAACATTAGTATTCTGAAAATGTTTTTAAAAAAATCCTTTGTTCTGTAGTCCCTTCCACAAAACACCGTTACATCACAATGTAACATAACATGTGATTTAAATTCAACATCATTGAGCCCAAAGGCAGCAGGCATCATGCAGATGAATATTTTTGAAACAGTTCTGACTAAGTCCAATTAAAATCCAACAAAATAAATAATGAACAAATAAAATATTAAACAACATGAAATTAGATCATTGACAGTCGTGTTAAAAATATAATAAACCAAAAACTTTCATATTTTTAGAAAGGATGTGAATGAAAACAACCACAGCAGGCAACTTGATAAATTTCTTTTCAATTTAAAGGGATACTTCCCTTTTATATAGTATGCGAAAAAATAGTACGCCAAAAGTGTAGTATGTCCAAATAGATAATTTGGAATTTCGAATTGTGAAGTCGGCCCAAAGTGCAGCATCCGACCAGCACAAAAGGTCTTTACATGGATTCGCTCAAAGGTCTTTTAAGCGAATGTTTGATTCTTTTATGAAAATAATGTCAGAATCCATTAGAATAAAATCAAATGTTTACAATTTATTATGTCCGGTAAATGTATAAATGATGATGACAGGATTTTTGCCACAACAGCTTGAAACTCTAGCTGGGGGATTCGTTTTACCTGCAGTCACCAAACTTGGTACGTGTATTGTCCACAAGTTTCTTATTGGCACTTACTAGCTTCGACCAACACGAAGTCATCTATTTTTGGTTTGAATGTGTGTTTCTTTAAAATTCACGCCAAATCCGGTCAAGCATTTTTGCAGTAGGCTACTCTTCTCAGCAAACACCATCACACTCCTGCAGGTGAGTGGGGGAAAAAAATCTACAAAAAACAAGGAACTCCTGCCTATAGGCCTATACTTTCAAATGAGTATAAAAATTGTATTAGCCATGTTTCGGTCTCACGAGTCACGACCTTCATCAGGCATATGCAAACATTCAAATTTAATCCCATTTAAAATAATCATTCACATGACCAATCAATGTAAAGATTCATTTGCAACCAATTAGGGTCAGAGATTGATTACACAACTAACACCACATCATCATCACAGACATACAGACAGAATAGTAAATATCAGTTCAAAATAATATATAAGTTCAAAATATAAGTTCAAATAATAATAATAATAATCAATACACTTTATAACATCACATTAAATAGGCCTAATGCTTCATCATTACCCCAAGGTGATACATTCTTAAGGGTAAAATGATCAGTTAATATGGTTAGTCTACTGACCACATATAATTTTTTATGGAATAATGTCTTAGAAAACCTTTGCAAATTTAAAATGCTGTATCCACTAATATAAAGCTGGATTTGTGTGCGATTAGGAGTTGTCAAATTACAAGTAGGCCTTATCATATTTTTGTAATCAATAAATAATCTCTGATGTTTTAGTTTGAGATATTTTCCTTCATGGACAGACAGGTGTATGTGACTAAACATGTCTCTTTCACTTTCATTTAGTGCCCTCTATTGACTACGGCTTAACATTACAAGGTATTTTACATGTAATAATTTCTAACTGGGCAAAAACAATTCTCATGAAAAACAGTATAGGTCTATTGCAAAATAACAACATTTGATCTCTATCTGTTAATCTTGTACTATTTCAAGCATTGCGTAGGCTACGTCAGTATAGAATCGGAACTTATGGCTGTCATTCAGTTAGAATGATAAGGATATGTCATGTGAATTATACTTTTCTGTGAAATCGAGATTATAGAGCAGGGTAGCGTCAATCACCATTTTATAGCCTAATGTTTTCATTTGTATTATTATACATTTTTATTATTCAATGTTATCAATGCTTACCTAGTATCGTTATAGGATTGACTAACAGAAATAAACCCAAACTAGATTTTAGTTACAGTAAATGACTTAGTTAAGCGTGCTAAAACACAACTTAGTCTACTAGTATGTTTAAGCAAGTTGATAATGACTAGAATCTGGGCGAATGCTCCAGAAAGCGCATGACGATGCCCATAGGCTCCCATAGAAAGGCATGGGCGGAACTGTCTGGGTTTTTCGCCTTTCATTGGTCAGCTCAGCACGAGTGTTCCAGAACTGTGTTGAACATGTGAATGTGGGCAACGCTCTCTGTATATAAACAGCATGGCAGTTTCAGGACATCACAACAGAACTTATTTGAGCTACGGCGAAAAGAAAGAAATTGTCGACAGTTTTTGAAATAAAAATAGTCCGTTGAAGAATCTACACGGGGCCTGCTACCACGACTAAAGCATTTTAAAGTAAGCATATTTTGTATTACTCTTTTTGCGGTTTTCTTTATTGCTTCACTTAGGCTACTACCAATTGTGTTCTGCTGTTTTGTCTTAGAGATCAAGTAAATCTGTTTCCAGTACCAATATTGATACTCGTAACACTCTGTGTAAACATTAGTGCTCTATGAAATAATAAAAAAAAATATAGTTACTGTATACAGGTATTTTATATTTAGTCTAGGGACGTTACTGTTTCATATTGATGTTTATTTATTTTTGCCTGCTGCTTTTTTGTACAATATCTAAATGTTTTATTTAATTATAAACATTTATTTGATTTCTATTTTCTTACAGTAATCTGTTAACTACCCGTGAAAAAAAATGTCATCAGCAAAAGGAGTAGCCATTGGAATTGACCTGGGCACCACCTATTCCTGTGTGGGGGTGTTCCAGCATGGAAAAGTGGAGATCATCGCAAATGACCAGGGGAACAGAACAACACCCAGCTATGTTGCCTTCACTGACACAGAGAGGCTCATTGGAGATGCAGCTAAAAACCAGGTGGCCATGAACCCCAACAACACCGTGTTTGATGCCAAGAGGCTGATTGGAAGGAAATTTGATGATCCAGTAGTGCAGTCTGACATGAAGCACTGGTCCTTCCGAGTCATCAGTGATAGTGGAAAGCCAAAGGTTCAAGTCGAATACAAAGGAGAAAACAAGACATTTAATCCTGAAGAAATTTCCTCAATGGTCCTGGTGAAGATGAAGGAGATTGCTGAAGCTTATCTGGGGCAGAAGGTGACAAATGCAGTAATCACAGTTCCTGCCTATTTCAATGACTCGCAGAGGCAAGCCACTAAAGACGCTGGAGTGATTGCTGGGCTCAATGTCCTCAGAATCATCAACGAGCCCACGGCAGCAGCCATCGCCTATGGCCTTGACAAAGGCAAAGGAACAGAACGCAACGTCCTGATCTTTGACCTGGGTGGAGGCACCTTTGACGTGTCCATCCTGACCATTGAAGATGGCATCTTTGAGGTGAAGGCCACAGCCGGAGACACTCATCTGGGTGGCGAGGACTTTGACAACCGCATGGTGAATCACTTTGTAGAAGAATTCAAGAGGAAGCACAAGAAGGACATCAGTCAGAACAAGAGGGCACTGAGGAGGCTGCGGACAGCGTGTGAGCGAGCCAAGAGAACCCTCTCCTCCAGCTCTCAGGCCAGCATTGAGATTGACTCGCTGTACGAGGGCATCGACTTCTACACGTCCATCACCAGAGCACGCTTTGAAGAGATGTGCTCAGACCTCTTCAGGGGAACACTTGAGCCTGTGGAGAAAGCCCTGAGAGACGCCAAGATGGACAAGTCTCAGATTCATGACGTCGTCCTGGTTGGTGGATCAACAAGAATCCCAAAGATCCAGAAGCTCCTGCAGGATTTCTTCAACGGCAGGGACTTGAACAAGAGCATCAACCCAGATGAGGCAGTGGCTTATGGTGCAGCGGTGCAAGCCGCCATCCTCATGGGGGACACATCTGGAAATGTCCAGGACCTGCTGCTGCTGGATGTTGCGCCACTGTCTTTGGGCATCGAGACTGCAGGTGGAGTCATGGCGGCCCTCATCAAACGCAACACCACCATCCCCACCAAACAGACCCAGACCTTCAGCACGTACTCAGACAACCAGCCCGGTGTCCTGATCCAGGTGTATGAGGGAGAGAGGGCCATGACAAAAGACAACAACCTGCTGGGTAAATTTGAGCTCACAGGAATTCCACCTGCACCACGGGGAGTCCCGCAGATTGAAGTGACCTTCGACATTGACGCCAATGGAATCCTGAATGTGTCAGCGGTGGACAAAAGCACTGGAAAAGAGAACAAGATCACCATCACCAATGACAAGGGCAGACTGAGCAAAGAGGAGATCGAGAGAATGGTGCAGGATGCAGACAAGTACAAAGCTGAAGATGATCTGCAAAGAGAAAAGATTGCTGCCAAAAACTCCCTGGAGTCTTACGCCTTCAACATGAAGAGCAGTGTGGAAGATGAGAACCTGAAAGGCAAGATCAGCGAGGATGACAAGAAGAAAGTTATTGAGAAATGCAACGCCGCCATCAGCTGGCTCGAGAACAACCAGCTGGCTGATAAAGAGGAGTATGAACATCAGCTGAAGGAGCTGGAGAAAGTCTGCAACCCAATCATCACTAAGCTTTATCAGGGTGGGATGGCAACAGGAAGCTGTGGGGATCAGGCACGTGCCAGCTCAGGGGCTGGTGCTCAGGGGCCCGCTATTGAGGAGGTGGATTAGGTATGAGATGGACAATGGGACTGATTTTTGGTTAAGTTCCTTTGTAATTTAATTTACATCATTTATTATATTTATAAGAGTATTATAAGATTTTTTGGACCATTTATTTGGACATTATGTGGAGCACTCCTGATTTTATTTTCCTGTGGTACTGTATGCTGCTTTTATATGTATTTGAGTACAATATATTATAATATTGTTGAATATAATAGTATTGCAGTTGGAAGATTTCTTATGAAATATGCATTTTTATCAGGAATATCTACTCTGTTAAAAAATACATGTTAATGTAAAATGATGTTATGTAATGTTTCATTTGCATGTTAAGAAATGAATAGAATTTCAACATATTGACTGTTGAAATGTGTATATTCCAGTTGTAGGCATATTGTGCGATATTCTATATGAAAGAGTCCATTGAGGCTGTTAACTTTATAAGGTTTGTCTCATAACATTTTCAATAAACTTTAAAAATTTAAAGAATTGTTACAATAGACTGTTTTATGTTTCTTGTGTATATACATGCATGTCTAAAATTGATTAACTCTGAACATGTTATATATTGTAGGACTAGGCACACTACTATTTCCAATATCATACAGTTATACATTATAGTTTCTCAACAGTTGAATACAAAAAGGCTGTATGAAATAAATAGCTTACAAAACATAAAGGTTAAATAACATTTTATTGATGCTAATGTGTTTTCACACAGAAGTAAGTTCATAAAGAGATTGTAAAACTAATCCATATAAAGTGAGTGGTTTAGTCAAATCTTTTTGAAGACACGATCACATTATATGATGAACAGATTTAATTTAGGCGTATTCACATATTGATCAGCCAACATACAGAAGCTCAACCGAACCTGCCTGACGTGCAAGAAACCTCTCACAGAATCTCAAAAACGAATTGCATAATAATTGTCTATCTTCAGAAAATTTGGACAGTTCAATAAAACAAATATAGTGAGAAGAGACTATCCCACGAAATTCCCTTCCCATCATGGTCCCTGTCCTCAGACCCCTTGCCTGCCCCGGTCACTGATGACGCGCGCGGCTCATTTCCGGCGACCGCAATCTGTTGTTGAATGTACCGTTCTGTCCAGATTCGGGATGGTACTCGTCAAGCAATAGTGAGTGTCTTTTACAGAATCCATTTACTAGATTCAGTTGCGTTATATCTTGCAGCACTCGCCTGTCTTTTTAAAAGCATATTCCCATATGGCATAATAAATAGTGCATTTTAAGCCCGTGATATGTCGGCGCTAACCGCTTAGCCTGCCTGATACAGCATTACAGTGTGTTTTATGGACGGCTTTCCCACCAGCGCCGCTATTTACAAATGCATGATAAGATGGGCATTTAATAGTAGCGTTTTGAGTTCAGACCCCGTTGGTTGTTAAAACACTTGTTTATCGTACAATAATGAGGGGCCAGCTAACGACACGCCCGTTATACAATCGCACCGCGATGCAGTCTCCATGATATGAGAATTAATAAATGGTTCTTATCTTTTATTTCTAACCTCTATTCAATTCTCCTTTCAGCCAGGTGCTGTTGCCATGTTCAGTAGAAGAGGTAAGAGAAAGAGTCATTGCTATTAGAATAACTGGCTGCTCTGTCTTCTGTGATCAGTGGGAATCTGTGCTTCTGTTGTTGCTCAAGCAAATATTTAGACAGCTCCCTTCACTTAGATGGAGTCAGCCTTTTCTCCATTACATTGTTTGTCTCTATTGTGTGGCAAACAGTTGCCTTAGTTATTTATTTATGTAATACCCTCTTATCCCCCCCTCTCAGTACCAGGTTGGCCAACTGTACTCGGTTGCAGAGGCCAGTAAGAACAACACAGGTGGAGGAGAAGGGATTGAGGTCCTCCGAAATGAACCTTACGAGAAGGACGGCGAGAAGGGCCAGTACACCCACAAGATCTACCACATACACAGGTGAGAGCATGTGTAAAAGCTTCGATCATGTCAACAGCCTTGCTGGTTTCACCATGTCAATAAGACTGTGTGCACAGAATTGTTGTAGGGACCTCTGGCAGGGACTCCCACTTCACTATTCTAGTTCAAAAGTTTGTTATCAGAAAGATTTTTTTTTAAATGGATTTATTCAGCAGAGATGCATTAAATTGATCAAAGGCGACCGTGAAGGCTTTTACTTTACCAACATTTCTGTTTCAAATAAATGCTGTTGTTTTGAACATTATTTCTATGTTCAATCAATCAATATTTATTTATAGAGCATATTTAAACACAACTGAGGTTTACCGGCTTTACATTAAAATGAAAAAAAAGAATCACTATGATTTAAATGCAAACAAGGCGATTAACAATGTACAAGAGAGACCCAAAATAATATACTTAAAGGGATAGTTCCCCCAAAAATGAAAATTAGCATAATTTACTCACTCTCATGTTGTCCCAAACCTGTATGAGTTTTTCTTCTGTTGAACATGAAAGAAGATATTGATAAAGAATGTTGATAATCAAATTGTGAGACTTCAGCTTAAACGCCCACTGCTGTGATTGGCTAACATCTTTGCATATGAAATAGCTAAGTATTGCATTTGCAACTCTCTCGAAAACTTTTTTACTGTTTTTTTTTTATGATCTTGTCATTGCATCTCGATTTCTGCACACTAATGAATGCTTTCATTATAATGAACAGTGCAAACATGGTGTAAATAAGAGATTCGTTGACTGTAACCGGGGATAAACTCATGCTGTTTGATTGACAGCTCGAGCCATTGTAAAGGGAGCGTTCATTGATTGCTTTGTACATATAATTTAATCACATTATAAATAAAAGATTATTTTCCTCCTCCTAAGAGAAACAATGTGAAGTTGACCATTTAGTCACTGGATTGATCTTCTACAGAGGCGGTGTTAGTCACACTATTACGTAATAAAGTGGTACATTCTACGACCTTTCGTTTTGGCAGATTGGCTTCAATGTAAGCTGTTTTTAGACTGAGAAAGTTTTGAGCTCTGAAACATGCAGGATGTTTTTATAGTACAATGTCATCTTATATGTCAAAAGGAAAGGAAATTTTGATTTCTCATTTCATGACCCATTTAAACTCAATCCTATTCTTGACAGGGAGCCAGTGGAACGATTCATTAAAAAATCCTGAAAAATATTTTCTGAATTTTTTTTTTTTCCACAGAAACTTGATCAGCAATCAGCAATAATAAGCATATCCTTGGTAACGGGCAATTTGTCACACTACATGGTCAAGGATCCAGTGGAACAGCCTATAATATGATTTCAGCGATAATAAAACAACCATGAAATGCAAAAACAGTCAATGAAACAGCATAAAATTATATCATAAAATCTAGTCTCAATGTTTTGAATTGTTCGCTTGTGTATCTAACAAAAATATCACGCTTAAAGGATAAATTTCACAAAAATATTCCAACGTAGAAAAACACTTCTAGAGAAAACCATTTGTGTAATTGAGATGCATTTAGTCTCCTCTAATATTTTGAATATTGATTTGTCTTTTACAGCAAGGTTCCCGGTTTTATTCAGATGTTTGCCCCTGAAGGAGCCCTGGTGTTTCATGAGAAAGCCTGGAACGCCTACCCATACTGTCGCACTAGTTAGTAAACACTAATTACTTGTGCATGTGTGAATAAG